>CM039132.1:18715792-19315792 GCA_022036555.1 Microstegium vimineum | reverse complement strand
ATCTTGGTAGACCGACTATGAAGTCCATGGATATGCTATCCCACTTCCAGACAGGAACTTCCAAGGGCTTCAAAAGTCCGGCGGGCCTTTGATGCTCAGCTTTGACTCAGTTACAGATATTGCATTGAGCCACATGGCCTGCAATCTCGGCTTTCATGCCTTTCCACCAGAAATGCTTCTTCAAGTCAACATACATCTTGACACCACCTGGGTGGATACAGTATTTGGAATCGTGTGCCTCAGACAAGATCTCATCATGCAAGGCTCGATCGGCGGGCACGCAGATCCTTGTCTTGTACCAAATGGTCCCCTGATCATCCTCCCTGAACTCCGGGCATTTGCCTAGCCCCATCAGATCCCTGATTTCTTGCATTTCCGGGCACTTCTGCTGTTGCTTGCGTATTCGATCCGTGAGATCATACTAGATGCGAAGCTCGTGTAGCAGGTTCGAGGGTATTATCTCAAGCTAGAGACCCTCCAATTCCCGGTTCAGCTCTGGAGGTAGGGCACTGGTGATCATGGCATGGCAGTAGCTCTTGCGACTTAGGGCATCAGTGACTACGTTGGCTTTCCCAGGGTGGTAAAGTATCTCCAAATCGTAGTCCTTGATTAGCTCAAGCCATCTTCGCTACCTCATGTTCAGATCTTCCTAAGTGAAGAAGTACTTCAAGCTCTTATGATCTGTATAGATCTCGCACTTGTTCCCAATCAGGTAGTGCCTCCAAATCTTTAGAGCGTGCACAACAGCTATAAGCTCAAGATCGTGGGTCGGGTACCGTTGCTCATGCTCTTTCAGCTTACGTGAGGCATATGCGATGACCCTTCCATGTTGCATCAGGACACAACCTAAGCCTTGCCTCTAAGCATCACAATACACGACGAAGGCTTGCCCAATGTCAGGTAGTGCTAGCACTGGAGTGGTAGTGAGATTCGTTTTGAGTGTTTGGAAGCTCTCTTCACACTCGGGCGTCCACTCAAACTCATTGGTCTTCTTCAATAGATTGGTCATGGGCTTGGCTATCTTGGAAAAGTTCTAGATGAACCGACGGTAATAACCCGCCAATCCCACGAAACTCCTGATATCAGACACATTGCGGGGTTGTTCCCACTCCTTCATAGCCTCAATCTTGGCCGGGTCCACTGCAACTCCCTTAGCGGCAAGTACGTGACCCAAGAATGCGACTTTTTCAAGCCAAAACTTGCACTTACTGAACTTGGCATATAGCTGGTTCTGCCTTAGCTTCTCGAGCACAGCTCTGAGGTGAAGCTCATGCTCCTCTGCGGTGGCTGAATAGACTAGAATGTCGTTAATGAACACCACCATGAACTTGTCAAGCTCGTTCATGAACACCTTGTTCATCATATTCATGAAGTATGCGGGGGCATTTGTGAGACCGAAAGACACCACAGTGAACTCATACTGCCCATACCTTGTGACAAAGGCCGTCTTAGGAATGTCCTCATTCCTGATCTTCATCTAATGGTATCCAGACCGAAGGTCAATCTTGGAGAAGAACTTAGCATTCCTCAGCTGGTCCAACAAGTCATCTATCTGAGGCAGTGGGTACTTGTTCTTGACTGTGACTGCATTTAGGTTACGATAGTCAATACACATCCTCATGGAACCATCCTTCTTCTTCACAAACAACACAGGGGAACCCCAACGAGAAGCACTTGGCCTGATATACCCCTTCTCTGTCAGCTCTTCCAGCTGCTTCTTCAACTCTCCCAACTCATCTACCGACATGCGGTAAGGCCTCTTAGCAATAGGGCCTGTACCTGGCAGGAGGTCGATCACGAACTCGACATCCCAATCCAGTGGCATTCCTGACAACTCCTCAGGAAACACTTCCGGGTACTCACATACCACTAGCACTTCCTCCAACTCCTTGGCTTCAAGGGTACACAACCTAGAGATAGTTTTCCCCTTGTTGGGCTCACATCGAACCACTTGGCCACTCGGGTGTGTGATCATCACATACCTGGGTGAGCATGATATCACACCCTTGTGCTGAGTCAACCAATCCATTCCCAGGATAACATCCAATCCTTCAGAGGGTAGTAAGGTAAGATCAGCTAGAAAGGTGTGTCCCTCAATGGTAATGCTCACATCCTTGCATCTGTGGGTGCATCTGATGTTTCCCAAAGGTGAGTATCTATGGATACCTGACGAGGGGTGACTGGGGGACCATACTCCCGTACGAACTTAGTAGAGATATATGAACAAGTAGCTCCTGAATCAAACAGCACGGATGCCTTGGCACCGTGTACTAAGAACATACCGTACACCACGTCGGTAGCTGCCTGAGCGTCCTCAGCTGTCAGGTGCGCGAGGCGACCATGGGTAGGTCCAGTAGCTCCCTTGTAAGGGGTGCCCTGAGCCTGCCTAGCGGGGCCAGTGTCGGTGGAGCGGTCGTCTGGTTGGGGCAGTGGGCGATCCTGTGACCTGGGTGGCCACAACCGAAGCAAGTGAAGGGTGCACTGCATGTAGCGGTGGGCGCAGGTGCCTTCCACGTGCTGGTACCTGACGCGGGGTGACTCAGCAGAGGGTGGGCCAGAGCGGGGTGGTGGTAGTTGGTGGTGTGGGTACCACCTCCACGGCTCGAGCCATGCACAGTTCCCTAAGGAAGACGGGGGCGAGACGGGGGCTGCCCACTCACTCGTGGCCTCTGGCGGGCCGAGGAGCGAGAGGTAGCCTCCACACTGCACTTCTTCTCCTTGAAGAACACGTCAGCCTCCAGATGGTCCTTCTCAATCTCCAGCATCTTGTCGATCATCTTCCTCAGGGTGTAACTGGGGTTACCCGAGAGAGCCAGCTTGAGACGAGGGTTCAGTCCCTTGAAGAAGTAGTACATCTTCTTCTTCTCAGTGTCGCTCTCAGAGGGAGCATACCACATCATGCGGGTGAAGCGGTTCATGTACTCGTGAATCCTCTCAGAGCCCTGAGAGATGTTGCGGAACTCCTCCGCCTTGGCCTCCATAGCACCATCAGGAATATGGTACTCACGGAAAACCTCAGTGAACTCCTCCCAGGAGATGTGAGCAGGGTCGGGGTGGGAGTCACTAAAACTGTCCCACCATGCGCATGTTGCACCAGTGAGCTGGTGAGTTGCAACCCCAACGCACTCCTCGTCGGAGCAAGTGGTAAGGTCCAGCTTATTCTCGATCTCTTGTAGTCAGTCCTCGGCGGCAATGGGATCGCTGTCAGTGCCGTCGAAGGTAGGCGGCCTCAGCTTGAGGAACCCTCCCAGCTTCCTCTGGAAGTCGTTCTGGAAGCCTCCATTGCGCCTCATTAGGTTCTCTGCGAGGGCCTCCATGATGCGAGTCTGGCGATCCATCACCTCCGTCATAAGCGGGGGAGGCGGTGGTGGTGGGTCTGCTCCAGCCTGAACATCCTCAGCGGGCAGAGAGGAAGGTGGTGGTGGAAGGTTCTCCTCAGGTGGTGGGGTAGGGACGCGGGGCGCCTCCTCGTTGAGGTTGAGGGGGATTGCTCCCACACGTCCACGACCACGACCGCGAGCGCGACCACGTGCGGCCAGTGCGGGGGAAGGGGAACGGCGACCCAAACGTTCAGAACGGCGAGTCGACATCCTGCTACAAGATATATGGGTTAGGATATCGTGCATCGATTATTATTTAGTTAAGGTAATTAACTACTCATACACTCAAACAAAGAACCATAACAACCATAAAATGTGATAACAAGCAAGCATCCATTACATGGGTTCATTACATGGCGACATCCCCAGCAGCGACGCTAGAAGATTCGCGAGAATGCTCTACACACAGGTAGGCTCAAAAGGTGGACAATCTACTTTACTCTCTGAGTGAGTCATGTCTCACGGTCACGCAGGACCAACTCAGCTCTACTGCTCCTACATTATTCATGAAGCATGACTGAACTAGACTGAGTAGCTGATCTCGTTGCTGTCGATGGAGGGGGACTGTGGCTGGTCCATCGCGATCTGCTTAGGAGTCTTGTGGAGACGTGAGACGTACTCCATGGCGTAGAGATACTCCGTCTACGGTGGGTCGAGGTACCCGTCTGAGGTACACGCCATCAGGTTGAGGCGGGTGGGTGGTAGAACGAACTCCTCCTTGCGAACCTCCTTGTGGTACTTTGTTGGCAGCAACGCCTGTAGCTCCTTGTACTCCTAGACGCATCTAGCGTCGAAGTCCACCCAGCCCTCTAGAGCCCTGTCCACCTTCTCCTTGACAAACTCGGTAAGCTTCATGGAGGCAATCAGGTGCTCCGTGTTGTATGCGGCATTGCAGCGCACCTGCATCAACTCCTACTGTGCTAGGTTGCACTGGGCCTACAACCTCATCTAGTTGAACCCAAACCTCATTTTCTTCTCATGGTAGCTGGCCAAGGCAGCATTCTTGTCATCGAGGATCCTCTCAAGCTCGAACACCTTGCTGTCCAGGTAGTTATTCCTCAGCCCGAGATCGCCTGCCTTGTTCTGCAGATCCTTGATCTCCCTCTCGTACGCCTTCACACGGAACGCAAAAGTGCACTCACGGCGTCCAAGCTCTTGCTGAAGCTCGTGGACCGTCTTCTGCAGATCCTTCCACTTCTGCGCCTCCTTTAGGAATGCCTCGTCCGCATCGAAGATCATGTTGCGGTAGATGCGGTTCCTGTGCTCCACCTCCAGAATGTACCGATCCTGGTACATGATGTACCGCCCGGACATGCGGACGCAAGGGTCCACCTCGGTGACAGCAGCACGGTCAGCATCGGTGAGCGGTACCCAAGCGCGCTTGGAGAGGTCCAAGGCACGTGGGAGAAGGCGGAAGCGGCCGTCCTTGAGGCGCTCGTATGCGTCTCGCATCACGTGGCGGAGTGCCGTGTGGGAGACGGACTGCACACAGGCATCGATGGAGGTCTCCACCTCCAGCTCGGTGAAGGCCTGCAGCTCCGGCACCGTCTCACTCGCGGGAACCGTGAGGGAGATCACCACGTGGCCCTCTATGCCACCATCTGGCGAGGGATTGCCTCGCGCGCTGTACACGAGGCTCTCAGCGAGCACCTCGCGAAGGACGAGGGCAAAACCTCCGTGGGTCGTCCCGTCGAACACGACCTCAGTAGAGTCGTAGTACAGGGGACTAAGAGGCTGGTGTTGGGAAGGGCCCTCCATCTACATAGATGTCAAGGTTGGGTTAGAAGATAGTTTATAAAAGGTAAGTCATGTATAAAAAGATGCAGGGTCGGCAAATTAACCGAAAAGAGTTTCTTTTTAGTGTGTTAAGGCTTCTCCAATCCTAAGGGTTTCGTCCTAGGGTCAAGTATGGCTCTGATACCAACTGTAACGATCTCGATTTTCCTCGAAGGGAAAATTCACAGATGCGAATTATAACATGATAGTCACGAAGATCATCACATCGCATTATCGAATTACAGACGATAATCATAGTCATACACGAGTTTCTGAATTTAAGAGTACATTAAGAAGTCTAAATTATTTATTACATCGCCACCTGGGCGGAATCACACAAGCACGCAGCAGAAAGAACAGCGAAGGGAAGCGTAGATCTTCAGCATCTCCGACTTGAGCGCAACACGAAACCCTACTCCTCCGGGTCGACGTCCTCGAACTCGTCCTCCGGCTCGTCACCTGAATCCAAAATCTTTCAGTACGATTTGTACAGGCCACTGGCTCCCACCCTATGCTTTGCGTATTGCTTTGTGGAAAGTGGTATGCAAGGGGTAGAGAAAAAAACCTATATCTAGCTGTAGGTTTTCCTATGCAGGTTCATTAAGTAATTAAATAGTAATAAGTTGTATATCAAGTTTTAACACATTTCTCACACATAAATCCATCCCATCGACACACATCTCACCACACACTCTCACACTCTCTAGGCGACAAGAGGACTCCCTCTCGTCCTTGTCTCAGCGGCTCACAACCGGATTCTACAAAACCCAGGGGGAAGGAAAGAAAGGACTCATCTCTCTACAACAAGTGAGGCGTAGGCCATGAGATGTCCATAACCGGGGACACGACTATACGTATAGATCAATCAACTCTGTAGAGTGTATACACCTGTACCCACAAGATCGCCATCATCAACGTTGCGCAACACCTAGGCCGATAACGGGCTGTCTCCTGATCCGGAACGACACCATCCTGCCACTCAGCCATGGGGCTCCCCGGCGCACTGGCAAACTGAGACTGGGAAACGCAGCACCTGGCCAATGTGATACTGCGCATCTAGGATGGTGCGGTCCCCACGATAGCACCACCCACCCTTATGACCTAACAAGATGGCAGTAATGGCATCGCCCAAACCGATCAACATCCGCACCCCACCCATTCAGGGACGAGTGGTGTGCACGAAAGGCTCACAGTTCCGTTTTCCCTTGCTCTTCTAGATCCTAGGGGGGATCAGACAGGTCATCTCCACAATCGGGGTACTCCCCCGTGCCATCACAGCACCTCTATCCCGGGGCTCACCCCGGTATCTCCTCCAAAACACATGTACCCGCCACAGGTACCTGTTGTGGGGATGCCCAGGTCGCACCCCCGGCAAGACTCGTCTCCTGGACTCGTCGTAGAACCTGCCCGATCGACTCGACCCTCACCACACACCCAAGACACACGCCAAGATCTCCCCAATTGCCATTATCACATTTTAGTGGCACACCGTGCCTAAACCACGCACAAGCAAGTCCTCTAAACGTCATCAAGATAAAAGCATGAATACAGCATGTGACATGGTAAATATAAGCGGTGTCTAGCCTATAAGCGGATGTGCAGAGTAAAGGTTGTGACAAGGTAATGGTTTTGCAAGCAATCTACCATGCAACCTATTCAGAGCAAATGCATAAAGTAAAGCGCTAGCATTATATTCAGTAACATGATATGTCTAGTAGGTTCTACGATGGTGGGTGGGACGTGGCACCTGTCCAGTCATCGCCGGCGTCCTCCGTGTAGTCTGGGTCCTCCTCCTCAGCTGTCGGCTCCTCCGGGTCTAAATCATAGCAACAACCACGACTTAGACAAAACTGGAGATAATCACAAAGAAGCAAATGGAGAACGAGAAGAACCGAATACACTCAAACACAAGCCTATGACCTAGGGTTTGATTTTTGAAAGATTTGGACACCAAGTTTGCATTTTTCTGAAATCATATGGATTTACTAGGAATATTCTAAGTTCAATTCACCAAATTTTAAGGGAAAAAGGGGGTGGAAATGGGGCTTGGGCCGGCTGAGTGGCTTTAGGCCTGGTGGCATGCTCGCGGGCCGCTGCAGGGTTCTGGCCTGCTCTCGGCTAGGCCGCGTTGGCGCAAAGGCCCATGCACGGGGACCCCCTCCTTTCTCTCCCCTCTTTCTCCTTTGGGCCAGTTGGCACCGAAACCCAATCCTCCTCCTTCTCCTTCCCTTTCCCTTGGGCCGACCGAGCACGAGAGCCCGCTCCACCTCCTTCTGTTGGCCCGCGGGGCATTGGGGCTGGCTGACGGTGGACGAAGTCCACCAGACTTCCCCCCCCCCTTCCTTTCTTTCCTTGGTCCATGGTGGACCTCTCACCTCCTGCTTCCTCGCCTCTGCTCTGCTCGAGCGCGGACAAGGCGAGTCGCACGCGCATGCACGGTGCTCTCGGCGCCACTCTCCCTCGTGCGTGGGCGTGTTAACACGCGCGGTTCCTCTGCACTATCGACTCCGTCTTTCCCCTCCTACTGCTGCTATCCTCGCCCCCAGCGGTTTGGAGGATGGTTGTGGCGGCGTGCGAGGCGGGTCGGCGGTGCGCTGTGACGTAGCGAGGGTTCTGCGGTTGCGGCTGCAGTGCGCGGTCGGCGGAACGACGGCGTCACGGCGAGGAGTGCGGGCAAGGGCTCGGGGGCTGTTGGCTGGGCAGTGGGAGGCTAGGCAGGGCCGCGGCGGTGCAACACGTGCGCGGCGCGGCGCTGCACGCTACGTTCCGCCGCGTCGGTGCAGCGAGGGTGACGGGTCTCCGGTGGTCAAGGCGCGGTGGGTACCTACGGTCACTCCTGGCTACGCGGTTGCGTGCACGCGGTGGTGGCGAACCTCGACGTCTCCTTTCCGGTGAGCGGGAAAACCGGAGTGCAGTGGAACGGGGGTGACACGGCGGTGCTCGCAGAGCTCGGCCGCGCCGCCGGGGCGAACGCGGCGGGCCCTGCTCTGTGCTTTCTGGTGGCCGCGAGGGTGTGTTTGGAGGTGCCCTGGGGTCAGTGGTGGTTACGGTGGAGATGGTAGAAGCTCGGCATACACGGTGCGGTGCGAACGTGACCTTGCCATGGCAAGGCCCGGCCATGGCGACTACGACACGGCGCGACAAACTTGGCTAGAGGTGAGGCAGCAGACTCACCGTGGGTGGCAGTGAGGGTGGCTGGCGGTGCGGTGGTGAGGCGAGGCCGTGATGGGTCGGTGCGGTGCCGTGCAGAACCGCGACACCGGCGTAGACGACGGCGTGGCTCTCCCTCCGGTGGGCTCGGACGGCGTCACGCGGCGACCTTCCTCCTCCTCCTTCCTCCCTTCCTCTCCTTTTTGTGGTTTGGCGAGGCCACAAGTGTGGCGGCTGGGGTTGGGAAGGGCGCGGCGCGAGGGAGCTCGGCCTTATATAGGCCGAGTCGGCCATGGCGAGCGGCGGACGGCGGGATGCGTCGCAGGGGGTACGTGGAGGGCGGATAGGTGCCTCGGCTAGGGTTTAGGGGGAGCGGGGCGAGCTCGGCGCACTGCGGCGCGTCCAAATTCGAACGCCGGTCAAAAGTGGCTCTGCGGCGGCGTCACCACCGTGACGATGGCGGCATCATCGCAGGTGGCGTCAGCCGGCGTTTGGTGTGGAGCGGGGGCGGTTGCGGGGAAGGCGCAGAGTGCGGTTGCGGCTGCCGTGTGGGGCTGCGCGGCGGTGCATCCGCTTCCACGTCTAGCTGCTGGGGACGGGTGCGGTGCGAGCTCTGCTCTGCTTCGCTGCCAAAGGGGAAAAGCAGAGAGGGGATGGGGGAAGGGATGATAGGCGGGCCCCGCTGGCCCACTCGTCAGCGAGGTTTGGGAGAGGGGAAAAGGGCGCGGGTGGCATTGGGCCTGCGCGCTGCCGGCCTGATGCTGCTGCTGGCGGGCTTCACTGCTAGATGGGCTACGCGGTGGAGCTGGGCTGCCTATGGGCTAGCTGGATCTGGAGCTGTTGTGCTGCTGGGCTGGTTGGCCTTTGGCCAAGCCCCTCTCCTTATTCCCTTTACTTTTTCTCTTTTATTTCCAAAGCTTAAACAAGTTGATTAGTTGATTAGGAAGCAAAAGCCCCTAAAGATACAAGTCAGGGTTAAGTTAATTAACATGATATGCAACTACAGTTAGCACTAATGGGTTCTACTTGTGCAACTAGGTAGTGTTTTCCAATATGCAAACACCAAACATGGGTTATCTAAGAGGCTAGCTGGATCTGGAGTTGTTGTGCTGCTGGGCTGGTTGGCCTTTGGCCAAGCCCCTCTCCTTATTCCCTTTACTTTTTCTCTTTTATTTCCAAAGCTTAAACAAGTTGATTAGTTGATTAGGAAGCAAAAGCCCCTAAAGATACAAGTCAGGGTTAAGTTAATTAACATGATATGCAACTACAGTTAGCACTAATGGGTTCTACTTGTGCAACTAGGTAGTGTTTTCCAATATGCAAACACCAAACATGGTTATCTAAGAGGCTAGCTGGATCTGGAGCTGTTGTGCTGCTGGGCTGGTTGGCCTTTGGCCAAGCCCCTCTCCTTATTCCCTTTACTTTTTCTCTTTTATTTCCAAAGCTTAAACAAGTTGATTAGTTGATTAGGAAGCAAAAGCCCCTAAAGATACAAATCATGGTTAAGTTAATTAACATGATATGCAACTACAGTTAGCACTAATGGGTTCTACTTGTGCAACTAGGTAGTGTTTTCCAATATGCAAACACCAAACATGGGTTATCTAAGAAAAAATTTAAAAGGTTATGATTTTCGTGTGTTTTGAAAACTCGGGTTGTTACAGGAAGACACCTCAAGAACTTGTGAGAGAAGTCCTTGTCCTCAACCTTCTCACCAATAGCCGTGAGATCATTGACCAATACTTGGAGCCTATGAAACATTTCTGGCACATTTTCATTATCCTTCATCTTGAAGCTTGCAAACTTCTCCTTGAGAATATATGCCTTGGCCCCCTTGACGGCTTGAGTGCCTTCAAATGATTCCTCAAGCTTCTTCCAAGCCTCATGAGAACTCTCAAGATTCTTGATTTTCTCAAACACTTTCTCATCAAGAGCCTCATGAAAAGCACTAAGAGCAATGTCATTGTGTTGAAGCTTCTCTTCTTCGGCCGCGGTGGGAGCTTCCTCATTTGCAACCTCAAACTTCTTGTCCACCACAAGCCAAACCTTCCGGCTAATTGACTTGATATGAGCAGTCATCTTGACTTTCCAATAGCCATAGTTTGTACCATCAAACTTGGGTGGCTTCTTCATGTTGTTGATATGAGTCATGATCACACCGTAGGTTGTTAAGCCTCAAATCAACGGTGTCCAAGCTCCGATACCACTTGAAAGGTCCTAATCCAAGGCTAGAGGGGGGTCAATATCCTAAATCGAAAACTAAGAACAATCTCAACAATAAGTTAGATAGCAATAAGGCGAAGCTCGACTTGCACTAGCCAACTAGGGGATGCAAAGCCACCTAACCACAAATTCTATCCTAATAAGCTCTAGGATCACACAATGACTACTCAATTCTAGTAGCCCTCTAGGCACAAGCTAATATACTAGGACAAGAATGAGTAAGGTAATGCAAAGATGAGAAAGGTGATTATACCGCCGAGTAGAGAATTGATCCAATCGCAATGAGAGCTCCAAGAACACCAATCAATCCAATCATTGGGAGACAAGGTTGACACTTGATTTTTCTAGTGAGGTTCACTAGTTTGCCAACTAGCTACGTCCTCGTTGTGTCGGCTCACTCACTTGGAGGTTCACGCGCTAATTGGCATCACATGCCAAACCCATCATCGGGTGCTGCACAACCAACACAAGATGAGGGCACTCCAAGACACGCGCAATCCACTAGAGTTACCTTTGTGATCTCCCACGGGGAAGGCACAAGAACCCCTTACAATCACCACTTGTGGTCGACGAAGCACAATCACCAAGCTTCTCAAATCCACACCGTTGCTCCAACCGTCTAGGTGATGGAAATCACCAAGAGTAATAAGAAACTAGCAGCGGTATCAACTCCCAAGTGCCACTAAGATGAACTCACTTCATGAAATGCACTAGAACACTCAAATCTCTCAAATGGATGATTAATCAAGTGTGAGATGAGTGGGAGTGTGTGTCACAAGCTCACAAGAGTATGCAATAGCGAAATGTGCAAGGGAGACTCCTTGAACTGGCCACACACCCTTTTATAGCCTCCTCAAAAAGACTAGCCGTTATGCACTTGGGGCTACAGAAAACGTGATCGTCAAACCACTTTTAGCACCGTCGGACCATAGCAACTGGGCCGACGCTTTGGTCCGGAGCCTCCTCCGTCTGCCACGCGTCGCGCTGAGTTTGAATTCCGACCGTTGGAGCGCAGCTCTGGGCACCGTCGGACCACCTCCATTGGTCCGGAGGACTGGTCCGACGCCTCATCCGACGCCTTGCCCTTAGCTTAAACTTGGAGTATAGTATGCACCCTAGCTTCGTACTACACCTTCGAACCACACCATCGGACTATGCAGACTAGTCTGGAGCTTCTTCAGTGCTTAGAACATTTCATGCAGGGAGCACCCATGCTTTGGACCACTCCGTCGGACCTCACCATCGGACCATGCAATCTGGTCCGGTGGTCACTTTGACTTCTGCTTTGCTGTTTGACTGAGCCACCAGACCATTAGCCTATGGTCCGGAGCACTCCAGGACCTCTGGTCCGGAGCTTCTCTACCTTGTAGCCAATGCTAGAAGGAGGCCGTCGGACCACCTCCTATGGTCCAGAGCTCTTCCGCAAACTGGTCTGGAGCTTCTTTCTTGGTCTAAATTCTCTTCTCTTTGCTTCCCTTGATCTCATGTGCCATCACCAAGTATTTCACTAACTTGTGCATGTGTGTTGGCATATTTTATCAAGTTTTACAAGGGTTGCTCATTAGGTTAGAATGCAATGCAATAATGATCAACCTAATGGCACTCGATAGTTGTAACCACTAACTATTTTCCCCTTTATATATAGTATGTGATGAGGACATCTCAACCATGCATGCTACTTCAAGTACTAAGCAGCCATCATCAAACATAAATGATACAATTCAAGGTCCACTTACAAGAAGTCATTCCAGAAAACTTCAAGAGCAGTTAAATTCATTCCTTATTGATTTTCATCTTGATAATTCTAAAATGTTATACTACCTAAGTGTTCTACTTTCGTTGTACTTAGGTGTACACATCAAGAGGAGGATGTTACTCTACATGAAGAAAAGCTACAGACCAAAAATGGACCAGTAGAAGAAACGGACCAGTCTCTTAGGAAGAAGAAAAGCAATAGATCAGTTCAGACCAGTCCAGAAAAGCAACAGACCAGTTTTCCAAAACGGACCAGTTCGGACCAGTGGAGTCCAAAACGGACCAGTTAAAGAAATGATCATATCTCTCTACTCCGAGAAGCTTTTGAGGCCAATGAGGACATTTTGGAAAGCTCTTCAAGTCTACTTTCCAATGCATAAACCTCACCACTTGTGAGTGTGCCAATATTGAGATACAAACAGATTAGTTAAGACTGCTCTGAAGGTCAACAGCCAGCCTGATGATTAAGTTCCCATGCAAAACTGTATCATTCTATAATGTTTCGTGCTGCATGGTATACATGGTTGGAAATATGGTTAAGTCTACTTTACAACGCATTTAAAGGTGTGTCATTTGGACTTCCCAAGATGGAGATATTGCCAATTTACTGAAGACTGCGCAGAAGACCAACAGCCTTGCAAAGCCACTTCAGAAACCCATTTCATGGAGGCCTTTTCACATTCTTAGTCTTTTCATTTCCATCTCGTGTTTACACCTATCTAGCAGGGCTGTTGCTAGTATATATTACCATTTGCATCCTTGCAAGCTCAGACTTTTGATAATCAAAATATCGAACCTTTTGTTTAGCTGTGTGCTAACATACCCCAGAGAGAGATTCTCTACCCCTTTGCTCTTGTGTTTTCCTTCGCGGAGATTACAGAAGCGGCTGCGTCATCAGCACCCAATCCGTGCTCCTGATCTTCGAGTTCAGGTTGCGTAGGTTGGTTTCTTTGAAAGTGTGGTTGGGCGAATCCTTGGTTCAGGCTGCCGTATAGAGACGTGGTTGGCTCCTTGTGCGTGTTGTCAGGTTGCACTAGTTATCGTTGCTTGCAGCAAAGTTATCGGCCAATCTTTGGCTAGTTATCAAGATCAAGATCCTACGTCCAGAAGATTGGGACCGTCCCTCATCACCTGGTATCAGAGCTTCAATTGCCATGGTAGGAATTTTTTACCCTTAGCTACATATATTTGTGTTCATCCTATCCACTAAAAAGCCACAAAAATATTGTGCCATAACCCTTTGTTTCAATCTGTTGTTCTTGTGAGTTTGGTTAAATTTTGGTTCATTAGAGTCTTTATTTAGCTGCTGATCATATTATCCTTCGTGTGTCCTTTGAGCTTCTTTTATATATCTGCAAATCCCTATATAAAAAAATCAGAAACCAGTATCATCCTTCGCGTAAACTTTGATCCTATCAAGTTAGAACGTTGACGGTTGTGTCTTGTTTCTAAAAAAAGTGTATAAGTGTTATCTCTGGTCTTGTTCTCAGTTATAAAAAAATAGTGTGTCAAAAAAAAGAGAAGAAAGAAAAGTACAAAAAAAGAGTTGAGAAAGGTTGTGATAGAGAAGTCAAAGTTTAGTTTGTTTATGTGCACAATTTCTGAAATTTTATATCAAGTTGCACAATCAGTTATTATCTATCGTTTGGTGCAAAATTTTGCTTGGGTTTGATTGCAACACTTGCATCCTAGGCATACTCCTTGTTTGCATCAAATCTGAATTTATCTTTGCGTGTGTGTTTGATTCAATTACATCATTCATATCTTGTGGTCAGCACTAGGCACTGAACTTCTATTTTTGAACTGCGATTTAACTTTACAATATCGAGAATTCAGATTGCATTCCTTGTTAATTATATCCCCACCAAGCTCCACAAATAACCCAGCATCATAGGAATGCTGATCATGTATTCTCCCAACCATCACTTTCGGTTTCCACCTCGCATTGACCTTTGTAATCTGTAGGGAATTTATAAGAGCTTTGGTTGGTAAGAGAGGTGAGATTGTACGAGTTCCACATATTATCCTATACCACATATAAGCTTGTTGTTTTCTATATGCATTAACCATGACAGGCCAAAGATACATCCATCTTCCATTCTATGGAAGTATTGATCCCGAGGAGTTTCTTGATTGGCAAGAGCAAATGGAGATTGAACTTGAAGTCCAAGATTTTTCAGAAGCTAAGCAAATAACACGAGTTGTACTTGAATTCGAAGATTATGCTCTTGATTGGTGGAAACAATATCCACATAAACATCTCATCAAGAATTGGGAAGATTTGAAGAAGGTCATGAAAAAGGAGTTTATTCCAAGAAAATATGAGTTGATGTTGCGTCATCATTTAGAGAATGTGAAACAAGGTAGTAAATCTGTCCAAGCATATTATGACAAGCTATATTTATCCTTACTTCGGGCAAATGTTGTTGGTGAAATGGAAGTAATCAGATACTTCAAGATTGGTCTCAATGCAAGAATTATTGCTGCAATTGATGGAAAGTATTTTAGAAGTATGCAAGAACTTCTAAGTTATGCACTTAGAGTGGAGAAGAAAATGATGAAGGTGCAGCAAGGCAAGATCACACAGAGCTCTAATTTGTGTCAAGATAGATGTGCTAACCTACAGCCCAAAGTATCTTCTATTATTGGACAGAAGCAAGCAACAACTCAATGCAGGACAAGAAGACTTGTCCCTAAATTTTCTTCAGTTGAATCTAGTGCTAGAAGGAGTGGACATCAACAATGCAACCCCAAGAAGAACTCTATTGAGCAGCAAGAAGATACCTTTGTGCCTCTAGTTCATAAGAGAAATGATGAGGTATGCAATCCTCTCAGTTTTGAGCAAGATCAAGAAGAAAATTCTGCTGCACATGCCAAAGAAGGTGAGCTAGAAAAGGCCAATATGCAAGTTGTGAAAGATGATAAATTGAGTTGTGAACTTAGAGAAAATCTTTCTCTATCGGGGGCTGATCTTTTGAGTTCAAAGTTGAAGGAACTAGCTGAAGTTGTGCACCTTGCAAATCTTGAAATTGTTATTCAAGAAGTGCCATCGCAATACACGAAAACAAGTGCTGCAGATCGCACATATTTTGAGCCTTGTTCTAGTGCTAATAGTGGTGAAGTTATATGCTCCAAACCTGTCCAAAAGTTTTCTGTGCAACATGGTGAAAATTTAGACCCAAAACGTGAGCAAGCAATTCATAACACTTCAGATTTTGAAGGGGTATCTAATCTGAATTTGAAGGCTAGCCATAGTGTCAATTTGAGAGCTGAATATGAGAATAAAGATGTTTCTGTTGTGAGTGTCAAATCTCTCCAAGATGAAGAATATCATACTCCAACAAATCTGAAGATGCAAATATGTGTTATACAAGCAACTGTGAATCATGAAAAATTATTGGGCAGTGGTGCTAAAATTATGTGCTCCAATATTCCACCTAATGTTCAGATGGAAGGCAAGATCAGTGCACATGATTGTACTCCTACCAATGCAAGTTTGGTATCTTTTGAGACAGTCAATTGTATGGCTGTACCTATTGTTGTTCCAATGCTTTTGGAAAACACCAAGACAGATGGCATATATTCATATGTTACTCCACAAGACATCGAAGTGATTGTGCCTCAAAACCCATATGAGTATGAGAGCTACTTAGCCAAATTGAGTGAGAGTGAAAACAAAAGTGAGTTGTGTGACTCCACTAAATGTGAGGCTGAGAGCATTAGCATTATGAGTGTGAGAGATACACCACATAAAAAGAGAGAGCTTCATTGCAAGAAACACGAGGAAGAGATTGATTCTCATAACACCACCATACTTGATGAGAGAAGTGAGAAGGTAATCGATGTTGACAATCAATTATTTGCTGGCCCAATCTCCAATCATGACAATGATGAAGGTAACAATTCTGAGGTACATTGTAATATACTTACACCATCATCAAATCTGAAAGGTAATGGAAACGATCCAAATCTAGGATTACAAAATCTTTGTCCTAATTTGATACATTCACATGTTCATTCACGTGCTGAAATTTTGAAAGTTGATAACCATTATTCCATAAAGCATGATCATTGTTATGATTTGACTAATCTATGTGATACTTTAGATACCAATAACATGGACCATGTGAAATTGATTACTCATGCTGAATTTTTTACAAGAATATTCTCTGCTGAATGTGTGCTCTATGTCAAGCTTATTGAATTTTCTGAGATTGATAAAATGCTTCAAAGTGTTCTTGACATATCATCTATGAAATCTTTCAATAGTACATATAGCTGCAAGTTTACTTTTAACTTCATTGGACATCATGCTGTAAATAAATTTTATGTTTGTGCCCTTTGCATAACATGTGACAAGCTTGCTGAAATGAAGTTGATTAAAATGACTAATACATCTTGTGAACCATACCTTCCTTTATTTGAGATAAAAATATTGCTTAATGATTGTTGTTTAGAAAAATTCATGTTATTTCGTGGTTCTTATTTTTCATTGAAAGAAAGAAATTGTGTTCAAACGTGTTATAATTTTCTCGAGAATTCTCCATCCACATGTAGGACCATTGAATATGAAAGGTACATTTCTAAACCTTTACATGAGTTGTGCATCAAGAATTATTGGAATCTCAAATATGTTTCATTATCATCTTTTGATAGATTTAACTTTGCTAAGATTAAACATGATAACATTAATCAAATAAGTTGTTTGAAAGAAATCTTTGTGCTTCCATCTTCAAAGCTAACTGCAGTTCCAGAAAAATGGAGAACCTATTTCGCTCATGAGAAAAGAAATAATATACATATGAATTATAAAGAGCACAATGAACAACCTTCAATAAATTATCATAGCATTTGGCATATACATCCATCCTGTATTTTGTTTCCACTATTTTCAGGACAAAAAAAAGTTGAGGATGACTTTTCTTGAAAAGAGCGAGCATGATATGACCATGTTACATCCATTCAAGGTGAAAGCTAAACTTGATTCTAAACCCTTTTGATTTCCACCTAGAAGACTACTACTTGGTTTATATGATTACAGATTCAAATACCTCGCTGTGATGGAAGAAGAAGATTGTTGCAGTAGAAACATAGCATCTACCCCTATTGGCCTAGCACAATTAATAGGCTTTGATGAGTTAGAGTCGAGGACAACTCCTTTTCAAGAAGGGGAGGGTGATGAGGACATCTCAACCATGCATGCTACTTCAAGTACTAAGCAGCCATCATCAAACATAAATGATACAATTCAAGGTCCACTTACAAGAAGTCGTTCCAGAAAACTCCAAAAGAAGGTAAATTTATTCCTTATTGATTTTAATCTTGATAATTCTTAGAATGTTATACTACCTAAGTGTTCTACTTTAGTTGTACTTAGGTATACACATAAAGAGGAGGATGTTACTCTACATGAAGAAAAGCTATAGACCAAAAATGGACTAGTAGAAGAAACAAACCAGTTCTCTCAGGAAGAAGAAAAGCAACAGATCAGTTCGGATCAGTCTAGAAAAGCAACAGACCAGTTGTCCAAAACGGACGAGTTCGGACCAGTGGAGTCCAAAACGGACCAATTAAAGAAATGATCATATCTCTCTACTCTGAGAAGGTTTTGAGTCCAATGAGGATATTTTGGAAAGATCTTCAAGTCTACTTTCCAATGCAGCAAACCTCACCAATTGTGAGCGTGCCAATATTGAGATACGAACATATTAGTGAAGACTGCTCTGAAGGTCAACAGCCAGACTGATGGTTAAGTTCCCATGCAAAACTGTATCATTCTATAATGTCTTGTGCTACATGGTATACATGGTTGGAAAGATGGTTAAGTCTACTTTCCAACGCATTTAACGGTGTGTCATTTCGACTTCCCAAGATGGAGATATTGCCAATTTACTGAAGACTGCGCAGAAGACCAACAGCCTCACGAAGCCACTTCAGAAACCCATTTCATGGAGGCCTTTTCACATTCTTAGTCTTTTCATTTCCATCTCGTGTTTACACCTATCTAGCAGGGCTGTTGCTAGTATATATACCCCTTTGCATCCTTCCAAACTCAGACTTTTGATAATCGAAATATCGAACCTTTGTTCAGCTGTGTGCTAACTGAAGAATCATGGACCCTTGTGTTTAGGCGATTAACGACAATGCTAGGTCACTATGACTAACGTGTGTTTTGCAGAGGCAAAGTCATTATAAGTTAGGTCAATAGTGATGCTAAGAATGGGCTTAATGGACATTCATGCCCCCAAGATGGAAATCGTTTTGGTTTCAAAGGATGTTGATTCAAGTTGAAGACTAGGCTAGTCCTTAGTGCCATAAGGTTGAGAAGGGCACTAAGTATAGCTAGGACTTTGTTTTTCCTTTGACCATACTATAAAGGGGGGTATGAGGTTAGTAGCTTGACCTAGGAGAATTTGGGAAAGTTGGTGTGTGCACACTTGTCACAACTAGTCCTAGAGACCTTGCTATCAGCCCTTGATAACCCTAGAAATGGTAGGAGCAAAACCCCTAGAAAAGACTTAGTGAAAACAGTTGAAACAGGGGGAGAAAGAGGCTCCGGACCAGTCTGCCTAGTAGGCGTCGGACCAAGGAAAGTGGTCCGACGGTCCTTGACTTAGGCAAAAGCTCAGAGAGTAAGCTCCGGGCCACCTGTCTGGAGACCGTCGGACCATAGGCGAGTGGTCCGATGGCTCTTGTCAGAAAGAGAGCCTGAGAGAAGGCTCCGGACTAGTCCGATGGTGAGTCCGACGCTTCAAGATAGAAGGTTGGTTCCTTGCTGTGAGCTCCCTGGCTCCGGACCTGAGCGTCGGACCAGGGCTCCGGACCAAGGAGAGTGGTCCGGAGGTTCGAAGAAGAGAAAGAGTTTTCCCTCAGTGAGCATCCTGGCTCCGGACCTGAGCGTCGGACTAAGGCAAGTGGTCTGACGGTGCCTGTCTCTCAGCAGAGAGTGAGCTCCGTACCAGTGTGCTTGGTCCGGTGGTGTGAGCTCCGGACTACTCCGGTGACTTCGCCGAAAAGAGAAAATGTAAGCAACGACTAGTTTTGGAGGTGGGGACTATTTATAGTTGCCCTCCTCGTCCTTAGGACCTCTCTTGGCCTGTGTTACACCTAAGGAACCTTGGAGAGAGTTCTTGGAGAGCCAAGTGCCTAGTGAGGGAGAAATTTGAGAGATTCCATCTTGTTCTTCCCTCCTAGAATGATTAGGAGTGACTTGTGTGCATCCATCCACCTTCCTAGGCTTGAGTTGGTCAAGTGAAGATCTTGTGCTTGTTACTCTTGGTGTTCGACAGCACCTAGACGGTTTGGTGGTGTTCGGAGGAAGTGATCACCGGAATATTGTCGGCGGCTCTTCTCCAAGCTTTTGTGATCAGTTGTGGGCGATTCACTGAGCCGGAGTGGTGAAGAATCAGCCCGTAGAGAGCACTCTACCCTTGCGCGGGTAGAGGGGGAGGAATACCTTGTGAGGTGCTCCAACGAGGACTAGGGGGGTGTGTCGACACCTCGATACCTCGGGAAAACATCGCTGCGTCAATGAGAATTCCTTTTCCCTAGCTCTTTACATTTCCGCATTACATTCCGTCTTGTTCTTTCTGTTGCTACTAGAATTGCTTAGGTTGTTTTTCAATTCCATGAACTGCTACCGCTTTCTAGCTAGGATACACTACGGGTAGGCACTAAGGGGGTGATTGGCATTTGATAGGTTTTCATATTTGCTTTAGAAATTTAAAACAAGCCCAATTCATCCCCCCTCTTGGGCATCTTGATCCTTTCACTAACAAACCCCAGAGAGAGATTCTCTACCCCTTTGCTCTTGTGTTTTCCTTCACGGAGATTACAGAAGCGGCTGCATCATCGACACCCAATCCGTGCTCCTGATCTTCGAGTTCAGGTTGCGTAGGTTGGTTTATTTGAGAGTGTGGTTGGGCGAATCCTTGGTTTAGGCTGCCGTATAGAGACGGTGGTTTGCTCCTTGTGCGTGTCGTCAGGTTGCACTAGTTATCACTGCTTGCAGCAAAGTTATCGGCCAATCTTTGGCTAGTTATCAAGATCAAGATCCTACGTCGTGAAGATCGGGACCGTCCCTCATCAGTACGGTTACTTATCCTAAATGTGATCACACCCACTAGGTGTCTTGATCACTCAAATGGAAAAGCCCTAGCTTATACCTTTGCCTTGAATAGCTTAGGGTCTCCTTCTTCTCTCTTCTTCTCCAAGTGTGGAACCTTGATAGCTTTCTCCTTAGCCTCCTCCTTGCTCCATCACTTGTCATATTCACTTCACCTTGGTGTACTAAACCTGCTCTCACTTAGAGCTAGGTTAGTACTTAGGTTTCATCAATTACCCAAAACACTAGAGATCTTTCAAGGGGTAGAGAAGAGAATCTATATCTGGCTGTGGTTTTCCTATGCAAGTTTATTATTAAGTAGTATAATAATATAGTAGTAAGTTGTATATCAAGTTTTTCCACGTTTCCCACACATCCATCCCATCCACACACATCTCACCACACACTCTCATGCTCTCTAGGTGACAAGGACAACTCCCTCTCGTTCTTGTCTCAGCGGCTCACAGCCGGATCCTACAAAACCCAGGGGGGAGAAAAGAAGGGACTCATCTCTCTAAAGAAAGCGAGGCGTAGATCATGAGAAGTCCATAACCGGGGACACGGCTATACATATAGATCAATCAACTCTGTAGAGTGTGTACACCGTACCCATAAGATCGCCATCATCAACGTTGCGCAACGCCTAGGCCGATAACAGGCTATCTCCCGATCCGGAACGACACCATCCTGCCACTCAGCCCTGGGGCTCCCCGGTGCACCGGCAAACTGAGACTAGGAGACGCATCACCTGGCCACCGTGGTATTGCGCATCTAGGATGGTATGGCCCCAACGCCGGCACCACCCACCCTATCACCTCACAACCTGACAGTAATGGCATCGCCCAAACCGATCGACATCCGCACCCCGCCCATTCAGGGACGAGTGGTGTGCACGAATAAAGCTCATGGTTCC
Organism: Microstegium vimineum; assembly: GCA_022036555.1. NCBI lineage: Eukaryota > Viridiplantae > Streptophyta > Magnoliopsida > Poales > Poaceae > Microstegium > Microstegium vimineum. The sequence continues at coordinate 19,294,491 of CM039132.1, read as the reverse complement.
AATTCCCTTGTTATTCTAGATCCTAGGTGGGATCAGACAGGTCATCTCCTCAATCGGGGTCCTCCCTCGTGCCATGACAGCACCTCTATCCCGGGGCTCGCCCCGAGATATCCTCAAAAACACATGTACCCGCCACAGGTACCTCACGTGGGGATGCCCAGGTCGCACCCCCGGCAAGACTCATCCCCCGGACTTGTCGTAGAACCTGTCCGATTGACTCAACCCTCACCACACACCCAAGACACACGCCAAGATCTCCCCTGTTATTATCATTATATCGGCACACAATGCCTAGCCACTCACAAACAATCTTGCACTCAGCATCACATCAATGACATAATGCGAAGTAGAAGTAGCAAGTAAGTAAAGCGGGTGTCTATCCTAACAGTAGGTGTGCAGGGGTAAGGTTGCGACAAGGTATGGGCTTTCCAAGCAATCTACCATGCAACCTATCAGTTTCATTGCACAAAGTAAAGCACTAGCATCTATGTGTATGCATGTCTAATAGGATTCTAAGAGGTTGGGGGGACGTGGCACCTGTTTGTTATAGATCCATAGTTATCCACATCCTTGATGCAACATCACCCTTGATGCAACTACCTCGACATCAACATCACCCTTGATGCAACTACCTCGACAAAGCGACAAACAAGGCAGAAAACAATCAATCCTTGACCAAGATCAAAACTAAAAGATAGCGAGACACAGAAAGAGCGGCTAACGACAAAAGACACCAAAAGACTTAGCCCTCGCGGTGGTTGTCCGCTTTCCTCGGGCTCAAAAGGAAACAAGAGTGGTTGTCTGCTAAGCATAAGCTCGAGTCACGACCCTGAAATAGCCACACTTCCCGGGTTGGTGGTGTCAACCTGTATGGCTTCAAGAGAAAAGGTCCTAGACTCTAACTTAACTTAAACATACACCATGGCTTGCGGTCCTTCGATTCGGGTGTCATGGAAATTGACAGGAACCAAAAAGATTGCAAGTGGGAAGGGAAGGCAAACACAATAGGGTTCGACCTTTGTAGCCTTATACCCCACAAGTCACATCTAAAGAAAGAACAAATGACAACGCAAGATGCACGAGTTGTGACTTGGTCCCACAGTACTTCGGCTTATACGCCATGAAAATTGACGCAAACAAAAGAGAATGGGACAGAAGAAACAGGGGAAGGGTTGGCTAGGCTATCCATATCACGTCCTCGGTAAAGATAGTTTTCTGACAGTCGATCGAGTCGACTCGCATGGTTCCAGGGACATGACATAGAATATAGATTCGCTAACCAAAAGAGAGGAAGGGAGCAGTGGTCTACTTCTCCCAATCCACACGCCACGGCAAGGGCGAGGCATTAGAAAGGAGCGACACGCAAGAGAACACACAACACCCAATCCACTTGTAGGGTACCACGACCTATGTGCACTAAATGGAACCTAAACACCCCTAGGGCCTTAGCGGTGCGGTTGTCACCGCAAGGACCTAAGAAGCGTCATGGTCTAAGATAGGTACAAGCATACAAGGGGCTCGAGCGTGAAGAAGCAAAAAAAGAGAAGGGGAGAGACGAGACTCACCTTCCTTTGATCCACTCGCCAGAGTATTTGACGGTAATCAAGGAATGGAAACAAGAGGGTCGATAAATAAACACCAAAGGAAATCAAATAAGCAAAAAGGGATTTTGGTTCCTTGACACTTCAATCCACATGTCATGGCAATGGACATGCATCGAAGTTGGAACAAGAGCGCACAATCCGCGTCTTACTGGATAGACGAGGATTGATAAAAGAGGAACATTCTCCGCATTCTCTCGACTAACACGCCATGGGAACAGACGAGGTCGAAGGAATAGGGACATTAGCTCATGGGAACAACCTGTGTGCACTAAAACAGCACAAGACAATCCCTCAAGCTCTAGCAGTGCGGTTGTCACCGCAAGAACCAAGGAAATGCTATGGTCTAGGTGGCACAAGCATACGAGGTGGGTAGGAAAAAGAAAGAAAAGCAAAGGAGGTAGAGCCCAATGGTCATGGCGAGGAAACTCGTGGCGATGAGCTTCACCTACAAGAGTTCGCCGAAGGTTCCACGATAGTTGTCCCCTCGTTCGTCTCTAGTGGACTAGGTCATAGAGGCTCGACTGGTGCATGTAGGAAGCGCACCACTATCGAGTCCGCAATGGCCATGTCCTAGGGTCGAATAAGAACACAACTGTCGTAGTCCCACGGGGACAACTAAACATGAGAGAAGGGATCGTGCTTGGCGTTACGGCCACAGCGGGACGAACCCACGACCGAAATGACCAAATGCGTCGCTTCTCAACCGGCTCGAAGGCTCGGTCCACAGAGACAAACAAACACCTCCACACAAGATCAACACTGGAGTAGCACATTCCATAACAAGAGAGATAGATAGACCGGCACGAAGGCACGGCACAGGCTGTAACACCCGATTTTAAGGACAAAACCAGATATACCCTATATGTGAGCCCAAGAAGTCAAATCTCACATATAGCCACAGAACAAGGTAATATCAAAAGACAATACCTGAAATATATAACATATAAGGTCATAAAGGATAACCTTAAGCAGCAAACAGCGGAACGATAACTCCGATCTTCGGGTGAAGACTCCAAGTCCACAGGGACCAACTGACTGGTTGATCACAAGCCTACCTCCTTCAAGTCTTGTAATCTGGTACCCATCCGGGATTTTTATCCAAAAGTGGTGACAACAAGCGTCAGCTCACCATGCTCAGCAAGTATAACTATGGGGATGCAAGCTCAAAAGGCTGACTCAGGTTTAAGCGATAAGCATTTTTAGTTGGTCAAGTTTTATTGTTACATAACAATAGAAACATAAGTTTAAACCCATTCCCATGATTAAGCATGTAGCATCAAAATTCCATCTCATCATCATCTTCATTTTATTGTAAAAACAGGTAATATAGTTGGAAAGATCCAGACCGCTCGTGTCCGTGAGCACGGCTATCATGATAGATTTTAGAACTCTGCAGAGTTTGTACAACTTTACCCTTGAGTCGTGTTACCCCTGTGCCCGAGGTAGCTAGCCTCTTAGCTCACTACCAAGGTAAGCTGGCAGAGTTCACTACGAAGCCTTACACTAGCCACTCTAACAAGTTAGTAGCCACGCGAATGGGGGCCCCTTCGAGACAGCTCTCTAAAAAGACCGCAGCATCCAAGGCACATCAAGACAGGCAAGAGAATCATTGTTAACCCGAAAGCGCCCCTCTGTGCTACGAGTTTGTAACTACTAACAAGCTAGAGCAAACTAGCTTTACGACTAAGATCAGAGCCATGTAATCCTCAAGGTTGTACGGACTTCCTGGGTTGTCTGTCCCAAATACAAACCTTATAGACCCTCCTTGTCAAGTTTTAGTAAAAACATTATCATTTCAACCATGAGTCCATTTCTTCCATTATCCAAGTTCATATAGTGAAGTTGAGCGTAGCATAGCTATACAAATAACTTATCATGTTTAAACCCCCATAGGTAACAACGATATATGGTAGAAGTATTTCCAGGAATATCGCTTGGGTTTGAGTAAGATAGACACATGCATATGTATTACAAGTGAATTGAGTTTGCTAGGTAACAAGGAAACCATATGGTATACTTGCTTTAAACTCAGATCCTTCTTCAAAGATCAACTTCTTCAAAAGATCTTCTGAAACACCACTCCTCTTTGATCACCAACGCAACACTCACTGATTGGACAAGATCACAAACACCACTCAAACACCTGATCAAACATACATAGCATACATACATATCTATTTAGAAAATACACCAATCAATGAGAAATGATTTAAAGAGAAAACTACGCGTTGCTACGATCACAAAGACGCGAAGAACACGCTAAACGATGCTACGGTGATCAAGCTATGGCTAACGGAAGATCAACTTTTTAAAAGAGAACTAAGAGCTTTGTTAGTTTTAGCTATGAAAAAGAGTTAATAAGGTATTTCAGAGAAACACCTAAGTTGGATTAATTCAAACTTATATTTATATTTGAAAACTAAATTGAAAACTAAAGTCGAACTATGCATATTTTATTTTATAAAGCATATTGCATAGTATTAAATCAAGTTATGATTAACCATGAAATTACAGAACTATTAACATAGATTTAAAAGACACTACTGCGTAGATTACATCGCTACGAAACCAACGCAATTTGAACGAATCGATTTGGATTTAAAACGGATGAGATATGATTTAAACAAGCTTTTGGAATTAAAACACATATATAAAACCATTTTAATAAATAAATATTTTCAAAGTTTCAAAACAGAATTGATTTTGGTTTCATCATGTAGAAAACAACTCTACGAATCTAATGCAACTTGTTTGGATGAAAACGGATTTAAAACGCGTCTTTTATGGGCTTTTGAAAAGCAGTGGCAGATTTGTAAATACTGAAATTCTATTTATTTTCAAATAAAACAAAACCCGAACCGAAATACGCTTTCCAGACCAGAAAACGTAAACAGGCGGGAGGCGCTTAGGTACAGCGGCTGCTGACGGTGTGGGGCCCGTAGATCGCCACGTGGCATGTAGCGATTGGGCGGGTCCACGGGGCGGCCGTGGACCGGACGCAGGGGCTCGGTCCACTGGTCCACCGTGGACCGGGGAGCGTACCCCTTCGGGGGGCCTAATCCTGGCCGTCTGCTCCGGATTGGACGGCGCAGGGGAGACCAAGCGGGGCGAGGACGCCGGGACGACGTCGCGATGCGGCGGCGCGCCATCGGAGGCCCCCGAGCTCGCCGGCAAGCTGCTGGAGGGCGTGCTGCGGGCTCGGTTGGCCGAGGGGAGGGTACCGGGGTGGTGCGGGAAGCGCGGCGAACTCGTCTAGGGGAACGGCGGGATCGGAGCGGCGGCGGGGCAGCTCAGCCACGCCGGCCTCCATGGCGGGCGGTGCAAGCTCGCCAGCGCGAGGTCGGGGCAGCGGTAGGGACCTCAGGGAGCCGAGGCGAGGCCGCCAGAGTGACGCGGGCGGCGCGGCGGTGGTGCTCCTTGGGTCGGTGGAGGCGGTGCAGTGCATGCGTGGCTCGGCCACGGCGGAGCGCCATGGCGGTGGTGCGGACGCGCCGACGAGCCACCAAAATGGCGCTGTCGGGCTCCTCTAGCCAAGGCGAGGGGACGGGGAGGTCGCAGGAGCGAGGGCGAGCACAGCCGCGGCTTCTGCGGGTACGGAGCGGCGGGGGGGGGGGAGCGGGATGACCCGGCTGCGGCGGACGCCATGGCGGCTCTCAGAGCTCCGCGGACGCGCGGCGGGACGGTGCTGCGGCGTTCCTAGGACGATGGAGAGGAGCCCAGGAGGTTGCGGAGGCGATGGCGAACGCGACTACGACTTCAACGTGGCCGGGGAGTGGCTTACCGTGGCGGCAACGGCGCGACGGCGGGTGGCTCGGGCGGAGCTGCGGCAAGGGAGCACGAGAAGGGGGAGGAGGCCGAGGGGAGGGCGTAAGTGGCCGGGGGGAAGCAGCGGGCGGGAGGCGGCGGTGCGAGTGGGGCAACGGCCACTAGGGGCGTAGGGGGGCTTGGCACGCTGGCCGGGAGGGGACGGGTCGGCAAGCAGGGCGGGCTCGCGGCGGGGGCCAGGGAGCTGGGGGTTGGCGGCAAGGGGCGGACAGCGGTGGGTGCCAGCGCGTGGAGGCTCGGCAGGCCGCGGGGCTGCTGCGTGCGGCTGGGAGGAGAGGAAGCAGGGAGGCCAAGCGGGCCAGCGCGGGCGAGGCGAGAGCCAGAAGCAGTGGAGGAAGAATGGGCGCTGCTGCGAGCGGGCAGAAAGTGAAAGGAAGGGGGGAGAAGGGTTTTCGCTTTTTATTTTCTGAAAACTAATTCGAAAACCCTTTTAAACAACTTTTCCCAAAAATAGTTTTGAAAAAGTTTTCCTGTATTTGTAAATCTTTTTCAAAACCCTTTTCAAATACAATTTTGAAATCTCTTTTCTTTTGATAAAATTTCTTTCTTTCAACTTCCTTTTCCAAATTGATTTTCTAAAACTAAAATTGAAGAGAGTTTTTGGATCCTTTTCAAAACTCTTTGAATTATAAACAAAACCACACATACAATTTAAACCATATGCAGAGGCATGAGTGCACAAACACGTTGCTAGCTCTAAGAAGTTTTAATTTGATAAAAAGTTTTTAATTTCCTACATTTTCATGAACGCAAAATTCGTAATTAAATCATTTTAGCTCTATTTTTCAGAAAGCAAAATTTGGGGTGTTACACAGGCACATGCAGACATTGATAAATACACTACTAGAAACACAACCAAGACCGATAGGGAAGTATAATAGCCAACGGGCAGTTGAGGAAACCATGAATGGCCAACGGTTAACATGTTATCGACGGTTACAAGCTCTCTCGTTGGCCTTTCTATTGAATAGCCGACAATACAAACTATTCCCAAGCGTTACATGTCGACTAGTTGGGCACTATACTAGAAGGCCGAGAGGGCAAATTAATTGTCAATGGTCTTAGTGACACCGTCGGCCTTTGTATTGAATAGCAGACTGTACAAACTATTCCCGAGCGTTAGATGTCGACCAGTCAGGCACTGCACTAGAAGGCCGAGAGGGAAAATTATTTGCCAACGGTCTTACTAACACTGTCGGCCTTTGCATTGAATAGCCGATGGTACAAACTATTCCGAGCGTTAGATGTCGACCAGTCGGGCACTGCACTAGAAGGTCGAGAGGGCAAATTATTTGTCAACGGTCTTACTGACACCGTCGGCCTTTGTATTAAATAGCCGACGGTACAAACTATTCCTGAGCGTTAGATGTTAACCGGTCAAGCACTGCCCTAGAAGGCCAAGAGGGCAAATTAATTTTCAACAGTCTTAGTGACACCGACAGTCTTTGTATTGAATAGTCGATGGTACAAACTATTCCCGAGCGTTAGATGTCAACCGATTGGGCACTGCACTAGAAGGCCAAGAGGGAAAATGAATTGCCTACGGTCTTAGTGAAACTGGCGGCTAATTGTTGTAATTCCCAACAGTCAGGTAAGGGTGCTTGCATGGCTATTGGGTGAACCAATATAAATACCAATATTTTTTCCTGGTATAAGCACATGATAATAAATTGGAGGGGTACATAATGTATGTCTCAAGTAGAAATCGACTTGGATTTTTGTAACATGGTTTTTTTAATCTACTACTCCTAAAAAAATCATCCATGTACAAGGGCATAACCAATCTTCTCCGATAAAAAAAACCATACACCGACTCTACCACAAAACAGGAAAGTGCTCACCCAAGGAAACTCCGGCTAAAAAACTACCTCTCGAGGAATCCAAGCCGGACTATCCAAGGGCAAATCAAATTCTGGTAAAAAAAGGAAAAAAAAAGGCAGAGATCAAATACGCTGACTCTGGAAATTATTACTTGATGAACAAAATCAAGTTTGCTCCTATTAGTTAAAATTAGATATTTCAGACTATTAAAAATATAATAGAGATAAGTTAAATTAGGAGTTTGCTAGGATTATGTATTCGACTTATGTATAGAGGCCTTAGGGTAGTCTCAATGGGCATTCGATTTGTCCGAAGTCAAACATTGCTATCCTTGATTATTCATTTAAAAAAAAATCTTATATAATTTACAACCTATGAATTATATATATTATCAAATTATTTTTCATAGTGAATCTAAAAGAATAAATCCTATTATACCATGAACCCTATATAATTTTTAAAATAGATGTTCAAAGATATAAATATTTGAAAGACCACTTATACTTTACACAACAATGCCTTGTCTAACCTCATGGGTTGAGAACAAAACGTGCTTTATATGTAATATAATATCAAAACATATAGCTTACTATAGATCAACATTTTGATATTTGATTAAATTTCAACGTAATTTTTAGTGACCTCATAATTGTAAAGTTCTAGTAAGTACTCCCTCCATCCCACAAATAACGCAATTCTTTGACTTCTACAATTTCTCTTTGACCATTCGTCTTATTTAAATTTTTTTATGTAAATAATAAAATAAATAGGTCATTATGAAAATATATCTAACTATAAAATAAATAATATTTATTAAAATATTTTGAATAAGACGACCGATCAAACAGGAATCGTTGAAGTCAAAGAATTGCGTTTTTTGCGGGACGGAGGGAGTACATTGCTGCAATCATTAATTTGTTTCTAGTATTTTTCTTGGAAAAAAGAAATAACATGGAAGAAACTTACCTGAAAATAAGTGCAAAAAGTTCAAAAAAATGGCTGCACTGGAGATTTGAACCATGGATGACTTCTCACTAAGTAGAACGGCTTACCACTGGGCTACTGCTATTTTCTTTATAGTGGTAAGAATGTACTTATTTATTTAAAATCAGATGGAATCTTCTCTAGAGCCCAAAATCAGGATGACGAAAAGGGGCAGACTAGCGATAGATTTAGCGCGAAGTTAGATAGTTTTAGCGCAAAACGAAGCCTAATCTCTCGCGGCCGCACCTAAAAACGCCGCATATCCCGTAAATCTCTCCTCCACGTTTCCAAACAAACCGTCCCAGGTTTTATCGCCGCCCACTCCGATTGAATCGAAAGGTGTGCTGCTGCTTGCCGAGACCCTCCTGCAGGAGGGCGACGCACATCTCCTTTCGCCCGCCGAAACCGAGCACCCGTAGATTAAATTGATCGGCATCTGTGCCGCCACACATCTGATCATCTTCTTCACAAGGTACAATGCGAGCTCTTTGCTGTCCTATTTTGTTCCATATGCCCCATGGTCAAGAACCCTACTGTTGTTCTTTGGATATCAATGATAACTCTTTTTATTAGGTTTTGTATTCAGTCTGTAATATGCATTCATCTTTGTCTGACTATTGCTGCCTTGTTATTGGGGTTCAGTTAACTAATTGTGTTCTGAGATGGACTGGACTGTTGGTGCTATACTAATAAGATGGAAATCAAATTACTTGTGTAGACTGAACTGAATAGGAAGGGTAGAATCCAAGTGGAAAGAGTAGTTCCAATTATGTTATCTTGTTTGTGTATATTACATAGTTGACAAGAGCAATGTCTAGACAGGTATCTTGTTTGTCAACATTCTGCTATGTTGAATATTTAGTGTTCTGTGTCAAACATGTCCTAATTTTTCTGAATATTCGTATGAAGTGTGGATTCTGAATATGTGTTACTTCAGATGTACAATCTGATCAGAGCAATTAGGGAAATTTCAGGAGTTAGGTGATCATGCTGATATTGTAGTTTTTGTCTTGGATTATTTATAATTGATTTTCTCTCCTGATTTGATTTTTCTGCTGCTCCAATTATCTTCTTTTTTAGTGTGTTGGTGTGCTGAGGTGCTGGTGACTGGAGATTGGGTTTACTCACATCATGGCCAATATATAGAACAACCAGAACGCAGGTGGGAACCTTGGAAATGCCCCTCCAAGGGACAAGCGTGGGGAGTTCATGAAGGGACGACCCCTTTCTTCTCCAGCAGCACTGGCCCACTACAGGCCAATGACTGGCTGAAGGCTATGGAGAAGCAGCTCCTGATTGCTCAGTGCAATGACAGGGAGAAGGTCATATACGGATCTAGGCAACTATAGGGATCCGCTCAGGATTGGTGGGATACCTACTGTCTCGCCCAAGCTAACCCCGATGCTAACACCTAGGAGCAGTTCAAGGAGGCCTTTCAGGCACACCACGTGCTTGCTGGTCTTGTCCATCTAAATAGGAAGGAGTTTTTGTCCCTCAAACAAGGCTCCATGACCATGTGCGAGTAACGTGACAAGTTCACCCAGCTGTCATGCTATGCGCTCAAGGATGTGGAACAGGACTCTAACAAGCAGGAGCTCTTTCTTGAAGGACTCAACGATGGTCTACAGTATATGTTGACCAACACCAAGTATGACAGTTTCCAGGAGTTGGTGGATAGGGCGCTTGCTTTGGAGAGCAGACACTGTAAGATGGAGGAGAAGAAGCAGAAGACCAACTTCTCCCAGCAGCAGTCCAACAGCCGCCCCCGCTTCAACAACCATCAGTGACCTCCATCCCGTCTGACGTACGAGTCATGAGGTCAGAATCAGGGACAGTGCTCCAACAACCAGGAACCTCATTACTGCTGCTGACGAGGATGGTGCTGGTGATGCATTGCTCGCGGAGGCCGATCATGTGTGCCACGCTGAGGTCGATGACATTGTGGGAGTAGCACCTGTGTCGACCAAGATGTGCACGCCTGTGCCAGAGACAATACCTGTAAGATGAGTGACATCATCGTCGGTACGGAGGTCGGCGCAGTCGTTTTGAAGGTCGACGGTCTGGAGGCCGCCTTGCTTGCTGGCAACTTGTTGGAGTCGGCGACCACCGCGAGTCATCGTTCATATGCCTGAGCGAGGGACATAGCCATCTCCATGTCTTGTGGATTCTACAACTCCACATCTGTCTTTAGCGGCTCCATGAGGTTCGTTGTGTAGATGTTCACCTGATGTTGGTCGTCCATGGCGCCTGCTCGCGCTACGTGCGCCAGGAAGCGCTTCGTGTAGTCATCCACCATGCTAGTCTTGCGCAGGGAAGCCAGCTTGCCCAGCGGATTGCACCTAGTTGGAGGGCTGAAGCGCTCGTTGATGCAGTGTGCGAAGTACGGCCAGTCGGTGACCTCCTTGTCCTGAGAAAGGTGCATGTACCACTATTGGGCAGTACCTGTCAGATGGTAGGAAGCATACTGTTGACACAAAAAGCGTCAGGATCTGCGAACACCTCGGGCTTATACTTGAAATTCGATATCCGAGGGCGTGCCAATACGCCCAGATGCCAAGACTCAGACTTGATCAGGATAACTAGAGCAGAGCTGAACGAGACAACAGCGATGCGCCCAGATGTCAAAGCTCAGAGGTACTAACACGCGGAACTTACAAGGATTTGACGGAGATCAAGATGATGCAGCCCGTCGAAGCTTGAAGAACTCGTAGTTAAACTAAGACTAATGCAATAAAGGGTAAATTGCGATAAAAGTAGAATAAGAGTAAATTGATTTGTTTTTGATATGATTGGATATATTTACACGCAACCCTTGGGCACATATTTATACTCCTGCATGGAGAGTTGTACAGAGACACGACTTGTACCTTTCCAAAACAAAACTCCTAACTTGAAACTGACTCGCGCAGGAGTCGGATCCGAATAACAATATTATTTTTCCTAAACAAACACGCCTATTTTAGAGGAAAACAAACGACTCGTGCAAGAGTCGGACTCAAACTACCATAATAATACTGATATAAAGTCTCCAGTTTCCTTATCTTCGCTTCGATGAAAACTTTCCATCGGCAGACCGCTTCAATCCGCTATTTCCTTCTTTCGCCACTAGTCATCTTCTGCTGACGTCAACTGCCACATCACCATGTGTCCCTCGGCACTCCATGCCTGTCGGCATCATCTTTTCATCGACAATCGGCATCGGCAACATCGGCAATCGGTCTCTACAGTTCTGGTGACAGCCATTCAACTCCCATTGGCAACATCCGAAACTTCCAACTTCCATCGGCAACACACTTGGCCTTCTTACAATACATTCCCATCGGCAATACTGACCTATATCTTCCCGATGCCGATGGAAAACGGCTGCCAATTAACAAGTCTTAGCTCATTTGACACGTGCCAAAAAACGGTGTCAACACATACCAAACCTGGTCATGCTTCGGTGTCTTATGTCCCCTGAAGAACTACTCGAGGCGATTGATCCATGTGAGCGGGTCCTCCTTGCCATCATACGTGAGGAAGGAGAGCTTGTGGATGCGAGGTTCTAGCCCTGGGAAGGGTGTGGGCTAGTTGCTAGGCGGCTACTCTGACGGTGGAAGCTCCGGCTTGAACATATCAAAGATTGTTTCCTCGAGAATGTCGATAATCTCCGGGGTCGACTGTGAGGAGGCCTTCTCTTTCTGCTATTTGAGGAAGGCACGACCGGCTGACTCCATGGCTCGCTTTGTGGCGAGCGTCAATTTGGAGGTGGTAAGGTCCCGATCCATCTTGAGTTGTGCTACGACGGTGGCGTCGGTTGATGAGTGCCCTTGCTCAATGGTGGAAAGGCGGGTGGTGACAGCGGTGAGCTGATCCTAGATCGAGTCGAACTTGGTGTTGATGTCCTTGGCAAAGTCATCAAACATCTTCTAGAGCTCGACAATGTTGTTGGTGGTCGTCATGGCAGTGATGCAGGATTGATGTGGTCTCCGGATACAAAGGTGGCGGCTAGGGTTTAGGGAGATGGCGCAAGGTGAGGGCGGCCGCAGGGGTGCGGCACAGAGAAAGGAGGCGCAAGAGGGATTAGAGGAAGGGTAATAGCTCTGTTCTTTCTTATCTAAATCGATTACATCTCCCCCTATATTTATAGTCCCTAGTGCACTTGTATTCCAAGCAACTTACTAGAGATATCCTTATATATTGAATTCTCTTTTCTAACAACTCAATCCTTTCCTAACAAACCAATCTTATTCTTATTAGAAATATTACTTTCTTTATTCTAAATAAGGTAACAGACTTGGGAGGGGGAAACTGGATTAGAGAAGGAGAGAGCGTGGCTTCCATCCCTCGCGCGCGATCCGCCTAGGGGGCGCGGTGGAGCCAGCAGGGGCGGGTCCTGCTCTCCCCTATACCCCCACTAGGCCCATGACATCTAGTCCCTTAAATGCCATGTTGCTTAAGAACTAATATTTTATTCTAAGTGTTGTCTAATACATCATTAGTCAAAATTCCATAGCATATGATTTAAACCGATCCTCAATTCCTCGTGATGTGCAAAATTGTACGAAAATAAAAGTGAATCAAACTGTATAGATAAAAAAAACAGGGTCAAGGGACACTTACCTTTGTCCAAACTGCTGCATGCTACTCAGACTATCCAAATGATTGGTCTTCCGTGACCACGAAGTGCTCTCCGCCTAAGCCTAGTGAAGGCCGAACACACGTGCACATAATCAGTAAATGCAAACAAATAAACAATAAATAAATAAACCGCACAACAAACATCAACACAGCAGCAACACTAAATCATGAAAAATTATACTATACATTGTTAATTACTCATGAGCATCAGCTTTTACATAAAAAAACAGATTTAGAACTAGTAAGTTATGATTATGATTAATTGAAACAGGTTTAAGAAGCATTTTTGCAAAAGATAACTACGTACGTTTTTAGGGTTTTCCCAAAGCAACCAATTAAGACACAGATGAGACATGACGCATTTTCATGTGTAAATTCAGAGAAACTAGAGACGCACGGACCTTTTCTGCAAACACGCCGGCCCTAACGGGGTTCCTCGGTTGACAGATGATGTTGACTTCAGTCAGCTGTCGATCTTGGCCATCGGTGGTGGCCCATCGATCGAACGGTCAGGGCGGCTTCTCCTTTCTCTGGTCTGGTCACGGGAGCAGCCGAGCAGGCCCGACCATGGCGGCGTGCACGGCCTGACGACGTACGATCTCCGGCTGAGGCGCACGAGTGCACGACAAGGTGCGTGGAACGACGTACGGCGAGAGACAGATGGGATCAATCTTGGCGGCGCCGGCGGGGACGGCACGCACGGCCGGAATCGTCCTCGTGCTATGCATGGCGGAGAAGCGGTGGGTGGCGAGATCAGAGGCGGCGGCGGTGGGCAACGAGCCAACGAGGTTTGTTAACAACAGGGGCGCACCTGATTTATACCGTGCGGATGTGGGCCAGGCGCTGCGCAGGGTTCGTTCCCGGCGTCATGGCGTGCGTGCGTGCCACGCACGGATCGTGGACGGGCCCGATGGATCAGAGGGGAAGAAAGCGCTGCGCGGATTTGCAGATGGGCCGAGGTACCCAAGTGCAAGGAGCAGAAGCAGCACAAAGGGAAAGCCCAAACCCGGCCTTGCTGATGGACCTTCCTGGGGTTTTCTTTTCCTTATTAAGACATGACTTTGATCACTTCCAAAACTATTTAAATTATGTCTCAAAAGAAACTATTTAAATTACAAAATATCATTTTTTTATAAACAAAATTTGGAAATCCCCTGTTAAACCATATCTTTTAAAACCCATTTTAAAACTTCTTTTACTCAAAGTTTGAAAGCCATAACAAACTATTTTAACACCTTTTTTTAAATAAAAGAATCAAAGTATATATTGAACTCATTTGGAATAAAAGAAGTACACGAATGTCTCCCACTCGTGTGAACATGCAGGAGATACAGCCGAGTGAGACTGCTTAGTAACCAGCTAAAAAGAAACAAAGGCCACTACTACTAGCTAGCCCACCTACAGAACTGAAACTAGTGACAATACACATTACACAGCCAAGGACACTGCTTAACTACTAGTACTGTATATCCCAAGACAAAACATAGCAAAACCAAAATAGCTGAAAAGACAAAAAAAAGAAGCCAGTAACTTATTACGGAGGAGAAAGGAAGCCAAGTGTTGCTTTGGCGAAGAACAGAGGAGGAAGACAGGTGAACACATGGACAGCAAGGGGTAAAATGGACTTTCCACATACCTCCTGTTGCTTAGAAGCAAAAAAAAAATGAAAAAAAAGACTCCGGTGCTTAGAAGCAAAAAGGAAAATATGCGCAGTTATTAATCCCTTCTCCCACAAAATCTCACGTTATATCTTGGTTGTACAGGAGCTGCGGATTTGCCAGGAGAAAAAATAACTGATGATTCGCAGGATCACAGCCAGCGCAAGGAAGATTTCAGTCTGTTCAGAATTGAGACATAGGTGCCAAAGGTTGACCTGAAATCAGTGGATGGAATGGAACACTGCGAATTGAAACTTTTGATTATAACAGTCTACAGCTATATTTGCATTTACAACTACAAGTCTAGTAAAAAAGAGAAGAGTGTTGGTGGGCTATGTATGACTATTTGTTTGTTGTAATCACTTCTGCACTGGTTGTTCTTGCACTATTCAGGTTCAGAACACATCTGGGGAGGGCCGGCTGAGCCTCTCGTCCTCCAGTAGCTCGTATGGATCAATGTATGGCGGCGCTGACACCGGTGTCTTGCTTGCATCGTGTACAAAGCTCGGTCCATAGTACTGCAACGAAAAACCAGGTCAATCACGATGCGGACAATTTGGTCGATTCAGCTATGTCTATGACCATCAGTAAAAACTGTCAGCATATGTCGATACAGTTACTCTGCATATTCCAGATGAGCAAACAACAACTGAATAGCAATACTGTAGTAGTTGAAAATAACAAGATTCTGATTTCCATATTTCCAACACCAGTCGCCATTGCAATGGTACCATTCAGTGTACAAATTCATATCCATTTTAACTGAGTACTATGCTAAAACACATAATCAGTTTGGCAGTCTGGTAATGGACGAAGCAGTGAGTACATTAAGAACAGAGCACATATCGACCATGAACATGCATTATTAGCACATGAAAGGGGAGATTAGCAGCAGGGGCTTACCACATATAAACCAGCGAAAAGAGAAACGGTGACAAGAATCAGGGGCCCAAATGCCAGAAAGAAGGTACTGCCAAGTGATAGTAGTAACTTTGCCCGAGGAACAAGACCCTGTGAAAATAATATATAAGTAATCATAAGGGAAAGGCAAGCCACTGATTATTTTACTATCATATTGTTACTGCTCTGATAACAGGTAGTACTAAACAAAAACCCTTCATCAGTAAATAAGTAATGATAAGGTGAAGACAGAACAGCTGTTGATTACGTATTTGATTATCATATACATAGTACTGCTGATTGCTGAATAGATAGTTGACAAAGGTGAATATTCTTCGGAACATGACTATTTAACTAACGTATGTATGTAAATAAACATGTACTCCTACATGAGCTGAGTATGGGTTCAACTATCAATACAGAACTGACAATAATCAGGCCCCAGGAATTCCAATTGATGCTCTAACACACACCATATTCGAAAAGCACTGCTGTACCTATGCCTACAAAAATGGATAAAAGTATTGCTCAGGAAATTGAAGATTTTCCCTACAAACCAGAGGCGAAGATGATGCGGAAGTACCAATAGAATGACACAAAGGAGACCAATTGACAACAGTACATCTGTACCAACTTATTAGACAACAATCACCACTATTTCAGTTTCACTAATTAGTGCGCCTAGTATTATGGCAAGCGCACCTCGAGGCCCTCGCCGTGCTACAGAAGTTGTCGATCAAAACGGCGAGAGAGAAAGCGGGGGGACAGCAAGCGCACCTCGAGGCCCTCGCTGTTGAGCGCCATGGACCGCTCCCGCTGTCCGTCAGCCGCAGCGCCACGCTCGAACTCGGCGGCGGCCACCCGGCGCTTGGCCGCGGCCTCCGGCGCGCGCTCCTCCGCCTCCTTATTAGCGCCCGCGCCCGTGGGCGTGGCGGCGGCCCCCAGCGCCATCCCGCGGCGCCGGAGCTCCCTGGCGAAGAGCGACTCGGGCCCCTCGGCCTCCCCTTCCTCCCCCTTCCCTCCCTCCCCATCACCGCCGCCGGCGCGGCACCTCACGACGCGAAGGCGCAGCAGCCGCGCGGGCCGTAGCGACGCGGACGGCGGGCGGATGGCGGCGGGGCGCGCGACGCGGATCACGGCCATGGCCATCGCGAGCGCGGGGCTGGGAGACTGCGTCGTGGCTGGCAAGTGGCACCCCGCGCCGAGGCGTTGTTGTTGTTGTTACTTGTTAGGCGGAGGAGAGGCCAAGTCGAACCGGGCTCGCTTGGCGGCGACGGCGGCGGCAGCGGGGGACGGGATCTGGCCGTTGTGCCGGCCTCGACGTGGGGATGGACGGCCGGGATCCCGCGGAGAGCTCGTGCGGCTGGGGACGGAGCGAGTGGTGGCTGGCGTGTCTGAAGCGTGCACGCCGGCAGCAGGTTGGTTGGGCCATTTTTTGCGCCAAGCTTGTGGCTTCCATTTTCCGAGAAAGAAAACCGTGCACGGCCCGGACACCTCCTTTCTTGCGCTGCACCAATTTACTTTTGTGTCCTTCCTCTTGTCTCCATTCTCAGCCAGACAACCAAGATTTTCAATTCCGTTCTGTTTTTCTTTTACATTGCTATTGTACCATAGGTCCTCTCGTATAATACCACGTAATTTAAAAGGACTTAACGGATCACATATACAATGATTGTTTTTTAAGTTGACTCGTAATAACTCATGATTTCTTAATTTATCCATAGAATAAAAATATTTATGCATAGAATTAAAATTAACTTTGTGAGGTGCATAGCAACAACAACTCATACAATGTTGTAATAGTTGTCTCATAGTCCTAAATCTTAGCTCATGAGGTGGTTGTTTCGCGAAACAACGACCTCTTTATCTCTCATATTTCTCTTTCCTCCATATAAGCAAAAATCCTACGTGGCATTGTATGAGACGGGGTACGAGACCGCTGACGTGTAGCAATGTACCTTCCCTAAGAACGTTCCGAGTTTCAGGCAGATTCAAATGTTTGGAATTCTGAAATGCCAGTCTAATCGAATATGGAGGATTGTTTGATACAACTCAGCTTTATTAGTGAAGTTTTTTTTAAAAAAAAATACTTCATTCATCCTAAATTATATGACATTCCAAAAACCTTGGTCTATGCCGATGATGGTTTGTCTATTTTGCAATATGCCGATGGTACAATCATCTTTATGGACCACAATTTTGAACAAGCAAAGAACATGAAACTTCTTTTATGTACTTGAATAATTATGTAGGTTAAATATAAATTTCCATAAGAGTGAGATCTTTTTCCTTCGGAGAGGCAAAGAGTGTGAATCTTAATATTCACATCTTTTTAGTGGTAAAGCAAGATTTTGTCCTTTTAGGTACTTGGGTTTATCTATGCATTTTGGAAACTCGATAATCAAGATTGGATTATCACTGAAAAAAGAATTGAGAAGAAGCTAGGCAATTAGAAGAGTAAATATCTCTTGGTGGGTGAAGAGTTGTGCTAATTAATTCAATTTTGTCCAGTTTACTTATGTTTATGCTCTTTTACATTGAGATACCTAGAGGGGTTCTTAAAAAAATAGAGTATTTTAGATCTAGGTTTTCCTAACCAAATGAACAATACAAAAAGAAAAATAGATTAGTGAAGTCGGGAATTGCTTGACAACCTAATGAACAAGGAGGTCTTGAAATACAAAACCTAGATATTCAAAATAAACGCATCTTAAATAAACGGTTGTTCAAATTGTACAATAAAGAGGGAGCATGATGGATCTTCTATGAAGTAATATTTTTAAAAAACAAGACATTACGCCAAGATTGTAAGAAAGCTCGGTTTTCACCTTTTTGATGGGTTTAATGTCGGCAAAAGATTAGTGTATGAGGCTAGTAAAATTTAAATTTGGGGATGGCTCTCAAATCAGATTTAGAGAAGATATATGGTTTGGAAAATTTCCTTTAAATCAACATATCTAACATAACGTTGTTTGCAAGAAAGAGGCAACAATTTTTGAAATTCTAATTAGTTTTCCCCCTAAATGTCTCTTTTAAAAGGTCAGTAATAATAGGGATCAAATTGTTTGAATGAAATGACTTAGTGACACATATTATGAATGTTTACAATTAGGTAGAGACATGGCTACTTTGTCTTTGACAAGAACGATTCCACTTAGTTAGCTCTATTCACAAGTTCTACACTAATACAAACACCAACTTCTCATAGGAAATTTGGTGGGTTAAGAGCATCTCCAAGAATTTGCCAAATTAACTTGGTATCCATAAAATTTTGGCAAATATGAAAAATATCCTCCAACAATTTGGTATCCTAACTTGACAAAAATAGAAACTTGTAAATATTTCCTCCCGACGCGCATATATGCACGCGCGTATACAACTTTGCATCCGTTGTAAGATTGAAGTGGAAAGACCATCTAGTAAACAAAAACACTTTATTATGTTCACTTTATAAAAGTGTCAGAGAGAAGAGTTTACTGATCTAGACTTATTTGATTTATGATAAGTTCATGGTCCCTGATGCAAAACTGTTTTTCTTTTATCTTTTTTGGTTTATATACATTTAAATGGCTGAAAATTTGGAGTAATTCATAGAAAAATTGTAAAATAGCAAATGAATACTTTTTGAAATCATCATGAGTAGATTTATAGAGTGGAATAACAATATGGTAGTTTTTAGTAGAATGGTTTTAGTGTTGTATTTATCTATGATATTTAAGGATAAAGTTGTGGGCTTTTTTTAATTTGTCAAGTCCAAAATAGCAAGCTCTTGGAGAGAGTCTCTTTTTTTACTTGGCATATTGTTTTAAGAGTTAGCAAATCACATGATTTGCCAAGTAGAATTTGACAAACTCTTGGAGATGCTCTAAGTTACCTTTAAAAAATCAAAGTCTTTATGTGGTTCCCCAAGAGCGGTGTTATACTAACTATATAATATTGCTAAGAGAAACAGGCAGGGTAACAAACTTTGTAGCTTCTATAGTGGCCATGAAACGATTCAATACCTTTTCTTTTATTGTTTTTTGACAAAGGCTCTTTGGTGGTCTTATTTGTTGTTTTTTATATTGTTCGGCCTCTATGAGTTTCAAACCTTTTTGGAAGTTGGTCTAACTAGGGAGGAAAAGATTGTTTTTAGTAACAGGGGCAATTACCTTCTGTTGGTTTATTTGGTTGACAGGAAACAAGATTGTTTTGACAATTGTAAACCTAAAAACTTGATGTAGGTCTTACTCCTGAGAAACTTATTGGCTTCATAATTAGAGTCAATTGCAAGGTTATAATGACAAGAAAGAATGCATCATCTTTGCTTGTCGCACACTGGAGTATGTGTCAGTAGGCTTCTTCGCCTCACATGGGTGGCCTTATGTCCTTGACTTGCAAACTAAGTTTATTTTGTCTAATGGACTATTCTGCTTTAAGTATTTGTGTGCTGTAATAATCTGGTATGCTTCCTCATCATTGGGATGAAGTCCAATTCTTACATGATCTAAAAAAATTAGAGAAGTGTCTTGAACTCTTTATAGCCAACAATATTTTCATCATCCATGGACAAGTGTGCCAACAATAGATGTAAGTGGAGGTCTGGGCAATGGACACGCAGGATTATATAGGGCTTGGGACAACTTGGACTCACGGTGAGATGAACAACTGGGATGTGGGATATTGGTGCGTTGGTCATGACTGATCTGTGGAAAGTCTTGGCAAGAAAGCATGCTGCAAGGTTGTTATTAATTTATATCTATATCTATATCTATATCTATATCCATATAATTAATGCTGTTTTTTTTGTTGTACTATAAGAAGAACAAGACTAGATGCAAGAGATATATAAACTCTTATCTCTTGCTAACAGATAGTCCCATATTTATTTTTCAATCAAGAAAATATCAGATCCAAGTATTGAGACATCAAAACTCTAGTGTTGGATCGATATGATATGAACGATCAAATTCGATTATTTCATACACGTGCAGTTCAAATTTGAAATATTCCACAAAATTCAACGAAACAAAAAAACAAATCAAATATATCAAAAAAAGTCAAAATTATCTCAAATTTGAAAATGAAGTCAATAATAATGTATTAAGGCCACACAAAAAAATAGAGCAAAAAAAAGCAAGAAAACTAATTTGGCACTCGACAAAAAAATTAAAAAAATAAATAAAGTTTTCTTTGCCGATTGCCTGTTTGCGCAACACTCGGCAAAGAAATTAAAAAAGGAAACGACCATATGGGCCGGCCCACCCACGCACACCCGGGCACTT
This sequence comes from Microstegium vimineum, assembly GCA_022036555.1. Taxonomy (NCBI): domain Eukaryota; kingdom Viridiplantae; phylum Streptophyta; class Magnoliopsida; order Poales; family Poaceae; genus Microstegium; species Microstegium vimineum. Next base: position 19,273,815 of record CM039132.1, on the reverse strand, counting down.
GGGCACTTCTCCCTCCACCCCCATCCCCTTCTCCCCCGGGCACACCCCGCCTCCGCCGTGCCCCCGCCCTAGCCGGCGCGGCCCCTCAACCGGCGGCGCGCCCGCACCCCTCCGCCCCGCCCCCGCCCCCTTGGCCAAGCCCCCCCGCCACCTCGCCCTCGCACACCCCTCCGCCCCATCCCCTTCTCCCCCGCTCACACCCGCCGCCGGCGCGGCCCCTCAACCGGCAGCGCGCCCCCGCCCCTCCGGCTCGCCCCCACCGGCAAGCCCCCGCCCCGCCAGCGGATGGCGCGGCCCACTGCTGGCTCCGCGACGGACGTCTTAGCAGCGGATGGCGCGGCCCGCCGGCTCTGCGATGGACGGCGCTGCGCTGGAAGGTGCAAGCTGCTGCGGGCTCCGCGGCGGCATGGACGACGCCACGGCGGAGGGCACGGGCCGCTGCTGGCTCCGCGATGGACGGCGTAGCAGCGGATGGCGCGGGCCACCGCTCGCTCCACGACGGACGGCGCGGGCTGCTGCAGGCTCGGCGGATGGGGATGGAGGTAGTGAATCCAGTTCCATTCTTTGAAATTTCCTTCCGTTCTAAATTACACCAATGGTGCTAGTATTACTGAACTAGTATCTTTATAAAGGCAGTGTATGCTATGCAAACCTCCTAACTATGCAAACTATGCAAACTGTAATCAAGCGCGCACGATTGTAATCCAATAGTTTCAGATGGAGGTGGGACAATTATTCATTTCAACCCTGAAAGGATCAAGATGCCCAAGAGCGGGGGTGAATTGGACTTCTTTTAAATTTCTAAAGCAATATTAAAACCTAACAATGCCAATCACCCCCTAGTGCCTACCGCAATGTGTGTCCTAACTAGAAAGCAATAGCAAGACAATGAAATGAAAGATAACCTAAGCAATTCTAGTAGGAATTGAAAGAACACAACGGAAAGGTAATGCGAAAATGTAAAGAGCTAGGGAAAGGGAATTCTTGACACGCGATGTTTTCCTGAGGTATCGAGGAGTCGACACTCCCCCATAGTCCTCGTTGGAGCACCTTGCAAAGTATAGCTCCCCCTCAATCCCGCGCAAGGGATGAGTGCTCTCTACGAGCTGATTTTTTGCCACTCTGGCTCGGTGAATCGCCCACAACCGATCACAAAAGCTTGGAGAAGGGCCGCCAACAATCTTCCGGCGATCACCTTCCTCCGATCACCACCAAACCGTCTAGGTGTTGTCGAACACCAAGAGTAACAAGCACAAGACCTTCACTTGACCAACTTGAGGCTAGGAAGGTGGATGGATGCACACTTGTCACTCCTAATCACTCTAGGAGGGAAGAACAAGATGGATTCTCTGAAATCTCTCCCTCACTAGGCACTTGGCTCTCCAAGAACTCTCTCTAGGGTTTCTCAGGTGAAACAATGGCCAGGAGAGCTCCCTTGGACGAAATGAGCAACTATAAATAGTCCCCACCTCTCCATCTAGCCGTTTTCTGCTTTTTCTCTTCTCTGCGAAAGCACCGAACTAGTCCGGAGCCTACACCACCGGACTATAGCACCTGGTCCGGTGCTCACTCTTAGTTCAAAACTCATCTGAAAATAGGCACCGTCGGACTACTTGCCATAGTCCGACGCCCTGGTCCGACGCTCTGGTCCGGAGCCAGGGTGCTCACTGAGTGAAAACTCAACTTCATCTTTGAACCTCCGGACCACTCTCCTTGGTCTGGAGCCCTGGTCCGACGCTCAGGTCCAGAGCCAGGGTGCATACTGAGTGAAAACTTCACCCAGCAGCAAAGCGTCGGACTAGCCTTCGGACTCCACCGTCGGACTAGTCCGGAGCCTCTCTCTGGCTCACTTCTTCTGACAAGGGCCACCGGACCATTCCTCTATGGTCCGGTGCACCTCCGGACAAGTTGTCCGATGCTCTTTCCTCAGAGCTGGTGCCTAAGGCAGGACCGTCGGACTACTCTCCTTGGTCCGACGCCTCCTAGGCAATCTGGTCCGAAGCTCATTTCTCCCCCTTCTTCACCTCTTTTCACTAAGTCTTTTAAAGGGGTTTTGCTCCTACCATCTCAAGGGCTATTAGCAGGGTCTCTAGGACTAGTTGTGACAAATGTGCATACACCAACATTCCCAAACTCTCCTAGGTCAAGCTACTAACCTCATACCCCCCTTTATAGTACAGTCAAAGGAAAAACAAAGACCTAGTCTATACTTAGTGCCCTTCTCAACCTTGTGGCACTAAGAGCTAGCCTAGTCTTCAACTTGTATCACCATGCTTTGAAACCGAAACAATTTCCATATTGGGGGCATGAATATCCATTAAGCCCATTCATTTAGCAACACTAATGACCTAATTCAAATGACTTTGCCTCTGCAAAACACACGTTAGTCATAGTGACCTAGCATTGTCGTTAATCGCCTAAACACAAGGGGTCATGATTCTTCAAACCCTCCCACCAAAAACTTTCTAATCACTTAAATCCACCCTCTACTACTCCGATCTCCCGTTACTTCGAGGCACCGTGGAAAAAAAACTCCCCGACGCGCCGCCCCCGACCCCCGACGTGCCGCCGCCCGCGATCCCAGACGCGCGACGCCCTCGGACCTCGCCCGCGAGTCCCCGACGCACGACCCCCGCCGACGCGGCACCCCCGACGCCTCATGCCTCACGCGGCGGCCCCGGACTCATCTGCATGCTAATGTTCTTTTTTCACGTTTCGCTAGTTTGCTACTATAGTACGTAGTAATTGAATGGACTCCGCCCGATGGATATGATCCATGTGCGTTGGTACGTAGGCCTTCAATTGGGAGTTATGGAACAAGCAGGGAGGAGCCGGATGGTACGACTACCTGCAGAGTCAGGTCGACGACATCGCCGCCGCCGGGATCACCCATGTGTGGCTACCACCGCCGTCGCACTCCGTCGACGCGCAAGGTTGTCTTCCGGGGCGGCTGTACGATCTGAACGTGTCCCAGTACGGGAACGAGACATAGCTGAGGGCCCTCATCGCGGCGTTCCACGGTAAGGGCGTCAAGTGCATTGCCGACATCGTCATCAACCACCGCACGACGGAGAGCAAGGACAACCGCGGCGTCTACTGCATCTTCGAGGGCGGCACGCCGGACGGGCGCTTCGACTGGGGCCCCCACATGATTTGCCGCAACGACAGCTACTCGGACGGCACGGGCAACGCCGACACCGGCCTGGACTACAAACCGGCGCCGAACATTGACCACCTGAATGACGTCGTCTGGAGCGACCTCACGGGGTGGCTCCAGTGGATGAAGAGCGACGCCGTCGGCTTCAACGGTTGGCGCCTCGACTTCGCCAACGGCTGCTCCCCGGCCGTCGCCGGCAGGTACATCAACAGCACGGCGCCCGACCTCGCGGTGGCGGAGATATGGACGGACTTGGCGTACGAGCAGGATGTGTCCGAGGGCGTCGCACGTCTGGGATCGCGGGCGGCGGCACGTCGGGGAGTTTTTTTTCCACGGCGCCTCGAAGTATCGGGAGATCGGAGTAACAGAGTAGTAGAGGGTGGGTTTAAGTGATTAGAAAGTTTTTGGTGGGAGGGTTGAAGTGAATAATTGTCCCACCTCCATCTGAAACCATTGGATTACAATCGTGCGCGCTTGATTACAGTTTGCATAGTTTGCATAACTAGGAGGTTTGCATACCATACGCTCCCCTTTATAAAATATGATGCAATCTTGATGTTAAGTTTCCTAATACTGGTGGATCCAATTTTGATGCATTCTATACTTTTATCCTTTAGATGCAGCTTTCCTGTCTCTGTATGTCCATTTGAGTGTGTTTTGTATTGCCAAATTATTGTCTTTGATCCTTTAGAAGTCGTTTTGGCCATTCTACAGGTGATAGAATGTTTTCTCCACCGTTCCTTTTGATTGAATCTGAATATTGAAGGTGCTGTAACTGTTAAGTGATAACTTACTCCAATGAAATTCCTGAAGTATTCTTCTAGGGGGTTGCAAACAGGAAAATGGCTGCCACAAATATGAACAGCGAGAGCAGACGCGCACATATAGTGTTTTTACTTGTGTAATTGAGAGTCGTTGGGAAAGCGAGAGCAGCCGCTCCCCAACTTTAATTTTGGCTGTGTAATGTGGTTTTGTTTTAATGTGAGAAATGAAACAAAACTTGGTCAACATTTAGCTAGCCACTGATTTTCAATTGTAGCATTTACTGTGGGTTAAAACCTGTTGGATCTTGATAACAAACAATTGTTTCATGCATGCTGCTTGCAGCTGTGCTGTGTATGTCTACCTTGTTATGCGTACCCTCTCATTCATGATTCTGCCTTGCTATTGCTTACACGGTGAGGATTACAATCCTAGTCTACTTGTATGTTTTTGTAGGTAAACATGCATACATCTATAAAAGCCTTGCTATTGCTTATTGCTTCTCTCGATGTTGCATCACATGTTCACATTAGGTAAGCTGAAACTGTATCAAAATGTTCATGTTTGTTTTCAGTCACCCACTGCATAGCTTAACACTTTACTTCTCTACACTCAGCTTGCACGTTGGCTCTTCGCAAATGCTTATTCCTCATGGTTGTTGTAATTTCATATTCCTACTCAACATTGCATTCCTCACTAGGTGAATTTGATGCTAACAACTACCTATGTTATATGATCGTTACAGGATACCCTTCCCACAAGTAATATGGGATCTTCCGGAGTAATATGGGATCTTACAGGATGCAAAGGGAAAAGTTTATTTTATTTATGCCATGTTACATACCGCTAAAGTTGCATACTTTCTTTGAAGTTTACAGCCATACTTCTGAGATGTCATTTAAATAATACAGCCAATAATGGTAATGGACTACCTTGCATAGATCTTAATATATACCTGCTCATTTTATGAAGTAGTGAGCTACTATATATACCCTGCTGTTCAAGGCAAAAAAATGTGATTGTTCAAATCTTTGTTGTATCTGTGTTCTTACAATGACAGTACAATTTCTATAACAACTCATATATGTTTAGTTGACTACATATTTGCTCCTAAACCATTACTTTCCATGCATACTGCACCATACATTTAATTATTTATTTAACTCACTATCTGTTGCCCATTGTGATATCTGTCCATTGATGTGGAAAACCAAAAAAAAAAAATCAGAGGTGTCTTTGCCTGCAAAGATTTTTTTTTTTAAAAAAATCTGATTTTCTTTGCCGAGTGCAGTTCCAGAAGCACTCGGCAAAGAATTTTTTTTAAAAAAAGAATCAGAATTTCTTTGCCGAGTGTCTTTGCCTGACACTTGGCAAAGATTTTTTTTTAAAAAAAAATCCAATTTCTTTGCCGAGTGCTGCACTCGGCAAAGAAAAAAAAAGAAGACGACGGCGTATGCCGTCAGCAGACGGCGTTAAATCGTTGCCGAGTGCCCGAGATTCGGCACTCGGCAACACCTCCTTTGCCGGCTTCGGATTTGCCGGTGGCCCTTCGCCGAGTGCTGCACTCGGCAAAGGCTTCGCCAAGTGCAATGCAGCCTTTGCCGAGTGCAAGAGGCACTCGGCGAAGGGCCCGTCTGCTGTAGTGACCAGATGTGTCCGATATTTAAATCTTTTGAGTTTTGTGCTGAAATTTGGTAGAGACATCTCCTATGTGTCTAGAATATATGGTTCAAAATTCATAATTTTTTGACACCGTTTGATATGATTTTTTATTTTTCTCCCAAAGTCGCTCTGTGTTGTCTAGCATACTAGACGTGTCGGGTATTCATACCGGACTTGTCTAGTATTTGCCGATTGTGCCTAGTTCTTGGCCGTGAATGACGGACATGTCCAGTGTAGTTCTGGGACGTGTTCGGTGTGGGCGACAACAACCTGTTTCTTTTGCTGTTTGTGTGTTTGAATTCCCATTTGCGTTTTGTCTCTTGTGTTCGACTTCTACCGTTTCAAGGACCTATCTAGTTATTCTCGTCGCTAGATGAGTTGAGTATTTTAGATTCTGGAAGTCGCTTCTTTCTCATGGGACTTGAGTATCTTATTTTCTCTTTTTTCGGTTCGGAAAGTGGTTCTTGCTCTTTCGTGGTGTCCCACTGTATTCTTTGGGAACATCCACCCACTAATTAGGTCGTGAACATTACGTTGTTTGTGTTGCGCCTTTGGCAGTAATTTTGGGACATCGACTGAAAGTTTCAAAAAAAATTTAAGACTCACATTCACTCCCCTCCTGTTGCTGTTTTTTTGTCCTTCATAGGTTCTCTAAGTTCAGTGTTCACGGCAGCAGCTTCAAGGCGGTGGAGGCAGCACAATAAGTCTGTCTGGTATCGTCTCGGTCTCGTTGTCATGTTCTTCAACACGACGATGTGTTGTGAGGGTCGTGTCTCTGCTGGATCTAGAGTCTACACCGGTGAGGGTTTTCTCTCTTCTGGATTTTGGTGGTTCCTGTTTTAGGAAGGGGATGGGGAGGGGAGTTCGTAACCTTCCCTTTCGATCGGTGACACAGCAGCGTGGTTGTTCTTCTGTGTTTCCATCCAGTGGCAGCGATGGATTAGCATCAAGCTTCTTCTGGGGCGTTGCCCTGGCTGAGGGCCTTTCATCTGTGTTTTTGCCTGTTTCTCGTCTCTTGGGATGGGCCTTTTTTGCGGCTTCTATAGCCCGTTATGGCTGTATCTTCGGGGATGGTTGTGGAGGCTCTCCTTCCTTTACAAGATTTGAAATCAAGATCCCACTACTAACCACTCCTATGCAAAGTCAATCGTGATTAAGAGAGGTAGATACATTGTATTCAGTTTCCTAGATTGTAAATAAATATTCGGGCCCTAAACAAATTCAAACAAAAATATTGCAACTATAAATTTGTAGATGTCATCGACTCATACAACCTTGGTGTTGTTCAATTCTCCATTTGAGGTTGTTTGAATAAAAATAAATTTTAAATGTGATGAATTCAAATAGAGAATCTTCCTTGGCACTGTAGTCTATCAACTAAAAGTTGTATAGCTTTTGAAGATCTATAACTTTGGTTTCTATCGATATCATTTCTTCATCTGATGTTGAAAAAAACTGAAGGATAAATGTGAGCTTCACGTTGAATTTGGGAGCATTAGTGTATTTCAGATGAAAATGTTATCTACTGTAATGTTTTATATCTTTAGATATATCTTCAGCTTTTGTCATTTCTAGATCTGAGGCCGTTTGAATAATTCAAAGATTTTGAATTCTAAAATATGAGAACTTAAACATAATTTGCAAAGTCTAGATTTCAAATAGAAAAGTGAACTACAAGTTGTAGTAATTCTTCTTTATTCTTCTAACTAAGCCGAATTTAAATAGATCTTGATATGATCACGGGATTTACAAATTGAGCTTGTCCTCTCTTCAAGATATGCAACTTCGTTGTAAAGTTTATCTTCAGACAAATTTATTTGAAAAAAATATGAATTTTAATATGTTGTACCTATTTTTATATGCCTATAGATTCAGTCGCGCTACAAATCGATTTCTAGGAATTTCTAGATCCAACTGCATCTAAAGATAGGCATTTATAGAGGCTAAAAATACATTTCTAGAGGCGGGTCATTTCGAAAACCATTCCTAGAGGCGGTTTTAGATGGAGTCCGTTTTAATGAAAATAGATGTGTTGCTAACAATTATTTGTGTAGTGATGAGAATTTTTTTACAATGGTTGTTGAAACGACGAGAGGCGATAGGTGTATCTATGATCGGTAGACCAAAAATATGAGAAAGCGATGAGAGGCGATGGAAAAAAAAGCGATGGAAGACGATAAGTGTGTCTATGGTCGGTGGACCCATATGCGTCACGTCACCTCCCATAGCCTTCGAAATTGAGAAAATTAGGACTAAAAATGGAGAAGCGATAATTCCTTTTTTGTAGTTTTATTTTTTAGTGAAGGGTAAAAGGGTAATCTTACTTTGCGTTTTATGCTATATTTGTATGGAGAGTTTTCTTTTGTTTTTTATTTGTTGAATTTTGGATTTTGTTTTGAGATTAGTACGGCCTTGTTTGGAGAAATTTGCCGGTACTCCCATCCGCCGTCCCGTCTCTCCCATCCGCTCGCCGCCGACAAATCGCTGGCTGCCCACCCGCTCCTCTCGCCGTCCTCCTGGGTCCTGCCCTCAACGCCACCAGCCGTCTCCCATATCTCGATGAGACGGACTCGCCAGTCGTCGCGCATCTTCATCCCTCCCAAGCCCTAGCCTCGTACTCTGGCGGCGCGGACGTGGCCCCTCCGACATGACAGAGCACGTAGGGTAGGGCGTGCATGTGTGCTGATCGAAGCTTTGTGCCAATGATGACTGCAGAGTGCGGACATCGTCGGCGGCGACGTGACAATCACGGCGAGCAGGATGGACAAGGTGGACTTCACCATGCCGTTCACGGACTCGGGGTGGTCGATGGTGGTGGCCGTGCGCACGAAGACGAGCACGAGCATGTGGATCTTCCTGCAGCCGCTGACCACCAGCCTGTGGCTCGCCAGCCTCGCCTTCTTCTGCTTCACCGGCTTCGTGGTGTGGGCGATCGAGCACCGGATCAACCCCGAGTTCCGAGGCACGCCGTGGCAGCAGTTCGGCCTCATCTTCTACTTCGCCTTCTCCACGCTCGTCTTCTCGCACAGTACGCACGTGTACCAATAAGTTGGAAATTAGTCTCTTTCTTGGACGATCCATGGCACTGAAAGATTGAGCCTGCGTTCTGCAGAGAAGCTGGAGAGCAACCTGTCGAGGTTCATGGAGGATGCACACACTGTGTCGGTGGACATGCCAGGATCAACGGCCTCGTAACTGTACATTACAGGGAAATTGCTCCATGGCATGCCTAACAAGCCAAGTCAGTTTGCCTAGATAGTGTACAAACATCAGCTCAGCGAAGTGCTGACATTGCACTACCTGTAATTGTGGAACAATCTGTCCTGTGTGCATCATTAGGAGAGTGTGTGTGTTGCAATCCGAAGCCAATACATCTTCAGTTCGATAGGTTAACTGACTAGCAAATTGAGGAAAGAAAAAATATCTATGTGCCACTTGCATGTGGATTCCATTCTATACATGTTTGTAACCGACATCTGGGGAAAGAAATGTTTGTAACTGAGAGCATGTACCCTATTTTTTCTTCAAAAAGACATGGTGTTTTCTAACTCTCAAAAAGAAATTGGGAGAACCAAAACCCACACCATTTGCAGCCAGCTGCCATCAGGATTGTGATGGCTGATCAAATGAGCTGAACAAGCAATCAACACAACCAACTTTATATCCATGCTTAATTATTTCAGTCTACTCATATATGCAGACAATGCCAAAATCGAATTCAATGAATGTACAGTGTCTCCTGACGAAATGAATAGATAGACATGTTGGATAGATGGGAGAAGGGAACACAACAAAGCTAAACCTCCTATTGTCATCCCTTATTGCCAACATGTTTTCCATCACTGAATGCTAGCTGTCAATAATCAGATGTTGCAGTTGTGAGAGGATCACTCAAAAGCACAGCCAGCCAATCTGAACAGCCGAATTATAACACACATTTATAAATTACACCAGATTAAATTTATGATTTGTATAGATTCAAATTCATTTTACATACACCTTTTAAGTGTAACATACATAAATTGCAAGGTACATACGTCCGATGTGATCTACAGGAAATGAGCATGTCTGCTGTTTCACTGTTCATCAGTCAAAAGGAGCCGAGCCCTCACAAGTACTGTCAGGAGCCTCTCTCGGGTTTTCATTTCTTTCAAGATCTCCTGCGACTATGTCTTGACAGGAAGCTCCACATCCTCAAGCAATTCACACAGGAACTGGATGGTCTCTGGTAGGAGAACGACGTACTCCTCCTTCACATGTTGTTGGACCATGTACCTGATAACCTTCAGGCCCAGCATTTTGGGGCCAACTCCTAGTCTTCAATTGATGGAGAATCCAGAACTGATTCAATAGAATCTGGTTGTTCCACATCAAATTGGGAGACAACAGGCTTCAAAAGAACCTGCAAACACCAAATATATTAAAATACAAAGAATATTACAGAGCAGAGAATATCGTTTTTGACAACAAAATTTTAATCATCAGAGTATTTTTCTTGTGTGACTTAACATTGTCTCGCTGAACTAAACAGGATCTTCTGTTGTTCTACAGGGCATACCTATGGATTATAACACGCCTAAATTTCAGATTCTTCAGAGCCAGACATCATGCCCAAAATGCATAATCTGAGGCAACACCTCCAAAGCAACCACAGCAGCCAGGCCAGCAGGTCTAATTTGACAATCCTCTGTCAACACCAGAGAAAAAACACAGAGGAAAATTTTGATCATCTGAAATCTTCAATAGGCAGTCCTGCACTCTCTAAGGTTGGAGATACAAGTATCTACCGAAATAGTCCTACCAGCAAAAAATTCAAAGCTTTTGTGCTCAGAAACGCATCAGTACCTGAGACCAAAATCAGTCTTAAATTCTGTATGCCGTATAGATGTAGGGATATTGACTGCTATTGTTGAATTCATCGAATCCTTTAGCTGAATGCTACAAGATACGGGCTATGTGTATATATGTATAGTCTTATAAATACAAATCAATTAAGAAGACAATATTCAATGCACTAAAACATTTCTATCAGGAAAGTTTAAGAAAATTCTAGAGGAGTGCAGTAGGGCATCACACATTCAGAGATTCCCTCCGAAAAGTTTTTATAATTGTTCAAAAGGATCACTATACTGCTGCATGCACGCATGTATGGCTCATTACTAATTTCCTAGTGAAATGTCTCAGGATATTAGTAGCTCCCGGAGAGCAAAACTTGAAGGAAGCACGTAAGAGATCGGTTAATTGACGGATTCCTCACCTCGCTGTGAAGGTCGTGGAGGGTTCTTGACTTCTTGCAGGGCTGTCTGCAGAAATTGGGGGCCCTGTTCTCGACGCCAGTAATGCGGTGAAGGCGGAGATCACCTGCGGTGGCGGGTCCAGCTCCGGGAGGCGGCGGGTCGTGGAGGTGCACGGGGAACCTCGGGGGACTCGAGGTCGAGGCGGCGGCGGGGCAGGGCCGCCGGCAGCGGCGCCGCGAGACGGCGAGGTCGAGGCAGCGGAGGGGCGAGGACAGGCCGGTGGCAGTGGCGCCGCGAGATGGCAAGGGCGAGGCGGCGGAGGGGCGAGGACAGGCCGGCGGCAGCGGCGCCGCTAGATGGCGAGGGCGAGGCGGCGGCAGGGCAGGCCCTGCGACGCTAATGGCTGAGAGGGCGGCGGCGGCTGTGGCGAGGGAAAGAGAAAGGCGCGTCTGGTGGTGAGGTGGGATTGTAAGAAGCCTGTGCAATGACCATAATACCCTGCTATGCATAAATTCAACAAAAGTGATTATTTTGCGGAGGCGATAGAAGGCGATAGGAAGCGATTCCAACCATTGTAAATGGTTTCGATGAGATGAACATGAGAATTGGATCGATGTTGACATATTTACTCTAGTCTAATAGTATATGGAATCCAAGGAATTCAGATATCAATCCATTTTTTTAATCAGAGAGAAAAGATAATAATAAGTTAGATAGTGGAATTTTTTTGTATTTATTGCTTCAATAAATTAGCACTAGTATTGAACATCACTTGGACACAAAAATGCATGAATCAAATTGGTGAGTTTGAGAAAATATATATTCACATATTTATACCTTTGTATCGAGATATGGAGCCGACAAGCCTTGAGATATCCAAGGATGTTTTCTGAGGGATGCAAAAGTAGTGACGAGTTATTAAATGGTTGAAGATATCATAGTATTTATTATTTCAATAAATAAGAAGAAGCGAATAATAGCCCATGGATTGCACAAATGAATATATATATATATATATATATATATTCAATCTGGATCTTGAGAGATCAAAGCAGTAATGGAGAATATCTGATTAGATTCATCATTAATTCATACTACAGGATAGTGGATGGCTTCTTCTGTATACTGTACAGTTTATAGTATATAAACACATGCACACGTAGTGAAATGGAGAAGCTATAAAGTAAAGGATTCTCCTCCTCACAAGAAGAGAAGTCTCACAACTTGTCCCCATATATGGCACTACTCATCATGAAGAGCGCAATCATCGCTGTGTTTTTGGTTCTTGGAGTCATCTCTTCCACATCCATATGTTGTGTTGGTGCAATCAGTAGGCACCAACCCTTACTTTAGTTTGCATTATCTTTAGGTCTTGTTTGGATATATTTCGTGAATCCTGGCCAGTACGTCTAAACAAGACCTTAAGACATGATTTCTCTTGTAATAGTAACTAAACTAACCAGTGTTTGTGTGTTGGTTGCATGGCATGCATGCAGGCACGGAGGACACCCCTACTCCCAAGCCACCACCAGGGATGCCGTGCTTCCACGCCGGAGGGTCGCAGTACCCGTGCACTACGGATGGGTGCCGCAGGTTATGCGCGCACCAACACCACAACAGCGCTAAGGCCTTCTGTTTAACTGTTGGGCCTCCAGGGGAGTGCTGCTGCCCAAATTAGTAGAGCGAGGACTCTCGGGGTCTGCTTAATTATTTGATGACAAATGCAATAAAATATGTTTGCTTGCCTTGGTATTACTCTCGCCATTTCAAGTTGTTTTGTCCGTAATGTTAAAGAAAAATATCCAAGAAATTGTACACAATATTGGAGAAAATATATATGTGCTCGTAAATATAATATCAGAGAAAAACCTCAAAGAAAAACAATGTAAACATAAATTCAGTAATAAATATAATTTGCATGTTTAAATTAAAATTCTATAAGCATATGTCATCCAAAACTTAGGAATAATTAAGTTTTTTCACACTAAACTATGGATCAATGTTTTGGGCTTGTTTGGATTGTGATGCAAGCTGGCCAAACCAAAATTTGGCCGCAGCCAAATCAGGGAAAGGCCAAAATCTGGTGGCCAAAACGAAAATTTTAAAACAAGTCAAAGTTTGGTCATACAGCTTATGAAAGATGCCTTCCATGTGTTGCAACATACGAAACATAGATGCATCATACACAACAGACGGCTGGTATTTTCAGCGGTCTCAACAACAATACCGCCATTTTAGAGGTGGCTCTTATGACGGCTAGATCTATAGCCATCTCATAGGTACAGTACAGTAACAATTATTACTTTTTCAACCACTATACAAATGATTTTGCGAGGCGGTGCCAACTGAGGCGGTCATAAATTTCAACCGCCTCAAAAAATGCTTCAAGATTTATAGAGGCGGTCATTTTCATTTACGGAGACGGTCACAATTCATAGTTCGCAAAATACATTTACCGAGCAGATATAATTTACTGACGCGTAAAAAAATTTTGTCTCAAAAAATTAATTACGGAGGCTAAAACTTATAAGATGTCCACCTCCGTAAATCAGGCCTAGCCTGCTAACCCATTACTGTGTTCATGTATGTAGCGACTTAGGGTTTTGAAGTGCAGACCACAAAGATCTCTCTCTTCTCGCTACCGCACCCCACCTATTCTCTCTTGGATCTCCCTCACCAAATGCCACACCCCACCCCACCCCTCCTCCTCTCCTGGCTCTCCGTGCACAACCTGTCACATAGGACCCTCACTGCCAAACGTTGCTTATCTCTCACTCTCCTCTGGTGCAAGGCCCTCTCCTATGGTGGCTAGAGGCGCTTGCGCTAGGCCGCTTGCGAGGCCTGTGAAGGGTTATAAGGTTGTTACGCTAGCCGGAAAACAAAAAATTTCTACCCCATAAACCAGGAACTAGTGCTAGTTATAGATCACGAGATTACCACTAGACGCGCAGGTGCAGCGGAGAAGACTTATAGATCACTAGCGCATGATTTTTGTTTAAGGATTTTCTCAATCCGAGGTCGTATGCAAAAGTTATGGCTGTTTTATCGAACAACACTTTTCTTGCAAATTTCCCCTCCGACAGCAGATCCAATCGACCGCCGCCGCGCATCGCATGTGCCTGGAACTTGACCCAGGTTCGATTCGATCAATCTTATTGATCTCCAACTCACCGCAATTGGGTTTACATGTATCACTTAACTCAGATGGCGGAATTCCGACTGGTACGAGTAGATCGTTACAATACCAACGTGAAAAGATCACGAACCATGATCATGGATTGATCTACAACCATGCATATCTCCATATGCACATACCCGAATCTATAACGAGACATCTACGACTCTGATACCACTGTAGGGTTATGAGGTTGATACGCTAGCCGGAAAACAAAATTTTTCTACCCCATAAACTAGGAACTAGTGCTAGTTATAGATCATGAGATTACCACTAGATGCGCAGGTGCAGCGGAGAAGACTTGATGAAGTCGAACGCGTCGCAGTAGTGCAGTGCAGTTGCGTGGTCGTCCGTCACGTCCGTCCACATGCAGATCGTCCGAGCAGGTCCCCGACCAGCTCCGACTAGGTGTCGACCAGTCGCGACGACTTCCGACCAGGTTCCGTCCTTGTGCTGCAGATGCATTACCTCCGAAGTATCCCACACGTGCAAGGAGGAAGCGTTGCGCCTCCGGACTGCTAGGTCCGCGAGGAGCAGTAGGCGTGAGCGTGGGGAGGGTGACGGCGGTTGCCAAAAGGGCGTGATCGACTAACTCGCCCCGCACCCTCCCCTTACTTATATAGGCATCCCAATGAACTCCCATGTTGGAGGCTAGTCAGAAACCCTAAACCTAGTCCAACTCGGGTCCAACCCGAATTAGGCTTCCAACCCCCTTAAGCGTGCGACCCATTGGGTTCACGTACGCATAGACATGGTCCGAGTACTCCTACTCGACCAATAGTCGATAGCGGCCTCTAGCAAGGCGTGTCAACTCCTATATATACGCTACGATCATATCGGACGAACCACCACAATATCATATACATGTTATTCCCTTGTAAACGATATTTGGTCCAACTCATAGGTTAACTCTTAACCCAAGCACGGCCATGCATTTCATGATCTAATCATTCGAGTGGTCCAGTGATATCTCTCTCACATGAGAGTGGCAAATCCCTTCTCGATCGACTATGTCTCACAACATGCTTCCCGACAAACCCGAAAGCTACCTTTATAACTACCCAGTCACGGAGTAGCGTTTGGCAGTCCCTAAGTAGGTCATTTCACATCTTGAGTACATACGACAATCTTAGGTCTAAGGACATAACGTACATGATGTGTATAGAGACAATCTCAGGTCGGGTCTGTCCAGCCCCATGTCATACATGTGCCCACATTATTAGTTTGACATCTCTATGTCCATGTCTTGTGAAACATAGTCATCAACTAATAATGTGCTGATCTAATATTCATGTGCGTTCTCGCACGAACTCCGATCAGGGACAACTTTAGAATAACCATACAAGTAAAAGAGTTTCACAAGAAATTCACATAATTGCTAATCGATACAAGTTGTCTTTAATGGATATTCATATCATGTCATGGATACAAGGAATACAATCATCTCTATATCTAGGGCATACTCCCAACAGTCTCCCACTTTCACTAGAGCTAATCTCAAAGATATCTAATACCCATAGCTTTTACGTGCGCCTCATGCTTAAGCTATGGAAGAGCCTTTATCAAAGGATCTGCAACATTCAAATCCGTATGTATTTTGCACATCTTGATCTCATCTCGATCGACGAACTCTCGAATGAGATGAAACTTCTGCAATACATGTTTGTTCTTTTGGTGATTCCTAGGCTCCTTAGCCTACGCTTTCGCCCCATTGTTGTCACAATGTAGATTCAATGGGTGAGGCGCATTTGGAACCACACCAAGCTCAATGAGAAACCTCCTCATCCAAACACCTTCCTTTGCAGCGGCAGAAGCTGCAATGTACTCGACTTCTGTTGTAGAATCGGTCATCGTCTCCTACTAGGAACTTTTCCATCTTACATCACCACCATTTATTGTGAACACAAAACCTCATCGAGATTGTGAATCATCCACGTCAGTTTGGAAGCTGGCATCGGTGTAACCATTTACAACGAGCTCCTCCTCACCTCCATAGATTAGGAACACATCTTTAATCCTTCTCAAGTACTTAAGAATGTTTTTAACAAGTGTCCAGTGACTCTCACCTGGATTAGCTTGGTACCTGCTCGCAACACTTAGAGCATATGAGACATCTGGGCAAGTACATATCATGGTGTACATGATGGAACCAACGGCCGAAGCGTATGGAACCTTACTCATGCGCTTTTGCTCATTAGCTGTCGAAGGACACTGCTTCTCGCTAAAACACATACCATGTGACATAGGCAAGAACCCTTTCTTGGATTGTTCCATGTTGAACCGTTTCAACACCTTGTCAATGTACGTATCTTGGCTTAATTCTATAAGCCTCTTTGATCTATCTCTATAGATCTTGATGCCCAAAATGTATGTTGCTTCTCCTAAATCCTTCATAGAAAAACTATTATTTAGTGAAGTCTTTACGGATTGCAACATAGGAATGTTATTCCTAATCAATAGTATGTCATCCACATACAAGATTAGAAATACAACAACGCTCTCACTTTCCTTCTTGTATACACAAGGTTCTTCTTCATTCTGACGGAAGCCAAACCCTTTGACCACTTCATCAAAACGAATGTTCCAACTCCGAGATGCTTGCTTTAATCCATAAATGGATTTCTTTAGCTTGCATATTTTTCCAACATTCTTAGGATCAACAAAACCTTCGAGTTGTATCATATACACGTCCTCTTCTAAATTTCTATTTAGAAAGGTTGTTTTAACATCCATCTGCCAAATCTCATAATCGAAATAAGCAGCTATTGCTAGAATGATCTGGATAGATTTAAGAATCGCTACCAGCGAGAATGTCTCGTCGTAGTCAACTCCTTGAACTAGTCGAAAACCCTTTGCAACAAGTCGAGCTTTATAGACATGAACATTACCATCCATATCCTTCTTCTTTTTATAGATCCATCGGATTCCACCGCACCCTCCCTTTCTCTCTCTGGCCCGATGGCCCCACCTGTCACCCCCTTCCTCTCTTCTTCCTCGGCACGAGAAGATGCCGACAGCATTACTCCTCCCCTTCACTCCTCTGCCTTTGATGGCACTTGAAACCGGCCTTCAAGGACTCCATCAAGCCTCCTTGATGCTCTAGTTGGGAGCGTGCCCGCGTCAACCGCCCTCTCGCCCTATAAAAGCCCCCGCAGAGCACCTCCCCCTCCCCTGTTTTGCTTAGAACCTCCGCATCCACTGCCTCTCGCAATCCCGCCGCTCCGATGCTCGATCGTCATCGTCAAGCATCGCCGGAGCTCCGCCTCAATCTGACGAAGCCATGTGTACCCTCTCCATCCCTTGTCTTTGTGCCTTGCGCTGCAATGGTGCTCACCAGCGATTTTTCCTTTCGTAGAACGCCGCCGCACGCCGTCGGAGCTCGTGGAGCCCTCCCAAACCTCGCGAACCCCTCCGTCGACTTCGCGGTATACACCTCTTCCTCCCCGTGCCCTTGTCTCCTTCAATTCGACACCGTAGTCGCGAATTGGATGCACATCGAACCCACCAACCATGGTGCCGCCGCGGAACGCCCCGCTCTGGCCGTCCACTGCCACACCCGAGCACGCCAACACACTCGCACGAGCACGTTGACCATCCCCGTGCACTTGGTTGTTGCGGAGGTGGACGGGAGCGCCTTCCCCGCGTTTGCCGGCGAGCTTAGAGCTCGGTCGGCCATGGCGCCGCCCCAACGACCAAACCAGCCCCAAACACCCCTCCCCATCCGATCCATGGCCAAGGGCCGGGATTAAATCCCCCCTTGAACCGGTATGCACCGGCTGTGCACTCGGTCCACAACGCCCGCACACAACGTCCACGCCCCACGCGGTGGACCCGCCAGTCACGCAGCGCCGCATGGCACAACGTCAGCTCTGCGTCAGCAACGCGTGAGCGTGGTCAGCGTGACGTCAGCAGAACCGCCACAGCGCTGCTCTTTTGCAAACTAACCCCCGACTTTTCCAGAAATCAACCCACGCTCTGCTCAGTTATATTTTCTTTAAATATCAGTGAAGAATCATGGCCCTAGTTGGTTTCGGTGATTAACAGCAATTAGCGATTATTATGGCTAACGTGTGTTTTGCAGAGGCTATGAGTAGCCTAGCCATAGTGATCAACATGAATGGGAATCAATGGATGTCACCTAGCCCCCAAGATGGATATCGTTTCGGATTTCAAAGAGACATGATGAAGACCCTAGAATGATAGGCTAAGTGCCATAAGGTGATGAAGGGAACTTAGAAATAGATAGGGCTTCTTTTGATCTTTGACCGTACTATTAAGAGGGGTTGAGACTAGTAACTTGACTCAGGAAAGCTTCATGAACTAGGTGTGGTGCACACTTGTCTTCCTTAGCTCTAAGCAAGCCTATAGTGACCGTAAGATAGCCTAGAACAACTTTCATTTTCATTGCGGCGAAAAACGAAGTTGAGAGGCCTGTTTTCTGGCGACGGACGCTCCTGACGGAGGCGTCGGACGCTGTCCGTCGCGTCGGACGCTGTCCGTCGCGTCGGACTAAGGCGTCGGACGCTGGGTGGTTGAGTCCACAGCGTTCGTCGGCCTACCAGTGGCCATGTTTTTCTGGCTAAGTTTTTCAGGGTGCGACGGACGTTGTCCGTCGGTCAGGCGTTGGACGCTTGGAGAGCGTTCGTCGGCCTTCCAGTAAGGGTGTTTTTCAGCCTGAGCCAGAATATAGCGTCGGACGCTGGGAAGAGCGTCCGTCGCCCCTCCGACGGAGCATCCGTTGCTGGGAAATCCTGTCAGAGATAGCCGTTGGGGCTTGCGATGGAGCGTCCGTCGCCTAGGCGTCGGAGCATCCGTCGCCCAAGCTTTGTGCAGAACTAGCCGTTGGGGCATGCGACGGAGCTTCTGTCACCTAAGCGACGGAGCGTCCGTCGCCAACTTAAAAGCAGTGCTTTTTCTAGCCCGAGGCAGTTTTGTGTGAGGGCTATTTATAGCCCAACCCTTGCCTTCCCACCTTGCCTTTGCTCATTTGAGTTGCGGAGTTTGTTGAGAAGGTTGGGAAGAGAGCAAGAGCCCTAGAGTGAGAGAGTGATTCGCGAATCCATCCATCCTCTCCTCTAGTTCATCCAAGAGTTCAAGTGTGCATCCTCTAGTTGTGAAGCTTGAGTGAGTCAAGCGAAGATCGAGGCTTGTTACTCTTGGTGATCGACATCACCTAGATGGTTCGGTGGTGCTTGGAGGAAGGTGATCGCCGGAGGTTTGTCGGCGGCCCTTCTCCATCGACGTTGTGATCGGTTGTGGGCGATTCACTGAGCTAGAGTGGCGAAGAATCAGCCTGTAGAGAGCACTCATCCCTTGCGCGGGATTAAGGGGGAGTTATACCTTGCGAGGTGCTCCAACGAGGACTAGGGGGGAGTGTCGACTCCTCGATACCTCGGCAAAACATCGCCGTGTCAAGCATCTCTTTCCCTAGCTCTTTCTTACCGCATTACTTTCCGCACTTGTCTTTCAATTCATACTAGAATTGTGTAGAAAGTTTTCGCTTTCTATAGGCTTGCTACCGCTTTCTAGCTAGGACACACAAGCGGTAGGCACTAGGGGGTTAATTGGCTCTTTATAGGTTTAATTCTTGTTTAGAAATTAAAAAGAGCCCAATTCACCCCCCCCCTCTTGGGCATCTTGATCCTTTCAATTGGTATCGGAGCAAGGTTTGCTCTAAATTAGGCTTCACCGCCTAGAGCAAGATGTCCCATGGGGATGGACCACCTCCCATGTTTGATAGAGACGACTTTCCTTATTGGAAAGTTCGTATGGAAGCCTATCTAGGGGCCGTTGACGTGGGCGTGCTCAATGCCGCCACAAAGGGAGGCACTCTCTTCGCGGAGGACCTCAACTTTGATAAGCACAATGCCAAGACGAAGAACATTATTTTTCGTGGCATTTGCAAGGATGTCTTCAACCGAGTGTGTAATCCCAAAGACGCATTTGAGTTGTGGACCACTATTTGTGCTCTTCACGAAGGCACAAAGAGTGAGCGTGAGGAACACTATCACTTGGTCATGGCTAAGCTCAATTCTTTTTCCATGCACAGAAATGAAAATGCAAATGAAATGTACTCACGTCTTAACATTATTATAGAAGAATTGAATGGGCTCGGTCTCAACCAAATGGCACTGGCCGATGTGGTGCGCAAGATTCTTTGTGTCTTGCCCATTGAGAAGTATGGACACATCGTCACGGTTCTTCACCAAGGGGACCTCTCCGCCGCTACACCAACACAAATCTTGGGCAAGATCAATGCCCATGAGATGTACATGAAGATTGGTGATGGTGGCTCTTCTTCCTCCTCCAAGAAGAAAGAAAAAGAGAAGGAGGAGAAGAAGGACTCGGCACTCAAGGCATCCTCCTCGGAGAAGTACAAGATGCAAATTGTGTATGAGAGTGCAAGTAATGAAGAGGATGATGATGACCTCGCTCTCATGGTGAAGAAGACAACAAAGATGTTGAAGAGGCTAAACAAGAATGGAGTCAAGTTTGACTCAAATACGAAGAAATTCTTCACAAGCTCTTCAAGAAAGCCTCTCTCCAAGATGGATTGCTACAATTGTGGCAAACTTAGACACCTGGCTCATGCTTGCCCCGAAGAGAAGAAAGACAAGTATAAGAACAAGAAATTCAACAACAAGTTCAAGTACAACAAGGGCAACAAAGATGAGTCAAGTGATGAGGAGAAGAAGGATGACAAGCCATTCAAGAAGAGGAAGAACTTCAACTTCCACAAGAAGAAGAAGAATGGCAAAGCCTACATTGTTGGTGATTGGCTCACCGACATTGAAGACACAAGTGACTCATCCGGAGATGAGAGTGAAGATGAGAAGGTGGCCGCCTTGGGGATTGGGTCATCTACTCCACCGCCACCTCCTCCATCATCTCCGGGCTCATCCTCTACACACCTATGCCTCATGGCTAAAGGTGACAAGAAGGTACAAAAAGAGGATAATGATGATGAGGCTAGCTCTAGTGATGATGAGTTTGAGGCACCTTCCTATGATGAGCTAATTGTGATTTGCAACAAATACACTAAGATAATTAGGAAGTATAAAGCTAAAAGTGAATCACTAGAGAAATCCAACGATAACTTGCATGCTAAACTTGATGACTTGTCTAGTGCTAATGATGATTTGAAGCTTGAGAACAAATCTCTCTCATCTAGCACTAGGGAGCTCAAAACCTCACTCAAGCAAGCTAATGAGAAACATGATAAGCTTGAGAGGTCAACACAAGATCTCCATACAAGATACAACTTGCTAAAAGATGACTACAACCAAGTTAGAAATGAACATGGCACACTTGTGATAGCTAACGAATTGCTTACAAATGATCTTGCTACACATGTTGCTATTAACCCGGTTGTTAAGTGTCATATAGCTACTTCTTGTGAGGACTTGCTTGATGAAGTTGCTAGTGAGCAAAATGCTAAGTGCAAGGGCAAGAAGGTAGTTGAGGCTGAAAAGTATGATGCCTATGTGAAGATGAGGCAAGAGAACTCCAAGCTCAAGGAAGAGCTAATCAACCTCAAGGCAAACAAGCCATTCACCATCAAGTCGGTCAAGCAAGATGACAAAGATGCAATCACCTTGATCAACTCGCTCAAAGAAGAGAATGTAAAGCTCAAGGTTGAGAAGATCAAGCTTGCAAGTGGAATGGAGAAGTTCACCAAGGGCCACAACCTCCAAAGTGAGCTCTTGATGAACACTATCATGAAGACCGACAAGTCCGGCATTAGGTTCAAGGAGAACCAAATCATGAAGGCCAAGGTAAAGATAGAAGCTAAGAACTACTACAAGAACAAGGCCATGAGGAACAACTATGACACACCAAAGCCCAAGCCCAAAAAGTGCTTTGGATGTGGTCAAGAGGGTCACTTTGAATTCCAATGCAAGACTCCACCTCCCAAGACCTTTCCCAAGCACACAAGGCCTTTTGCTCATGATACACACTTCATCATCAACAAGGACTCCAAGGGTAGACCCCAAGTTGTGTTTCTCGATCCTAAGATGAAGAACAAGCCCAAAGTGTTATGGGTTGCTAAGGAGTTGGTGGACAAGGCTATGGGACCTCGCCAAGTGTGGGTTCCCAAACAACAAGCTTAACTTCAAGTTGCTTGTGTGTAGGTGAACTATAAGACCGGTGGAAGTCATTGGGTGATTGATAGTGGATGCACTCAACATATGACCGGTGACTCCCGGATGTTCACCACACTTGAGAAAGATTGTGAAGGGAAAGACAAGATTTCCTTTGGGCACAACTCAAAAGGCAAAGTGCAAGGCCTATGCAAAGTGGCAATCTCCAATGATCAATCAATATCAAATGTCTTGCTAGTGCAATCTTTGAGCTTCAACTTGCTTTCGGTTGGTCAACTTTGTGATCTCGGGTTCCAATGTCTCTTCACCCCAAATGAGGTAGTTGTGACCAAGATTGAAGATTCATCTTTGATATTCAAAGGGTTTAGACACAACAATCTCTATTTAGTGGACTTTACCTCAAATGAAGCTAGTTTACAAACATGTCTATTCTCCAAGAGTTCTTTGGGTTGGCTATGGCATAGAAGATTAGCACATGTGGGAATGTCAACCTTGAAGAAGCTTGTCAAGAAGGAGATGGTTAGAGGTGTGAAGGATGTTGTGTTTGAGAAGGACAAACTTTGCATGTCAAGCAGGCAAGCAAGTAGCAAACACTCATCCAACCAAAGCTTTCATGTCAACCTCAAGAGTCCTAGAGCTACTTCACATGGATCTATTTGGACCTACCACCTATGCTAGCCTTGGTGGAAATCTCTTTTGCTTGGTGGTAGTTGATGACTACTCTAGGTACACTTGGGTGTTCTTCCTTCAAGACAAGGGAGAGACTCAATCAATATTCAAGAAGTTTGCAACTAGAACCCAAAATGAATTTGATGTGAAGATCAAGAAGATTAGAAGTGACAATGGCACCGAATTTGTGAACACAAAGATTGAAGATTATTGTGATGAAGTGGGGATCAAGCATGAGGTATCCGCCACATATACTCCACAACAAAATGGTGTTGTAGAGAGAAAGAACCGGACACTCATAACTCTAGCAAGATCTATGCTTGATGAGTACAACACTCCGGAGAAGTTTTGGGCGGAGGAAATCAACACCGCTTGCTATGCGACAAACCGTCTCTTCGTCCAAAGGATATTAAAGAAGACCCCCTATGAGCTTGTTAATGGGAAGAAGCCGGATATTTCATTCTTCTGGGTGTTTGGTTGCAAAGTGTACATCAACAAGAAGCGCCAACACTTGGGTAAATTCCAACGGTGGTGTGACATTGGTTTCCTTGTTGGATATTCACTTAAATCCAAGGCATACCGTGTATTTAACAAAGCCACCGGCTTAGTTGAAGAAACGTATGCTTGGAGTTTGATGAAACTAATGGCTCCCAAGGAGCACTTGAGGATGTTGATGTAGGTGATGAACCCTTGAGGGAGGCAATGAAGAATATGCCAATTGGTGCTATCAATCCGCAAGAGGTGGAAGAAGTTGAAGATGAAGCGAATCAAGATCCTTCTCCACCACGCACGCCTCAAGTTGATGAAGAAGATCAAGTGAGGGAAGCTCAAGAAGACACTCACATCCCTCAAGATCAAGCCGAGGCCGAAGCAAGCAATGTTGAAGCACCGCATCCCCCTCCTCAAGAGACAAATAGAAGATCAACACCTATCCTTCAAGCTCACCCCCATGATCAAATTATAGGGAGTCCATCAAAGGGAGTTATGACTCGCTCTAGACTTGCATCTTATGTTGAACATCACTCGTTTGTTTCCTTTGTTGAGCCTACTAGTGTTGAAGACGCACTTGCGGATCCGGATTGGGTGAATGTCATGCATGAAGAACTCAACAACTTCACCTGGAACTAAGTGTGGACACTTGAAGAGAAGCCAAAGGATGCAAGAATCATTGGTACCAAGTGGGTGTTTAGGAACAAGCAAGATGATCAAGGCGTGGTTGTAAGGAACAAGGAAAGATTGGTGGCAAAGAGGTTCTCTCAAGTAGAAGGACTCGATTTTGGAGAGACCTTTGCTCCGGTTGCAAGACTTGAAGCCATCCGTATCCTTTTGGCGTATGCTTCACATCACAAAATGAAACTCTTTCAAATGGATGTGAAGAGCGCTTTCTTAAATGGTTTCATCAATGAACTTGTCTATGTCTCACAACCTCCCGGGTTTGAAGACCCAAACTTGCCTAATCATGTGTATAGGTTGTCCAAGGCACTCTACGGATTGAAGCAAGCTCCAAGAGTTTGATATGAGAGGCTAAGGGACTTCCTACTCAAGAAGGGTTTCAAGATCGGGATCATCGACACAACACTATTCACCAAGAAGCTTAATGGAGAGATCTTCGTTTGCCAAGTATATGTCGATGACATTATATTTGGGTCAACAAACTAAGACCATTGCAAGGAGTTCGGTGACTTGATGTCCAAGGAGTTCGAGATGTCAATGATTGGCGAGCTAACCTTCTTCCTTGGCTTTCAAGTGAAGCAAATGAGAGAAGGGACCTTCATCTCTCAAGAAAAGTACACTCATGATCTACTTAAGAAGTTCAATATGGAGGATTGCAAGCCAATCAAGACCCCAATGCCTACTAATGGACATCTCGACCTTGATGAGGGAGGTAAACCAATTGATCAAACTCTCTATCGTTGTATGATCGGTAGTTTACTTTACCTCACCGCATCTAGGCCAGATATCATGTTTAGTGTGTGTATGTGTGCTAGGTTTCAAGCAAACCCTAAGGAGTCACATCTTTGTGCGGTTAAAAGAATCCTTAGGTACATAAGGCACACCCCTAGCATTGGCCTTTGGTATCCCAAAGGAGCTCCCTTCCTACTTTGTGGCTATTCCGATTCGGATTATGCCGGGTGTAAGGTTGATAGGAAGAGTACCTCCGGCGGGTGCCACATGCTAGGAAGATCACTTGTTTCTTGATCCTCAAAGAAGCAAAATAGTGTGGCATTGTCAACCGCCGAGGCGGAATACATTGCCATGGGAGCAAGTTGTGCACAAATCTTATACACGACCCAAACTCTCTTTGATTACGGCGTGGTTTTAAAATAAGTTCAACTTTTGTGTGATAATGAAAGCGCTGTAAAGCTTGCAAACAACCCGGTTCAACACTCTCGCACCAAGCACATAGATATTCACCATCACTTTCTTAGAGATCATGTGGCTAGGAAAGACATAACACTAGTTGGAGTTAAGAGCAAAAATCAATTGGCGGATATCTTCACAAAACCACTCGATGAAACAACCTTTTGTAGGTTGAGAAGCGAGTTGAATGTGCTTGATCACTCTAACTTCACTAAAAGATGATCTTGTGTGAACCTATCTTGCATCATGTGTAATATAATCATGTTAATTTAGTAATGCACATAGGCTTGGCTAACACGGTTGAGATAACCGCCCTCAAAGCGTGTGACAAAGCTTAACCGCGGTTTAAACTTTCAAGCAACCTAGATTCAAATTCCGTATTGCATAGCATATGCATGTGTGTTGCTTTGTCGTTTCCTTTCGGTTAAGTTTGAGCATCCTCTGTGTTCGTCCACTTAGGGGGAGCATTCCAAGCTCAAGACACTTCTATACCCCTGTTGTGGCCATATGATGATTCCTTGGTGCTTCCATTCGAATATTTTGAGCTAAAACTAAAATCTAAGCCTATGGCAAACTATTTGAAAATGAGAGTTTGAGAGATGGTTCTCATATCAAGTCCAATCAGGTGTTATTTGGATCTTATTGGGATTGAAACTTGGTTGGGAGAAAGACGCAAAAACAAAATTTGAAAAATTCTATTTAAAAGGCGTCGGACGCTGCCGACGGACTCTTGGCGTCAAATGCCTCAGTGTCCATCGTGATCGTCCGGAGACTGAATGTTGCCCGCTTATAGGGCGACGGACGCTCCCTAGCGTCCGTCGCGGAGCGTCCGACGTGGTCAATGCGTTTGGGCGTTTCAAACCTGTTCTGGAAGCCCGACGGACGATGTCGTCGGATGCTGTCCAAGCATCCGTCGCTCCGCGTCGGAGCGTCCGTCGCGAACTTAAGGCGCAATTTTTTTTAAATCCCCGTCTCCTCTCTCTCTCTCTCGGTCATTTTCAGTCATCCATACGCCTCGATCTCTCCGAAACCTAACCGCCACTGAGCCCCCGCGCCACCCCTTGCCGGCATGACCACCCAACGCCGCCGCCACTCTTCCACCCTGCGCCGCCGCCACTCTTCCACCCAGCGCCACCGCAGCATCTGCTCGCCGCCACTCCCTGCACCGCCGCCACCCAGCACCGCCGCGCCAGAGCTCGCGCCCAACACTGCCCGCCGGGGAACTCCTCTACTCTGTCCCTCCTTCTCCCGATGTTTCCGAGGATTCCCCTAGGCTCCCCCTTGGATCCCTAAGGTTGCGGATTGTGCTTTGAGATTGATCGAGAAATCTCTCCTTCTTCCTTGCGTCACTTGGTCAGAGGTATGATGGCAGTTGGCAATTCGATCTTTTCTTATCTAATTCATGCTTCTC
This sequence comes from Microstegium vimineum, assembly GCA_022036555.1. Classification (NCBI taxonomy): domain Eukaryota; kingdom Viridiplantae; phylum Streptophyta; class Magnoliopsida; order Poales; family Poaceae; genus Microstegium; species Microstegium vimineum. Next base: position 19,247,279 of record CM039132.1, on the reverse strand, counting down.
GCTAGACATTCTTCTCTCTAGATATATGCTTATGGTTATATACTCTCTATCTACTGCTCAAGTGTCAGTTGGGCAGTGACAGTGAACTCGGGGCAAAGCCCGCGAGTAAGGAACGAGGCAAAGCCTCGAGAGTGTCAGTCCAGGGCCGTCGAGCCACTCTTGTCTGCGTTGTGGATTGGACCAGATCGTCAGAGGTTTGATTGCAGTGATCAGATCATGGCCAGAATGAAGAACGCCGGACCTGTTCCCGGTAGTGGTGGTGACCCTCCACCTCCACCGCATCCACCCACTGATCGGGGAAGGGGTAAGTAGAAGGTTGTGTCACAGAAGCGCAAGAGGCCACTTATGGATCCAGACTCCGTAGCAGCACTTGCAGTGGCAGAGGCCGCAGAGACCGCAGAGCGAGGTGGACGTCGTGCTGGTTTGAGGCTCTCGCCTCGCCGTGGAGCACGTCGTGAGTCCCCTACGCGTCCAAAGACAGAGCCCGCCGAGGCTACTAAGCCAGAGGAGGCAGAGCCAGTCCCAGAGACTGAGCAGACAGAGGTCGCGGGCCCGTCTTCTATTGGTGAGCTGATGAGCCGCAGAGTTACACGGTCTAGAGGCTCTGGTGCACCACCTAGTCCTCCAGGACCTCAGCTACTAGATCCAGTGAGGCATCAGGTTAGGGTTCTCACATCGAAGCAGGTTCAGCTACTCCGCTTCGTAGACTTTCAGTCCTGGTTCCCAGCTCAGAGGGATCCCCGTGCTGGACGTGCCTTCTACACTACGATTCACGAGGATTTCTATAGAGCGTACGTCGACACCGACGCTCCTCTTAGGGCTCACAGAGTGTGCCCACCTGCACACATAGAGGGGGTCGGTGGTCCAGAGATTCTTCAGCACTTGCAGTATCTTCAAGGCTTGTCAGATATGATGGGACAATCAGGAGCTTATCAGAAGGACTGAGTCTATCAGTTCTATGCCTCACTGTGGATCTCCCCTGATCACGAGTTCTTTCACTTCGGCTTTCAGGGCCGCGACTTCAGGGTTTCAGCAGCTCGGTTCAGGGAGCTATTTCACTTAGAATCCTCTCCTACAAGGATTCACAGTCTGTGCTACGGGGATCAGGAGGCACCTCGTCGACCTCACGATGGGATAGTGCCATCTACAGACTTCGTGAGGCCGTGTTTTCAGCTGCCATTCTCAGAGGGTTCGAGCCGTACACCGAGAGATCTCACTCCTCTTGCTCGGATTCTCCACGAGGTACTCAGGCGTACCATTCTTCCTCGGATTGGAGCTCGGGACACCATTACCCGACTACAGCTGTGGCTCCTTGCTCATATCATCCAAAAGGAGAAGTTTGATCTTTGGGATCTGATCGTCAGCGAGCTTGAGGATATCATAGCTGCGGGATTTCGAGGTCACTGGCAGCTACAGTTTGCACACTGGATTTCATATCTCATAGTTGCCAAGATCCGATCTGAAGCTCTGCGAGTCACTCTTACCAGGTCAGCGACTGAGTTTCCAGTTTACTCGATGAGTCAGTTGGTCATGCATGGGAACCTGCCTCGCCCCAGCAAAGCGTACCGACCAGGCACCAGACAGGCAAGTGTGCCACCTCAGTCGACAGAGGACACTGACGCCATAGTTGAGCAGATTGCCCAGGCAGAGCTTGTGGATCTTGATGCTCAGATTGACACCGCTGCCGAGGCTGTCTATAGAGAGGACATGGACTCAGACAGTTCAGATGAAGACTATCAGCCAGTGCGCGAGTACGCACCGATGTCTCATGACCATGAGGCAGGAGGGTCAGGTGTAGCTGCAGCTCCGGCTCCAGGTTCCAACACTTCATAGGCTACCTTACTTACCATCCTTTCGAGGATGCAGGAGGAGCAAGCACGACAAGCAGAGGAGCATCGGCGACAGGCTGCTGACGTTCGAAGGCTCACAGAGCAACAGTTGGCCGCTCGGGCCCAGACTCAGGCCAGGCAGGACGAGTTTCAGCGCCAGTTCTTGGCCTATCAGATGCAGCAGGCGGAGATTCAGAAGACTCAGACTCTGTTACTTGAGCGTCTTCTAGGCTCCAGCTCCGGGCAGACCTTCACTCCTCAGCCCCAGTTGCCCAGGATCTTGCAGCAGCAGTAGTTCACCTCGCTGGCACAGCAGATTCCAGTAGTTGTGATTCCGACTCCAGCATTACCGTCCGGAGGACAGCAGAGTCAGGCACCAGTTACTCCTCCCTTCCAGGCACCAACTTCTCCAGAGTGCCAGTCTCCGAGGACCCAGGTGTCCTCTTGGTTAGTTTCGCCCGACGAGCTCCAGACAGGATTTACTCCTATCCGGGGAACTACCATAGCAGAGGCCTCCCGTGACCTCTCAGCCTCCTACTTGGAAATCAGAGGAGATGACTCTCCCAAAGCAGCTCAACTAGACTCACCAGCTCCATAGGTTGAGGTGGATCCTCCGGCAACGGGCACTTACCTTTCTTCAGTTGCCTCGTCGGAGATCGCACCTGAGCAGTCTACGGAGACGGTTACTACTCCTCCAGTTGTAGCTCAAACAGACGCCATTTCTATAGTAGTTGAGACAGCTGTCACAGTGGCCCCAGTTCAGACTTGTGGGAAGGATGAGGGAGTTACAGTTGCGGTATCCACTCCACCTGAGACTCACCCAGCACAGCTTGTTGCAGCGGTGACTCTTGCAGCTCTAGCAGTGACACCTTCCCCCGTGCCTTGAGTCTTTACTCGTCGGGTTCCCAGGCCCGCTACTACAGAGGCAGGACCGTCTGAGGCTCCAGCTCAGGTTGCTTTACCTTCAGAGCCTCAGGGGGAGACGGAGGAGTCAGCTCAGCCTACCCAGACCGCTACCCTGACAGATGCAGCTTTAGAGGGTTAGGCAGCTGATGACAGTGATGACAGTCCCGACTACTCGCAGTTCAATCTTCACTCTCGCTTCACGGATGGTTCACTTCCAGATGCTCCGGGAGCTCTGTAGTTTTTGGTGCTTGGCGCCAAAGGGGGAGAGAGGGTAGTCATGTATTAGAGATAGGGGGAGGGATTTGAATCTTTGTGTGCTTAAATTCCCCATACTCATTCATCATGTCTACTTTTATGCACTTGTATCTATGTGTGATGAATATTATGGTTGATGCTTGTGTGAAATATGGTTGGATGTGACAAACTCTTGATTATCACTAATATATCTTGTGAGTTGTCTTATGGTTCATGATATATCTCTATGTTCAAATGGTAATTGAGCTTCCGCGCTATACTCCGATACATGTTTTGAGAATATCATGAGGTACTCCTTTTTTACATTCATAGGTTCATGATATATCTCTATGTTCAAATGGTAATTGAGCTTCCGCGCTATACTCTGATACATGTTTTGCGAATATCATGAGGTACTCCTTGTTTACATTCATATCTATGAGTACCATGGTTTGTGATTTGGCTTGGGTGAGCAAGTATGCTTCTTTACAAATTCACTAACCCTTGCTCAACCATTCCAAGTCACCGAAATCCTAATCTTTCACTCCTATATCCATACTCGAGGAGTTATTGTCGTCAATCACCAAAATGGGGGAGATTGAAGAATCATGGCCCTAGTTGGTTTCGGTGATTAACGACAATTAGCGATTATTATGGCTAACGTGTGTTTTGCAGAGGCTATGAGTAGCCTAGCCATAGTGATCAACATGAATGGGCATCAATGGGTGTCACCTAGCCCCCAAGATGGATATCGTTTCGGATTTCAAAGAGACATGATGAAGACCCTAGAATGATAGGCTAAGTGCCATAAGGTGATGAAGGGCCCTTAGAAGTAGATAGGGCTTCTTTTGATCTTTGACCGTACTATTAAGAGGGGTCGAGACTAGTAACTTGACTCAGGAAAGCTTCATGAACTAGGTGTGGTGCACACTTGTCTTCCTTAGCTCTAAGCAAGCCTATAGTGACCGTAAGATAGCCTAGAACAACTTTCATTTTCATCGCGGCGAAAAACGAAGTTGAGAGGCCTATTTTCTAGGCGACGGACGCTCCTGACGGAGGCGTCGGACGCTGGGTGGTTGAGTCCACAGCGTCCGTCGGCCTACCAGTGGCCATGTTTTTCTGGCTAAGTTTTTCAGGGTCCGACGGTCGCTGTCCGTCGGCCTTCCAGTAAGGGTGTTTTTCCGCCCGAGCCAGAATATAGCGTCGGACGCTGGGAAGAGCGTCCATCGCCCCTCCGACGGAGCGTCCGTCGCTGGGAAATCCTGTCAGAGATAGCCGTTGGGGCTTGCGATGGAGCGTCCGTCGCCTATGCGTCGGAGCGTCCATCGCCCAAGCTTTGTGCAGAACTAGCCATTGGGGCATGCGACAGAGCGTCCGTCGCCAACTTAAAAGCAGTGCTTTTTCCAGCCCGAGGCAGTTTTGTGTGAGGGCTATTTATAGCCAACCCTTACCTTCCCACCTTGCCTTTGCTCATTTGAGTTGTTGAGTTTGTTGAGAAGGTTGGGAAGAGAGCAAGAGCCCTAGAGTGAGAGAGTGATTCGCGAATCCATCCATCCTCTCCTCTAGTTCATCCAAGATTTCAATTGTGCATCCTCTAGTTGTGAAGCTTGAGTGAGTCAAGCGAAGATCGAGGCTTGTTACTCTTGGTGATCGACATCACCTAGACGCTCCGGTGGTGCTTGGAGGAAGGTGATCGCCGGAGGTTTGTCGGCGGCCCTTCTCCATCGACGTTGTGATCCGTTGTGGGCGATTCACCGAGCCGGAGTGGCGAAGAATCAGCCTGTAGAGAGCACTCATCCCTTGTGCGGGATTGAGGGGGAGCTATACCTTGCGAGGTGATCCAACGAGGACTAGGGGGAGTGTCGACTCCTCGATACCTCGGCAAAACATCGCCGTGTCAAGCATCTCTTTCCCTAACTCTTTCTTACCGCATTACTTTCCGCACTTGTCTTTCAATTCATACTAGAATTGTCTAGGAAGTTTTCGTTTTCTATAGGCTTGCTACTGCTTTCTAGCTAGGACACACAAGCGGTAGGCACTAGGGGGTTAATTGGCTCTTTATAGGTTTAATTCTTGTTTAGAAATTAAAAAGAGCCCAATTCACCCCCCCCCCTTCTTGGGCATCGTGATCCTTTCAATCAGTCCCGTTTCTTATGATCTAGCCCCTGAGATTTTGCAGAATATAACCCGCCATCCAGAGCTCGTTTAATTTCTGTTTTTATTTGTTTTAATTCAAAAATACTTTGAATTATTTACAGAATTACCATCAAATTTCAAAAGCTCATATCTTTTGGGTTTTAACTCTGTTTTGACCCATTCAAGTTGCGTTATATTCCTAAAACCATAAACTATAGTTTAGGGACCTTGAATACTATGTTAATAGCTCTGTAATTTCATGGTTAATCCCTAACTTGATTAAAGACTATTCAATTTGCTTTATAAATAAAATGTAAATATTTTTATTTTAGTTTTCAAATTCAAATATAAGTTTGACTTAATCCAACTTAGGTATTTCTCTGAAATACCTTGACCACCCTTTAACATAGCTAAAATTAATAAAGCCCTTAGCTCTCTTTTTAAAACTAATAATCTACCGTTAGTTGTATCTTGATAACCGTAGCTCCGTTTTAGGTGGTTTTCACGCTCACGAGTTTGTAACGACGCGTAGAATACGTTAGTTACCTTTATAGTATGCTTTTGTAATGTATGGTGTACTGTTTTTAGGTTCTTTTGTGATGCTTGTGACGATAGATGTGGAGCTTTGCAAAGATGATCTAAAAGTAAAGTTGGAAAGTTAAGCAAGCATATGGAAGGCAAGTATAGCATGTGACTCTCCTTGTTGCCTATACACTTTAATATCACTTAATTCATATGCATGTGTCTACCTTGTTACCCCTAAGGACTACCTGGAATTGATATCTTGTACCTTGTCACCTTTTGGGATGCATATGGGTAGCTTGTGCTAGTGCTCATAAAGAATAACCATGATCGTGGAACTTGATTAATGATATATGCAATGATGATAAAATATGACTTTTTAGCAACGTGGACTATAGGTGGAACATCAGGAACACACACATTTGTTCTCACTCATAGGGATATCTCTGTACCGATAACCCAGGAAAATCGTGCTACCCCGAGTGTTATATGGCTCTGACTTTAACTAATTACCTAGTATGTCTCTAGCTTGTTAGTGGTTACCATTTATTGGCGCAAGAGGGGAGGGTCGAGGGATGTTTGGCAGTTTTCCTGTCTTGGAGGCATGCGTAGTGCTGCGACCACACGAGCCACAAGAAGGAGAACACCCATGCATACTTGTCATCAACCTCGCGGCCACTACCTTGTTAGGGTATATTGGCGAAATATTATGTAGTGAAACCCTGCCACGCCTCCTAGGTAGAGGTATAGTGGGCTTTGCAAACCCCGGCAAATGGAAATCACGGCTTGGGGGTAAAGATGTACAACCTCTGTAGAACGTAAAACCGTCATGATAGCCGTGCTCACGGTTATGAGCGGCTTGGGCTCACTACAATGTGATGTTCTTATATCATAGTTCATCAGCTGTTATTAATCTTAAGTTATTGTTATTTGTTCATATAAGCATTATATCTTGTTCACTTGATCATGTGGTTATTGGGCTTATGAAGATCTTAATGCTACTCAAATGCTAAAATTATGACTTACTAAAAGTTAATGCAGTTAAACCCGTGTCTATCCTTTTTGAGCCTCATGAACCCCATAGTTATACTTGCTGAGCATGGTGAGCTGACGCTTGTTGTCATCACCTTTAAAAATCCTGGATGGGTACCAGATGGTGGTGCAAGTAAGGTGTTACCAAAGGAGTACTAGGTATCCCCAGTCAACTGTCCCTATGGAGTATGGAGACCCGAAGATAGGAGATATAGAATAGCTTCCGCGATGCTTTGTTATAGATGTAAGTCTTGTTGTAACTATGTTTCGATATATAATAAAGCATTGACTTTGATAATCTCCATATTTGTATATATGTTTTGTGTGGACATCCTGGGCACACATATACATCGTATTCGGTATTCTTCGGAAAACCGGGTGCTACAGTCTTGCTCTCTGAAGGACTCGCAACAGTTGAGACATGCGTCCGTCATGTCGTCGATCCTAGAGAAGGACAACTTGGCGTAATGTTGTTGTCGTGGAAGTGTTGCTGACGGTGTAGGAGCCAGTGGCGTTCTTGGTGCAGACACGGGCTGTGTTGGAGGCCATGTGGCTGGCAGAAGAGGTTGGTGACCTTGGGACTGGCTGTGCAACCGCACAGATCATGGGGGCTCTGTCGAGCGAGGGGAAGTATGGTGGCAGTGGTTGCTACGGTGCTGGTGGTGCCGTGAACATGTTGTTCGACACTTCCTTAGATGATCTCTGGGGTGTTGGAGTGAGAATTATTCATCTTGATGTTGAGGAAGAGTTTGTTGGTGGAGATCGTGACACCCTTGGTCTCATCATGAATGTTATCGGCAGCATCCTTCTATTCCAGTTTGGAGTGGACGCCTTTGATTGGGGCGTCGTTGTGGAGACATGCTTGCTCGATGGTGTGTAGGCACTTGTTCAGTTCGACGAGTTGCTGATTTATCTCGTCAAGATTGGTGGACGAGGAGGTTCCATCCGAAGATCCCTTCGATGCATCTGCAGGAGCAAAATCAGGGCTGATTTCGGGTACGAACTCCTGTTCTTCCTCCGGATTGGCAAAAAAATTGTTCACAATTTTTGCCCAACGATCAATGATGTCGCTGAAGCTCTCCATGGTATGGTCTCTGGATACCATGTGCAATATGTCCTTGGACGTATGGAGGTGCAGCGGCTATGGAGGGGGCAGCGGCTAGGGCTTAGGGGGTGGCGCAGGGAGAGAGGCGGCGGCTGCTGGGCGGCGGCAGGGATAGAGGGATGCGCGGGAGGAGGAGAGGAGGCGGTGCACAAAGCGAGGAGAGAGGGGAGAAGATAAAAAGGCCTTAGGCCTATTCCTTTCTTAAGATTGAATGATTACATAGCCCTTGTATGTATAGTCCTGAGAGACTTAGCCCCTAAGTATTCTAAACCTACCTAATCTAAGCTAGGGTTTGATGGCGACAGCGGCGGCTGCGCTACAGTACTACGGATGAACAGTACCCGCAGCGCTATAGTACCCGCGAGTACTGTTCATGCCGGGTCTGCTTTGGGCCCAATATGGCGCCTTGGCCCAAGCCTTGCTAGAACACAAGGTCCCTCTCAATTGGAGCATGCGCGCATACAGAACTAAGACCATGAGCACTGTTGAATATAAGTCGGTATAGTCAATAAACTCAATACAGAAATATTGTGTGATATATATATGTATAGTCCTGAGAGACTTAGCCCCTAAGTATTCTAAACCTACCTAATCTAAGCTAGGGTTTGATGACGACAACGGCGGCTGCGCTACAGTACTATGGGTGAACAGTACCCGCAGCGCTATAGTACCCGCGTGTACTGTTCATGCCAGGCCTGCTTTGGGCCCAATATGGTGCCTTGGCCCAAGCCTTGCTAGGACACAAGTTCCCTCCATTAGGCGCATGATAGAACTCAATTGGAGCATGCGCGCATACAAAACTAAGACCATGAGCATTGTTGAATATAAGTCAGTATAGTCAATAAACTCAATACATAAATATTGTGTGATATATATATATATATATATGTGTGTGTGTGTATACCTTCCTCAGAATGAAAAAAGCCATACAGTTTCTACAACACTCTTAGTTACTCACATAAAACATATATACAAAATTTCAAATCTAAAGGGATGCACTCATACCTCTTATTGCTAAGGAGGCCTCTAAGCTCGTTGATTAGTTGTGTCTCATCCCACGTTTCTCCTTTGATGTTTTTGTACCTGTCGATATCCAGTTGACGGAGCATATGCTTGAAAACCTGATCCATCTTAGGATTTAGAGATACGGAAACAAAGGCTCCACAGTCAAATTGACATTTGAGCTTCTGATACACCACGTTTGCAAGAGTTGTTTTGCCTAATCCCCCATTCCAACAATAGAGACTACTTTTGGTTGTTGGTTTGATAGCTTGTCATTTTGCATTAGCATTTCCACCAGGTCTTTAGCCTTCTCTTCGGTGCCGATGAGCTCTGAGGCCAATTTGTGAAGCGCTGACAGGCGAAGGCTATCAACACTGGGGCAGGTAGGCTTTGCTGGTAGGCTATCAACCTTGTATTTATTGCGGCGCTCACTAACCTCCGTGATGCGGGTTTTGATGGCGTTGATATCAGATCCTATTTTGTGGCGGATATTGACCCTGGTCAAAAGGTGGATGCTTCTATCAACAAAGGCCCTGAGAGCAAGTTCAATAATAGAGTCAAATATTTAGCTATCAGTCAAGCTATTAGAGTCAATTTATACAATAGTTTGTCTCTTAGTTGGCTGCAAAAAGTTTCTCTTTCCTATTTCTCCTCACAATAGTTACTACTTTGGCTCACTATTACCTAGGTTTCTGTGTCCAGCTTGATGCTTACATGAGAGCTAAGCTCTCCTTTCTCTCCTCTTCTCTTTCCTCCACATAAGCATTTGTTTGGCTATAATCCAATTATTGTATTTGCTCTGAGGCCACGGAGCTGCTATGGCGCATCGATGCGCACCAGAAATTCATCAATCTTGTCTTCGAGGTCGTAGGAAAGTTGCAGAACCTCCGTCGCCCAACGCTTGTCTTGCCTGCTGGGTGGCTGGTCGATTGGTGCCTCTGAAAGCTGAGCAAGAGCAGTGTACATGGCTTCTAGTTCAGTTTCAAGAAACATGATCTCACCCCTGACACTCTTCTGCAGCTTGTACTCGTCTTTGAGGAGATCGCCCAGCTTGGGCAGGATGGCATTCATAGCTCCCATCGCGATGTCCATGCTCAATTGCCAAATTGTGGCTTACTAATATAGTCACTCCGTTTTCTGAAAGAATATTTCTAGCATTAATTTTCACTAACTTTATAAAAAAATATAACAATATCTATGACTTAAAATGAGTACTATGTAAAAATGTGTTCTTAGATAAATCTAATTATACTAGTTTGATATCATAATTTTAATACTTTATTTTAGAAATTTAATTAAACTTTAAAAAATTTGACTTAGAACAAATCCAGAAATCTATTGTTTTAGGGACGGAGGGAATACACCCGGATGCAATTGTTATGCTAGAAGGTGTTTGGGAGTGCTTCACGTACACTATTCTATAAACTATACTATGGAGCTGCTAAAAAAATTATGGAGCAACGATTTAGGTGTTCTAACAATTTCACCTTTTTTCTGAAGTAGAGTTGCGTGGTGTTTGGCTAAAAAATCTAGAGTGGAGCAGTCTCAGACAGGTTTCAGGGCTGCAAGCCAAAGGCAGGAAGCACGAACACCAGGTGAGAAAAGGCCTGCAAAATCCAACGATTTGAAATATTGGGGAACATGAGCAGCCTTGTACAGTTAGTCAGTTACAGAGGAAGAACAGGGGATCGTTGAAGTGCCAAACCTTAGCAGCACGCGAGGCTCGGTTAGCAGCGAAATGGTAGAAATGACGAACAGAACAGTGTGAGAGCGCCGGAATAGTTGCTGACCCTCATCTCACGCTCTTGTGCAGGTTAGCGACTCATTCTTGATCAGATCGGGCAGCTTGGGCTGGAAGCAGGGTGGTACAGCATCGTTGGGCACACTCGTGCAAAATCAATTAATTCGAATTAAACCTGCGGGGCATGGGCAAAATACAGAAGAAGCAACACAAGATTGAATCAAGTCTAAAACCTTGCCTCGAGATCTAGATCTATGGCCTGCGACAAGGGAAGTTGTGGTATAGCAGATCTCAAGTCTCTCAACAGGAAAACCACAGAAGAGTCGAGATAAGGCAATGGAGCAAAGCAAATAATGGAGGCTGAGCAAGATGAGAGACCGATGGGTCGATTGGAGATAAGGCAAGGGAGCAAGCCAATTATGCTAGTAACAGTTGCATTATTTCACTTTAGATTGTGTCACGTCGGATATTTAACTACTAATTTAGAGTACTAAATATCAATTAAAATTAATTGTATAAATTGAGATCAATTTGTAAGACGAATCTATTAAGCTCATGATTTGACAATATGGTGCTATAGTAAACATATGCTACTAAAGGATTAATTATGATTAATAGATTTGTGTCGTGAATTAGCCATGACTTCTGTAATTAGTTTTATAATTAGCTCATATTTAATCCTTATAATAAGAACCGGAATACACTACCGGACTTAGGGACTTTGCCGAGTGCCTGGGGCACTCGTCAAAGCCCTATATAAACTTGGAAGGACACTCCGACAAAAAAATGTTCGGTAAAGCCGTCTTTGCTGAGTTTTTTTTGTTGGGCACCCTGCAAAGTTGGAAACGAAAAAAATCCAAAAAAAAATAGGAATTTTTTTAATCAGGATATTTTTCATGGCTAGTTCTACAACTTTTATTTTGGCACTTTGTTATCTGAATAATTTAAATGTTTGATTGTTTTTAAAATGGTTGGAAATTCAAATTTTTAAATAATTTTGGTCACCAAAAGATCTCAAATTAAAAGGTTGTAAACATCAAAGTTGTACAACTTTTATTTTAGTCATATCTCTATTTGACTTTCTTTGAACACTATACATGTTTGATTTATTTGAATATTTTTAAAATTCAAAAATAAAATATAATTTAGGGCACTAAATGATGTTAAATGAAAAGGTTGTAAATAACAAAGTTGTAGAGCTCATCACTGTCTATAACTTTTATTTTTATCATTCCTCCATTTAAAAAAGATTTTTTATACATGGTTCACAAACTCTCACATATCTCTCAGATACATATGTGAGTTTATGAGAGAAACGAGCAACAATGAAGGGGATAGAGACATAGGAGAAATGAGAGCTCATGCCTATGTACTACAGACATATCACAGTCAGTTGGTGGCTCCGATTGGCAGCACAGGTAACCAACAACTGCCTCTAGGTGGTTGGAACTGGTAGTGTTCCATCCATTGACCGGCACTAATGATGACCTATACTGTCGGTTTAGACCAGTGGTGAAGCCACATGATATGTCGTGTATGCACGGGTAAACCGTATCTATCCGGCAAGAAATTAATATAATATACATATTATACATGTATTTCATATATAAAAAAAAACTCTACGAGAAGTCAGGCCTAGTACGCGTCCCATGCGGGGCTTTCCTCACTCCTCAGTCCTCAATACGTACACACGTTTTCCTTTTAGCTTTTCCTATTATATAATCTATATAATCTATGCTCATAGCAACAACTAAGCGTTGAAAATATATTTTCTATAATGATTTTACTGAAAATAAAATTACAAAATAAGATGGTAGATAGTTTTTCGTACTATTGTCTAGTCTGCTTATTTTAAGAAGAAAGGAGCCTTTTCTCCTCATTCTTATGAACTGTGCACAGAAATACCGTGGTCACCGGATCGAACCCGGGTGGCCAGGCAGGGCATTTGGCTCCTTGCGCTAGCCACCATCGGCTGCCGATGGTTGCGATTGTCTAGTCTGTTAATGATGATGATCTAATCAAGACATTTATGTCTTTTTGAAAGAGTTTAAAAAAATAGTTTGAAAAATAGCATTGTAATTAAGTGTCTGATACTCTTTTATGTCTATATATTGGTATGGATTTTGAACTATTTATATTGTACTAGCAAACATGCCCGTGCGTTACAACGGGAGAAAAAACTGTACATTTATATTTTTTTTCTATTTTTTTTCATCATCAACTCATTATATGGAAACCGAATTGGAGATGGGCAAAGGTGATTTCACTTCATCTAGGTTCCTAAGCATTGCCCTTGCCACAGAGAAAGAGAGAGTTGGAAACGAACACATGTGAAGGAGTTTTCAAAACGTTAATATTGAGATTGCAAGGTGTACTAAGACACTAAATTGAGACCACCCTGCATAAGGAAGATCGATATCAATGCAAGAGTTCAGATCAAATCGGGATCGATTGAATTCGAATACAAATAGAAATATGATACAAATAAAAAATAACCGTCAGCATAAATTACGTGAGGCTAAAAAAATAAACAAAAAAAGGCATGGCGTGGGCATGACGGAGCGTTGCAGCATGTTATTTTAAATAGATCTCTTTACCTTTTCTATTTGGATTTGGATTAGAACTCCTATTCTTCTTACTATTTGGATTAGAATAAGATTCTTAACTATACTTGTGTCAATCTCTATATATAAAAATAGGAGAGTTGTAGTATTCAAACGAATAGAGAAATCATTCACGGAGTTAGTTAGGGAAGGCCATACAAAAAAAATAAGGGGTGAAATTTTACCTCTTTATTATTAGGTATAGATTTAGTTGATGATTTCAATTTAATTTTTTAATTTAAGCCTTATCGTGATACCTAGTGCAAAGAGCAAAATTCACTGGTGGTTCTTCAACTTGACTCAAGGTGTCCTCTACGTTGCTGAACTTCTAAATGATATTCGTGGATCCCCAAATTTTCCGAAAACTGTCATTGTCTCTAAACTTTCAAAGTATTCACTGCATGTTCTTAATTTTGGTTGGAGGTGTTATCTTAGTCCGTAAACTTTCAAAGTGATAATCTCGATCCAAATATAGTCTAATCCACTCTATAAGCTACGTGGTACACTGACTGCTAGTTAGACGTTAATCAATCATTATTTATATAATATTTATTAAACAAATATAAACTATATAAGAAAATTTACATCAACAAAAAATAAATGAAAGTATTAAAATAATTTACAACAACTAATATATTAAGTTTAAACTAAAATAGAAAAATAATAAAATTAATTTGATATTTATGTATCATTAGTAGTATTAAAATAATATTAAAAGTTACCCATATATATCACTTCAGAAGTTTAGTACCCATATCATACCTTTGGAACTGAATTCTTTTGGATGGGCATATCCTAAGCTAACACTACAGGAAATCGCCAGTTGCCGAGTGCTAGGGGGCCCTCGGCAACAAGCCTTTTGTACTCGCCAAATGGTTTGTCGAGTGCCGTACTCGGCAACTAGTACTCAGCAAATAGCGAGTCGGCAACTAATTTAGTTGCCGAGTGTTAGATTTCGGGCACTCGACAACTAATTTGTTGAGTGTTATTTGGTTTGCCGAGAGCCTGGTCAAGTACTCGGCAAAAAAAATTGGGCCGTCAATCTTGACGGATTTTTTGCCAGAGTGCTAACGTGGCTGACACTCGGCAACTATTTTTTATTTTTTTTAAAAAAAATATTTAGTTGTCGAGTGCCAAGTGGATGACACTCGGCAAATATTTATTTAGTTGGCGAGTGCTAGGTGGCTGGCACTCGGCAACTAAATTTTTTTATTTTTTCTGCTAAAATTTAGCTGCCGAGTGGCAAGTGGCTGGCACTCGGTAACTATTTAATTAGTTGCCGAGTGTCTGATGGCTCGCACTCAACAGCTAAATTTTTTTATTTTTTTTATAATAATTAGTTGCCGAGCTGGGAAACTGACATTTTTAGGCTCTCTGTTTCCCAGAGTTGTCGAGTACAATGACAATTGCACTCGACAACTAAATTAGTTGTCTAGTGTGGCACTCGGTAAATAAAAAAATTGCTATTTTTTTTGTTTTTTTACTTTCCAACAATACAGAGACAAAAATAGACAGATATATATATCACATTCACCATTCAAATCAGATATATATCACATCCACCATTCAAATCACATATATATCGCATCCACCATTCAAATCACATATATATCATCACATCCATCATTCATAATCCATCATACGCATATAGCATCACAAACATCCATTACAAACGTCCATAAGTCCATAATACATCACATACACATATAGAGTCTATAAATCCATCACATAAAGTCCATAATCCATCATATAGCTATGAATATGTCACAAGTCTAAGTCTAATACAGTCTAAGTGTAATACAAGTCCGAGAGACATGAAAATAGACAAAGGACAAGTACCTACTGCCATTCTCACCCGTCGGGCCGTGAAGAAGAGCCATCTGGCAACCCGGCCTGTGGAGGAGTGTTAGTTGGCCACCCCTGCTGTGGAGAAGGACCACCGCCTTGAACCGTCGGGTTCGAACTCATAGACACTTGCTGCATAAAGAAGTCAATTAATGAGTACACGCAGAAAATTCGCATAAGTTAAAGGAAGAAACCACCAAACATACTAACCGGAGTCCCGAAAACAATAGGCTATGGAGGAGCCACAACCACAACTGGGCAGAGAAGCGACTCGGGCACGACCACACCTGAAATTGCACTAAGGCTCGCCATGCAGCTGAACATGTCTCGCAGCCTCTGCTCCTCGGCCACCCTCTGGGCTTGTACAGCCTCCCTCTCCAACTACTGGGCCTCCAGCACCGCCTCCTGCGCCGCCTCCAACCTCCTCACGTTGGCCTGCAATAGGCCACCCATAATGTTTAAACAATGCAAATGCAAGATAGATGTGTAAAAGCAATGAACGAGTACTAACCGCGAGATCCGAGATCTGCTGCTGTGAGCACAGCTGCCAAGGGCGTATGGGGAGGGATGAGCTCGTGCTCCTTGCCCGAGTGTCCGCAAGGTTGGGAACAGAGGCGGAGTAGAGCGCGTTGTTCGCCATCCAATAGCGGTCGTGCTGCTTCCCTCCTAGCCTCATCACGATCTCTGCGTCCAGGGGCTCGGTGGCCGGATCGAAGGCCTCCCCATGGCACTGGTGAGCCACCCAGATGTACTCAGTAACCTTGCTGTGGGCACTGGGATTGGTGTACAGCTCGAGCCCGTGCGCTGGGTTATAGGTGTTCGTGGGGTCCGTCGCCTTGCCCTTGTGTGCCAGGTTGTACGCCATGAAGTCGTTGCACTCCTAGCCTTGGTGCGACCTGGACTGCGAGGAAAACATAAAGATGATTAGAAGTAATGAGAATTGAGAGTTATAATAAAAAAAATAAAGATACGTGTAAAAAAACAAAGAAGATTACCCAGCTCGAAGCGTACTGGGAGAGGCTCTGGTTACCCTGGTAGTGTGCGGTCCCAGTCATCTGTAGGCGGCAGTCACGATGGATCTGACTCTTCTCCATCCACTCGGGCGAGAGCCACCTGTCCACAATACCGCCCCAGCAGAGGGGGTGTCTGGCGCACCAATCAGTACATCGTTGCATGTCATCAAGTTATTGATACGTCAGAAGATACCAATCATGTAGGGTGGTAGTATTCATGTTTTATACTTACCAACTGGTACTGCTCCGTGGTGAGCGTCATGGTCCTAGCCTTGCTCTTCGGCACTTTCTCGCCAAGAACGTCGGCGTGGTGGTTGATAATGCACTAGAGCCGCGTCTCGTGGTACAAGTGCGAGAGTTGATCCTTGCAGACCTTGTCCTGCACTTGCGACGCCTTGTCCTCGTGCCCTAGCTCGCACGTGAAGAAGTCCTGCATACAAACATCATGTATTGTTTCATTATATCAAGAACGACCAATGAATGTGTAGTTTTGACAAATTTAGTGTGATGAAGACTCACCCAGAACTCAGCCTTGATCCGCCCCGCAACGGATCTGTGGTCGCTATCCTCAGCAGCGTAGAAGTGGGCCCACGTCCAGGGCGGCGTCATCACCCCGTTGTACTCGACCAGTCCAGGGTAGTGCTGCCGAATCAGAAGGCCAAGAATGCTATTGATTTGACGGGCCTTCTGTCCGGACACAACTACCCAGTTGTTACAAGAGTCATTGACAAAAAAATGTTAGTCTGTAGTTCGATTTTCAATACTTCATATGAAATAGTACTGAAATAATACTTATTCGTCGCCCACGGGTCGAATCACCGGGCGGTGGGGAGCTAGGATCGGGCGCTGAGAGAGCCTCGTGGGCCCACGCAACCAGACTGTTGACGAGGAGGTAGAGCCCTCTCCTACCTCCTGCTCTGGGGCATCACCGCCGCCTGTGTGGAGCCCGGCCGCCTGGTCGTCCTCGTCCATGGCCGGTGTGGGAGCCGACTGCACAGTCAGCCTCGCACGGCCGCCGCGGTCGCCCCGGCCACGGGGTCGGCCGCGAGGTCTCCACCGCGGGCGCCGCGGCCTCCGCGGCAGAAGCGGGGCGGCGTCGTGTAGAGGTTGTGGAGTGAACGACGTGTAGCCCTTCCGCCAGGCATTTTGTCGAGTGCCTGCAATTTCAAAGAGTAAACCAATTAGCACAATTAATTACAAATACTTATAAAGATATGCAAAATGAACCAAACATAACTGCAATAATAATAATAATATGGTATTACATGAATTAGTAATATTCTTCATGATCGGTAGTTGCTGGATCATAGGTATCGTCATCACTATCATATTGCACCTCTTCTCCCTCTTCCTCATCTCCATCGTTGTCATCATTGCCAACGCCTAACTGTAACCGCTCAAGCATTTGTAAGTCTTGCACATCTTGCACCTCTTCTCCCTCGTCCTCATCTCCATCGTCCCGATCAATGTCATTGTCAACTTCCATGCCCATCAGCGAAAACATGTCTATGTCAAACCTCCCTTCTAGCTCCTCTGATTGATAGAACTCCTCTGCGTTTGGGTCAAAGTGGTAATCCTCACCATTTGGGACAGACAATTTACCGTGCGGTGATACCAACTGCACAAGGTACCAACCCATAAGATTGGAGTTTTTTTGGTACGCCCATGGGAGGTAATAGACTTGTGTGGCCTGTTGAGCCACAATATAGACATCCTCTCCTTGATAGATAGAATTTTGTCAAACTTCGACTTGTCCAATCTCAGGAGATGTTCTCGTGACATTAGGATCAAACCAATGGTATTTGAATACGACTGGATTAGGACCTTTGCGACACTCAAAGGAGAGCTCGTATATGGCTTCTACTATGTCGTAGTAGTCGCGCTCATCGGTGTCGGGCGTACGAACTCCAGTATTTGTGGTTTTCCGATTGGGCCGACTCTCCTCATAGTTTCTTGAGTGAAATCGATAGCCATTCACATCATAAACGTTGAATGTCTTGACCTTATAGGAGAACCCTTTCACGAGCCCTTTCAACTCAACATTCATGTCACTATCTTTGCGAGCCTGCAAGGTGAGGCCAGATAGATCGTTACATTAGTCGCTTGTAGGAGCAAAGTGAGATGTCAAAGATTCAACTAGGTACCTTCGTATCGAACTAGGAAATGAAATTGGGCTCGCCATGTTTGAGAAGGTTATCTTCTTCTTGAGGGGAAGGAGCCCTACTTCCTCTCCAGTATATATTTAGAAATTCCCTGAAAAAACAAGAGACAAGGAAGTTGGATACATGGAGGATAGTGACGACGTATGTAACAAGCTCATTGAGAACTCACTACACATAAGGCTTAACTTTGTCAAGGTTCAACAACACGTAATGCATGATAATGCACCACTCATCATTCCTTAAGGTCTTGGTGCCCGGTGCGCTTGCCTTGCCGAGTTGCCCTTTGAAAAGGCTGAGGTTTGATGAACTCTCATCCACATTATAACGAGGTGGGGGATTGTGCACACTGGGAGGCTATCCTTATAGTATGTTGTTGTGAAGTTTGACACCTCCTCCAGAATGAATGCCTCTTCCATGGAAGCCTCGATTTTGGCTTTATTTCTACACTTTTTTCAAAGAATCTTTAGACATCTCTCGATCATATAGAACCAACGGGCCTGCACAGGCCCCCACATTCGTGCCTCGTAAGGTAGGTGCAAAATCATATGTTGCATCGCCACAAAGTAGTTGGGTGGGAAGATCTTCTCCAGCTTGCAGAGCAACACAGGTGTCACTTTCTCCAAGTCAGCAATGACATCGTGAGACAACTCCTTGGCACAAAGCTGGCGGAAGAAATAGAGCACGCGCCACACATGCTCGGGCACATATCCCCGGGTCATCGCAGGAAGGAGCCGCTCAATCCATATGTGGTAGTCATGACTCTTCATCCCTAAGACCCGCATAGTGGACAAGTTCACTCCCCGACTCAAATTCGCCACATACCCGTCCGAGAAAATTAACGCCTGCATCCACATCAAGACCTCCTTCTGTTGGTCCATTTTCAAGACGAAATCGACAGGAGTCCTTCTCCATTTCTTACCGGGCCCAGGAGGCTTCATCACTTGCTTTGGTCTATCGCAAATCGTTTCCAGGTCCAATCTAGCCTTCACGTTGTCCTTTGACTTCTTTGTGTCCATGAGTGTTGCAAAAAGCGACTCGGCGTTATTCTTTTCTGTGTGCATTACATCAATGTTGTGTGGAAGAAGAATGTCATCGAAATAAAGGAGCCTAGTCAAGCCCGATTTATGAGTCCACTGATGTTCCAAACCATATCCCATAAAACCACCTGTAGTTTTATCATCTTTGAGAGCCTCTATCTCAGCATGGACCTCGGCACCAGTCATCATGTGAGGTGGAGGGTTGGTGACTTGAACCCCTTTCCTGAAGTTCTTGACATCTCGTCTGAATGAATGGTCAAGAGGGAGAAATTGACGATGTAGATCAAACGAAGAAAACTTGTCACCCTTCTTCAGATGATAGAACTGTACAGCTGTCTTGCATAATGGTCATGGGAACTTCCCGTGAACACACCACGCGCAGAATATGCCATACGCCAGGAAGTTGTGCAGGGAGTACTGGTACCACACATGCATCGTGAAGTTCTTCTTTGTAGCTCGGTCGTATGTCAGTACCCCATTTTCCCAAGCAAGCATCAATTCATCAATGAGAGGCTCCATAAACACACCCATCTTGTTCCCCAGGTGTCCAGGAATTATCAGCGACATGAATACATTCTTGGGTTGAAACGAGATGCCGGGGGGAGATTGAGGGGGATCACGAACACAGGCCAACAAGTATACGGGGCCGACATCAATCCATAAGGATTGAACCCATCTGTTGCAAGCGCGACACGTACATTTCGAGCCTCCTCAGCTTTATAAGGATGCATGTTATCGAAATGTTTCCATGCATCGCCATCCAATGGGTGTACCATCTTGTCTGGGTTGTATCTTTTGCCATGTTTGTGCCATGTCATCTGTTTTGCGGACTCCTCTGTCATGAATAGAAATTGGATCCTTGGTATGAAAGGAAGGTACCATAGGAGCTTCACAGGGATACCAAGCTGTGACTTCTTGCCATCACTAGGGTCGACCAGATACCTAGAGGATTTGCACTTTGGACAGTGTGTTGCTTTCTCGTGCAGTTTCCTAAATAGGGCGCACCCCTTAGGACAAGCATGGATTTTGTCATACGGCATATTAAGTGCACGAAGAACTTTCTGTGACTCGTACAATTTCTTCGGCAGAATGTGACTGTCCGGAAGCAGAGATCCAACAATTGTCAATATAGCATCGAAGTTGGCTCGACTCATGCTACACTGCGACTTGAACGCCATCAGGCGTCCTATGGCATCCAGTTGCGAAACTCGTGTCTATTCGTGAAGGGGTTTTTGTGTCCCATGACCCAAGTGATATCATACGTGGACTTTGAGATTTGTGGACAACGTATATGACGGCGTGCTCGAAACTTTTTCAATTTTTTACCACAACATACGCATATGAGATCATGACACATGCACAAGTTTCGTGATTTTTGGAATTTGTTTCCATTTTATATAATTAAAAACTACTTGTACTGAAGTTGGCGACATTGTCCCGTGAGCACGTTGATCGAACTTTGGAGACAGGCCATGGATTTAGCCATCATTTAGACTAACAAACAAGGATAACATTTTTAGAACGAAAGAAATCTATTATTTCATGCACCTACAGTTCAAATGAACATTTAGCGGGAAAATTGAAGAAAACAAAATAAACTAAAGAAAATACTAAAAAGCAATGAAAAACTTCCAAATTTTAACATGTTGTTTACAATAGTTCACTAAACACACACAAAAATTGGAGCAAAAAAACAAAAAAGCAAATAAATAAGTTGCCAAGTGTCTAGGGTTGGCACTCGGCAACTTAATTTAGTTGCCGAGTGCCTAGGTGTGGCACTCGGCAACTAAATTTAAGTTGCTGAGTGCCTAAGGTGGCACTCGGTAAAAACAGTAGGCACTCGGCAACTTAAACGGAGTGGGATGGCGTTAGCCCTCGTGGTAAAGTACCGAGTGTATTTTTTTGCCGAGAGTCGGCACTCGGCAAAAAGAATTAAGTTACCGAGTGTTTTTTTTTATCGAGTACTAGGCACTCGGCATTTAATTAGTTGCCGAGTAACCGATATTTGATACTCGACAACTTATTTAGTACTCGACAAATCGTCGTTTCCTGTAGCGTAAACTTCTAAACTCGCCACTGATTTAGATCATACCTCAATCATTATTGTTCTCGTCAGAGCATGAGCCCACAGTGAAGATGCATTATTGTCCACGCAAAATCCGGTAGGGGCCAATGGTGATGTTCCTATTTTGCCTCTCGAAATTGGCGTCAATTCAATATCATCTTCAAACTTCATCATGACCGCATAGTAGCAGTGTAGCAGTAGCACTACCCTGCCTCATCACCGCATTCAGAGCTCGAGGGTCGCCCTCTCTTCTTCGATCAGCACTGGCATCCACGCCTCTACCATCTCGCTTACATGTTACGGGCATCCGAGAAAAACGTGTGAAGACTCAGTGAGGCCCTCGACGAAGTGGATGACAGAGGACACCGGCACGGGCGCACGGCCAACCGACAATACGTAGCCCTCTAGTCGATGTCCACCGCTCACACCTCGTCGTCAGTTGCCACGGCCATGGCGATGTGGGCGGCGAGGACTTGAGAGCAGGGATGAAAACGGAACAGATATTTATTCGACCGTTCATCCGATCGAATTCGTTTAGAGGAGTTTAGACCTGTCTGTATCCGAGTCCGAAGATTAACATCCGATACCGTATCCGTATTCGAATACTAAAATCAGTATATTTATGATGTCGATATCTAATCGTATCCTATCCGACATTTCTGATACTATTCGTATTCGAATCCGAATCCGAACAGAAATATGAACACAAATACAATATCAACGATATCCGTTCGTATCTTATCCGTTTTCATCCTTACTTGAGAGGGACCATGGACTCGTTGGCACCAATATATACTCGTCGAGGGCGCGACCACGGGAGGACATGCGTGACCAGGACATGTCATGAGGATACGTTAGCCGGCCGTGCAACATCCCTAAATAATTGTCTTTCTCATTTCCTGAGAAATTAATTGGATTAATTTTATATAAAAAATATTAATATTTATTATACATACTTGAATCTTTTGATCTAGTTTTTTAATAAATTTATTTGGAGACATAAATATTGCACATATTTTATATAAATATAAATCTAGTTAAAGTTGTGACACAGAAATCCAAAACGACATTAATAAGGGACAGAGGAGTATGTCTATAGTCAAACATGTAATCTTCTACTATCTTCTCTTAGCTTGCTTTCTCTCCGCGCGAGGAACAATAAGTTATAAGGATTTTTCTCATTGATTTAATATATCATGAATATTAATATTTTTTAATCTATAATTGGTTAAGCTTGTGAGATACTAAAATTGGATACTGTGATAGAATTGCATGTTTTGCTTAACAGAGGGAGCATGTACATGTATACCTTCATGTTCCTCGGACTACAAAAAATATATACATTCATGTAAGAGGAGAGATCAAAGATGTGGATCCACACAAATAATGGCTACTTGTTCCGATTTTTTTTAAAATTTTAACTCTTTTTTTAACTAAATTTAATTCTAACACCGAATAACTTTTTTTATTGCTAACTCTTTTGGCCGCTCCAAAAGCCATGGAGCGACATTTCTCCTTTGCCGCTCCATGGCTCATGGAGCGGCAACACCCGAGACCGGTCAAAGGCCATGCAGTGGGCCCGGCCTTGCCACTCCATGATCTGGGGAGCGGCAGGCCGCTCCCCCAGCCATGGAGCGGCAGCCCTGCCGCTCCCCAGATCATGGAGCGGCAAGGGTGGTGCCTATTTAACTGGTAAGTCCTCCTTTCCCTCCCTCTCTTTCCCCCTCTTTTGTTTTGCTGGTGCTGCTGCTCAGCCTGGAGCCGCCGAGGGAGACTCCCACGCCGCCGCCACCCGTCGGACGCCCATCAAGGATCCCCATCGGCACCTCCCTCCTCCACTGTGCTCCCTCCGCCCCGACGTGCTCCCTCTATAAAGGTTAGTAGCATAGTTAGTTTAGTTAGTTGATTTACTAAATTGAGTAGTATAGTTCCCCTTTAGTAACTTACCTTAGTTTAATTAAGTGTAGTTAGTATCATTATTTTAGGGTTTAGCTTACCTTAGTTAGTTAGAATATTTTGTTAGATACGTAGAGTTAGTTGATTAATAAGGTTAGTTACATAGGTATTTGTAGTTGAGTTATTTTGATTAATTAAGTAAACAAGTTAGTAAACTTTGTTTAGTTTAGTTATTGCTTGTTAGTTGTTATATTTCTATTATATGTCATTTTTTAATACATAAGTACCGTCGTTTTATTTGATGATGGTAGATGGAAGACTTGTATCGTACGGAGTATTAGAAAAAGTGTGGTCGACCTAGGGAATTATACATTGACAGTTCTAGCAAGGATGGCCCCGTTCCTCCTGAACTTCCGGTCCCTAACTCTGACTGAGGTCTCCGGCCGACATACAACAGTTGAGGCAGCCGGACACCGTCACTCGTTGCTTCTACACATGCAGCCGCATTTGCGTAAGTAATTTTGTCATCAATTAGTTTATCATTTTATGTTATTCAGTTACAATTTAATTTCATACAACTTTGTTTTGTAGGACCATACTAGGTGTTTTTTTTCAGTGGATTGATGGTCCAGAAAAGTGTGATCCTAGGATCTTGCTTTTCTCTACATGGAACTTTCATAACACCGCGGATCGCTTCAAGCGGCGGGTTCCACCTCCGCCTAACCCTCCTCCAATGACGAATGAAGAGAAGACGTACGCCACAGCTAGACGTTTGGAGTCGCCTCCTCGTTGCCATTGCGGAGAGCGAGTCGTGATCAATCCTCACAATTCGAATGAGTTCATTTGTGCTCTGCAGCATGAAGTAAGTGGTTCTATGGTGATAAACTCTTTTATCAGTGTCATCTTTTTGTGTACATGTACTAATACCTATTTACCTATTTTGTTTTTGTAGAATTTTTCTATGCCTAGGTGTAGTTTCAAGGAATGGTTGTATGGTCATAAGGATCTTTGGCCAGAGCAGCCAGGGCAAAAGGAGAAGGAAAAGAAGAAGCATGTTAAGCCAGCGGACGAACTCGCTAAACCTGTTGTGATGTGTCAATGTGGTGTGCAATCCAACTACGGCTTACTTCCTTCTGAGCTAGGCATTGGCCACTACTGTGGGCATATGATAGACTACGATGCGGTTCGTTATTTCACTCCATAAATTAAAGTGTACGTCAATTTGTTTTGGAATAATTTATCTAACTATTTGAACAGAGTACTCGGAAATGCATGGGGGAAGGTTCAGCTGGCAAAAAAAATTCCTCGAGGAGATTCAGTGGAGGAAAAGATTTGGACAGGTAAAGGGATATGGTCCTAATTACGTCAAGCATTTCATAGAAAACAGGAAGAGGGATATGCGTGAGAAAGCTAGAGTCAGAGGTATTCCGAGTCCTCAGAGTGTCGCGTGGAACAAGTGGGTAGTTGAGAGAAATGCGAGAATGGAGACGGAGAGGGCTAGAAAGGCTGCAGCTGAGGAGGATAGAGTATTAATGAAGTCTCTGAACGACAATATTGCTTCATTATGTGCTAGTAAGTATTTACAATCCTTGTTCATTATTTGTTTGTTATGTCTCTGACTTGATGCACTTTAAACTTGCAGAGATGGGATGCACCGGGAATTTCGAAGCAGACGCTGCTCGTGCAAGACATGTGGAGACCAAGCATCAAAAGAGACACAGTCGAGCTGGTGCTACCGTGCACTGTCCCATTGTGGTGGTGCTGAGGCCCAGGAGGAGGACGACCCTGTTTATGTTAGGCTAAGCGAACTCATCGCTTTAGCTGAGGCTGGGTTTGCAGGAGCAGGAGGCCAACGATGAGGATGACCCCGCATATGGCAGGCTCAGCGAACTCATCGCTCTAACCGAGGCTGGGTTGCAGGAGGACGAGGCCGAAGACGATTTTTTTTCTTTCAGGCTTTAGGTGACATAGATGAGGCAGAGGCCGTTTACCATCGGCAGAAGGCCGAGGATGAGTCTAGCAAGAGCAAAGACGTGGTAGTGGAGGATTGGTGCTTGAACGACGAGTGTTAGGTGTACGCTTTAGCTGTTATTGTATTATTATGTAGTTGTATGTTGGAACTATTTAAATTGCAACTCAACTAGCACCATTTGTCACTATTGTACTATTTATCACCATATGGTACTCTTTGCTACCATTTATCACCATATGGTACTACAAATATTATTTATTTTTGCTGAATTTTTGAAAAATCATAAAATAGAAAATCTAATTTTGTCAAAACTCCACATGAATAGATCTATATAGTACGTATAATATAGTATGCTTTAGTACAAAATTTTTCTAATTAATTACTAAAACTTTGTACTAAAACATACCATATTATATATTCACTATATTAGTCGTGTAG
The DNA here is from genome assembly GCA_022036555.1 of Microstegium vimineum. Classification (NCBI taxonomy): domain Eukaryota; kingdom Viridiplantae; phylum Streptophyta; class Magnoliopsida; order Poales; family Poaceae; genus Microstegium; species Microstegium vimineum. The sequence goes on along the minus strand of CM039132.1, from coordinate 19,221,741 downwards.
AGTCCAACAAAATTAGATTTTTTATTTTATGATTTTCTTATAATTTACTATCATTTTCAGATAAAATAAAAAGAAAAAGAATAAAGACAAAAGTATCATTATTGTAACAAAATCATTGTGCAAAACCGATTAGGGAGGTAAAACAAACAGTTTTAAAGTTGGACGGAGAAGATTTATGGTTTCATAGATCAGGAGAGGAAAAGCGAACGCGATGCAAAGTGTTAAGAGAGAAAATCGAAACTTTTACCCTTAAATAACTCCTAGTTCTCTAATATTTTAAAGTTACTCGTTAAATTGTCTAATTCTTTAATATTTTAAAGTTGGAGGGGAAAATTTATGATTTCCTAGTTCAGGGAGGAAAATCAAACACAACCCACAAAACAGGCAGTCAAGCTCGTTTCAGTCTTCCGGATACCGCTCGCCCCTCTTCTGTGCCGCCGCGCTGCTGGCACCGCCGTGCGCGTGCCGTGCCAACGTTGCGCCGCGCGCCACCGGCTTCCGGGAGCGTGCTTCACCAGACGCCAGGTACTGAACTCTCGCGAATCCTCTCCTCTGGCCTCCGCAATCTGTATTTTTACAGAAACCTTTTTTTTCTATAATATGTATGGATAATAGAAGGTAAATTCTGTATGAGCATCGCGAATAATTGACAAGGAAAATGCTGGACCCATTTTACAATCACGCGCGTAGACATTTATTGGACAAACATTTTCGGTGTAAAATCCATGACTTCAGAGAGCTTATTTGCTAGTACCAAGCTCCAGAATGCAGGCTGCTGCAAACATATTATGAAAACTTAAAGAATTAGTTAGTACTCGCTAGAATTGGAATGGGTATCAGTATGATTGAGACATGAGCATAAATGCGTAATGCGTACCAGTTGATTGGCAAGGCGATCGACAATATGAACGTGCATCGGTAGCAAGAGTGCAAGTGTGCAACCGAACTAGGCCACCTCTAGCAGATCAAGGGCTGGGCCACCACCCACCAGCTGCTTTAGCAAATATGAGTGCTACTCTTAGTGCTAGCGCGTGACACCTAATCTGCCTCTTCTATGGAAAAGAGAAAAAAAAAAGACGCACTGATTCGTAAGCTATGCAAAGAAATACGAAAGAAGAATTGAAGGCAACTAATAATGAGCGAGGTATGTCGGGCTTCAGAGAGTGAGCTGGTATATTTACCAGTAACGTCGTTGAATGTTTCACTATCAACGTGGACTTGCCAGGGTTCATGTCCAGGGCTTTTCGAAATTCATCTTCCACGGCCTCCGTCTTCTTCTTGACCGGGCATGGTATGGTCCACATGTATCAGAATAAAGACACATATGCTCAAGTGTGACAAGAGGTGCTCCAAACCCAGGGTTAAAATCACCAAACTTATGCATTACGTCTTCCATCCAAAACACTACGTTTGAATCCCTGAAATTAAATTTATTTTAATAATCATAATTTAAAGACATTAATTAAACTAATATGATTGTATATGAAATATAATTGTATATTATTATTCACTATATGAGAGACATCCTTATTTATTGTATTTCTATCGTAGGAGAGGGAGTTTGAACAACATGTTATAAGATACAAATAGAAATATGAAATGGTGATCTATAGAATCAATTTTTATCTTTCAGCCTATGAATTTAAGATAGGCTTAAATGTGAACTTTGAAAAGTGGTGGAATATCAAATTCCAAGGCAAATAGCTTAATTTATTAAAGTAAATTTCAATTCCTCCAAATGAAGGGATCCAAACGCCTTCTAAATGGAGTTCTTTGATGTTTTGCTGCATACCTCCTGGTGCCAACATCACCAGGTTGAATTGGATGCAGCGGCAGCCATAGGACTAGCGGGCGGTCATTATAATAAACTAGTATATTGTCTGTGCTAACACCACGACACCATTTCAGGAATGCACATTAAAACAACCAAAACAACTATTTTTCCATAGAAACAACCAAAGTGGAAAGAAGCTGAGTGTAGCATTGATTTTTTTTTTCACGTAAACGAAAAATTAGAAGGTTGCAATTGAACAATTAGAACAGCTTTCATGCCACAAAGAACCATTAGTTCCTTTGGCATGATGGATGACTTTCTCGTAGAATAATGGGGAATTACATCACAGAAATAGAAGTACACATTTCTCAAGAACACGTCAAAAACACACTAAACATTTGACGATAATTCCTAGTAATTATTTCAACCTTCAACATAGTCTCACAGGTACCTCAGTTGTCTTCCGTCAATTCCGTTGATGGAGGCAAAGATCAAGCTTATTTGTTGTCACCTGTCTACTGTATAGTTCTTGGAGCTGCAGACAAATGGGCATAGTTCATAATCATACAAGTATTATAGCTAAATGAAACAATTCACCAAATTATCGATTCCAAATTGAAGTTTCACAAGAAGTTTCACATCCAGGCACCAAAATAGTAATGTTAGCTGCAATTAATGTATAATCATCTGATTATTCTGTTATTTTTGTGCTCTGTTATCAGCCAAGAGAAACATTCTAGAATCTCTGCTCCTCTCATAGGATTTTCAATATTTTCATATCCTTAATTCTTCTGTATCCTGACAAAAGATCAGTTTGTTAATCAGATAGCAATGGGCATTTTGGAGCCTCATATTCTCACCTCTGATGGAGTAGGCTGGTGTCATCGGGTATCATCATGGCTCGTTGCCCATCAATAATCGACACAACCTGCATCATTTCCAAACTAAAATCTGGATGGGTCACACAGCACTGCAAGGAGTTCCATACTATTGCCAAGAGTTGATCACTTCAGATCCAGGAGCCACCCAATCACCATGTTTTCAGATTTCATTATAACTCTACAAGTGTTAACTAATAAAAAAAGGTAGGTTAAATAGAGAAATAATATCATGTGAGCATAATAGATTTACCATATACAGTCAAGTATAAACTCACAGCAGAATAGGTTTATCCATTTGGAACACGTAAGCTAGGATGAACAAACTTGATCACAATTGATTATAAAAGGAAAAAATAATTAAAATTACAGAGGAATTCTACCAAGGGCTACGGGGATTGCTCCGCTGAGTGAATGTCAGCAACAACAGTTACCTCAATAAAGAATTGGATAGATATTATAATTTCAGACCAGTCCTTATGCAAAAGGAAAATTGTATCCACCATCAGATAATTATTTTGACACTAGGCAATATTGTTTAGACTTGGAGACAGAAAACAAAAACTATATACAGTCCTCATGCACAAGGAAAATACTATCTACCATCAGGTAGATGAAACTACCTTCTTTCTTAGCCGGCTTTTCCTAGCAGATTCATGGTTTTGGGCCATACGGCATAGTGCCTACACCATTAATTGAGTAAAAACATAAGTCTAACAACAAAAATCATCAAATGATCGCTTCCGTGAATGTGAGAATTTTAATACCTTTTGATCTAGCTTCTTCTCCTTTGATTTGTTGCCGAATAAAAAGCTCTAAGGGATAACTAAATGTTCTTCCATAAATTTTAGTAAAGGCAATCACAGATTGTTTCAGTTTGAATTATGAAATCAGCTGACAACCAATTGAGATGATCCTTCCATAAGTAAACCAAACAAATTATTTAGGAAATAAATATATTGGTTGAGAAAAAGATAGATTCCTAATCCTGTTTGCAAACAAGTTAAATAAAAAAATAACAGCTAATGTAGCCAAGGTCAAGCTCTTGATTAGTGGAAGATTGGCTTGGTCCATGGAAGTTGCCTTCACTACATGGGAGTTGCATGAATGGAATGGGGTTTTTTGAGGAAGAGACAACGGAGAGAAGGACACGAACGCAACAATGAAGAGCAGCCAGAGATGTCGAGATCTGACCTGTTTCTCTTGGCCGCCGCTACCAGATCGAGCACCTCGCGTGGCACAGGATGGCGAGGAAGAGGGAGGCGCAACCGGTGGGGAGCCTTCACCGGGCGCAGCCGCCACCGGCCGAAACCCTAGCCATTCGGAGGACAGGAAGAAGGAGACGGTGGCGCGCTAGCCCAGGACGGAGTGAGGGGCTCGGTGCCAGCCGGAGTGGAAGAGGGAGGTGCTTGCCGGAGAGAGACACGCTGCCGCCGGAGAGGTCGCGAGGGGAGGGTAAGGAGTCTTTTTTTTTTGCGTTCGAAGGGGAAGGAGTCTCGCTGGTTGTTAGGGCTCTTTCCCCGAAGGCCAAAGCGTAATTTTTTTCCCTGAGTTGAAGTGTTGAACGCAGTTGCTCTGTACATACAGGAAAAAAAAAAAGATGGAGGGGGACTGGGGGAGGAATCGAACCGTGGCTGGTCTGGCCGTGGATGCGGCTTCGCGTGCTCGGTGGGATGAGCGAGGAGATGTGATCCAAAATAACGTGGTTCGTTGGATCTGAGTGAGTAAGAGATGTTGGAAATAATTACAATTTAGCGATATATAAATTAATTTCGATAATTATAAAAGTAACAACAACATGTATCATGTAAACACGATATGCTACTAGCACTACGATCCGAGACAAAATCATAACTTCTAGTGCTAGTAACGTAGCGAAGACAAGAGCGAGGAAGGAAAAGAGAGAAGACATCATTACAGCGAGGTTTCGACGGCGGTGCGGATCTCGACGGCGGTGCGGATCGGCGGCGTCGAGGGAAGAAGACGACGTCAGCGGCATCGATGGAAGAAGACGACGTCGGCGGTGTAGAGGGAAGAAGACGTCCAGCGAGCAGCCGCGACGGCGCTTCCCAAAAACCTGATACGTCCCTTACCCCGTGCAGGGACGCGAGGAGACGTCGGCTTCGGAGCCTGCTCTCCCGGAGCCGATGGCACGTCGGCGACAGGATGGGGAAGAACGGCAGCAGCGCAGCACAGTGGACAGGAAGAGATGAATCTCGTACTGAGGACGACGTCTCGTCCTTTACTTATACACGCATCGCGACTAAGGAAAGCAATTAGCCGTTCAATCACAGCATTACGGTAATTGACCTAACTTAGGAAAGCAATTAGCCGCTCAATCACAACATTACGGTAATTGACCTACCATTAGTGCAATTACCATAATACGAGATTAATTGCTTGCCAAAATATTGGCCAACGCAATTTTCTTTATGCATGTAAAAATTTAGAGTAGCAAAAGGAAGTCGCACACCCGCAAGATCGGGACGGAAAATTGTCGGACCATTCACGCGCATGTCATGTCGTCCGTGCACGTCCATTGGCCCCGCCCGGCGAGGCGAGCGAGCGCACGTGTGTTTCTTACTTTCCTCTACTCATTCATTGCTCAACTAGAAGAAGTGAGCTCACCTCTTTAAGGAGGTCTCACTCCTTCTAGATAGGCAATGTGGGATTAAAGTCCCCCACCATGCCATGCATGTGTGAGTGGGCCTTTGTGATTTATTTGGAATCGTTATTTTGGCCTTAGCCCAAAAACTCTAACAAGAGAAAGGAGAGGTTAGAGTAAATCTGGTGCGTTTGTTTTAAAGGGTGTTTACTTTTGTGGTTATTTTTTTGGTACATTTAGCAAATACATTGACTGTTGAGGATAATTTTTAATGTAGCTTTAAAAAAGTTTTATCGATGTATTATATATTGGTAGAGATCTCAAAAGCAAACAATGTATAATGCGGAGGGTTGAAGGGAACAGCTTTGGCGCGCAACATGCTCTGTGCTGCACCAGCGGGGGTGGCGGCGGGTGCCGAGGCTTCTGCCTCCAGCTAGCCTCCTCCACAGTCAGACAGTCCACATCATCAACCGTGGTGCGGTCCACTGGCATACCATGTGTGGCAGCCTTGTAAAACTTAACACTACATTATAATTCATTAAATAACAAAATTTGCTACAAATGTTAACAATACATAATGCTAACGCAATTGTAAACCTCTCTCACTTGTAACCAAGAGAAGCCACGTGTACGATTCTTAGTCCGTGCATATTTTTTGTTTATCTAGGTTGCCATTTTTTGTTTATATGTTCCATTTAAAAACTAACTGTAAATGATATACTTGTTCTTTAGTTTTTGTATGTTTTAGTATTTTTTGCATTTCATTTGCAAATTAATTTTAGATATTATAATTTTCATATTTTTATCTCATCTTGTTGTGTACCGTAAAATCTTAGTTATGAGTTGGTTTAAATTTCTTATCTTTTACCTTGTCTCAATATTAATAACTATATATTTTTTTTCTATATCTTCTAGTTTTTTATCCCATGTTGTGCCATTAGTTTTTCTATTTGTTAATGTCCTTTTATTCCGTCCCATGATACCTCATGCTTCGTTATTTTTTATTTTTTTACTTCTTTATCCCTCTAGATATTATAACTATAAACAAGAATATGCTTCATCATTTATTTTGCAATTTTCTCATCACATCTTGTTATATCATATGAGATACGCATGAAATGGAATGAAAATCGGTAGTTATGTATGACATAAAAATTGTTAGCTATGTATAGTGCCGTGTGTGCACTCTAAAATTAGTTGTGCATCCGAAAGATTAACCAGATCGGTGGTTAGAGATTGATCCAAAGTTTGTACAATAATAGTATTAGAAGATAACATATCATCTGAGTTTTTAATAAAATTTAATTCATATAGTTTTACCGAATTAGAAATGGTTTTATCGAATTGGAAATGGTTTTACCGCATTTTTTTTTGTGTGGCATGCCTTGTGTTAATTAAATTGCTAGGTCCGCCACTAGTATTAGTGAACATTATAGTGTTCTAGCATACACTATACGCTTCAGCAATCTATAGCAAAGCATTTTAGTTTTGACAGGAACTTCAGCAAGGACTTCCACAGCACGAACATCAGCTCCTTTTGATAAAAAAAAAACATCAGCTCTTGCAATATCCACAAGTATATAAGTTATGCAATGGGACACTGGGACTAGCCTATTCAGGTGGTGATGTAGCATTGCCGATTTGGCGTACCATTTCTTCATATGCCGTTGATGAATTGCAATGATGCTTTTTGTACAAGAACGGCAATCCGGATTTTCTCCTATATAAAATAAAAAAAGACATTATTTTTTTATGCGAGGCAAATAAAGACGAAAGAAGAATGCATCTAATCAAGAGGTATCTCCTTTCAAAAAAAAAAAACTAATCAAGAGGTATGCCTGGCTTCAAAGAGTGAGCTAGTATATGTACCGTTGTCTTTCTTGGCTTTACTGTCAATGTGGGCTTGCCAGGGTTCTTGTCCAGGGTTTTCCGAAATTCATTGTACACCTCCTGCGGTACAATATCCTCTCCAAATTCTCCAATAGAGACATGCTCAAGTGACAAGAGGTGCTCCAGACCCAACTTAAAATCGCTGAACTTATTCATTACCTCTTTCACCCGGAACACTAAATGAAGTTCTCTGAGGTATTGCATACCCCCTGGTGCAAACACCACCTCCATGGATGGATAATAGATTTCCATCTTTGTTAGGCACTGGAATGGATAACACATACCAATGACCAACCTTTCATCTCTGTCTTGCGTGGTTTCCTCCACATATATACTGAGATCACTGAGGAATGGTATGCTCCCAAGGACTCGAATATCCTGCTGTCCAAGAGTTAATAATCTGATCTCTATGGTGGACAGGAAACAGACTGATGACATCCATCTTGGCACTGCAGTGATGACTAGTGATTCCATATGAATGGAGCAAAGTTGTTGAGGACCAGGGGGATACAAATTATCACGTTCAGAATATAAGCTGATCATCATCATACCTTTTATTGTCATGGATTTGAGGTTGACAAGGTTAGATAGACATTGGATAAAAGGTTCCTCATAGCTCTCATCCCAATCACAAAATTTGATGACCAAGGTCCTTAGCTTGGTCAGACACCCCAGATCACGCATCATGCTTGGTGACTCGATAACTATGGTCCCTTTTACTTCTTGTAGAGAGAATAGTTTTCCAAATCCATCTGGCAGTCTTATGCCACGAGGCGGCCTAAGACAAAGCCGCAGTAGCTGTTGCAAGTGAATAATGGTTGGCATCTTTTCTATATGCCGAGCATCACTTATGTCAAGTACTTGCAAAAATTGTAGATTCTGAATCTCCCTTGGGATCTCAGTAATAAATTCCGCATTGAGACTCAAATATCTCAGGTGAAACATATTGCAAATATATTTAAAGTGGTGATTCTTCACTCCCTCACATTTCTTTAAATTCAATACACGTAAGACCAGAAAGGCCGAAAGGTTTGGCATGAACTGAAAAACTTTAGTGGACACAGTAACTGATCTTACGTGGGAGAAGCTCATTGTAGCCAGCTGCTTGACTTCCTCTTCCTTACCAATTTGGAGGGATAACCGGCGGATCTTTTTTGACAGATCAAGAGATATGGGCTGTTGTCCACCTACTTTTGTAAGAAAATGCTCCTCATTTGACAAGAAACTGATAAGATCAAGGACCATATCATGTATCCGACAAGAAACAGTCTTACCATCACGGCCAATAGCTACAGGTTGTATCATACTTCTGTTAACTAACTCTTGGATAAAATCCTCACCTACTTCATATAAGGTTTTCCCTTGTTCTTCATGGACAAAACCTTCACCAATCCATTTCCATATCAGACCTCTTGTTTTAATCCTGTAGTCCTCCGGAAACGAACTTAAATACAGCAAGCAAGCCTTTAGATGTGAAGGTAGGTCATAGTAACTAACTGATAGTATCCTTCTCATATTCTTCACACTAGTACTGCCATCTAGACCAGAACCCATGGATTGGTACACATTTGACCAATAGTTATGTGTATTTATTTCCTTTCCAGCTTTACTGGCTAGCATGCTTGCCATGGTAATGATAGCTAATGGTACACCACCACATTTCTCTAAGATTTTACCAGCCACTTCAGCCAAATTATCTGGAGGACATTTGTCTTCACTGCCAAAAATTCTGTGGTAGAATAACTTTGTTGAGTCAGTGACAGAAAGAGGTTCCATTTGATAAACACTTCCAGCTTGTTTTGCAACATCAAGATTGCGAGTTGTTGTGATTATTCTACTTCCACATTCATTCTCTATCAAAGCACATTGGATTGTTTCCCACACAGAAGTATTCCATATGTCATCGATGACAATGAAGTACCTATAGCACACCAAAAGACCAATATATATATCAGCAAAAAATCTACCAAAAGTTTTCTTTCAGCAGCTATTCAAGTCAAATAATGTAACTAATGAAAGAATAAATATAATTGGCTTTCAATTCGGACGACCCGTCTGCCTAGGCACCGGATTTGCACCTGGAGGGAGAGAACACTCTGGGGTGACCAACAATCACTGCAAACTGAGTAGTAGACACTTGGAAATGAAGAGAGAAATTAAAGGAGATCATGCAAGGGAACACTGAAGGAGGCACGTGTTTCCTTCCTTGCAGAGGCGATGGGGAGGGACATGTGGGAGGAGACACAAATATCATGTACCATTACAATTGAACCAGAAAAAATGCCTACACATCTATAAAGTTATGGGCATGTACGTACTGCTTGTGTTGAAGGAACCTCCTCAGTTCTCTGATCAGTTGTTCTTCACTCCGTGTTCCTTGATTGATGTCTTTGTATTTATCCCCATCAAGCTGGTACAACATGTCTTTGAAAATCCTGACCACGTCAGGATTATGAGACACATAAACAAATGCCCCACATGCAAATTGCCCTTTAATCCTCTCATACACAAGATTAGCAAGAGTAGTCTTGCCTAATCCTCCAAAACCGACAATAGAGAGTACCACTGGCTGCTTCGTCAAAACCTCGTCGCCCTCCATGACCCTTTTCACAAGGTCAACACTCTTCTCTTCAGCACCAACAAGCTCTGTCGCCTTTCTGTAAAGAGCCGATATCCGCAAGTTGTCGATGCTTCTGCTAACAGGCTTGGAAGGGACCAGATCAACGTTGTACCTGTCACGCCGCTCACTTACATCCTTGATGCGTCTCCTCATCTCCTTGATGTCTATGCCGATGCTGTGCTGGATCCTGCCCTTCGTCAGCAGGTGGAGGCTTCTATCAATGAATCCCTTGAAACTGTGTGGCTTGCCATCGCCAACTCGCACCATGAATTTGTCGATGCCGTCCTCGAGGTCGTAGGACAGCTCTCTGACCTCCCTTGCCCAGAGCTTGACCTGGATGTCAGGTGGCTGGTCGATGGGGGCTTGTGAAACCTTGATGAGAGCAGCCTCCATGCGCTTGAGCTCAGTCTCGAGGAACATGATCTCGCCCCTCACCTTCTTCTGTAGGTTGTACTCCTCCTTGATCAGGTTGGCCAGCTTGGGAAGCAGGCTGCCCATCGCCCCGGTGACTATCTCCGCCATGGTTTGCTCAGAGCTCTTGCTGTTGACTGATGATGGTGTGAGCAGGTAGCTATAGCAATAAAATTGAGATCTGTGTGGCGTGCAGAACATGGTCTCTTATGTAATTGAGGCTGGGGACAGAATCTGACCATGGTTAGTGGCCTCTCGTGGAAAACCTCGAATGACACATCAATTGGACTTAATATAATCCGATCGCCAGCTTTTGTTTTGTTTTTTTCTTCGAATCACGAGAGCTTAACCCTGGTGTAGGTACTACTGCAAAGAAACCAACCATCTAGCTAAACGCCAGTTAGTAGAACCGTGATACCAGGGCAGTACCAAGGATGTTGAAGGTGAAGAAAGGTTTATCTATACATCATTAATTTATATATCATGTCTAGAAGACTGTACCAAGGATGTTGAAGTTGTACTCTTTCTACATTTATACGAGTTTTTATTTACTCCAATTTTTTTCACATGATCTGTGTTTTATGAGGAAACTGAGTGCAAGCATTGGAGTAAATAAAAACTTGCAGAACAAGCTTTGCACATAGGGTATGTGACATAGCAAGCAACCAAGAAATCATCAAGCAACGCAGTGAATCGGACAGCGACAGCCATTGGACTAGCAGAAAAGATTCTGGTTGCATCTCATATCTTGTGTTGCATTCATATTAGTTCCATCTTATTTCTTTTTATTGTGTAAACTTTTTATAACCCATTTGGACCTTTATTACGAATGTTTTTAGGGACTTTTTATATTCTTCTGGATATATTTCTCCCTAGAGCTAAATCTAATCTCTAAAAACTTACATATATTTTTTTTAATTTCACAATGGGCTTCAAGTCGAACAATAAGCTCCTTTTCACTTTGGGCCGAAGACTTTCAGATCAAGCCCATCTAAGCAAAGCCCGATTGCACCAGACGTGTAAAGGCCCAAGCCGGCCGTCGGTTCATATACTCCGATAGACCAAAAGCCCACATTGCATTATTCGTTCAGCATTCAGCAAGCGAGCTGCTACCAGAATTCTTCTACACTGATGCAGAGTACTTGTACTTGTACAAAGCAAGCGAGAGGGTAACCTGACGTACAAAGCATGCTGATGCCAGTATTCCCTACACTGCATTAGAGCATCTCCAACGATTTTGTATTTTTTATTTGACAAAATTAGAAATTTGCAAGTCCCAAATAAATATGGCAAATGTAAAAAGAGTCAATCTCCAACGGTTTCCCATTATTCACTTGGCAAAACTAAGAATTATACGCGAGAGTAACGCGCGGAGCGATTGCCAAGTGAACTGCGGTTTGGCATATATGTCAAATATCACCTGGTGTGTGCAAGTTAACAAAAGTGTCAAGCTTATTTGTCAAACCGTTGGATAGGAGATTTTTAGACTTTTTTTAAAAAAACAAGAATGTCAATCCCATTTACAAAACTGTTAGAGATGCTCTTAGGCAAGGAGGGCAAATAAGTAAAAAAAAACATAGTAGTCTATCGTGGCTGCGTTGCCACATTCCATCAACAAAAAACCGTCCATTGGAACTGGCAAATAAAACATCGTAACCTACCTAGTCAATCTTATCTTACTACCAAACATCGATGAATATGAGATCACTCGCCAAGCCATTCGACTCAGGCATATACGGCCATGAGCGTGAGACAAGACAACAATTGTGAATTTGAAACGAAAAAGGTCAGCATTGCATTGCAGCCAATCGACGATTCGTCATCACTGGCTGCTCCTTGAGTTCACCTACCTGGAGACCTACACCTACCCAGAGAACATCATGGTCTGGACTCTGGAGTACGATTATTCAGCTTCCTTCCAGGTAAGTTGGAGATTCAAATGGAGCAACAGGCTACGTATTAAACCAACATTACAAACAACAACCAGGTCAGAAATTATCCTGATTCCTATGGTAACCGAACTACTAACTAAATTTTCTTGCGTTCAATGGGTGTTAGCGCATCTCCCTTATTCCCCAATGTCAGGAAGTTGCCCAAATCAACCAAGAAATCATATGAGCAACGCACTGAATTGGAAGTGGGGACAGCCAGCCATTGGACTATATAGCATATAAAAGATTCTAAATTTATAATCAGAAGAAAACCAGGGCAGCCATTATAACATATAACAATCTTCAAAAAGGAAACAGCGTACGCGGAGAGGTAAAGCAGGGAAACAACTTCAGCGACACGGCCTCAGTCGGCGGCTGCGGGGGCGGCGGCCACGGCCACCTCGAGCTCGAGGACGGGGGTCGGGGGGGCCTCCACGTCGACCGTGGCGCCGGACGCGACGAGCGTCCAGTCCGGCGGGAGCGGCGGCAGCGGCGGGTACTGCGTGGGGCGGCGCTTGATGTCCCACGGCTGCGTCTTCTTGGGCCGCGTCTTCATGTGGTGCTTGGTCCCCTTCTTCTGCGGCCGCGACGAGCACTCCACCGCCAGCGCCGCGCGACCGCCGCCGGGCAGCAGTGAGGGGAATCCGACGGAGTTGTGGCGGGAGTGCTGCCTCGCTGGCCCCGGGGCCGGCGGCACGGCCGTGCCTGCCAGGAGCGCGGTGACCGGCGACATGCTCGCTGCTCTGCTTTGCTTCGTTGGAGAGAGACGGACGGAGAGTGCTGTGTTTGGGATAAGACGGGAGGGGCTGTTTCGGATTGGGTTTTCTTTGTTTTTTGCTATAATGCCGATCGAAATCCGGCCGTTCATCCCAAACAGGTGCAATCTGACCGCTCACCCATGGAGTGTTGTTTCTTTCTTTCTTTATAGGAGGAAGTATATCTTCCTATTTGTTATTCAAAATTTTGTAAATGTTCAGTCACATCTTCCTAGAATCTCTTGCCATGGGCCGAGAGAACCAAATCGGTATATCAACTCCGTTGCCATCAAAAGGCTGTAAGTTCATTTCACATACAAATTCAAAAATGAAGGGGTTACAAGATGGTCGTCAACTGCAATAATCTCAAATCAAACTACTTATTTGTGGTATCGAAAGACAATGAAATGCCCATACAGTAAGCAAGCAACAACCACCAATGCCAGCCAAATAGTTTCAAGTAACTCTTATTTACGAAATTGGATATGCACAGCACCAAGCCCCAAGGACCAGATGTAATGTAACCCAGCTCAACATTGGGGGTGTTTAGATATAGAAAAGGGGTGAAAAAAATCCTGTAGCACTTATCACGTCACATTGTAGTAATTTTGTTTTTATTTGGTAATAATTGTCCAAACATTGATTAATTAGACTTAAAATGTTCGTCTCGCAAAGTACAATAAAACTGTGCAATTAGTTTTTTATTTCATCTATATTTAGTACTTTATATATGTGCCGGTATTTTGATGTGACGGAGAATAGGAATTTGATGTGATGGAGATGTGATGGAAAGTTGGGGAGAATTGTGGGATCTAAACACCCCCATTGAAATACTTTACAATGAAACTGCATGTCAAGCCAACGCATTTCATCCTATCTAACAACGCCTGAAAACTTCGGTAGCCATCAAGGACATGCTTCCAGCTTCCACAAGGCTTTAATGTCCCACTGTTTCCGAAAAGCAGAGACCAATGCTGTTTGATGTACCATTAGATTACTGGACCATTTGTGCTAGTCAAGTCAAGATACCACCATCTGCACAAAGTCTAGCTGCTTTGGCATGGTCCGAGAGCGCCACTGATAAGGATATGCTCAATGGTGATCAGCACGATGTTGTTCTGTTCTACAAAATCCAATGTACAAGCAGTTATGCCAAACCCTGTTAAGGATCAAAAACTCCACCATCACTCCATGGGCAACTGACTATGAGGCTGTTAGATGAACAATTTGGTCCTGCTTGCAACCTATTCAAGCACATCATCATTATCTTCATTCCTTAGGTAACTGGTCATGAGGCTGCGAGACAAACAGCTTAGCATTCTCTGCAACTTCTGCTTCAAGCACAGCCTCAAGGACTAGGTCTGAACCTGTTGGTCCATCTGTGGAGACAAAAGAAAATGCAGATGATTTGGTTTGCATTGCTATCAAGGTAGCTGCAGCAAGATAATATCACAAAATACATTGGATGAAATATACAATTACTGAAACATTAAGGATTCCAAGCTGAGTTACATAAGTTCACTGTTGCCCTTTTGGCACTTTAAATTTACCATTACACTACTACATAGTAATTTTCAATTTTGATGGACTATTTTATGACACATACTTGGGTTCACAATCCAAGATAAAATTGTAAAGGACTGTTTATGATACATTGGCAGAAACATTAATCGAAACACAGAAAATGCCATTACCACAGAAATATGAAAGGTGACTGGAAAAAAATAGAAACAGAGATTCCCTGGAGTAGATTTTATGGATTTTTGTAATGCACCAAGCAATTTTAGCATTTGCTGAACCAACTCATAGAATTTTAACACATATAGTGAGTAGTATTAGAATGAAACAAAAATGAGGCCATAGTAGAAATTATGCATAGATTTTCACTATATGTCCACCACAATAATGACAGTCCTATCTCATCATTACATGACAACCACCCAGTTTTTTTATTAAAAAAAATGTAAGATTTAAGAAATACATGACTTGTTATATACCTGGGCGGCTTGGAAGTAATCCAGCACTTTCAGCTGATAATGGCAGTACATTTAGCAGCCCATTGCTTTCGTTGAATTGCTCTTGGTAGTTCCCACTCAAGGAAGAACCCACCTTAAGTCCTGGAGATTCGGATAGCCTTGCATATGTCATTGCTTGGCTGTGCAGATTTGTCAATCCTGAATTAGCCATTTCCATATCCTACGGGAGCAAAAAGGTGGTGAATAGTAAACCAGCATTTGCTTAGAAATTGAAGAGATGATGATATAATCATACCTTGGATTTCAGTGTCATTGGTTCATCAGCCACATCAAGTTTTCTAGCTTCAGTTGTGCTCACTGAAATAGTTGTGAAGATGTAATCAGCCAGGTATTGGCAAACAGTTGGTTCAGGAAAAAAAATAATTTGGCAAACAGTCAGAAAGAAATAAAATGTTATTCATAAAGACAAAGAGACATTAAAGTTACCAAAGTTTTGAATGGGTCGTGTTCTACAAACTTTTTCAATTTCATCACGAATTATACTGCGAATTTCCTCACGAAAATCTTCTTGCTGCATTGTCATATAAAAGCTCTTTAAGTATATTTCTTGACGTAGAAGTAAACCAAAAGTTAACAAGTAGAAGGAACCAATGTTTCAAGTGCAGTGCAAGCATTGAAATGAAAAGTTCTAACAGAATGTAGCCATTGCGACCACAACATGGTCAGCACTTAGATCTATCCATAGAAAAAACATGTAACAACACATAACTTATAAAAATAGTATATTGCCCGTGCTAACGCTACGGTAAAATACATAACTTACAAAAAAGCACATCCTTCATGTAACTGTTTCTTCTTGTGAATGTTTTAAGCCTTGGAGTAATATAGAAATGGAACATTGCCAGAATTTGCAGAATAGGAGGACTATATCAACCTAAAATGTATCAGTTACTAAAGTCACACAACAGACTGTATGTCATAGTAGGCACATCAGGCAGCTACTTATAGCAAATTCACTTTTTAAGCATTTTGATCTATTTCATATCAACCATTAGTACCTCAAGGAATCATATTAAAACTGGAAAAAAAATGATATACCACCATACGTTAGTTGTAGGACCATCAGAGGAATCAGATTTCCCTGCTTCAGCCATGCCTGCTCATGTGTAAACTAATGATGAATTTTGGAGCCAAACAACTTAACTTAAATAATGTAGCGAGAAATACTAACCATAGAAAAATGTGACTTTATTGCAAAGTAAGATTATTATTACCAGTGTTATGTTGCTTCATCATAAACTGCCCAGGAGTTAATCTAGATAAGTTCTGGACTTCATAACGAATAGAGTCTAATTGTGTCATAGCGTCTTTAAGCTCCTTATGAACCTGGATACAAGAGGAGAAATATTAATGATGATTCTACCATGTGGGTTTCATACACATATATTGAATATCCGGATATCAGAAACAGTGAAAAAATCCACAGTCAATCCATCAGTTGAAATATTGATTGCGATTACATAGGAGGAATCAGTGGCAGTTCACTAACATGTGCAGAAACAATAAGTATTATTCGTCAAAATTACCAGCAACTATATTGTGACTGATTAGCCTCAGCAGTATTGGTGGCTAATTGTTGAGTTTCCTTTGCTTCCAGAACTATTGAATTCACCGTTGATTCTGTTTATAAAATTGATAGCTGGTGTTCATTCATCTGCCCACCTATGGTGATTATGAGTGATGCTACACATGCAAAAACAATTCTATGAAAAAATTATGCTTATGCGCTAACATGGACAACACCATCACCAAGTGAACTCTTTCTTTTGGTAAGTTCAAATCAGAATGCTGTGATTGTCCACATCCACATGTAAGTAGGGTTTTGGTTAAAAAGAAAGGTTTATAGGTGTAGCAACTGACCCAATTATGCACCTAATTGGTGAACTGAAATGATATAGTAGTTCAATGGCTAACAAACTGTCTAACAATCTATGCATCAATCAACCTATTTCATCAAGAAAGAACCTGATGAGTTATGGTTTAGGTTGGTGAAAACTAAATATATGCAGGAAGGGAGTTTCTTTGAATCCAACAGTATAGTGAGCTCTCAATTTTGGACAGGGTTACATAAGGTAAAACATCTCTTTAAGAGGGGAGCCATTTTTAAAATTGGAAATGGGAGTCATTGTAATTTTTGGCTTGATTGTTGGCTTCATGAGGTACCTCTTTGTATCTCATATGAAGATTTATTCAAAATGGCAAGGGAACCTATGTGTTCAGTTGCAAGCTGTAGGGTAGATGACCAGTGGTTGGTTGAGTTCAGGAGATCCCTTTCGGTAGGAGAGTATAACAGGTGGTTAGATCTTCTGGAGGAGCTACAGGAAATCAATTTGATTAACAGTAGTGATGATGTTCTATGGGCCTTGGAGAAAAACAAAGGTTTTTCTACCAAATCCCTATACAGATTCCTAACTGATAGCGGGGTGGTAAGTAGAGTAGCTGGTATTGTCTGGAAAGTGAAGATACCTCTGAAGATCATTTTTTTCTTATGGCAGATTTTGTTGCCCAGAGTCTTATAAAAAGAGGGTGGAAGGGCAATGGTAATTGCTGCATTTGTGATCAGCCAGAAAATGTAGATCATATTTTTTTTTTCATATGTCATCTTGCTAGATTTGTTTGGAGTATGATTGCTGAGGTGTTTGGTATAACTGTACCAAAAACTCTGGAGGAATTTAGTTACATTTGGCTGCAGGCCAAGGGGCCCTTACAGAATAGAATGCTTATTTTAATGTTTGCAGGTTTTGCTTGGGCTGTGGACTACAAGGAACAAGATGATGATAGAGAAGAAGTTCCCTAAAGCCCCTTCTGATATCATCTATTGTGCTATATCGTTGATGCAGAAGTGGAGGATGATACTAAAGGAGGGATACAAGAAGCTCTTTGATCAGGCTAAGGAAGCCGTTATGAGCTGGATGAAGGGTTTTGAACCAAACATGCTTACAACAAGCTCTGATATTGTCGAAGTCTAGCTTTTCCTTGCTTCTGTTTGAATGTTTTCGCAAACTATTGTAGCTGGTAATCCGAGATTCCGAGCAGTCACCTATGTTACTGTTGCTTTCTATAAAAGCAGAGATATTAATCTCGGTTTAAAAAAAACTATTTCATCAAGAAGCTAAAGTGCTTTAATATAAGTGGGGCTCATCCAGGATAAGTTTTTGTTTTTATACACCTTGACCGAAAACGTGGATACCACGAGAACTGAAGTATGGTTTGTGATTGAGTGCTTAGTCCTTGTACCCACAGCAGAAGGATTTCACCTACAACCTACTTAGAAAACTGGATGGTAGGTAAAACATTATTGTGCACTTTTGCTTAGAATCCAGCAGATTGCCGAGTGGAAAAGGAAAATCGTTACTATCCCCAGAAGGCCAATTGACCTTTGTGAAACTCACCATCTCCTCAACACATCCAACTCACAGCATTCACGGGATCACGGCGGAGAAAAGGTTGTGTTCAAAATATACCTGGGTGGCAGCAGACTGGCCCAGAATCTCGTCCAGCTGCCGGCGAGCGATTATGAGCCGCCCGACCGCTCTCCCAGTCATCCTCCCAGCCGTCCTCGCAATCTTCACCATGTCGCTGGGTTCTGAATCAAAGCGAAGAAACCATGGTCAGACCGAAATCTCACCTCACTTCCAAAACGTGCCGATCCCGTCGCAGAAAGGAACCATCTTCCCATTGGACGCCGCAGCCGCCGCGGAATGGCCGGAGCAGAAACAGGGCCACGGTGGCGCGGAGGGGTGGGTTACTCACTCATCATGACGGAGCAGGCCCCGAGGATGACCAGCAGCTGACCGGTCGAGAACCCCAGCATCTTCGCACGGACAAGCGGCCGCTGCCTGCGCGGGGGCGGCGGGAGGGGATCCACGCGGCCGTTGCGGCGGCGGTGTGTGAGACGGTGATGAGAGGGGAGGAGAGAGATGACGTGGGGAAGTAAGTGGGCCAGTAATTGAGGCTGGGAATGGCTGGGCTGGCGTCTGAGAGGGCTCTCTGATTGGAAAAAGCCCAGGAAGGACTGCAGAGTGGCAACCGGGCAAGTGCAACTGTGCACAAGTCATCTGCTGGAGTGCTGGATGCCCGGTGGTCACACATGTCAGACTCGAAGGCAAGAAAAGCATAATCCTTGGAACAAAGGTGATAAACAAAATTCAAAAGCGAAAGAAGTTCCACTACTCAGACTCTAGGTGCTGTTTGGTTCACAAGCTGCAAAGGCAATGTAAAGGAAATAGAGCAGTTGCATGCTAGCTTGTTTTGTTTGGTACTTTGGTTAAGCAGGTAGTCAATCAAACTATTGCTGAGCCGGAACGGATTTCAACAGCCACGGCATCCGTTGACCCGGCAGCCGAACACATTTTAATCAAAGAACTAATGTAATTGGTTCACATAATGTTAGGTTCACCCTATAAAACGAGAAAACCAAACAGCACCCTAGAAGGAGCTTATTTCCAAAGGCCCTATTTAACAGGCTTTTTCTCTTTTTGGCTCAGACTGCTTCGGAGGAGAGAGCCGATGAAGCCAGAAATACTAGTTTCATAAAAAAAAATGCTGGTTTTATGGGCTTTTATTTCATTTCTGAAATAGAGAAAACAAGGTCTCTTACCACAGTGCAGATTATATATTTCTTAGAAACCACAACTGTTTTGTGAGGAAATTAAAGCTCCCCCTAATAAGGGCTAATTTAGAAGTAAGGAGAAGACACACCCAGAAATAAAAATCTCACCCTAAATAACTAAATTGGTATTAAATAATATCATCATTCCCACCATGAAAAAATCATGGATTTGATAGCGCTTCAATGCATGCAGATGTGTGGAACACAACCAATTAATAAGGTCTTATTTGAATGCGCATGTATCTTCCATCAAACCACATGGGTTGGAGTGGATTGATGTGTAATTTAGTTCAAATACACTCCAATACATGTGGATTGAGAGAGCTATATATGCATCAAACAAGGCCTAACATAGGATTACAGGACCCACTTTTGTTTATTTACTGCTAAATAACTTTGAACGGTTCGTCTTGACACACCGGAGTCTCGAGACCTCACGTAGGAGTACCTAATGTTGAGACGGTCATTGTCTGCTTGCAACATTTTTTCTTCTCGCTGGCTGCTGATGACCGATATACCAAACTTGGAACCATGACTTTGATGTGCCAAAGACCATGGAATGGAACCCAGTCCTTACGACACGCCCAAATCCGACTATAAAATGAGTGAGTGCCATGTGTCCCGCAGCACTTGCACCTTCAACAACAAACCACCACCACTATACTAACATACGATCAGACATTTCAGAATTTCGTTTCCTGTCCTTCTTCCTCCTTTTTGGACATGGAGCGTGCATCCTTGGCGGGTGGCGCCATGGTGTCCCTCGCCGTGAAGCTCAACTCCATCCTCATGCCCAAGTACGAGCTCATGGCGGGCGCAAGGACCGACGTCCTCTTCCTCCGGGCTGAGCTCGAGAGCATGCACGCCTTCCTCGAGAAGCTCTCGGCGGTGCACGACCCGGACGCCCAGGTCAAGACGTGGACCAAGGAAGTGAGGGAACTAGCCTACGACGTCGAGGACACCATGGACGAGTTCATGCACCGTGCTGATGTGCGCAGTGCTAGCACAACCGGTAACCATGGGTCAAGTGTAGGCCTCCTAGGATTCACCGCACGTGTTACACGGCTTGTGAGCATGGCGTGGACCCACCTTCGCCTTGCCAACGAGCTCAAGGGCCTCAAGGCTCGTACCATTGAGGTGAGCGAGCGGCGGTCGAGGTACATGTTTGGTGACGACGACATTTGGGTTTCTGGGGACCACATGGTCACCGATCCTCGGATCAACGTCCTCTACGCCAACGTGCCAGATCTGGTTGGTATTGATAGCGCGGTGACTAACATTGTCGACTTGTTGATGGATGGAACCACTAGTCTCAAGAAGCTCTCCATCGTCGGGTTTGGTGGTCTGGGCAAGACAACTCTCGCCATGGAAGTGTTACGAAGGATTGGAAGACAATTTAACTGTCAAGCTTCAGTTGTTGTGTCACAGAAGCTTGACATGAAGAGGCTCTTGAAGGACTTGCTCTCACAGGTCTCTCAAGAAGAGGTCGACCGCACAGACACGTGGGAGGAGGGTCAACTCATCCGCAAGCTGAGGGAGCGTTTGTTAAACAAAAGGTAAGCAACGTCCAGCTACCGACGATTTTTCTTACCTAAGTTAAGTAGTACGGGGGTAGAGAGTGCTTATGACTAGACCTAAGCAAAAGTGGCTTAGTTTGGCCTAGCTTACTGGCCTTATTGAATAGGGTCTAGCTAGAGGTCTCACTACATAGGAAAAATATCTCTTAGCTTGAGCTAGCATGAAACATTAGAGCAGATACAATAATACACCTCAGCTTGGTTTATAGCCAAGCTAACTCAGCAAAATCATATGTGGAAGAAAGAGAATAGAGGATAGAGAATGAAATATGCTCTAAACTTGGCACCAAGCTCATCACATTCTCCTAGCCTGCATGTAGATCCCCACTACCCCTCTCATACTTACTATTGGCTCATTTCCTTGCAGTATGTGGACCCGTTTAATAAAAAATAAAATTTTAAGCTACATGAGGAGCCACATTGGGTCACATTGAATCCACTGCTTAAAGTTAAGTTTATTGAACCTGCTCTTAAAACTCACATGTGACCCATCGAGGCCTAGACCATACTCTAAGTGCAAGGGCCAAACTTATCCATTGGGCGGACCTAGGCATGGATTTTAGGTCTGAAGCTAGCCAACCTTTCTGTAGGCCCCACCTAGTCTGACTTTTAATAAGGTATACCTATGACATTAACATGTTATATGAAGATATTAACATGTTATATGAAGATATATCTGATCTTATTGACATAAGAGATATCATTTACGGTCTATCCCTTTCTATATATAGAAGGGTGTGTAGATCACAATGCACGATATAATTGTGACAGACAAATATTAGACCTATCCAATCATCTCTACGACTCTACCTTCCCCAATCCTCTTGCTCTCTCTCTCTCTCTCACTATCCCGGTATTTGAGATATCCGTCCCAACAAATTTCCTATAATTTTATAAACTCTAATAATTGACAGAAACATTTATCTTGCACAAGACCTAGTTTCTTACGTTTTCCTTTCTCCTCTTTAGTGCTTTTGCCAAATCAACAAAAATGCCCAACATGACAGCATATTCAAAATGGTAGGAAGATATATAGGAAGACCTAAAAAATGGAAGACCTTTTTTGGGGAAAAAACAGAGAGAATAGTTTCTGGCCTCACACAGCCCGGTTTGTTACAACGTACGTTTTTAGCTATCCAACTACGACGATGGAAAACCAAAGGGTGCAAGAGCTGCCTAACCTATCTCAAATTCTCAATCTACAAGTTCTAGTTTCAAATTGTGTATAATCTCATGCCACTTGATTTGAGATGACTTTTGTGTGGACCTGGTCGCAGCATTAAAGTACTTTTCTTTGAATTATTAAGACTAATTTCTCGACAACACTGCTATATAGCCTGGACCTAATAGACGAAACAAGTTGAACTATATATCTGCAGAATCTGGGTGCCTGTGAATCAAAATCTGAACATTTTATATGAAAAGACTATGTGGTTTGAAAAGATCATGTGATTCGAGACACCAATATAATTATATTTCATTAACCAAATGAGAACAAAGATAAATGCTGGAAGTTTTTCTAACTATATTTAAGAGAAGAACAAGATCCGCACCCTTATTTTCATGGGGGGGGGGGGGGGGGGGGGGGGATGTGTTTGTTAATACTAAACCCTGATGATGGATAGCTCCCGTGTTAACATTTCTATGCTTTTCCAGGGCCTTTAATTGTACCCTTAATTGTATTTTACATTATGGGCAATTTTTCTCCTTAAGAATAGCGTATTAGGAATTTTCTAACTGCATTGTAGGAATGACTTAGCATCATATAGACCTCTCTGTTTTACGATATCACCTTGGAATGCGGACAGTTATGGCACATAACTTAAATATCATTAGATATTTCTATTTATGTTGTTCGCAAAAAAAAAGATATTTCTATTTATGTAATACAAGATTTTACAATATAATATATGCATTCAGATTGATATTAATATCGATAATGAACATAAATCACATAGGTTATTTGAAACATATGCTCAATTCTAAGTGATAAATATATTGAACAAAGAAATAACCCAAATTGGTACTAATTGTGTGCTGGTATTTCACTCCTCTAAAGATGGTATCTAAACCTGGCTCAATATTTGATACAGGTACCTTATTATAATTGATGATGTTTGGAGTAAATCAGCATGGGAAAAAGTGAGATGTGCCTTACCTCAGAATAATTGCAACAGCCGGATCCTAACAACAACACGAATCGAGTCAGTAGCAAAGTCGTGTTGCTCTGACCCTAATGATTGTGTATACAGAATTGAACCACTTGATGAATCTGATTCAAAGGTCTTTATTTTCAAGAGAATATTTGGCGACAAGGATGGTTGCCCTCCTCACCTAAAGTTAGTTTCAGATCAGATATTGAAAAAATGTTGCGGCTCACCGTTGGCTATAATAAACATAGCTAGCTTGTTAGCCAGCAAGTCTGTCATGTTGAAGGAACAATGGGAAAATTTGCTTGTTTCTATAGGTTCTGCATTAGAAAAGAATCCTGATTTAGATGGCATGAAACAAATACTTTCCCTTAGCTATCACGACCTTCCTTACCACCTGAAAACATGTTTGCTATACCTCAGTTTATATCCAGAGGACTTCAAGATTGAAAGAGATAGTCTGATTCAGCAGTGGATTGCTGAAGGATTCATTGGCTTAGAAAGAGGTCTAAGTGTGGAAGATGTCGCAGAAAGCTACTTCAATGAGCTCATCAATAGAAGCATGGTCCAACCAATGGAAATAAACTGTGATGGTAGGGCTCATGCTTGCCGGGTTCATGATGTGATGCTTGAGCTTATAGTATCAAAGGCAATTGAAGAGAATTTTGTCACTTTGGTCGGAGGGCATCCAGTTCCAACCTCATTTATTCAAGATAATGTTCGCCGACTATCTATCCAGTGTGACTCACAAATTTCAAAAATACAAGGGAAAATAAACTTATATCATGTTAGGACACTAACCTCATTTGCACAGACCACCCTCATACCTCCTTTACCCGAGTTTAGAGTCCTGCGAGTGTTAAATCTTGAGGGATACCAAGGATTCAAAGAAAATTATCTGAAAGAGGTTAGCAATTTGTTTCATTTGAAGTATTTGAACCTCCGGAGGACATGGATTTCAAATCTCCCACCACAAATAGGAGACCTGAAAAATTTGGAAACACTAGATATAAGAGATACAAATATAGAAGAGTTACCTGGAACAATAACTGGTCTTGACCAACTCAAGTATATACTCAGTGGTGGCCATACATGGGAAAAGTAAAGCTACCAGATGGTATAGGGAGCATGGCATCCCTAAGAGCCATACTAGGTTTCGACATTTGTCGCAGTTCAGTATCTGCAGTACAAGAACTTGGTAATCTGCAAAGTTTGAAGGAAGTTGCAATCAACTGGACAGATTTTACTTCTGGAAATGTGAAGCACCAAGAGGCTTTGATGAGAACTCTAGGGAAACTGGGCACAAGAAACCTTCAATCCTTTGCAGTCTGCAGTCGCAACTTAGGTTCCCTTGAGTTTCTGGATTCTTGGTCACCACCACCCAATAACCTTCAGAAGTTCAGAGTATCAGCGTATTACTTCCTCCCAAGAGTACCAAGGTGGATGGCACCACTCTGCAAGCTCATTGATTTAAATATTAACATTGCTGAACTAACATATGAAGACATATTAATACTAAGAGAGTTGCCTTCCCTACTTCGTCTTGACTTATGGTTGAAATCACCTCAGAAAGATGATGCAATTGTCATTCATGGAGTAGGATTCCCATACTTGAAAGAGCTCTTCTTCAGTTGTGAAGAAACTTGCTTGCTATTTGAACCAGCATCATTTCCGAAGCTCGAGAGGCTACACACAACAATCCATGTAATCAGAGCAAAGCCATACAGTCACCGATTTGGCATTGAGCACCTTAAATCTCTCAAGCAAATCAGCATCCAAGTTTTCTGTTATGGCGCAAATGCATCTGATATCAAGGATGTTGACCATGCAATTTCTACTGCTGTGAATTACAATCCTAACCATCCTAGGATGAACATCAGAAAACATGGCATGGATTTGAAATTAGAGGAGAGAAACAAGAGAAAACATTCCGAAGACAAGAATGTGGAAAAACATCCAAGCAAAGAGGATATCAATCATACAGACAAGAAGAGAAGGAAATTATGTATTGAAGAACAACATTCAGCAAGTGCAAGATGAATCCTCTGAGATTGTAATTACAACAACAAAAGATACAGTTAAGACAGGCTGATATGTTTACATTAGGGTCTTTTTATTTATTAAGAGTGTAGCATGTTATAGACTGGAATTAGCATAGCTCCTGATGGGTCACAACTGGAAAAACAACAAAAAGAAAAATCATTCACTATAACGGTTACCCAACAGATAAACACGTGTCTTTCTTCTTTACAGAAATGAAGATTAACAGGTGCAGATTACAAATGGCATGAACACAATCACGCAGCCCAATATTGGAATCTAAAGGCAACAACTGACAACTATGTACAAAGACATTGACCACATCTTTCAAGATAAGGTTGTAACACACCAAACCATTAATGACTACCAATTTTCCTTCACAATCTTTGATTTCTCAAATATGAACTTCCCTTCCTTGTATCTCTGCGTCTCCTCATAAGCCCTCTCATATTTCCACCCTAGTACCTCACGGCAATCACGGCAGTAGATATCAGCAACGGTGTGAAGGCCTGTCATGAGCTGCCTATCCTCCTTAGTCCCCACAGCTATGTTCATGGCATGAGAAAACAGAAATGCACGGCCATTCCGTCCCTAGAAGAGTCAGAAGAGCAAAGGAGAGACAATATCATCCTTCAAAGACAATTAGAGAAACCAAAAAAAAAAAATTCCAACTCAGCTTGTTTGTTCTTCATCTAAATGAATCGCAACTGTTGTCACGACAAACAACTAGACTAATGTCGAAATGCATTCATGGTTTGTCAGTTTCTGATGTCATTAGTCTGCAGAGAGACGAATTCAGGTCTCACTAGGAAATGCAGCAACCAATGAAAATCTGTTCAGGGCCTGTTTGGAACGCGGGATTTTTCCCAGTTCCTGTACTTTTTCCTGTGAAAATGAACTGATTCCTGTGAAATTCCTGCGCAATTCCTGTGAAATTCCTGCGTTCCAAACAGACCCTCAAGCTGTTGAAATGGAAGGGGTGTTACTAGGAAGAAATAGAATCGCAGCAAGTAAACAGGCTTTCTCAGGCTGCTGCTGAGCTGCTTCAATTCTACTGTAGCCAAACTAGTAGTGTTGTCATGAATAGACTAATTAAAGAAATTCTTTACTGTTTACTCCCTGACTGATGGGGGCTAAATTATAGGATGCCACAAACAATGCCCCCAACACTACTGTTACTGTCTCGAAAAAAAACTACTGTTACTGAAACTGAAGAACTAGGCCCATGGTTAGGAAGAAATCTGAAATCCCGGCAAAGAACTGAGAAGGAGCTTCAGCTCCCCCACCCCACCTGAAAGGCCTTGGAGACGATGTCGTCGTGGAGGCAGACGTGGTTCCGGCAATGGCAGCAGCTGTACACCCGCGGTCCCACCAAGTCCGCCATCGTCGGCGCCTCTCCCTCTGCATCCAATCCACGAAATCAGGATTCCGTTTCACCCTAGCTCCCAAGAACTGGAGAAGTACAAGGCAAAAGAACCCAGATCAATCGAAGGATGAGAACAGACATACCGACCCGACGACTACGGCCTGCCGATGCGGCGATCGATTCGATTCGACGAGAGGGGAGCTGGCACAGGGAAGGAAGAGGTCGGATCAGTTAGTTGATCGGCCGGGGCGCGGGAAGAGTAGCAGCAGCAGCACGCAACGCAAGTGTTGGTGAGAGGGGAAGAGGAGAGAAAGAGGGAGAGGGCCGGGGGCGGCGGGACCAAACCAACCCCACCGCAAGAAAACAGGCTGCGCCCGCCGACGAATGGAAAAGGCGCACGAAACCCACAGACTCCTCAGCCGCAAAGGTGAAACGGACACTCGTGGTGCCAGGAGGTGAAATTTGGCCCGGGGCTGTGGGGGCGCAAGCGCAATCACGGCGAGGACGTTCTTGACGGGAGGTGAGGGGAACAGTGATGAGATGAACCGGTGGATGGAATGGAATGGAATCTTTATTATTTCTCTTTATTACCCTATATATGTCATGTGAACTAATTTAATTTAATGTACGTAAATCTTCACTGTCCTAAAAAGAATGCAGATTCTACCTTCCGTAGGATGATGGGATCCTACTACTGATAAAAATGAAGGGAAAGTAATAATAAATAAATAGTCTAGATGGTCGGTTGTGACTTTAATGAAGCTACTAGAAATCCCGCCAAACAACAGTTACGTGGCATAGTACTAGGCCACGCCACGACTTACACGGATTGTTCTCTTTTTTTTCCCCTAAAAAACTAGGGTAATGTATGTATTGTTTACATAGTCCATCTATTTTAAATTATATTTTAGAAAGCATAATCTGGAAGGCATAAAGTTTAAAGATTTTAAAAAACTTTGAGAATAATGAAATGGGACATGTATTTTTTTTCTTACACTCAATCATGTCCTTCAATAGTTTGAGCGTTAGTTTAATCCTTCACATTTTCTTTCGAGCTCAGTTCCATCACACAACCGTTGTTCTATTATGGGTTTGTTTGATACAAGAGCTAATTGTTAGATACCTAAAAAATAACCAAAATTAATCCTAGTGCATCTAAACAAGAGGGTTAATAGATGTAAGCTTACTCTTTAGCTAGTTAGCTAGCTAACTCTAAATAATTTGGGCTAATTTTTATCTCAACCCAGTTCCTAGTGATCCAAACATACTACATACACTATCTTTTGGCAATAACTCATGACTTGTCATCTACAAGTAACATAATTCTTTATGCACGTCATCAATCAGAATGGAACTACAAACAAAAGTTGTTCCATATCAAAGATGACTCTCGGCTCTCATGATTTTCTCCTTCTCCATGTGTCAATTCCTTGTTCATAGTTCATGAAATTGGATCTGCAGTCAAGTCATGAGTGGCCCTGATGAGCACCCTGACTCCACTGTAGAGGACCTCACCGCCTATTCCTCAATGTACCCTTGAACCATGAAGAACAAGGTCACCCTTAAATGAAATTGATACTAAACACCTCAAAATTATGTGTTCTTATTTTAACCTTGTAGATATATTATGTCATTAGATTACACTCCAATTTAAATCATGTGAGTAAACTTGAACTCACCTTAAACCCATAAAACACCTTCACTATACAAGATCATCTACATAAAATGGATCCTCCTAAGAACCAAGAGAAGCTAGGCTTCGTAGCCCTACTATATTGTGTCACTCATACTAAATTAAAGCCTTGTCCCATATGTAAGTTTTCTAGTATGATTGGAAAGAAGGTGGAAAGACTATTGTTAAATGGTTCTCATGTCTACTAACTCATCTTATAAAACTCTTCGTTGTTGATGTGCACATTGCCACATAGGATGAGGTGAGAAGTTGTCTAAAAGATACTCCCACCATCCGAAAAATATTGTCGTTTTAGAATCCTTTGAGTACAGCAAGGATGACGCAAAATTACCACCCTATAACGTTATAATCATTATATGTGGTGAAGAGTTAAATAGACATGCTTTTTGTATAATTGTATGTGATGCCATTTGTACATCCACAAAGGCCAACGCATACGATGATTGTTTCCCCACCGCTACAACGGTTTTTTCAACCCAATAGACACTTGGATATAATATTTTTCCTTAAACAAATAAACCAGGACACTCTTTTTGCATACATGATTCCTTGACTACCGATACTTGTCATTTTATGTGAAAAATACTTTGAAGGCTAAAACAATCTTATTTTTGGGCCACATGGAGTAAGGTAGATGACTTAAATAGTCTACCTAGTTGAAGGAGGAAATTGAGCCAAAGATGAAGTTTAAGATGTAAATATCAGATCAGCCGGATAAAGAAAAACACGCTGTATCAGCTTAGACTAGGATGTACTCCGTACTAAGATTGATAGTGACAGCTTTGTCCATCTTTTATCCTGTTAACTGTCAAGAGCAAGAGTACTAGCAGTCCATTATTCTCTAGCCTTGCTCATTTCCTGTTAACACAAGTACCCAAATCTAGGACCGTTTCAGGATCATTAGAGGAAAAGAGTGTGCAAACTACTTAGGTCTATCAGCAGCCCATTTCGTGGTAGGCAAAGCTATAATTTTGTTTTCTTGTCCGAAACAGGGGTGGGCATCAATTGCTTCCTTGCTTCCTCCCTTCCCCCATCGCCCCTCCCCTGCTCCCTGCTCCTGCTCCCCCGAAGCAGCAAGCCAGCCTGCCTGGTGCGCCCCACACGCCGCGCCCGCAGGCAGCTAGCCATCACCCACCTCCACCGCGCCCGCTCCCTCCCCACCATGAATCCGGTCCGCCAGCACGGCATCGTACCCAATCCGTCGTGACTGCCCATCTCCGCGAGCGATGGAAGGAGGCCGAGATGTGTTCTTAGGTGCGGCGGCAACGGCAAGAGCGTCGCAGCCGCAGCCGCAGCCACTGCCGCCGTCTTGCCCGTTTCACGGATCCGCTACCGCCGCTCGCTCCGGTGGAGCGCAGATGCTCAGTTTCTCCGCCAATGGCGCAGCAGGTGAGCGAGATGGATGTTGCAGATCTTTTCCTTCTTCTTTTCAAGTTTTTTCCGTGGGGAAGATACTGTTGCATCTGTGGGGGCAATGCTCTGTCTGAGCTGACCCGACCCCAGCTGTGTGTGATTGATTGCTTGCTCATGGGTCACGGCCGGCCATGGCCATTTCTTCTGCAAAAGCCCGTGCCTTTGGGGTCTTGTCACGGGCGAAAGACGCGCATGTTCATTATTATTCTCCGCTCCCCTTTTGCTTTCGCAACGCAAGCCCAGTATGTGTCCGCTGCCCCCTAAAGATGCAATCTTTATCCTCTTTGTGCACATACCTCACCTCACCCGCGAAAAAAAAGCTAAAGGGATCACTGATTGATGCTGGCTGCTTCCTTAAATCTTGCATGTGTGGGAACTAGGAGGCCATTGGTTACGGCCACTGTCCCCCCCCCCCCCCCCCCCCCCCCCCAAAGTGTTCCTGCTCCCCGTGTCCTCAGTCCTCACCACCGTATTTGGTTCTTTGTTACTGATGATGGCGTTCTTGTGATGAAGGGTTGGGTCTGTGCTCTGGTGCCAGCAAGATGCAGGGTGTGCTGTCGAGGGTGAGGGGGCCTTTCACTCCCACGCAGTGGATGGAGCTGGAGCACCAGGCCCTTATCTACAAGCACTTCGCTGTGAATGCCCCTGTGCCATCCAGCTTGCTCCTCCCTATCAAAAGAAGCCTCAATCCATGGAGTAGCCTCGGCTCCAGCTCATGTAAACTTGTCCTTTCTACCTTTCCTTTATTTATTTTTTGTCAGTACCTGAATATAAGGATGGTGAAAGTAAAGACTTAAAACTGAGCAAGTAAAATGGTCAGCTAGGTGTGGGTTTACTGTTAATCCAGTGCTCTGTCTCTTGTTTTGGATTTATCTAGGATATGGGTGTTGTCATCAGCTCGTTACGTTTATTTAAGGCACATTGGAAAGTTACAAGTCTTGGCATAATAATAACAGTCTCAATGATTTACTAGTGTTGGAAACATTGTTTTAGATTTAAAGCACTTGTTGCATTGGGATCTAGTTGTTCCTTATCTTTTCTGGAACAAGATGCACATTTGTCATCGTTAGTCTGTTGTAATATAAGCATTTCCAGATGCAATCCTGGCCACCTGATGATCTGAAGTTTTTACTGTTGTTGGGCTAGTGTCATCGAAACACATTTGTGGGTTGTTTATTGCATTTTCATTCGTAACGGGGACTCTATTTTTTGCAGTAGGATGGACACCATTTCGTTCTGGCTCTGGTGATGCAGAACCAGGAAGATGCCGCCGCACAGATGGCAAGAAGTGGCGGTGCTCTAGAGATGCTGTTGGGGACCAGAAATACTGTGAGCGACACATAAAACGTGGTTGCCACCGTTCAAGAAAGCATGTGGAAGGCCGAAAGGCGACACCCACCATTGCAGATCCAACCATGGCTGTTTCTGGTGGTTCATTGTTGCACAGCCATGTTGTGGCTTGGCAGCAGCAGGGCAAAAGCTTACCTGCAAATGTGACTGATCCATTCTCCCTAGGGTCCAGCAGGTGAAGTGACTTGATCGGCTGATCCTGCATTACTGTACTCATTTCTGTCACTTAAGTTTGTGATTGATTATTTTCTCAACATAAATGACATCCATGGTTGATACATGTGCCAGTCTAGCATTCAGGATTCAAGACATACCAAAACATTCAAAATTTTATATTTTTATAGGCATTTGAATTTTGTCCACAACCATTCATAGTTTAACAATTCGATCTCGAATTCTTTCATATCATCAGTGATTTCTTCATGTAGACTGCCATTGACGCATTCCATCTTTTATTGGCCTATTGTAAGCAACATGTGCAAAGAAAGGCAGTAGGAAGCACTACAAATAACTGGAAAGATATGGTACTTATGCCAGTACAAACTTTAGAGATAGCTGAATTGTAGTGTTCATCATACACTTCGAATTTTGATGGCATTATAGTCAACAGTGAAGGAAAAATAGGAAAGTTTTTTCTTCCATGAACTTGAGATGTTAACTCTGTTTTGCAGGAATTTGCTGGATAAACAGAATGTAAGCGACCAGTTCTCTGTATCCACTTCCATGGATTCCTTTGACTTCTCAGCGTCACATTCTTCCCCAAACCATGGCAAAGTATCATTTTCACCGGTGGAGATGCAGCACGAACATGATCAGCTGTATCATGTGCATGGAGCAGGCAGTTCAGCGGAACATATTAGTAAATCTCAGGATGGTCAGCTACTGGTCTCCAGGGAAACAATTGATGATGGACCTCTAGGCGAGGTTTTCAAAGGCAAGAGTTGCCAGTCAGCATCTACGGACATCTTATCTGACCAATGGACTTCAACTTGTGAGTTGCATTCTCCAACCGGAATCCTACAAATGTCTAGTAGCAACGCAGTGCCAGTAGAGAACCACACAAGTAACAATAGCTATCTCATGGCGAGGATGGTGAATTCTCAGACTGTCCCAACATTCCACTAAGTGTTCATCAGGCTGGTCTTGTTGGGATCCCAAATAACTGAAACCATGTTGATTTCATGAGTTTGCTGATACTAGGTTTTTCAGTCGAGTCTTGTAACTCCTGTTTTAGTTGTTATATGTTCACGTTATGTTGCCTTTAATTTTCGGTTCAGGTGGGTGTACCAATAATTTCATTCCTTCTTCCCTGCAAAGGATTTGAATTCCAGTCTGAGATTGGGTATTCATGTGGGTTTCCTAACATGGAGGTATTATGCATATTATGCACTTCTGATTTCCATTGAAGCAAGATTCCTTTAGATTGTAGAAGCTGTATTTTGTTCAGGCTTTTCAAGTGCTATACTTGTGGTTGATACAAATCTAGCTTGAGCTCTATTAAACTGTGAATGCATACTGCATCACAATACTTGAAGTTCATCTGAGGACACGTGTCCCCATATAATCCTTCATTGATTCTAGAAAAGTGTTACACAGATTCACGAGAGAAGATGGTGCTATTGCGAAGGTGATGCAGAGCCAATTCCTGTATCCCGCAGCACATCAGATGGCTTAACAAGATTTCAGAAACTCGATCAATAATGAACGTACTCATGAAAGTTGCAGAGAAACAACATATTAAACCTGCCATTTCAATTTCAATGGGACAATGTACATAAAAATATATACATTTTGGGAAGTCAGTACAACATGAGATTGTGATTGCACTTTTTGCAGCATCACAATCCAAAGACTTACAGTAATAATCATATACAAATAAATTGACTGTTTGCTCACTGAATCAGCATCATCAAACAAATTGGTTGACACAGGTCAAACAACAATCTAACTAGAGTCAACATCCATGGCATCTTCAGCGCAACAATCTAACTAGAGTCAACATCCATGGCATCTTCAGCGCGGCAGCGGCGGTGAGCCTTAAGTGATTGGAGAATAGAATAGCTCGAATAGATTACCTTCTTCATTCAATCAAGTCTCTGAAGAGTTTTGTAGAATTTTTGAAAAGAAAACCCTGCAAAAGTTGTAAGAGAATACTCTGCTATTTCCTTAGATCAGAATACTTTAATTATAATTCTTCCTATGTTGTCATCCTCTCCTTATGAGAAGTATGGACTCTTTTTTTTTCCAGAGGTATTTCGGACTTTTGTCCTTTTTTAATTCCTCTTGAGGGTGCTTCAGATTTTTGTCCATTTTTAATTCCCTCTATTCTCTCCCATGCATCTTTTGGCATGGATTATTTTCACATATTTTTACATGAGCCTCATACAACTCTTCTGAAGAGGATGATTCAACATATGAAGTAAATTATTATTTTATTCAAATTTTAAATCTGATCATAGGAGCATAGCAAAGTATTCAACTTGCAATCTTTCAAAGGTTTTTTTTTAAAATTTTAAAAAATAAATGCTCCAGAGACGAGATATCATGAATCAAGTTCTCATATTTTACTATACCTTATTCTCAAATCATCTTAAGTCATTTTCGGCTGCAAACCACGGCATGTTGAGCGCGGCAGCGGCGGTGAGCCTGTCCTTGGGGTTGTACTCCAGCAGACCTTGCAGGACGTCGTACCCGCCGTCGACAGCCGCTCCTCGGGCACCCTCTCGCGCAGCTTGCTGGGCCCGGAGACACCCAGTGGCATCAAGGAGACGTCGTCAGGGATCCCTAGGAGGTCGACGATGCTGATGAGCTGCTGATACAAGTCTTCCTCCGGAAAGAGTGGCTGTCCGGATACGAGGTCCGCCAAGATGCATCCGAGCGCCCACGCGTCGACGGGCTCGCCGCAGTCCTGCTTGTCGCCCAGAAGCAGCTCCGGCGCCATGTACCCGGGCGTGCCTTCGGGACCCGCCGCGCCGTCGTCCGTGGGCGGCGGCGGCGGCGCGAGCACGGACTTGGCGAGGCCAAGGTCGCAGATCCTGAGGCGTCCATCTTCCGCGGCGACGATCACGTTCCCTGGCTTGAGGTCACAGTGGACGACGCCGTGCGCGTGCATCGTGGAGACGCCGGCAAGCAGCTGCTTCATGGCGCTGCGCGTCTCCGGCTCCGAGAATGGGCGTCGTTGCCCGCGGCGGCGGCGGGAGCTGATTACGTCGTAGAGGCTGCGGCCGGGAACGTACTCCATGACGAGGTTGAAGCGGTGCGTGTCGTCGGAGCCGCGCACCACCTCCTTGAGCCGCACCACCGCGGGGTTGGCGGCGCACGCGGCGAGCATCGCGGCCTCACGCAGCAGCGCGGCCTCGCTGCCCGCGTGCAGGCTCGACTTGATCGCTACGATCTCGCCGGAGTCCACGTGGCGGGCCTTAGAGACGGTGCCGTATCCTCCGTGCCCGAGGCTTTTGAGAATCTTGTAGGAGTCGAGGGTGCTGATGCTGGCGGCGTTTCCTCGTCGTCGGTGATCCTCTTTGGAGGAAGCGGCGTGGGGGCGGCGGCGGATGGGGGCCAAGACGGCGACAGCCATGCTGGTGGCAGAGCCGGGCGGCGGCGGCGCAGGCGTTGTTGCTGTTGGCGAATGGCGAGTCTACGTGCGTACGGGCGGCGGGGAGAGGTGCGCTTTATTTATAGTATTGTCGTCATTGCTGCGGAACTTGGAATGGAGTGCGGAGTCGAGGTCGAGCCGGAAACGAACCGCGAGCATGCAGTTCGAGTCCGACCCTGCACACCCACGATAAGGCGGCGAGGAGGAAGGAGCGAGGTCGGCGACTCGGCGTTCCGTTTCCGTTTCGAAAAAAATAAAAAAACAAAAAAAATCTCTGCGACACATGGACTCGCGTGCGACACCCCGCGAGTCCGACTTGGCTCGATTATAGCGCGGCTCATTAGCCCAACGTACGACGTCCCTCTGGTATGAGTCGGAGCCCATCAAAGCGAGTCGATAATGGAGGCGTGTACGTCCTCTGGGACAAGGAGCTGCAATCGCTGCTTCAGAATCGATCGCCCATCCCTCTGCAGATCTATCAGCAGTGGCTCGTTCCCTCTTCAGACCATCCATCTTCTAGAATTGGAGGTTGTACTGATCGTTCGTTGAACCTTTCAGTCTATACTACTGAGGTAGTGCGTACTCCCTCATCAGCTTGTATTACATTAAAAAAAAAGCTGATCAGCTTGTGTTCGATGAAATTCCCAAGCGATTAATTGCCACTGGAGAATGAGTGATGCAGAGGAATGAAGTGCCCATATTTTCTAAATTTGTCAATAACCACCAGTATTGCATTGTACTGATCAGACTTGGGTAATCCCTCCAGTCCACACAAAGTCAAGACTGACAACCTGGCAAGCTTGTGTTGGAACAGATAGTGGTTGCAATAGTCCAGGGGTTCTAATGTGCTCACTTTTAGCTTGTTGACACACCTGACACTGCTACACGAATGTGTGGACTGTCTGTTTCATATTGGGCCAAGCAAACAGTGATTTCACTCTGTTATATGAACTTATGAAGCAGTGATCCCAGAGTGTCCTCCTATTCCACTGTTATGCACTTCTTCCAAAATGTGTTGTTGGGCTAGAGAGTTGTGACCCACCCAAACTCCGCCGTGTAACTTAATTACTCCATCTTGCAAAGTGAAACCCTTTTGATTGCTACCAGAAATGCTCAACTCAGTGAATAGTTGTTTGTCTTCAGAGTTGTCCTGCTATCCTTCCTGTAACTTCGGAATCCAGGTAGGCACACATTCTGACACAACAGCAAGATCTCCCTCGACCTGAGATCCATGGTATAACTGCATTGTTTATCCCTTTCTTGTATTGTATGGTATAACTGAGATCCATCAATTTCACTAGAGCTTTGTGTTGCAGTCTAGAAGTCATTCTCTGCTCAGTTAAGTGCAATAAGCTCTTATGATCTGTCCTGATCAAGAATTTGCCATGCTATAGATATGGTCTCCATTTCTCTACAACCATTTGGATGGCAAGGCACTCTTTTTCATATATTGATAGGGTTTGGTTCCTTGGACATAAGTGTTTGCTGAGATAAGCCAAGGGGTGATGATCTTGAATCAACGCAGCCCCAATACCAACATCACAAGCATCCATTTCTAGCACAAACTGTTTGCATGCACCATTTTGTTTTTGAGTAGCTGAAAGGCTTGATGAGCTTCACTATTCCACTTAAACTGCTGGGGTTCTTCAGTAATGCAGTTAATGGTCGACTTATGATGCCATAATGCTGAATAAATCTTCTATAGTATCCTGTCAGTCCAAGAAAACCACGTAATTGCTTCACTATGGTGGGTGTTAGCCATTGGATCACAACTTGCACTTTGCTAGGGTCAGTGGAAACTCCTTCTGCGGATATCAGATGTCCCAAGTATTCCATTGATGGTTCAAAGAAACATTTTCTGTGCTTGATATAGAACTTATTGGCGTGCAATGTAGCAAACACCTTACATAGCGGCACTAGATGCTCCTCAACTGTCTCACTGTATATCAAGATGTCGTCCATAAATACTAGCACACCATGCCTGAGTAACTTAGCAAACAATATGTTTATCAAACTCTGAAACATTGCAGGTGTGTTTGTCAGACCGAAAGGCATCACTAGGAATTCATAATGGCCTTGATGTGTTTTGAATGTTGTCTTATACTCTTCACCCACGGCCATTCTAATATGATGATATCCTGCTCGAAAACCTAGTTTCATGAACACTTTGGCTCTACTCAGTTTATCCAATAATTTAGTTATCAAAGTTTTCTCCTTGTCCCCTCCCTCACAACTTATATAACCAGAATACATACAACTGTTGTTGATCAGGACCTGTCCTACATAGGTGACCCCACCTATCAGAGATACACAACCACACCGGCCATTACACAATGTCAACTTGTTGAAGCTGATTACCTCGATTGGTGGTGTCATGGTCCTTTCCTCATCATAAACATGGGATGGCTCAACCATGGAGGTGGATGGCAGCAATGATTGATTAGACAATGCAGCGACATCATCTGGTTCTAGTGTTAAGGGCGATCCCTATTGCAACGTTGTGCTATCATCCATGTCCTCTGGAATAGCAAACTCGTCCATTGAACACGGAGCTTAATAGCCTACTTCTTCTTTTTCTTTGCTGGTGGGTTTTGAACTTTGTTGTGTCTTCTTTCGCTTCTTCCCTTTAGACACAGAGGCAGCCCACTCTTCCTCTCGATATCCTTTATTCGTCTTGTACCTACTCGCACCACAATTCAGATAGCTCTCCAAGTCTTTATAATCATCACCCCATGTTTTAAATAGCGAGCTAAGGCCAAGGTGTTTAGCGTTTTATAAACCGTAATTAGCGGACTTTAGCGGCAAAATAGTGGCAAAATTGTGCATGACCGCAAATAGCGGCACAATTTTTTTCAAGCTATTTCGGGCTATAGCGGCAAAAATAGCAGGCTATTTTTTTCCTTGTCATCACCTGATACCGAATACAATGATTCCTACGTGCGTGGATCTTCTCGACACCCATAGTAAGTGGACTGATTAGTTTCTTTGCATAGTATATGTTAGCAGGTACTTTGTTCTTCTTTGGAAGCATTTATGCAAGAATACTCAAGAACACATTGAAGGCAGCATCGGACAAACCATATCTAGCTTTTACCATCTACATCTTTAGCATAGACCGTAACATTGTGAACTCTTTGGTACAACCCTTAGACTCATTGTATAAAGGATCTTCTGTTGCCTTCATCATGGTCTCTATATCTCTCATTAAGAACAATGATGGATTTGTATGATGATACGCTATTGTGTCTAATAATTCTGCATCTTCCTCATCAGTAATAGTTGGCAGAACACAATCAGTTTTGACACCTTCATTTCCTCTAACAAAACCATCATTAGTAACATTTGGCACAACATATTCATTATGGGGACAAGGTTGTTGTGTCTCGTGTATGATCTGACATCTATTGGTGTCAATGTTAGCACGATTTGTAGTTATATATGGCGCATAGCTTCCCTCTCCATGCTTTGTCCAAATCAAGTAATCCTTTATAAATCCTCGGTAGACTAGATGAGAAATGATTGGTTGTGCATCATCAAACACAAAAAATATTCTTGCAGTCTATGCACAGACAATATATATATGCTTTTGTCTTTGTTCTCAAAGCATGGCTCCTAGCGACATCAATAAACTTATGGACCTCGGGTATGTATGATCGATTTACTCTTGATAAGTTATACATCCACATGACCTCTCCACCATTTTTCTGTAGAAAGTATAATGAATTTATTGTAAACATATTAATGCAAAAGAAATATGATTCACTACTAGGGATGTGCTCACCAATGACGATCTATATTCGTCACTGAAGTCTCCAAAAGCGTGAGATAGGATCTTTTGTGACGAGTTGGTGACGAAACAATTTTCGTCATGGAACGAGCGTCACATTTTGCATACAGTGACGAAACATGTACTTTCGTCATAGATTTGCATTTATTCTATGACGAAATAATCGTCGTCATATAATTGAATTCATTCTATGACGAACAATATTCGACAGTGATGTACCTAGTTTTTCGTCATAACATGCCGTTCTGTCTACCAGACGGCGTTTTCTTAGCTGACGTGGCAGCTGACACGTGGATGACACGTGGCTCCTGACGTGGATCGACACGTGTCAGTGACGTGTCCCTTTTTTATGGGACCACGTGGCATCCTATGATTACTCCACGTATCTAGCTGTGATTGTTTGTCATTTTCGTCACAAAACAGAATATAAAATCATCACAAAAAATATTAAATCATCACAAAATTGAATTTTTTCAGCACAACTGCTCGTGCTGATTTCATTTCATAATGCAAATAATATTGAAATCGCCCAAAAGGAATGAAGATGGAAGCCTCCCACTTGTATAGTTTCCAATTTGTAGACCTACAAGCTGGATAGAAGCATAGAACCTACTAAGTAACCTCATTCAACAACATCATGGTGAACAAACAAAACCTATCATCCCCTCTCTCCATACAAACACATCATTCATGAAACATAAATACATACTCCCTCCATTTTTTAGAATACACAACCTATATTTTCTCTCTCTATAGATATAAATACACACAAGCTATAGAACACAATATTCATACACATGGAAACAAATATATCTTGGAGAAACTAAATTGAGAAGCAATCACCAAAATAGAGAGAGGAGAAACAATATCTAACCATCTTAAGCCACCACATTTAAAGGAATAAAGACAATAATCTAGTTATTCTTCTCTCTAACTCATGGTGAAACCCTATATCCAAAAAATGAGCAATAATGATTAAAAGAGGCAAGAGAGGCATCAACTAACCTTCCTTAGCACAAATTCTTTCTAAAAAATGAAGATCAAAACATCTCTCCTTGTATTTTGTGAAATCTGGACATTCAAAATCACATCCAATGGAAGATGGTTGCGCTGAATAGTAATGGCCGAGGAGGAAAAAGGAGCATTTATAGTAGACTCAGTACTGACGGTTGGTTAAGAAAACCGTCTGTGTAAATAGATTTTAAGAAAACCGTCAGTATAAATGCTACATTTGCACTGGCTAGTGCATCTGTGTTTACACTAGCGGTTTCTAAGCTCGGTTTTGTACAAGCGTCCGTTAACGTAAACCGCCAGGGAAAATGAAATCTTGGTGTGAAGAGAAATCATCCGTGTACTAATGCTTGGCGCCTTCATGTTCACCTCCGCTTGCCTTGTATGGATGTGTGTGTCAGTAATGTCTAAGAAGAGAAGATGAGACTAGAGAATGGTGGCGCGTTTAGTACATGAGTTTAGAAATTTGGTCGATCAGTTCCTCCATGAAACTAACTGCCGGCTCATGCATGTTGGAACGCACGAGCACATTTGTTAGTATAGATAAAGACATAGAAGTATAAGTTTTAGTTTATCCGGCATTTTTATTAGCTGATGCATTAATTGTCCAAAGCACCCGGACTGGGCCGTTCTTCTTTTTTTTTTTTTGATTCGGGCCGTGCTGCCCCGCCGGCCTGGCCCGTTTAGTAATTAATTAAACACTACCTACTGTAAGAAAGGATGTCGGATCCGACACTTTCCGTCGTTCGTATCCGACGCTAGCAAACGAACGACCGAGGAAACCGGCACACAACGCAGGTGCGAAACGGAACGCCGACCTCCTTCCTCCTGGTTGTGCACGGTCGGACTGCGGTTCGTTTGCAGTTCGTCCTCGACTCGAAGGATATGACACGGAGGATATGGCGCCGTCTCAAAGGCCCGCCACGTGGAGTCCGGCGAGATCGTGGCGATCAAGTCGAGCCTGCACGCGGGCAGCGAGGCCGCGCTGCTGCGTGAGGCCGCGATGCTCGCCGCTTGCGCAGCCAACCCCGCGGTGGTGCGGCTCAAGGAGGTGGCGGTGGCGCGCGGCTCCGACTGCGACACGCACCGCTTCAACCTCGTCATGGAGTACGTTCCCGGCCGCAGCCTCTACGACGTCATCAGCTCGCGCCGCCGCCGCGGGCAACGGCGCCCGTTCTCGGAGCCGGAGACGCGCCGCGCCATGAAGCAGCTGCTGGCCGGCGTCTCCACGATGCACGCGCACGGCGTCATCCACCGCGACCTCAAGCCAGGGAACGTGCTCGTCGCCGCGGAAGACGCCCGCCTCAGGATCTGCGACCTTGGCCTCGCCACGTCCGTGCTCGCGCCGCCGCCGCCCACGGACGACGCCGACGCGGGTCCCGAAGGCACGCCCGGGTACATGGCGCCGGAGCTGCTTCTGGGCGACAAGGACTGCGGCGAGCCCGTCGACGCGTGGGCGCTCGGATGCATCTTGGTGGACCTCGTATCCGGACAACCACTCTTTCCGGAGGAAGACTTGTATCAGCAGCTCATCAGCATCGTCGACCTCCTGGGGATCCCTGACGACGTTTCCCTAATGCCGCTTGGTGTCTCGGGGCCAAGCAAGCTGCGAGAGAGTGTGCCCGAGGACCGGCTGTCGCCGGCGGGGTTCGACGTCCTGCAAGGTCTGCTGGAGTACAACCCCAAGGACAGGCTCACCGCCGCTGCAGCGCTCAACATGCCGTGGTTTGCAGCCGAAAATGACTGATCATAGATGTTGCAGCAGAGACGCCAACTTGGCTGTAGTGTTATGCTGAGGTAGTTGATGTACTCTAGTTAGATTGTTGTTTGCCCTGTGTCAGCCAAGTTATACGACGATGGTGATTCAGTGAGCAATTTATTTGCATATGATTATTAAGTCTTTGGATTGTGAGGCTGCAAAAAGTGCAATCACAATCTCATGTTATGCTGACTTCCAGTATATATATTCTTTATGTACATTGTCGCATTGAAATTGAAATGTGCAGGTTGATTATGTTGTTTCTGCACCTTTTATGAGTAAGTTCATTATTCATCGAGTTTCTGAAATCTTGTTAAGCCACTCCGCTAGCAGCGAGAGGCTTCATGCCACCGCTAGGAGCGTCAGGCATTGCCAAGATAGCCCCAAGTCTCCAGGCAATGACAGTCATACATTCCCACAACTATGTCTTGTCACTCCAATTATCCAATAACATTCATTGTGTAATGGTGGCGAGAAGAATGTGAGGAGGATCAATAACACAGAGGAGGGGATCTGTCTCCTGTCTCTTCTCTGTTCTTCCCTTGTATTTCTTCCTCTCGGTATCGGGTATTCTACTTTTGTTCTGTGTTATATTAGTTTGATGAGGATACAACATAGCCTCCAAATTCAGTAGCACAAGGCCACTGGAAAAACTTTTTGGACAACAAACATATATATCTTCATTTCAACAGCATCGAGCTGTTATCAGTGATACAGTGCTGCATGTTACATATTGCAGTGCTTAAAGCACACTGGTTTCCATGATCCATGTTGGTGCAAGTAATAGAAACAGGGGCAGTTTGTGAGTGTACTGCTAAATGCTTGCTTTTCCAACAGATGAGCTATATGGTTTTGGTTCCTCCCAATCTTGAAAATCTTGAAGTTGTTTCCTTCATTGCAGCTCATGAACTCCTGGGTCGATGATTTGATTCTCCAATCTCGTGGTGACGAATGATCTGTGCTGTTAATGAAAGAGACCAGGTGCTGGTTATCTGATAATTAGTTTCGGTTTTCCAAGTGTAGCCGAGAAGCCACTAAAGCAGCTAGTGCTAGAGCCACAGCCTCTTCCATTAAGGCTGAGAAAGAGTTGTTGTTTGTTCCCTGGATGCATATATTTTTGGTGGGCTGCACTTTGTGTTGATGGTGAGGACCCCCAACCCAGCTTTTCTTGGCATATGGTGGCTGTGGTTTGGGGCTATTGAGGCAACTGTGTAAATTCTTGTTGGATTGGAAACATTGTAAGGCCAGCAGCCCCCGTTAGTTGCAAACTGCAACAACTAATGCTATCTTTCTTTCAATTTTCCCGAAAGAGAAAATGGTCCGTGGCCAGTTTTATTTAGATAAGCCATCGGGATACCTCCATTTCGCTTGCCATTGGTACAAAATATTTTCCAGTCTCCCACACCAAACCCTTGAATTAAGCAGACCTTCGTGGTAACTGATAATGAAACACATTTGTACGTATTTATTTGTTACTACTATCCACATGAAGCAAAACTCCCTTGGCTTTGGCCATTTAATTTTCAGCACAACGCAAAAGCTTGGGGCTATAATACCGTTGTCACTTCGGAAGTGAACGTGACCCTCAGTTATCCAAAATGAAGCACCACAGCGCGGCTCTCCGGACTCATTTAAGCGAATAGCACTACATTTCGGTAAGCGAAGACAGAGCATTAGCGGAGCAGTTTTTCATAAAGAGCAAGCCAAGGGAAGGTATGGAGGAGCCTCTAAGCCTTTTAGGGTTTTCATCCATTCTAGAAAATGATGTGCGCTTCATGGTGCTCTACCAGCAAGATTGTGAAGCAAAGGTGAAATATATCTAGACAAATTGATCTGGTGCTAAGTAGTATTCATAGACTATACAACTTATTATATGCAACATGTTATTGTGAACAGGAACTCATCGAAACATCTCGGAGACTAGAGATGAAAATGGACTAGATTCGCATGAAAACGTCTCCACAAGAAACGCCTTGGCCCGGTTGGCTCTAGAGTGGTGCCTCGGCCCCACCATGTGACACACGCCATCTCAAAGACCGACGCCCTAGTGTGGAGCAGAAGAGAGGGAGGTCGCAGAGGAAGAGGGGAGAACAGAGAAGAAAGAAGAGAGGGGGGGGGGGGTAGGGAGGGAGCAGAGGAAGAGCCACGACTGATAGCTGTGGGAGATAGAGTATCTCAAATAACATAAAGGAATGTTTTTTCAGTGGCAAACACCGAAGTACCAGGTGTTCACACATAACACTAGCGCATAAGAGATTTACCGAGGCAATCGAAATGGATATACAAGGATGGTCACATGTACGCCTTTGTAAATAAATAAAAAAAACAAAAAAGACTTGTTGAGCCCGTGGCACCATGGAGGACACCAATACTTTGCACACGACACCCGCACCACCGTCAGACGGGAAGCCTTGCCCACGTGCTCTCGTACTTGCAAATTTTCTGAAGCTAAGCATGCCATGTCCACCCTATTGAACCCACTGCCTCTGACCATGTTGCTCCCGAGCTTGGTGCCCCTATCGACCCATGCCCTATAATTGAGGAAAGCAATTAAGTTAGTGGAAGTGATGGGTAGTCACAGGGAAGTGAGAAATCAAAGAGAAGCCAAACTTACCTCGCTGAGTCCTTCGCTACCTCGTCAGATTCACAAGCTCTTGTCGGATCTGCCCTCACCTTAGCCAACACTCTTAGATCAAAATTTAAATATAGTTACCTAATATGGGCAATGAAATTTTGGTCCATAGTATTCACTAACCCACTTGGCAATGGTAGGAACCAACTTGATGCACCACATGATATGCATCCCAACATTACCGACTCTCCAAACTCCTTGAATTCCATTGGACTTGTCACTTCCCCTTTAGGATCCAAACTTTCTTGGTGCTCTTCATGGTTGAAATAATTACTTTTGGAACTGAAAGGTCATATCCCAAGGCTAGAGGGGGGGGGGTGAATAGCCTAAATTGAAAACTCAAAACAAACTCAACAACAAGTTAGACTACAATATGGCGACGCTCGACTTGCACTAGCAAACTAGGGGATGCAAAGCCTCCTAACTACAATTGCTATCCTAATATAGCTCTAGAAGCACTCAATGCCTACTCAAGTCTAGTAGCCCTCTAGGCACAACCTAATATACTAAGACAAGTATGAATAAGGAAATGCGGAGATGGGAAGAGTGATTATACCGTCGTGTCGAGGTAATGAGCCAATCAAGTGAACTCCAAGCAATCCAATCAATCACAATGATGAACAAGAGGTTGACACTTGATTTTTCACCCGAGGTTCACTAGTTTGCCAACTAGCTACGTCCTCGTTGTGTCGGCTCACTCACTTGGAGGTTCACGAGCTAATTGGCATCACACGCCAAACCCGTCACTGGGTGCCGCACAACCAACACAAGATGAGGGCACTCAAAGACACGCGCAATCCACTAGAGTTACCTTTGCGATCTCCCACGGGGAAGGCACAAGAACCCCTCACAATCACCACTTGTGGTCAATGAAGCACAATCACCAAGCTTCTCGAATCCACACCGCTTGCTCCAAACCGTCTAGGTGATAGCAATCACCAAGAGTAACAAGAAACTAGCAGCAGTATCAACTCCCAAGTGCCACTAAGATGAATCACTTCATGCAATGCACTAGAATACTCAAATATCTCCAA
The DNA here is from genome assembly GCA_022036555.1 of Microstegium vimineum. NCBI lineage: Eukaryota > Viridiplantae > Streptophyta > Magnoliopsida > Poales > Poaceae > Microstegium > Microstegium vimineum. The sequence continues at coordinate 19,176,822 of CM039132.1, read as the reverse complement.
TGGATGATTAATCAAGTGTGAGATGAGTGGGAGTGTGTGTCACAAGCTCACAAGAGTATGCAATAGCCAAATGTGCAAGAGAGACTCATTGAACCAGCCACACACCCTTTTATAGCCTCCTCAAAAATACTAGCCGTTATGCACTTGGAGCTGCAGAAAACGTGACCGTCGGACCACTTTTCAGCACCGTCGGACCATAGCAACTGGTCCAATGCTTCGAATTTTGACCGTTGGCGCGCAGTTCTGACCACCATCGGACCACCTTCATTGGTTCGAAGGGCTGGTCCGACGCCTTGCCCTTGGCTTCAACAATCCACACAGTAAGAACCCTGCCTTCGGACCACACCTCCGGACTAGTCCACCGGACTATGCAATCTGGTCCGGAGCTTTTTCAGACCTTCGATGTTTTTACGCAGGGAGCACCCTTGCTTCGGACCACACCGTCGGACTAGTCCACCGGACCATGCCGTCTGGTCCGACGCCTGTCTTGATCTTCTGCTCAGCCTTGACCGAGCCACCGGACCACTGGCCGATGGTCCGAAGCACCACCGGACCACTAGTCTGGAGCTCTTCTGCTTGATAGCCAGTGCTGGGAGCAACCGTCGGACCACCTCCTATGGTCAGGAGCTCTCAGGCAAACTGGTTTGACACTTCTATCTTGGGCAGAAATCTCTTCTCTTTGCTTCCCTTGATCTCATGTGCCACCACCAAGTGTTTCACTGCCTTGTGCAAGTGTGTGGCATAATTTATCAAGTTTACAAGGGATTGTTCGTTAGGTTTTATATGCAATGCAATCATGATCAACCTAATGGCACTCGATAGTTGTAACCACTAACTATTTTCCCCTCTTCATAGTACGGTTACCTATCCTAAATGTGATCACACCCACTAGGTGTCTTGCTCACTCAAATGAAAAAGCCCTAGCTTATACCTTTGCGTTGAATAGCTTAGGGTTTCCTCCTTCTCTCCAAGTGTGGAACTTTGGCTTGCTTTTCTCCTTAGCCTCCTATGCTCCATCACTTGTCTTCTTTACTTCTCTTCATAGTGTTCTAAACCTACTCACACTTAGAGCTAGGTTAGAACTTAGGTTTCATCAATTACCCAAAACACTAGAGATCTTTAAATCTCCCCCTTTTTGGTAATTGATGACCCATTTAAAATGATATGAAATATGATTTTGATTTCAACCCCAAATGATTGATACGACTTGAAACACTATGGAGTTAGGAAAGGTGGTCAATCATTTCTAAGTTGGTTTGATAGTGTTAACTCCCCCTACATGTGTGCACTTCTATGAATGAGAATCAAGCTTTGCACACATGCTTAGATAGAACTTTTGGAGGGGTGAACAACTAACAAACTATGACATGATGCTAAGGTTTTAAGAATAGACCTTTGAAGCGTGATACCAATCGAAGTGCACCTTTCATTTTACTCTTAGCAACATGGTTAGCTCGATACCAATTGGAATACACAATTTAAAAAAGAGAGAATATCTAGCTAACTTCCTATGCATGCTAGTGATCAAATCATAAATCAAGATTACAACTAGTCATGCACCACACAAGCAAGAAACCACTTGAGAAGTACTATAACTTCAATGCAAGCAAGCATATGAGTGAATGCACATTCAAATGCAATAATTTGTTCATAGGCTTGCTCCCCCTACTTGTGTGCTCAAATTTTAATTTTTCATTTTTCAAAATCTTATTTCTCTCCCTATCTCTAGATTCTCCCCTTAACGACTTGTTTCTTTTCACTTATCATGTTTCTCATTTTAACATTTCTCCCCTTTACTTTACTATTATCATTTTAGCACAATTTCTCCCCCTTTGTCACATATTATCACAAAGGAAACCACTTGTAGTAACATGTATCACTTGAGGATACTTAGAGAGATTTGTTTTATCAAGTCAAATTAGAAAGAGATGGGTGAATTATCAATTTAAATTCAACCTAGATTACTTGTCCTAAGTACTTAACACGGTTTAAACCATGGATAAGCTTCTTCACACATCTTGCAATGGTTATCTTATCCATGTTGGTTAAGTACAAGAATAAGCATTCTAGATTAAACATGTGAGGTTGCAAGCTTATCAACATGTCATATGCCACCACTAGATCAATCAACTCATAGAAACTATAGTGATGTCATATGTCCATAGAAAACATTTGATTTTCATGAATGAGCCTATCATGAGTGATGTCTATATGCTTCTACACAAGACTAGCAAAGGATGAATGCATATGTCAATCAATTGTACCTTGCTATGTTGGAGTAGAGGCATGTCATAGTGGGGTGCATCAACTCATGTTGGAGAAATCCAAGATTTTCAATTCATTCCTTAACTTGCAAAACCTCTTCTTATCAAGTGGCTTGGTGAATATGTTGGCTAATTGATCATCGGTGCCCACATTGTCAATAAAAATGTCACCCTTTTGTTGATGATCTCTTATGAAGTGATGTCTCACATCTATGTTCTTTGTCCTTGAGTGTTGGACGGGGTTGTTTGTGAGCTTCACCGCACTTTCATTGTCACAAAGCAATGGGGATTTCTTGAATTCAATTCCATAGTCCTCCAAAGTGGCTTTCATCCACAGTAGTTGTGCACAACAACTCCCCGCACTAATGTATTCGGCTTCGGCAGTAGAGAGTGTCACACTATTTTGCTTCTTGGATGACCATGAGACTAGTGACCTTCCCAACATTTGACATGTACCACTAGTGCTCTTTCTATCCACTTTGCAACTCGCATAGTCAGAGTCCGAATATCCAATCAATTCAAACCTTGACCCCTATGGAAACTAAAGTCCAACCTCTTGTGTATGCTTGAGATATCTCAATATTCTCTTTGTGGCTTTCAAATGACTCTCTCTAGGAGATGCTTGAAACCTTGCACACATGCATACACTAAACATGACATCCGGTCTTGAAGCGGTCACATAGAGTAAGCTTCCAGTCATAGACCGATAGAGTGTTTGATCTACCATCATGCCACTTGAGTCACTATCCAAATTTCCATTAGTCCCCATGGGAGTACTAATGCCTTTAGCTTCTTCTAGCCCAAACTTCTTCATCATATCTTTGATTTACTTGCCTTGACTCACAAATGTACCATTCTTTATTTGCTTGATTTGAAGTCCAAGGAAGTAACTAAGTTCACCAATCATTGACATCTCAAATTCATTAGCCATCATCTCCCTAAACTCTTCACAAAAATCTTGATTTGAAGATCCAAAGATAATATCATCCACATAGATTTGCAAGATGAACAAGTCATTTCCAATCTTTTTGGTGAATAGGGTAGTATCAACCAATCCCATCTTGAACCCCTTAGAGAGAAGAAATCTTCTCAACCTCTCATACCATGCTCTAGGTGCTTGCTTCAACCCATAGAGAGCCTTCTTGAGCTTGAATACATGGTCGGGCTTCTTAGCATCTTCAAAACCGGGTGGTTGTTCAACATATACCTCATTGATATACCCATTCAAGAATGCACTCTTGACATCCATTTGGTATAGCTTGATATTATGTGCACAAGCATAGGCCAATAGGATTCTAATTAACTCTAATCTTTCCACCGGAGCATATGTTTCCCCAAAGTCAAGACCTTCAACTTGAGAGTAACCTTGAGCTACTAGTCTTGCTTTGTTCCTCACCACTATTCCATCTTGATCTTGCTTGTTCTTGAAAACCCATTTGGTTCCAATGACATTGTGCTTCTTTGGTCTTTCTACCAATTCCTAAACTTGATTTCTTGTGAAGTTGTTGAGCTCTTGATGCATAGCATTTATCCAATCAACATCCTTAAAAGCTTCATCAATCTTGGTTGGCTCAAATGATGAGACAAAAGAATAATGCTCACAAAATGAAGCCAATCTTGATCTTGTTTGAACACCACTTTGAATGCCTCCAATAACTTGATCCAAAGGATGCTCCCTTGCAATATTGGTAGGTTGAAGCACTTGCATGTTGATGTCATTTGTTTGAGATGATGAACTAGCTTGAACTTGATCTTCACTTGCATTTGCTTGATCTTGAGTTGGAGAACCACTAGCTTGATCACTTGGAATGGTTACTTGATCTTCATCTTCATCTTGGACTTGTCTTGGTCTAATGTCACCAATATCCATATCTTTCATAGCATTGACCAACTTGTCACCTCTCACATCATCCAAGTTTTCTTCTTCATCTTGAGAGCCTTGAGTTTCATCAAATTCAACATCATGTACTTCCTCAAGAATGCCACTCGTCAAGTTCCATACTGTATAAGCCTTGCTAGTTGTTGAGTAACCAAATAGAAATCCCTCATCACATTTCTTCTCAAACTTGCTTAGTCTTGTTCCCTTCTTCAAGATATAACACTTGCATCCAAACACCCTAAAGTAGGCAATGTTTGATTTTCTTCCATTCAATAGCTTATAGGGAGTCTTCTCAAGCATTCCATGACAATAGAGACGGTTGCTAGAGTAGCAAGCCGTATTGATAGCTTCAGCCCAAAAGGAGTCACTAACATTGTATTCACTTAGCATTGATCTTGCCATGTCAATCAAGGTTCTATTCTTTCTTTCAACTATCCCATTGGATTGAGGAGTGTACTTTGGAGAGAATTGATGATTGATTCCAAAGTCATCACAAAGTTCTTCAACTCTTGTGTTCTTGAACTCACTCCCATTGTCACTTCTAACTCTTTTGATAGTTGTTTCAAACTCATTTTGGCACCTCTTGACAAATGACTTGAAGATATCAAATGTGTCACTCTTGTCACTCAAGAAGAATACCCATGTGTATCTTGTGAAGTCATCCACTATCACAAAACCATACTTGTTGCCACCAATGCTTATATATGTTGTTGGCCCAAAGAGATCCATGTGCAATAACTCAAAAGCTTTGTTTGTACTCATGATGCTCTTCTTTGGATGAGTGTTGCCAACTTGCTTTCCGGCTTGACATGCACTACATAGCTTGTCCTTCTCAAATGTGACATCCTTCAAGCCCTTCACTAGATTATGCTTGATTAGCTTGTTCAATTGCTTCATGGCAACATGTCCAAGCCTTCTATGCCATAACCAACCCATGCTAGATCTTGAGATGAGACATATAGAGAGTTGGGTCTCACTAGCATTGAAATCCACTAGGTAGAGGTTCTCATACCGAAATCCCTTGAAGCTCATGTTTGAACCATCCACACTAATGATTTACACATCCCCCACTCCAAATATGCACTTGAAACCGAGATCACACAATTGGGCAACCGACAATAGATTGAACTCAAGCCTTTCTACTAGAAGCACATTGCTAATGCTTAGATCATTGGAGATAGCAATCTTTCCAAGCCCTTTCACCTTGCCTTTTCCATTGTCACCAAATGTGATACTATCAAAGCCTTGTGTATTATCTTGGTTGATTGAGTTGAACATGCTTCCATCACCGGTCATGTGTTGAGTGCACCCACTATCAAGCACCCAATGCCTCCCTCCGGCTTTGTAATTGACCTACAAGAGAGATCAATTCTTTTTAGGTACCCAAACTTGCTTGGATCCTCCAAGGTTAGTTACCAAAGATTTTGGTACCCAAATGGACTTCTTTGAAGCCATCCATGGTGCACCAACAAACTTGGCATAAGCTCCATTTGTACCCTTGGAAAGTACATAGAATGAATCAACTCTAATGGAGGATACATCTTGCTTGGTCTTCTTGTTCATACATTGATGCTCGTTGTGACCAACTTGCCTGCAATTCTTGCAATAGATACTGGTGTTCTTCACAAAACAAGTTTTGTGAGAAACAAAGGCGGCCTTGCCTTTCTTTAGGGTATAGCCCAATCCCTCTTTGTAGAGATAAGCTCTTTGGATATCCAAGCACATAAGCAAGTGGTCCTCACCTCCATAAGCCTTAGCTAAGGAGTGATTGAGCTTTGTAACCTCCTTCTTGATGGTTTTATTTTCCACCATTAGTGAGGCATCACAAGTGAAACCATCACTAGTAGATGAAGTAGGAATGATAGTGCTATAAGAGGGTTTAGTGGGAGCAACAATGATAGAAGTATAGAAAGATTCATCAAGAATATCACAAGTAACTCCCATGTCATATGTTTGAACAATCTCCTTCTTACTTTGATCAAGGAGGGAGGAATGAGCTCTTTCAAGCTTAGTGTGATACTTCACTAGCTTCTCATGGGCTTCCATTAGCCTCTCATGAGATGCTACAACCTCATCAAGGTTTTGCTCAAGAGCCACATTGGCCTTTCGCAATTCCTTGCATTCCTTCCTCTTCTTGTCAATGTATTCCTTAGCTTGTTCAAGCATGTCCATGAGTTCCTTTCTTGAGGGCTCCTCACTATCACTATCGCTCTCACTTTCACTCTCATCATGAGAAAGTACCTTAGTGGACTTAGCCATGAAGCATGATCATGGAGTGTCAAATAGAGAGATCTTATCCCTCATTGCAATGCTTGTAAAGGCCTTCTTCTTTGTAGTGGTCTTATTCTCATGATCACTATCATCACCACATTAAGAAGAGTCACTATCCCAAGTGACAATATGAGAGTAGCCCTTCTTCTTCTGCTTGTTGTCAAATAGGGGCTTCTTCTCTTTCTTGCCTTTCTTCTTGTGATCATCATCATCCTTGTCACTATTGTAAGGACAATGAGCAATGAGATGATCAAAGCTTCCACACTTGAAGCACTTCCTTGGTTCATCATAGTTCTTTGTGGAAGTCCTCTTTCTTCTTGCACCATAGCCCTTCTTCTTCATGAATCTTCCAAATTTCCTCACAAAGAGAGCCATTTCCTCTTCATCAAGATCACTAGCACTTAGGTCTTCACTCTCAATAGATTCTTCAATCTTTCTCTTGTCCTTGCTCTTGTGTGATGATGTAGCTTTGAATGCTACACTCCTCTTCTTCTCATCCTTCTTGTCTTCCTTCTTTACATCTTCTTCCTTGTTTTCCCGATATGCATCTTGAGTCATCACATCCCCCAAGACTTGATTTGGAGTCATGGTGTCTAGCCCACCTCTCACAATCAAGGTCACAAGCGTGTCAAACCGGGATGGAAGACACCTCAAGAACTTGTGAGAGAAGTCCTTGTCCTCAACCTTCTCACCAAGAGCCGTGAGATCATTAACTAGCACTTGAAGCCTATGGAACATCTCCGGCATATTTTCATCATGCTTCATCTTGAAGCTAGCAAACTTCTCCTTGAGAATATATGCCTTGGCCCCCTTGACGGCTTGTGTGCCTTCAAATGATTCTTCAAGCTTCTTCCAAGCCTCATGAGCACTCTCTAGATTCTTGATTTGTTCAAAGACCTTCTCATCAAGAGCCTCATGGATGGCACTAAGAGCAATGTCATTGCGTTGAAGCTTTTCTTCCTCTTGTGGAGTTGGAGCATCCACATTCGCAACCTCAAACTTCTTGTCCACCACAAGCCACACCTTCCGGCTAATTGACTTAATGTGTGCGGTCATCTTGACCTTCCAATAGCCATAGTTGGAACCATCAAATCTTGATGGTTTCTTAATGTTGTGGCTATGAGCCATGATCACACCGTAGATTGTTAAGCCTCAAATCATTGGTGTACTAGCTCCGATACCACTTGAAAGGTCCTATCCCAAGGCTACAGGGGGGTGAATTGCCTAAATTGAAAACTCAAAACAAACTCAACAACAAGTTAGACTACAATATGGCGAAGCTCGACTTGCACTAGCAAACTAGGGGATTCAAAGCCTCCTAACCACAATTGCTATCCTAATATAGCTCTAGAAGCACTCAATGCCTACTCAAGTCTAGTAGCCCTCTAGGCACAACCTAATATACTAAGACAAGTATGAATAAGGAAATACGGAGATGGGAAGAGTGATTATACCATCGTGTCGAGGTAATGAGCCAATCAAGTGAACTCCAAGCAATCCAATCAATCACAATGATGAACAAGAGGTTGACACTTGATTTTTCACCCGAGGTTCACTAGCTTGCCAACTAGCTACGTCCTCGTTGTGTCGGCTCACTCATTTGGAGGTTCACGAGCTAATTGGCATCACACGCCAAACCCGTCACCGGGTGCCGCACAACCAACACAAGATGAGGGCACTCAAAGACACGCGCAATCCACTAGAGTTACCTTTGTGATCTCCCGCGGGGAAGGCACAAGAACCCCTCACAATCACCACTTGTGGTCGACGAAGTACAATCACCAAGCTTCTTGAATCCACACCGCTTGCTCCAAACTGTCTAGGTGATGGCAATCACCAAGAGTAACAAGAAATTAGCAGCGGTATCAACTCTCAAGTGCCACTAAGATGAATCACTTCATGCAATGCACTAGAACACTCAAATCTCTCCAATGGATGATTAATCTAGTGTGAGATGAGTGGGAGTGTGTGTCACAAGCTCACAAGAGTATGCAATAGCCAAATGTGCAAGAGAGACTCATTGAACCAGCCACACACCCTTTTATAGCCTCCTCAAGAGTATACAATAGCCAAATGTGCAAGAAAGACTAGCCGTTATGCACTTGGAGCTGCAGAAAACGTGACCGTCGGACCACTTTTCAGCACCGTCAGACCATAGCAACTGGTCTGATGCTTTGAATTTCGATCGTTGGCACGCAGTTCTAACCACCATCGGACCACCTTCATTGGTCCGAAGGGCTGGTCCGACGCCTTGCCCTTGGCTTCAACAATCAACGCAGTAAGCACCCTGCCTTCGGACCACACCTCCGGACTAGTCCACTGGACTATGCAATCTGGTCCGGAGCCTTTTTAGAGTTTCGATGTTTTTACGCAGGGAGCACCCTTGCTTCGGACCACACCATCGGACTAGTCCACCGGACCATGCCGTCTAGTCCGACGCATGTCTTGATCTTCTGCTGAGCCTTGACTGAGCCACAGGACCACTGGCCGATGGTCCGAAGCACCACCGGACCACTAGTCCGGAGCTCTTCTGCGTGATAGCCAGTGCTGGGAGCAACCATAGAACCACCTCCTATGGTCCGGAGCTCCTAGGCAAACTGGTCCGACGCTTCTGTCTTGGGCAGAAATCTCTTCTCTTTGTTTCCCTTGATCTCATGTGCCGCCACCAAGTGTTTCACTGCCTTGTGCAAGTGTGTGGCATAATTTATCAAGTTTACAAGGGATTGTTCATTAGGTTTTATATGCAATGTAATTATGATCAACCTAATGGCACTCGATAATTGTAACCACTAACTATTTTCCCCTCTTCATAGTACGGTTACCTATCCTAAATGTGATCACACCCACTAGGTGTCTTGATCACTCAAATGAAAAAGCCCTAGCTTATACCTTTGCCTTGAATAGCTTAGGGTTTCCTCCTTCTCTCCAAGTGTGGAACTTTGGCGTGCTTTTCTCCTTAGCCTCCTATGCTCCATCACTTCTCTTCTTTACTTCTCTTCATAGTGTTCTAAACCTACTCACACTTAGAGCTAGGTTAGAACTTAGGTTTCATCAATTACCCAAAACACTAGAGATCTTTCAAGAACCCAAACTCATTTGGCCACTATTGCATGTTGGCTTCCTTGTTCACCTTGATGGCCACAACCTTGCCATTTTTTTCTTCTCCAACAAGTATGGTGCTGTGACCTTTTTGTCCACCTTGATGGTGTCGATGATGAGATTGGTTGTTTGTTAGTTTTTATCTTTTTTCTTTTCTCTTGAATTCTTCACCTTGCAGTCATATGATCTGTGGCCTTTCTTATAACACACATAGAAAACCACTATTGTGCCATCATCAACTTCTTCACTCCCTTGATGGTGTTATCTTGATGAGTTTAGGCTTGCTCCATCTTGCCTTTCACTAGAAACAAGTTCTTGGTGAGGCAAGCCACTTCTTGCTTGTGATACTCATTTTTACATTGTAACCTCTTGTGTGCATGAACGTGCAATGACGTTCACAATATAAACTTGGATGTAATGGGGTGAGTCCCATTCAACTAAATCATCACAGAAGTAGAGAAATTTTTAAGTATGTAAAAAATGAGATTTCCTTAGATGCCTTAAAGGGGAGTGTTTGCACTAACTTCACATTTTTCAATCCTACTAGTTAGGTCAACATTAAGATTTGCAAAAGTTTTGAATTGGCCAACTAGTTCTTTATAACTAGTTTTACTTTTAATTCTTAGTTTTTTATTTTTCTTAATGCAAACTTCTAAGAAAACATGATGGTTTTAGCTATATCCTCGTATGATGTGACTCATCATTAGTTTGACTCTAGATATCACTAGAGATTTTGATGTTACCACGTGCATTGAGGCACATGTGTGAAGAGATCGGTGATGAGTTCTTGTGGCTGTGCCTCTTGTGCTTGACTTCTTCTTCACTGTAAGAACCATCCAAAGTATTGATTGTAGTGAGGGCTTGGCTTTTAGCTTTGCTTGCTTCTTCTTGGCCATGGGTGTTGTCTTGCTTAGACAATCTTCCATAAAGTACCTTTTTTTACCACCACCAAAGAATCCATTCTTTCTTTACCTTATCCTTTGTGCTGGTGAACATGATATCTTCAATTGTCATGGGTACACCCTTGGCATGGATATTGCAAAGCATCCTTTCCCTCCTTCTATGAGTTGCACCACTTCTTCATTATCGAAGGAGGTGGTGCAAGCTTCATCTTATTCTTCTTCTTCATCATCATCTGCATCTTCACTCAATGAGATTGTCTCAACTTGCTTATTTCCCTTCATCTTCTTGTGAGAGATATGATTTTTCATGATGAAGAGGCTTCGTGCTGACCCAATTTTGTGACATCAAATTCCACAATCTTGCCAATGACAAAAACAAAGGTCATTGTGCTCAAATGTTTCATATTGTGGAGTATAGTGTCTATGGATGCATACTTCTTCATGTGTAACACCGAGATGGTCTTCCTTACCATGTTCGCATCACTTATCTTTTTCAAACCTATTGCATTGAGCTCATTGACATAGATTCAAATGAGAATATCATTCACTACCTCTGAGTTTGGGACCGTGTCAACCAATTGAGTATCTTAGCATCTGGAAATGCCTCCCACATTAACTCTTAGAATTTGGGAAACTTTATGTTAATAAGGTTTAGTACCCTTAATTGATAGTGACACAACTTCTCATCTTGGCGGGAATGCAAGAGTTTTCTAGGACATTATTGGTGAGAAGACGTATTAAGTGATGACAAAAGACCTAGGCCGACCTCATGACCAACACATTTAATCCACACTACTCGATGGCTAGATATAGTTCCAACTCTTCAGAGTAAGGTCGACACCACCCTCGCATGGAGTCCGAGAAGAACATCAGCTTCCAGTAGATGATGCTGCAATGGGAGGGGCTGCCCATCCCGTATTGTGACCCCACCCTATGCATACTAGCCACCACTTTTGTGTCTCTGCACCTTGAAGACGCATAGGTGGATTTTGTGGAGTGATGGAAACCTAGGATGTCGGTACCACATATGTTGTAGGGAAAAAGTAACTCAATTTATTTTTTGTTCATTTAGTTTTGGCAATGCAAAAGCTGAAATTGAGTTGTACTTATAGTTATTTGTTTTTTCTTAATCCAACTTATATTGCGGGTTATATAAGTGGTACGACCCTCCATATGGAAAATATCTGAAGACTTTGCTTCTCGATTTATGTAACAAGATTTGGAAGTTCAATGCAGAGGCCAATGAAGATCTGCATGAGGTGGAAGAGATGCCACAACTTGAAGAAATGACGAGGGTTCCAACAGAGATGAAGGAAGATTTGGTATGGGAAAGAAATGTGCATGCTGCTCCTCTTTCACTTATTTTGTACTTACCTCAATTCTTGGCATTTTAATTGACAAGTTTCTTAATTAGTTCACCTCAATAGATTCAAGTATCAATTGATATGTCAAAGTGAAATCTGTCACTTTTGTACAACTATTGTTGAACTAACTCCTTCCTTAATACGGATACTAACAAACTTATCTATAATATCTCTTAAGACTCCTAACAACCATCTGCTAATAATAAGGACTAATAACTGCTAACAAACTTAATTGCCTAGGACTCCTAAATAATTGATAACTCCTGCCTGCATTCAGTTAATTTCCCTTTGTAAGAACCTCTCTCTTATTTATAATTTTTTTTTGCCGAACTGTGGGGATCTCCCCCACAGTCTTTTTAGTCAAAAAAAACTAAATGCATCCTATACTTCCTTGGACTTTAGACCCAGCTACATGGGCACCAACTTATTGAACTGTATATACACTCCTACAGTCCTACCATTCTTCCCTACAATCTATTATTACCCACTTTGCTCCCTTGTTCTGCTTTACCCTGCTTTCGGTGGACAAAAAGCATCCTCTCGTGCTCTCAGCTTCATGACCTCTTTCTTCGCCGGTGCACAAATCTTTAGCGCCTAGTCGCCACGTTTCTGCTCCATCCGGATCTAAGGTAACTTCACTCGATTCCATCTTTTTTTGAGCGAATTGAACCTTTGGATTTAGATCCAAACTAGCTACAATAGTTTTCGTTGATGTACAGATAGAAATGCATCTTCTCGTGATTTTGGAGTTTTTGGCCTTTTACCTCCGTGAAGTATGGCTTGTGAGCTTTATTGTCTTCAGTATTGGTTCGCTCAATCAGTGCTTTGTGGACAAAGACGATGAGCTAGATGAAAGTGTACCAATGCGTATGGATAGGGTTATGGTGGTGAATGCTCAGGATGACATGGAGATTGACAATGATCCCGTGGAGGTGGATCTACAAGATCTTATGGAGATTCACAATGATCTAATGGTGGTCGACTAGGATCTACATGGAGAATGATTTATTATTCAACTAGTAATGTACACATGTTAGCTTTTGCATAATGTTGTCATGCTTGTTAGCTTGGTATCGTTCGCCTACTTATTCGATATGAATGTATGAAACTCAAGTTAGATTCCTTTGAATCCGAGTAATGGAATTGTGCTTTTCTTTCAATGTCCGGCCTCCTTTGGAACAAAGGATTGGCCATTATTGACTTTCCCAGTTTTCAATTCCTGTCTTTTTCCTATTTATGTGTTTTGCAACGCGAGGGATTCTGGATACAAAAGAGAAAGTGGGCGCCTCTATCTTCTTTTCTAAAATATGCAAAATGGTGAAAACAATCCGAAACTTATTAGAAGCATATTGATACCTTGCACATCTAGAACATGCAACAATTTACAAATTTGAATATATTTTCTTACGAGACAAGAGAAATTTGCCCCTAATGAGATTATATTAATTAATAATAAGGAGGAACAAAAAGAAAATAAGATTACAAATAAAAGAGCTTGTACAATCACGGCGTACTTCTCTTCTTCATTATACATACATACATATGAATCGAGCATGAGCTAGCATATGACCTACGCTTGCATAGTACAGTACTAGTTTTTCTCGCCATTGTGAGCAGCGGCCTTCGCTGTGAGGGGACGCGCTTGAAGCCCGCCACCTGGCCTCTCCTCCAGCACATAAGGCATATGGGTCCCGAAGACCTTGTCCCAGGTCACAAAGAATGGCTGCGAGAAATTGAACCTGCTGCCACGCAGCTGGTGGTGCACGTCGTGGTACGCCGTGTTGTTCCAGAAGCAGAGATGAAACAAGTTTCCCGGCAGCCACAGGCCACAGTGGTCGTCCACGCCCTTGACCGTGCACAGCGAGAAGAAGAAGATGGATGCACGAGGCGACATGCCCGAGAGGACAAAGGCCAGCGCCCCGCCGAGCGTGTCGAGCAGGAGGCCCTCGATGGGGTGGTTGTACTGCGAGCCGAACGCGTAGGGCACCACGAGACGGTGGTGCCACGAGTGGATGTGCCGATAGAGGAACCGGTTCAGGTGCATATACCTGTGCCAAGCGTACTGCCAACCATCCAGCACGATCATGGCCACCGCAAACTGCCGTGCCACCGTTGTCAAGTAGGAGTAGGATGACGATGGTCGTCCTTGTGCTTCTTCTTTATCGTATGCAACCGCCGTTGAGCTGCTGCTATCGTCTCCGGTGAGCTGCATGTTGTGTTGTATACAAAAGTTTCAGAGTCTAGCTACCAAGCTCGATCAAGGGCCGGGGCCGGCAATGTATGTAAGAGTAAGGAGAGTGGTCTAGCTAACATACCGTGAACACGACGGCAGCCACTGCAGCCTGCACTAGCTGCTGCAGGAGGACGCCCTTGATGACTTCCCGCTTGGACACCAGGTTCTTGCTGTCCTCCTCCTTCCTGGGATGCAGCCTGTACTTGTCCATGGACTGGCCAAGCGCCATGTACATGCCTGAGTACACCCAGTACACCAGGATGGGCACGAAAATGGCCAATGCCTCGTCGGAGAAGAACTCCATGGCGGATATGCGATCTCGTCGTTGTTGTCGTTGCTACGACGACGGCGCAGTTGTGGTTATCGAATGAATCTTGATTAGTAGGATCTGCTAGCTATACAGGTTTTGCATCTACTGCTTGCATGGTTGCAGCGAACACTAGAGGGGCTTGGTTTAAATACAGCTCGCTCTGGAATATTCTGTTTGGAGAGATTTGTATTTAGTAGCTAACCAACTTTGAACAAGCACGTACACGCATTGATCTGCAATATAACACGCGCGTATATAGTGTCAGTGTGAACAGGATAAATGGACCACTATCTATTGACCATGCATAGATAACAAGTGGAGGTTAATATAATACAGACTTACAGTGGTTTCTGTGAAGACATTTGTTACCGACTACATATATACATGATATAGATAAGATAAGCGTACGTTTTTATTACTTGTAACAATATATGTCCTTCTGTACACAGTTGAGTATAGTTGTCTCAGATATATATTCACTTAGATTTATTGAAATATAATCCTGGTGCTCTTTTTTTTTTTTGCAGTTTCCTAGAGTTAGACATGCGTATAGAGGCCCTGAAAGCCACTAGTAGCGTTAAAAGAGTACAGAGAGATCATACGTCCATCACACGGTCAGTGAAAACGATTTACTAATTTTTACGTAAATATATAAGAAGTAATGGGCCGGCCGGGTCTGGACGGCGATCGAGAGTAGGTGTAGCTAGCATTTGGGGGAACGAGTCCAGTTTGCAACGCGGGCGCATGGGGACAAGCAGCAGGCTGGCTAGTGGCTACCATATTTCACAGTAAAATATTCGGTGGTAACCGGCCACCTCACCAGCTGACGAAAATATATATGATGTCCAGGTCGTAGGATATATATATATATATATATATATATATATATATATATATATATATAATATATATATATATATTCACATTATTATAGCGCAAATATAACGAATTACTACAACCAACTTGAATAGCGCCATTATAGATTCCAAATTTATTGCATGGTGCAATAAAAATGTTTGCACATATTGATCTACAAGTGTCCTAATATATTGAAACGAAAGGAAAAATGTTCAAGCTTCACAATATATAAAATGGCTTCAGCTTCAGAATGAAGAATGTTGTTCCAGCTTCACGAGAAATTGTTCCTGTTTAAAAAAAAACAAAACAAAAACACAATGATTCCAGCTCCGTGAGAAAATATTTTATGTTCATGATAATTAACCGGCATGTACGTTCTGTTAGAAGAATGACGATATTCGTTGTCCCCAAGAGAACAATTCAATGATGTTCCAGGTTCATGAGAAAATGGTCTATAGGTTCAGAAGAAAATTTAATATTACACTGTGTGAAGAAAAAATGTTCTAGCTTCATGAAAAAAGTAAAATGTTGTAGCTTCACAAAAAGAACTTTCTAGCTTCACAAGAAATTTTGCATCAGGAATCCTGGACTATTTTCGAATCACCTAAATGACTTTTGTATTTTCTTTTCTCTTATACATTGGTATGGAACCCATTCCTTACTCCTTTCCTACGTTCTTCCACCTTTACATTAGCCGACCAATACAAACACGTACACTTCTGCATGGTTGGATAAATTTTTTCCAAGTGCAGAAAGATTGGAAGTTGAGATGAAGAGTTGTTGGAGACTGATTTTTTCAATCTTGCCGAAAAATTATGATTGGGAGTGAGTTTTACAAACTATTGAAGATGCTCTTATGTTTCTTTAGAGACAAAGTTGGTTAAAAGAATTTTCGTTGCAAATTGGGTGGCCAAGATACTAGCATACCAATATTTGTCTTTGACCTTTATATATGTCCTTCACATGAGCACATAACATTAGGCCATTCAATCATTTTACTTGCTAGTTGCCACTGATTCTTCACTTGAGTACCATATGACTGTCATGGCCTCTCTACTAACTCAATCGACAAGCACGTGCATGCATCAATCATTTTCCATCTTTAACCACAAAAATGTCATCACGATTCCAACATATATAGGACGGTATGTCGTATAATCTTAGATATTAAATCACATAAAATTATCATATTTGCTAGAAACTTTTATGATCACTACACCAGAGTAGCCCATCACTGGCGGTTCCAAACCCCCCTTCACTGGTGGATTTTGAACCACCATAACTTACTCGGCAGTGATGAGCTGATCACATCACTGCCGGTTATGCCAAACCGACAGTGATGGCTCAAGTATCACTGCCGGTTGGTGTCACAAACCGGCAGTGATACTTGATCCATCAATGTCGGTTTGGCTAACCAACCGGTTGTGTAGATTTTATATCAATGTCGGTTTTCTTTGAACCGGTAGTGATATAATTTCCACAATTTGCATTTTATTAATTGTTTTTATTTTCATTTGGGGTTTAGGGTTTAGGATGGAGGTGGTGGGGTGGGAGGTCGGGGAGGTGGAGGTGGATGCTATCGAACAATTTGATATCGATGTGAAGGTGGTTGTAGACCAGCGACAATACAAATCCATCAACATTTATATTACAAAAGTTCCAAAACAAAACTTTAAGTATCTAATTAAGTGTCGCATTACAATAGCCTATCGATACGGTCTCTTCCGTACTGTGCCTTGAACTTCTTAGTCCTCGCAATGGAGAATGATCCTTTCTTGGACAATATCTCGTCCGCCACAAATTTGCTATCTCCTCTTGAATTCCTCTTATCTCAAAATCTAGCAACATGTTGTGATTATGTTCTTTGCGCTGTAATTGAAGCAAGATGATATTGAGATGCACATATGTAAGACGAAACAATAGAAATGGGATGCCTACGTATCATGTCATCTCCTCTTTTTGTGTTTGCGCCAAAGTACGAAAGCATTGCCCACATCACATAGAACCCACATTCGTTGTTCCCCATTGGTTGATCTAGGGTCTTGACATCTTCCATATACTTCACTCTGAATGGGGCTCTTCATTTCTTTTGCATCTTGCTATCCAGATTTCTCCAATCAGGTAATGGCTTCATTCTATGTGACAATGGAAATGAAGTGTGAATGCCGAGGACATTACAATATCCTATGTGATTAGAAAGTGTCGTGATATTGGGTTCACTTTATTCAGCACTTTGACTAGGTGGTCGATAACAAAAAATGGCTTTTTCCTTGAGTCTCACACCTCGATAATTGAATCTTGAAGATTTATATCTATGAGGACATAATGATTGCTGCAATCACAAAGTCCATGTTATTGAATGACATATCAAGAAAAGAAGCAGTAAAATAAGGGTGGAGAACACATACTCGCAGTTCTAGGGTAGGAGTACGGTTTTTTCCGTTTTTGAACATATTTTCAAATTCAATCTTCAAACTGTCCGTACATAGTCATCTTGAAGACCGGCGGTGCATGTTGTCTCATTTACAAATATGGGGTCCAAGAAGTCTATATTGCTCTCTCGCCTCTTTATGTACCATTTTGTCACACTCCTGCATAATAAACATAGGATATATTCAAATGCAGATCACATAGTTTATTATAACGTTGTTAGGGTACGGTACTTACATAGTCCATAACATCAAAATCTGTGTATCCATCATAATAAATAGTATCCATCCTTTCTTCGGGATGATTAAAAATCTGTCCGGGAGGGATGCATACTTCAAAATAGACACAGTCTTCGCTGGCAGTATCCATAGTGTAATAATTATGCAACTGTCGCATGTATGTTGGCAAATCTCTATACTCTTGTTCGGTGGCGACCAAAGACTTGTCTCTTGAATACTTGTATACGACCATGGCTGTTTTGAATTCGCTTTTTCCGTAATAGATATATGTGGCCCTCTCCATGAACCCCCTAATGATCAAGTGCAATCGTATATGGTCCACGTCGCCCTGTTTTCTCGTATTCTTGCAATCTTTGCATGGACAGAATACAAGCTGTGAGTCCCCAGCATTGGCTCTAGCGAGCTTGATGAAATCATCGATGCCCGTCAAGTATCGTGGGTCTGTACATGACAGATCGTACATCCACCCTCACTCTATGTCTGCACAGGTAAATGGGCAGGCCAAAGGAAACATAGGAAAGTTTTAATAAGAGCCTTTCTGAAAAATATTATTTGAATCACATAAGCATAATATATGCTTCGATATAATTTGAAATTTGTCGCGCTATAAAAATTGAGACAAAAAATAGAAAACAATGGAGGCTTCATCGTAAACAACATTAATTGCACACCCTTTTTGAACATCAATGTAGGCGCTTATTTAGTTCCCTTCCAAATTCCAAAACTTTACAAGATTCCACATCCCATCCAAATTCCAAAACGCATGCATGGAGTTGTTAACACCGTATTTTGGTACGACCGAACAAATACGGTGGGTCCTGATGACAGAGGAAATATGCCGAACAGGTGGACCGAGAAGGCTGGTCAAGGAAACCGACTCGAACAAGATTACGCGTATCGGCTGTTGTGAGATACGCACAGTGGGCTTCACCAAGATTGGGGCCCAAGTCATCTGAGTTTCCTTATTTCGGCCAACGGCTGGGTGAGATTAGGGTTAGTGCTATGGTCTATAAATAGCGAGGTCGGAGGAGTTTTAGAGGACATTCAATCAATCAAATACACAACTTAGTTTATTCTGGCCACCATCCAACCCTAGGAGTAGGAGTAGCGTAGATTTAGGTGAACCTTCGACGGACCGGGCTGCATCGACCAGATCGACCTCCTGTTTGCTTGTAAGTTTAGCCTTGTTGCGGTGAACCTTCGGCTAATCCCTTGTTGTGGTTGTCACATGTCACGGGTTCGAGACATACGCTCGGTTATTAGATTCGTTTGAGAGTGGTTGGATCTAGTTCAACATACGTGGTACGACTGCATCTACCAGACCCCACTGCCACGTATGTTGGGTTATGTCTGTCAAATCTTAGATGCGTCCGAGGCTAAGCGTATGGATCTTGTTCAAGCCTCATGGATTCCATATCGGCTAACATAGCAGATCTGGTTGCGTTTCAGTCATACGGTGCATGTGCTTTATTGTGCTAATTCGTTAGATCTATTAAATGTACTAGACGTGGCTTAACTTGTTTACTTTTATGACTGCATAGAAACACCCCAATGCTAGTAAATGAGTTACGTTATCGGGTTAATTGTCATCATGGTTGCATGGGAACACACCTCCAGGGCCGGTTCTATGTTTTCAAGGGCCCTAGGGCGAACTTGACAATGGGCTCTTATAGCTAGATATATGTTTAATTATATATATGTGCTAATACGCAATTGTATAAAGATATATATATATATATATATATATATACATAGGAGTTAATTGATGAGCAATGACAATATTAGGATACAATGACTAAAATAACAAGAAAATGATACTAATTTGATTACCTCAAAATCTCGAATAAAATAAAACTCCATTATGAAAAGAGACTCTGTTGGGCTTTTCTTGATGCAAAATCATTAAGGACGGCGTCGAGATCAATAGTATCCAAGGTATCCTTCTCAATGCAGCATGCAGCTAAGTCATTCAACCTTTCTTGTGACATAGTTGACCTCAGATAGTTTTTCAATAATTTCAATTTGGAGAAACTTCTTTCGGCAGAGGCTACGGTCACAGGTACAGTCAAAAGGATTCGATAGGCAAATGAAACATTTGGATAACAATTTGCAGCCATAATGAACTGAAGAATCTGAGTTGCTGACATCAAAGTATCTGGTAAAGTCAGTTGCAAAACCTTTAATTCTGAAATGAAATCATTTATCTCAACATCGCATGAATTATCATGAGAAAAATTCTTTGCAAAATTGGTGCAACACTTGCGCAGATCATTGTCATCCAAAGACTTCAAGTTTTCTGAGTTGAACAAGAAACCAAACACTTTTTCAAATTCCTTCAACTGCTCAAATCTAGTGGTCAAAGAAGCAATTGCAATATCTATCATGACTAGGAAATAATTAACTCTCAAAGATTCCACAGCTGATTGTGTTTCTTCATCTTGGTCACTTGCTTCATCAAAATGTTTCTTTCTTTTACTTTGACGCTTTGTTGGAAATTTTGGCTCTATACCCAAGTCAGATGCAATTGTTTTTGCAATATCCAAACTAGCAGTGAAGCCCTCATCTCTGTACCTCTCAAAAAATGATATGCAACCTTCAATTTGTTTGAGAGCAGCATCCATGCACACAATCTTAGACTGTAGCTTTTTGCTCACCATATTTATGGAAAATAAAATATCATACCAAATAACCATGCCAAGTATGAATTCAAAATTCTCAAGTGCAGAAACCAAAGATTGAGCATCACTTACTGCTGCTGGGTCATCAGTAGAAGCCTTCTCTACTTGTTTCAAAGCTGTCCTTATTTGATGAGTCTGAAATCTGATAGCTTGGACACTATTTACTCGACTTTCCCAGCGGGTATTAGAGAGGGATTTGACAGTCAAGTGTTCAACATTGTCAAGCAAAATCTTCCACCTTTTGGTAGAACGTGCAAATAATGCATAAATTCGCTGAATAACACCAAAGAAAGAAATAGCTTTGCTGCAAGACTTTGCCATATCACAAATAATAAGATTTAAACTATGACATGCACATGGCATATATAATGCTCTTGGGTTGATTTCAAGCAAACGCTTTTGAACCCCCTGATGCTTTCCCTTCATATTAGAACCATTGTCATAGCCTTGCCCTCTCACATTAGCAACATTCAAATCAAGAGATTCCAGTGCACTAATCAATTAATTAAAAATCCCCAATCCAAATGTGTCATCTACCTTCAGGAAACCCATAAAAAACTCCTCTACTCTTGGAACATTACTTGACATATTGACACAACGCACAATTAGAGTCATTTGTTCTTCATGGCTTACATCTGGGGTACAGTTCAAGATCACAGAAAAATATTTGGCATCCTTGATTATCTTCAATAATTTACTTTTCACAGCTTGCGCAAGAAGGGAAATTAATTCATTCTGAACTTGGGGGACAAGATAATGATGATGAACCTCACTGTTCTTAATTCGCCTAATGTGTTCTTGCATAACAGGATCAAACTCACCCATCATTTCAACTATGCCCAGAAAGTTGCCATTGTTAGGTAGGTAAAGTTTCTCATTTGTCCCACGAAAAGCCAAATTATATTTAGCAAGAAACTTTACAGCAGCAACTATTCTTGCTAAAACTTGCCTCCAACGTTCTTTCTCCTTTCCAATTTCTCGCTGCAAATCATCATCAATTGTTTTGTTTTGGCTCAACCTCACCCTCAGTTCATTCCAAGTATTCATATTAGTTATATGCTCCACACTGTTCTCATGTTGCTTTAGTCTCAAACTAAGATGTTTCCAATCCCTCATTCCATCTGCTGCTAACACACTTTTGCTCTGATTTGATTTGAATAATTTGCAGCAAAAACAATAAACTTTATCGACATGTTTGGAGTAAACCAACCATTTTCTATCAATTTCCTCACCATTGCTTAACTTCCTAGTATAGTAAGCATATGAAAAATGTCTGTCATTAGCATCTGAAGGGAACTGCAAATTCAATTCTCTCACAGGGCCTTTCTCAATTAAGATATCTCGTCCCTTATTATCAAGATTTCCCCAAGTTCTAGGATCATAGATAGCGTCACTTGAAGCTTGTGGCACCATATCAATTGGGCTTTCAGTTTGAGATGAAGGCTGCTCTAAATTTTCAGGTTCTGTACCATGATCTTCTGCATTTACATTGTTAACTTGCTGCTGCTCATGTTCTTCAATACTAGGATTACCATCAGGAACAACACTATTCGGACTCGAAAAAAACTTATGTATAGCACCCTTTTGTGATTGAATAAACTGATCTTCTAGTTTTCTTTTTTTCCTTTTTGCAGCACCAGATAAATGCTTCTTAGGTAACATTGGAAAATTTGGCGAAACCTAAATTTTGAGGAAAACATATGAGAAATAATAGCCATAACCATTAACCAACATCTAGGTGTCCAAACTTTTTTTACACAAGCAATCAATCCAATTTAAGAACAACAAGAAGAACCCTAATTAAGTCCCTAACCTGTAGTCTGTAGAGAGATCGCTTGATCTTGTTCTGATCGGCAACAGCACGTCAGCGGCCCCCTCACTCCCTGATCGTCGCTGGACGTTTGTCTGGACTCCTGCTCGCCGGCGCCCCTCGCCGGAGATGGAGAAGACTCCCAAGGATCAAAACACTCTCACAGAGAACACACGTGAACTCAGTGGAAACCAGAGAGATTGGTGCCGCTAACAACCGCGCTTTTTCAGACTCTGTACTGCGAATTATAAAGGCTTGATTACAACGGCCGATGGCCACGCACCGCACACCGCACGACCTCCTACTTGCTCGCGCCATCCTATGAACGAACTCGTGCAGTGCACGGTCTCCACTACAAACGGAAATGAAGAGCGAAAGAAACGGACTACCACCGCATGAACCAGCATGCGTCTGGCTTACATTGACGCGCCCAGATTAGCTAAGTCTAGGCCCTGATTATTGGCATGCAAAGAATAAACAAGGAACATGATAGCCGGGCCAGGATTATCCAACAATCTCCCCCTAAGACTTGCTCGGCTTACTGAATGATGACGACGCCAATCTTGCTGCGTAGTTCAGCAAATCTTGCTCACGCCAGTGACTTCGTCAGGACGTCTGCGAGCTGTTCCTCAGTGCTCACATGGTCCACGTATATCTTCCCGGCCTCCACACATTCACGTATAAAATGAAATTTAGTGTCAATGTGCTTACTTCTGTCATGGAGTACCGGGTTCTTGCTCAAAGCGATTGCGGACTGATTGTCCATCTTTAGTAGCGGCGACTGGACCTTGTCGCCAGTGATGTCGCCCAGCAGCCGTACTAGCCACACAGCCTGACACACTCCAGCTGCGCCAGCCATGTACTCTGATTCGCATGACGAAAGAGCCACCATCTTCTGTTTCTGGGACTGCCATGAGACTGGCATGTCGCCCAGGAAGAAGATCACGCCTCCGGTGCTCCTCCGTTCATCCACGTCGCCCCCCAAGTCACTGTCAGTGTAGCCTGTCAGTGAGTAGCCCATCAGCTTGCTGTCGGGGCAGCCGAGCTTGGAGTAGCGGAGTCCGTAGTTGATGGTGCCGGCGATGTAGCGCAGGATGTGCTTCACGGCGGCGTAGTGATCTTGCTTCGGCTTCTCCATGAATTGACTCACATAGCCCACCGCGAACGTCAGGTCTGGCCTCGTATGTACCAGATAACGTAGACTCCCCACCAAGCTCCTGTACATCGTGGCATCAACATCCGGAGCTGAGCTCTTAGCAGAGAGCTTCAGCCGGACCTCCATTGGGATGTGGCACGGATTGCAGTCTGCCATGCCTGCTTTCACCAGCAGCTCGCGGGCATAAGCAGCTTGGCCAAGGGTGATCGCATCCCCTGATTGCTTGACCTCCAGCCCCAGGTAGAAGGACAGATGGCCAAGATCACTCATCTTGAACATCCGCCGCATCTGCTCCTTGAAGAAATCAACATCGGCAGCCCGTGTGTCAGTGATGATCAGGTCGTCAACGTAAACCCCGACCACCACGCGCGACGTCACACTGCCCTTGGTGTACATCCCATGTTCACTGCTGCACCTTGTGAAGCTGAGCTCGCGTAGAGTATTGTCGAGCTTAGCGTTCCACGCTCTTGGCGCCTGTTTGAGCCCGTACAACGCCTTCTTCAACCTGAGAACCTTCCCTTCATGTCCTGCAGCAACAAAACCCGGCGGCTGTCGAACATAAACCTCCTCCTTCAGGTCTCCATTCAGAAAGGCTGACTTGACATCCATGTGATGAACAAGCCAGCCCCTCTAAGCTGCAACAGCCAACAGCATGCGCACGGATTCCATGCGTGCAACCGGGGCAAAGACTTCATCGTAGTCGATCCCCGGCTGCTGGATGTAGCCTTTGGCGACGATGCGCGCTTTGTACTTGATGACGGCCCCTTGTTCGTCGCGCTTCAGCTTGTACACCCATTTAAGACCGATCGGGCGATGGCCGTGTGGCAGATCGACCAAAGCCCAGGTCTTGTTCTCCTTGATGGACGCCATCTCCTCCATCATCACCTTGCGCCAGCTTGCGTCACCCTGAGCCTCCTCAAAAGTGTTAGGCTCGTCATCGCCAGAAGCAAGGAGCAGCTCCTCGTCCATGGCGAAGTCTCGCTCCGCCAAGCCTGGAATTTCCACTGGCCCAAGCATGTTGTCCAGTGCTCTGAACCGGAGTGGTGCGCCGTCATCATGGTCGCCATCGAGATCTGGGGACAGCTCGGGTGGCGAGACGAACTCCACCGGCGTTCGAGCTCAACCAGGTGAGCCCGCTCCCCCCAAGTCATGTGCTGACGTCTCTGGTGAACCGGGGCTTCCCCCCGCGTTCCTGGAGCTTGCTGGTGAAGCCGTGTCCGCCGCGTCCTCCTGCGCGGTCTCTGTGTGGGCGCCGTGCACCAGCGTCACGGTCGTGTGCTCGACAATGAAAGGGTCCGCATCACCATCACCAGCCCCTTTCTCGCCGCTCCAGTCCCACGCCCTGTCCTCCTCAAACACCGCGTCCCGCGAAATGATCACGCGGCCGGTGTCCGGATTGTAGAACCGGTAGGCCTTGGAGCCCGGCTCGTACCCGATGAACACCGTGGGCATGCTCCGATCATCCAGCTTGCGTTGTCCACCGCCAGGCACCTTGACACGCGCCACACATCCAAAGGTTCGAAGGAAATGGACAGGAGGCTTGAAGCCATACCATGCTTCAAACGGTGTTTTCCCTTCTACACTTCTCGTCGGCGATCGATTCAGGATGAAGACGGCTGTGAGCACCGCCTCCCCCCACAACCAGCCCGGCACCTTCTTGGCTTTCATCATGCTTCTTGCCATGCCGAGCACAGTTTGGTTGCGCCTTTCAACCACGCCGTTCTGCTGTGGCGTGTAGGGCGCTGTCAGGTGGCGCTGAACGCCGTGCACGGCGCAGTGCTCAGCGAACGCACGCGCCGTGAACTCCCCGCCACAGTCAGTCCGGAGCGTGCCCAGCTTCCTTCCTGATTCCACCTCAGCTCGTGCCTGGAACTGAATGAGCGCCTGCCCAGCTTGGTCCTTCGACGCCAGCAGTACGAGCCACATAAAACGGCTCTTATCGTCGACGATGAGGAGGAATGACCGCTTGCCGTCAGGCGTCTCAGGGGTGATCGGCCCGCATAAGTCGGCGTGCACCAGCTCCAGCAGGTTGGGGGCGCGGTACTTGGTTGTTGCCGGGAACGGGTGTCGGCGCTGCTTCCCCGCCAAACAGCTATCACAAAGCTGCTCCACCTGTTCGATTGACGGCAGCCCACGAACCATGTCACCCTTGGACAGCGCCCTCAGTGCCTGGAACCCGATATGGCCAAATCTGGCATGCCATTTCCAGGCCACCTCAGAGCACCGAGCAGCGAGGCACACCGGCTTGTCGATGTCGGTGTCGAGGATGTACAGGCGGCTCGGCGAGCGCTCCACCTTGATCAGCAGCCGCCTCGCCTGGTCCCAAATTCTGAGCACACCCATCTCGATCAGAACCTTGTAGCCATATTCGTCGAGCTGCCCCAGGCTGATGATGCGCGCCGTCAGTCGCGGGATGTAGTAGACCCCAGCCAACACCTGGTGCGCGCCATTCTTGCACTTGAAGAGGATGGTGCCGCGGCCCTCGATGGCGACCACCGATCCATCTCCGAAACGCACGGTACCGCGGACGCCTGTGTCGAGCTCGGAGAAGGCATCGCGCTGGCCCGTCATGTGGTTCGTGGCGCCGGTGTCCAATATCCAGTGCGCGCTCCCACCGGCGTTCTTCTCCCCAAGCTGCACGAACAGCTTGTGCTCGTCGAGGTGGATCTCCGGCGTTGCAGCACCGGATCGCCTGGGGATGGCGGCCGCCGCCGCCGCCACGGCCACACACATGACTGCCTCTGGCTTCTCCTCCGTAGCCACGAACGCGCCCGGCGTGGGCTCTTCTTCAGCAAATGCCCACCGTGTGCGCCCTCCTCCGTCGATCTCCACGGTGAGGGCATCTTCGGTCAACGGTGCCGGCACAGGGACCTCCTCCAGGTGGAAACTTGGAGTGGGCTCTGGATCCAGGGAAGTGATCCCCAGCATCAGAGCCCCTTCTCTGGGCTCCTCTTCCGCCTGGGCTGTGTGGGCCGCCTTGTCCCTTTTCTTCTTGCGGCACTCGCGAGCCCAATGGCCCGTCTTGCCGCAGTATGCGCATTCATCTCCGGCGAGCTTCTTCTTGCCATCACTGCCGGTCGGCGCCTTGGAACCGCCGCTGCTTCCATGGTGCTTCGGTGGGCCGTTGCTGCGCCCACGCCTCTGGTTAGAAGTCGTAGGACGCCCACCGCCCGCCGACGCGCCTGCACCAGAGAGTTGTAGCCGGGACACCACCCGTGCCACGAGCTCCTCTTCGGTGTTGTTGAGGCGCGCAGTGGACGACCCGCCGGAGTCACTCGGGTCTTCTGCCACCTTGAGACGCCCTGTAACCTCCTCAATCGAGAGCTCATCTATGTTGAGCAGGGTCTCGATGGAGATCACCAATTGCTTGTACCTCGGACGCGCGACGCGAAGGTACTTCGCCACCGCCTTCTCTTCCGGTTTGGGATCACCAAGAATCGCTAGGCGCTGCACCAAATTGGATAGGCGCAAAGCAAAATCTTCAATAGACTCACCATCCCGGAAGTTGATGTGCTCGTACTCCGCCCTGAGAGACTGCGCTGTCGACTTGCGCACCCACTCATCCCCGATGCGCATGGTGCGGATTGCCTCCCACGCCCCCTTGGCTGTCGACTTTGTTGCCAAGGTCGGCACCATCTCCTGGGGCACGGAGGAGCAGATCGCCTCCATCGCGGAACGGTCGTCGTGGAAGTCGACGTCGTCCTCCTCGACGGCTTCCCAAAGATAGCGGGCCTGCAACTTGAGCTTCATCAACAACGACCATGAGTCATAGTTGGTCTTCGTGAGCTGCGGCCAGTTGCCGGAGCCCGACGTCTCACGCACAACGCGCTCGACAACGGCCTCCCGTGGATGCACTGGCCGCCCACGGCGTCCACCACGGTTGCGCGAGCGACGTCGAGGTGAGCGGCTCCCGGACGGCGATCGCACAGGCGACTGCTGCCTCGAACGACTCCGCGACGCCATGGCTGCGCTGCCAATTCCCCTTCCTCGGCTTTGATACCACTTGTGGACTCCTGCTCGCCGGCGCCCCTCGCCGGAGATGGAGAAGACTCCCAAGGATCAAAACACTCTCACAGAGAACACACGTGAACTCAGTGGAAACCAGAGAGATTGGTGCAGCTAACAACCGCGCTTTTTCAGACTCTGTACTGCGAATTATAAAGGCTTGATTACAACGGCCGATGTCCACGCACCGCACACCGCACGACCTCCTACTTGCTCGCGCCATCCTACGAACGAACTCGTGCAGTGCACGGTCTCCACTACAAACGGAAATGAAGAGCGAAAGAAACGGACTACCACCGCATGAACCAGCATGCGTCTGGCTTACATTGACGCGCCCAGATTAGCTAAGTTTAGGCCCTGATTATTGGCATGCAAAGAATAAACAAGGAACATGATAGCCGGGCCAGGATTATCCAACAGTTTGGACATCGCTGGTCGCTGGATCGGCCGTGAGCACTGAGCAGCAGCGACGTCTCTTCGTCGTCTTCGCGGAAGGAGACGAGACGTCAAGACGAGGACTCGAGGAGTCAGAACTCAGAACATGAAGCGGCAAGCAGGCCGGCATCGTTAACAGGCCAGGCAAATTCCTAGTGCACGTATATTGTATTGTTGGGCTAGACAAGAGATATATACAGGGTATATATATACATGGGTCTGGCCCCCTAAGTAAGCTGGGCCTTAGGCCGTCGCACCCGCTGCACCTCCTCTGCTACGGCCCTGCACACCTCTGCTACGGCCCTGCACACCTCTGTTGATGGTTAATCTTTATCCGATATGCTTGGTAGATTTAGTGGTTTGGGATAATAATGTTGCATGTATCGCATCCTTACTTTACTCTTGTCATATGATCGGCTGATTATACACTTTGTACCTGATATCCTGTGACAGCCGTTTATACATTGTTATTATGTTTCATACTATTTGGAGTTGACTCTTTAGTCAGTATCCTTCACCCATTCGGCTATGTGAGAGCCGCATATTCATGGAACTGTCTGGCAACAACCGACAGGTTCCATAATTTGACGTTTCACTTCCTTGTCAATTGCAGGTCAAATTGACTGACACGCCTGAGATCAATCCCCGAAGTGGCCTAAGCCGCTTAAGAGGTTTAGGAGATCAAGCTCTGCTGTTGCACGGTCTCTGCAGGCCTTGCGCGGTGCTGACGCCGGAAGACCCCGTTTTTTTGCGTCAACAGGAGTATTAAATGTAAGTAAAAATTATAACTAATTACAAGTTTATCTGTAATTTCCAAGACGAATCTTTTGAACATAGCTACTCCATGATTGGACAACAATTACCAAATAAAAACAAAAGTGCTACAATTTTCTAAATAATTTTGGATCGAAACATGCCCTAGCTCCAAACAATGGACACACAAATTGCAACAACCCTCGTCTTGATCATGAACAATAGTATAGCTCCAAACTATGGGTTTGTACACATAAAATTAGAATTTAGTTGGCTACACATAGCAATCATTTGTACTAACCTTCTCAAAGGTGGATTTACCACAATTTATATGCCTTGCTCAAGATCCAATTCAAATGTGCTCTCTAAAATGGAGAAATTAAACAACTACAATAATAATCAATCTCCAAACACAAAAGCAATATAAACCTACAAATCCAAAGGAGTATGCTTGTTACTAACCATAAGTTAAAAGATTGTGAGTATCCAAGAGTGTCCTTGAGAAATCCGGTGAAGAGCAGCCACAACAATGGAGGTGAAGAGAGCAGCCACAACACTGGAATGGAGCTCACGGTTCTGTTTCCGTTGGGACAGAGGAGGGATGAGATCGAGATATTTATATTGTGCACATATCACATGCGGTTTAGACCAAGAACTGGCAGTGAAGCTCATCATCACTGTCGGTTAGAGGCTGGAACCGACAGTGAAGCTTCACTACCGGTTCTAGCCACGAACTGACAGTGATGATGAGCTTCACTGTCGGTTCGGCCCCTGCCCCAATCATTTGGGGTCTGTCAGAGCTTGAACCGGCAGTGAATGTTTATCAGTGTCGACCCATTACAATCCGGCAGTGATGGGACGACGTGATGTTTGAATCTATAGTAGTGGATCCAAAGAAAATTGCATCGGATTCATCTTACAACGGTGGCTGCTTGGTGGCAGGATCGACGGCGGGCTTATATGGGCTCGCACTATTACAAAAAGGATTTGTAGCAACGTCACCTCTTTTAGAGACGACTCTATATTGAACCACACCTATAAATGTTATTTAACACAACCACTCCTACAAATAGTCCTATTTGTAGGGTGGTTCAATATATAGTTGCCCTACAAATTCAATTTATAGGGCTACAAATAGACATCGAATATTAGAAATTAAATACTAAAAGTTTGATTTTTTTCAAGTGTCCTCAAATGGAGTCATGACTAAAAAAAGTTGTAGATCTCATAAAGTTATAAAACTTTACAGTTTATAAACTTTTTTGAGATTTACAACTTTCATTCAGTTTATAACCTCAGATGGAGAAAACAACCTGAATGAAAGTTGTAAATCTCAAAAAGGTATACAACTTCGTAGTTGAGAACTTTTTGATTTGAAATCATCTCACTAATGAAAACTATATTTGAATTTCTCAAATTTGAAATTCAAGTTTTGTAAATGACCTTGGATATAGAAACTCCAAAAACAAATGTTGTAGATATTGAAAAGTTATACAACTTTGTAGTTAGCGACCTTTTGATATGAATTTGTTTAGGATCTCAAATACTCAATTTAAACTCGGTTTTGGATAATATGAGGAGGCCTAAAGTCGAGTATGGACTCACGGGACTGTTAGGTGCAATGGCATAAAAGGTTACACAGAAGAAGGTCTCAAGTTCAAAACATGGCTGACGCAAGCGCGTGATTCTGCAGCCTCCTAGGGTTTGAGGGAAAGAAAATTGCGTTTTTGCCCTTTCTGCTGATTTCTAGAAATTGATTTGTACAGCAGCAAGGGTCACCCCCTACAAAGGCTGCATGTAGTAGTGCCGACGGTGGACAAGGTTCCTGTTTTTGTGGGTTTTTTAAGTTTTTTATTTATTCTAGTTTTCAAAGTCAGGCACTGTTGCCCGTCTATGGACCTCTTATGGACCTCATGATTAATAGTCATAATGCTGCAGAGCCAAACAATGTGCTTGCCTTTATACTGAGTTTGTCCCGCCCCAAAAAATATTTTTTTCCTAGTTGCAAAAGTTTTTCTCTCACCCCACGTTGCCGAGCCAGGCATCGCGGGCGGCACTCCACGCTATCGCCCTGGTGCCCCTCAAATCCTAGAGGTGGCTCCGCCGGAGCTATCGCAGTGGGGCTTCCTCGTCCTTCTCCTCACCCAATCCTCTCCTTCCTATCCTCCTCTCTTGCTCCGAGAACACCATGCCGAGCATGCTCTGGTGTTTGGCGAATGCATCCGCGTGGGTGGCTAGATCCCATGCTTGGTGGCCAGATCTCCATGACTGCAAGATGGGCAGTCAGGGGCTGACTGTATTTTCTTGCTGCCCCGTTCTCTTCTTTACTCTAACCGGCCATGGCTGCCCGGTCTTCGAAGGATCCCGTAGTGGCAGAGGAGAGGCGCTCGACTGCTACAATTTGCTAGGTGGCCGAATCTGGACAGGAGATGGCTGGTATGTGGTGGCTGGTCTAGGATCTGATGGGCTGCGATGGGTGTTAGCCAGATCCACAAGGGGGTGGGAGCCCCGGGAGGTCGGTGACTGGATCCAAGGGTTAGACCAGCGGCCAGGGCTGCATGGAGGATGACTAGGTGCGGCTGGGGGTGATTGTTGGCATGCTAGGTGGCTAGGGCTTCTACCACCACTTCTCTTCCCCCTTCTCCTCCCCGTCACCTTGATTCTCCCTTGTTGTTGGCCCATTCATACAACAAGCAATGAGGACCGATTATCGGTGAAGAAGCACAAAGCAGCTGCTAGAGAACAAGGGGCTGTTTGGTTTGTGCCTGCCAGCCTGCTCCTGGCCGAGGAATGCTAGACGGATAGCACCGCTTGGCCGTGACAACCAGGAGATGGTAGCAACCAAACAAGCCCTAAGCATGTGGCCACCAAGGCACAGGATGTAGGCGCGCGTGGCCACTGAGTCTTGCGGCACGAGCTTGGGTGGCTGTCAGGGCTCAATGTGTGGGCATGCATGTTGGGGGCATGCAGGGATGGGACCGGCTATCGTGGTGTGCCATGTTGGCATCTCCAAATATCCATGGAGATGGAAGGTGGGAGCTAGAGGAGGGTGATGATAGGTGGGCCCACAATCCCACATGAGAGGTCAAGTAGACAGGGGCAAGGCAATTGTTACCCATGCCTTTAACACGCTAGAAGGGTGAGCTAGTGTGCCACATCGCTTAGAAAAAAGAGACATGTTTCACTCTTAATGTAGCAAATTTGTAGGTGCCAAAAGCTAGAAACAAAGGTGAAAACTAGAGTGTCATCCTCAAGGATAGAATACTTTTAATTTTCCCAACAAGTGGTGGTGTATCTATACATCTGTCCATTTTGAAAGTTTTGCAAGCTTTGATGCTCAAGCACAAGCTCTAGGCTCTTTTTTTTGGAAATATACATGTTTTACGTCAGTGTGAGTCGTTAGAGATGCAACTAACAAGTGGGTTTGAATGCATTATCGTTTTTGTTCTTTACTTGTACTTAGTTAGAAATTTGCAAAAAAATGATTTTTTTGTGTGGATGGATAGATGCTTATCTCTCTAGGTTAGGTTAAATAACTATAGGCAACTGATTTTTTGTGACGACATTTGTTACAACTATATGATAGGTAAGTGTTTTATTACTCGTAAGGGTTTGTTTGGATGTATTTGTATTCACTTCAATCAACATGTGTTAGAGTGGTTTGAGATAAAACTTAAAACTATTTTTCACCCCAATCCAGTTCAACACACACACATGTATTGAGGACTCATTCGGATATTGTTCGATTCAGCTCAATCCATGTTTGCTGGGTGAATTGAGGTGTAATTTAGTTCAATTTTCACTTCAACCCACCCTAATACACATGGATTGATGTGAATATAACTACATCCAAACATGGTCTGAAGTGGATATAAGAGCATGCAAACAATGTCAAACAGTAAATGATGTACAAAGCTGATTTGACTAAGATTCCTAGTTAAATGGTGGTGCAGTCCATTATTTGACTATATAGCTAGACCTTCAATCCGGACGCTAGCATCAAAAGGGAAAGAGACATCCACTTACGGTCCACGGTTTACGTGCAATTTCCACGGTCCAATATGTTGTCGTTTAATCTTGAATATATCTTCTATAATTGATTTTCATTTTCGTAAATAACGGTTCCTGACGGTGACTCACTTAGCCAAAAAGGTTTCCTGAGGGTGAAGGTGAGGGTCATGTCATCTCTAGGTGAATAAGTATTCATGGACCGCCACTTCCCTGGAACGAATGAGTCCAGTTCGCAACGCTACGTCAATTCGCATGCAGTGCAAGCCCATGGGGCCCAACCATGTCAACTTGCGAATCTGGCCGGCCGGCATCGACTCGTGTAAAACAGTAAGCAAACAATACACCCCTGTTCCCCTCAAAAAAAAAAAAACAACGCGCTGTGACGACCCTCCCCTCTGCGTTTCTGGTCTTAATAAATTTGGTTATTCATAGAGTATCTTGTTCTATCTCAATATTACAAGAACCATTTTTAGCAATAGATCGAGTCCTTTTTTAAGGGTTACTCAACTTTCTTTGAAAAATGGTATATGACATGAGCCATCTCTAAAAATCATTTTTAGATCGAGGCACTTTTTTTAGATACGATTTTATATTCAGCTGCCTCTAAAAATCAATTTCTAGAGGAGAATCAATTTACAGCCATCTATTTAAGTAGTCTCTAGAGGCGGCACATTATTGTTTATAACTTTTTTCAGTAAAAATTAGAAGCGCACAAACTTTATATCAAAGTTGTATAGCTTGAAGAGATCTACAATTTTGTTATTGACACTTTTTATTTTGAATTCATTTGAATCCTAAAAGGTCTATTTAAAGTTCTTACATTTTAAAATTCATTTTGTTTGAGTTTTCCGGACAACCTTGATGGAGAAACGAACTAAAAACAAGGTTATAGATCTCCAAAAGATGTAAAACATTACAGTTGAGACCTTTTTAATTGAATTAATATGTGGTCCCAATATTTAGTTTGAGTTCCTAACATATTGAAATTCAAAATTTCCAAACTACCTCGGATGGAGATACGACAAAAACCGAAGTTCTAAATCTCGTAGAGCTTGTCAACTTTGTAGTTGATAACTTTTTCATTTGAAATCATTTTTCTAAGCAAACTTATGTTTTAATGTTATATTTTAAAATTTCACAATTTTCAAATGACCTCACATGACCAAATGAAAAAGTTATATTACTCGACCATATCTATAACCTTCTAGTTTTAAACCTTTTACATTTGAATTCATTTAGGGTCTTGATATTCATTTCAAAATTTGGTATAGTGGATATAAGCGGAATGTTTCTACCCTTGGGCCTTTAGTCACAACTGACTTTGGGATGGACTTATCATAGCAACTAAGCACGAAGCCTGAGGTTGCGGGTTTTAGCATTCACGGTCGTATACGCATGTATTACACAAGAAAAATCGCTTCACTAATTGACTACATCAAATTGTTTGACTATCGGTACATGAGTATATACAAGTAACTAACGAGAGTGATAGAACCATGTCAGCTACCCAAAGGTCCAAGCGAGGCCCTAGCAAGATGTCCACTAGTCGATATGTCTTCATCGAGTTGGATCCCACTAGAGATCTCCTTCAACATGAAAATGTGGTTGGGCCATACCACATGACCCTAGGCCTGATAGCGAAGGATCCAATGGCAATCAAGTTTATGTATTAGTTCTTCCATCTCAAATTATCAGATGTTTAACTTTTTTGTCCTTAAGTTTGACCACTCGTCTTATTAAAAAAATTGGTACAAACATAGTCAAATTTAAGTCATTCTTAAAGAACTTTTACTAATTAAGTGGGCCACGATAAAAGAAGTAATATTTTGCAGAAACTTTTTAATAAGACGAGTGGTCAAAACTTAGGGTTAAAAAAAATCAAATGTCTTATAATTTGAAATAGAGGAAGTAAAAATATAAGGATAAAGAATGATCAAATCTGCAGTAGACTATAGGGAAAAGGTTGGGGTAGGGTGAAGGAGAAGTTTGAGTTCCCTAACGCTGATGAGTCTTTGCGAAGATACGTCCATTGCACTGTATGGCAAGTCATTTTCAGGTATTTCAAGTACAAGTTGAATACCAAACATGTGTAAAATGGAACGAAGCCAAATTGGGATCATTACATATTGCACAAAAAATAGTGGCAAGAGTTTTCCGGTTGGAAGCGATTGTGGCATGTACTTGCAATGAGTAAAGTAAAAATGGTCAACTACGATTAAAATGATATCCCCTATCACACCAGCTTATGCAAGGAAAATGCTATAGTGGGGGCGTTAGTAGGCACAATACTTGACCGACGATCGTGCTATGCTAGGGGTGCAAACGAGTGACCTTTAGGTGCACATCTAAATCTCATTAGTTCAAGTATTTATACTACTTCTCTAAATTTTTTAAAAGTAGTATAAATATTTGAACTAAAGAGGTTTGGAGATGCACCTAAAGGTTACCCCTTTGCACCTTGATGCTATGCTGCATTCTGCAGTGGCGAAGCTATGTTCAGCCGATGGTTTCCAGTGAACATATTATAGGTACCAAATTTTCACCGTGGAAAATCCCAATATAAAAAACATAGGAGCCCGGCAGCCTGGCAGTCCGGTCGTCCATAGCCCCGGCCCAATGGCCCATCGTCCATTAGCAAGACACATTCAAGGTGAAGCTTGCACAGTTGCACGTTCAGGCTATAAGCCCACCCTGAAGGCCTGAAGGCCCATTTTGTACTGCCTCATCGTCCGAGTCTACAGCATGCAGCAGCAAACCAGAAGTCCAAACATCAGCAGCAAATTAGCTGCACCTAGGGCTTGGACGGCGGTGATCGACACTTCGACAGGCAGCAGTCCGACGCTCGCTGGCCGCCGGGCACCAGGACGTGCTCTCAGGTCTCAGCTCTCTGAACTTTGAATTTGCAGACAGGATGACACTCTATCTGTATGTCAGGTATTTATTTTGAATTTTTGATCGATCATATGTATAGCTCCTTGCAATGAGCACATCAATACCTCATGTTCTTGCGAGGGGAATGACCTTCAACCCTGATGGCTCCTTATGTTTCCCCACTAATGCAGTTTGGAACCTCACTGAATAGATTAATTAAGGCAGTCAGAGAGGATCTGCAAATGGTGTTTTCATGCCTGACGGGGAGGATATAACATGCTGACTCAGGTTCTAGGAACCAAAGAGCATCCTGGTTGCGCACAAGGGTCAGACTAGTCCATGGCTGCATGCGTTTCTAGATGACATAGCCACATACAGAAGTCATTCATGGGGAAATAATGACGATCTTCAAGGGAGGCTTACAAATGGTAGTTTTTGATATGAAATTTGACCAAAAGGATAAGCTGTTACATGCAGAAATTATGGAGGCTTTGAGGAATCAAGAGGCTAAACACAAGACAACGGTGCCAGGAGAACCATGAACTAAAAAAAAACGACCTGCGGGGGTAAGACAACCCCGGACATTGTATTAAGAAGAAGACCTTCTGACGCAGGTCGAGAAAACCTCCGAACCCCTGCCCCACCCATACAAACCCAGGACCTGAGGAGTGTCACTGGGTTTATCTAACCAACTAGAATAGAGGCCATTTGGCAGAACCATGAACTTAAACAACCCAACTTCCTAATAAACAAGATGCATGTGGCACCTTCGTCGTGGATAAGATCAATGAACCAACATCGTGTAGGTTATATATACATGGAGAGTAAATTATTCAGGCCCAAGGTGGCAACCTAACAGCCGTGTCCAACTAGCAAGGGGACATGTTACATTATCGAGTGCCTCTAGGCTCTGCCAGGGTTAGTCTTGATTCGTTAGTTAAGGCAAGATACTGCAAAATTAAATTAGATGTACCCAAGGAGGAGGATAGGAAGACAATTTGGGAGAACCGATATCGAAACTTCCTATTCAATTGTTGCATCACCTTTTTTTTTTTGAGAAAGGGACTGGATTTCATTGAATTAAAACCCCTTTTACAAACGAGATCTCAACATAAAATGAAATTACATTGACGCACATCACTAGGTCCCTGTCATTCATCTTCCTCGCATCCGGTAGTGTACACCTCTTCAGAAAGCTCCATTGAAGCCATGAAAGTACACCAGATTTGGACCCGAGAACTGCAGTTCCAACCATCAGAAAACTCCATGAACATGGAGGCCGCAAAAGAGGCGCAGTATGCTCAACCACTGTAGGGAGTAAAGGGCGCCGAAAACACATCGGCCACATCTTCCAAAGGTTGAACCGAACATAAGTTCCGACGCCGCTAGCAACACGACCAGCGACCGGAAAGGCAGATCCGACGCCGCTAGCAACACGGCCAGCGACCGGAAGGACATAAGTTCCGACACCGCTAGCAACACTGCCAGCGACCGGAAGGACAGATCCGCTACCGCTAATAGCATCACCAGCGGCCGGAAAAACAATCTCGTAGAAGGGGAAAAATAGATACAATCCCTTCTCGAGAAGGACTATGGCAACATGACTCGATATCTCCGGAAAGAACATGCCACCATCGAAGACGACGACGCACTCACCAGTGATCTGGTATGAAATAGAAAGCCGAATTGAAAACATCGAAACAGCCAACGAAACCCTAATCCAAATTATTTTGGAGAAAAACAACGAAGAAACCTAAGAAAAAATAGTAGATCTGCTAAAAGGACGGACCCCTGCTCCTCCCACCACCGGTGGCGAGTTGCCCTAGGGCTCTCTCGCGGGGCTGAAGCAGTAAGGGAGTCGCGAGCAGTAGCACAATCTTCATTGTTGCATCACCTTTAGAGGAACCAAGTCCATCAAACAAGAACTACTACATAAAACTTAATTGAGGCGGGTGTTTAGCAAAAGCCTCCAACCTGAAAGTCACGCATTTTCATGCATTGCATGGTTGTGGGGGTCGAACCTCTGACCTCGCCTTTGCACATAACCCCCACTACTAAGAGTAATTTTCTCCTCATATTATACTGAACCAAATTTTATTTGAGTGTTCGAGGCTTTAAATTAATTCAAATGAAAAAATTGCCACCTATAAAGTTTATTAACTTTTTGAGATCTACAACATTTGTTTTGGTCATTTCTTCATTTGTGGTCATTTGCAAAATTTAAATTTCAAATATACCAACTTTATACATAATTATCCATAGTTAGATGCTTTCAAATGAAAATTTTATCAACTAAAAAGTTCTTTAAATCTTTGAGAACCACAACTTTCATTTAGGTTGTTTCTCCATTTGATGTTATTTGAAAATTTCAAATTTCCAATGTGACAAAGTCAAAGATAGTTTTCATTGACAAAATGATTTCAAAGGGAACAATTGTCAACTACAATAACTTTTCGAGATCTATAAGTTTTATTTCGGTAATTTATCCATCCAAGAATATTTGAGTCTTTTGAAATTCCGTACTTAATTTGTTTCATGATGAACCAAGGCGGACCCGGTAAGGCAACCGCCTCAGTTAATCGCATGTTAACCGAGGTAGTTGCATTGTACCAAACACATCGATTAATTAAGGCAGGAGCACTTAAGAGAACCGGTTAATTGCCTATTAACTAAGGCGACCGGGACGGTTTGGTTATATTGCTCGCATTGGCTTAGAGTTAACCAAGATGGTAGCTGGGCCAGGCCCAGCCGCCTCGAAACCTATTTTAGAAATGCCTGGTAAATTTTTTTCTAGTAGTGAATAAACCACCAAATAAGGTTTGGAAGATTGATTCATCTAAATAGAGTGGCATTCAATCATATGTGAAGCAACCAACCAACTCCACCCAAGTTTAGGGCTTGTATCGTCCCTCAAAGTAAATATAAATCTACAAACACAATTGCCTAGTTGAGCATCAGCCGAACACATAGGTAATGTGTGTATGGGTGTTTAAGGAAGGGTATGATCTAGTGGCTCCCAAACATTTTATGAGTTTATGATAAGACCCGATATGGACCGGTAAGGGATTAGCCCGATCTTGACGACAGTAGGTAACGAATGAAAGAGGTAACTTGTTGCGAACAGTGGGGGATAACTAGCTTTATATCTGTCCTAGGAGATCATCGCTCAATTTAGAGAGAATCAAAAGGGAGAAGGATGAACTCGGGAAAAAGCTCCAAAAGATGAACTCGAAATTTATTTTTCCCGATCTATGTGCTCGTGAGGATTCAAGAGAATTCCTTCGGTGGAAATTATCTACTCACGTCCTAGCACAACTTTATTCAAGCGGAATCAACCAAAAAACATAGCAAAAGATCTCATGTCATGAACATAGAGGGGAAGAAGAGCAAAACCAAGAACACAAGCAATTCACGAGACAAATTCTGAACATTGAATCAACCATGGAAAATGGAGGGATAGGGCCTTTGATTCCCGCACAAACTTAGTTTTGGTGTTTACAAAGATTGACCGGAAATGAGGGAATGAAAAGAGGTGAGGGTGCTAAGCGCCCCATCATCCTTATTTAATGACGCGTTTGGACATTTCCAAAATAGCCCTTAGATACATGAGCGAATTACCTAGTACTGAGACACTACAATCCAACTCAGTTGCTAAGTCTTGAGATGAGTATCATACTCCATATGTGTCCCCCTCGCTCTACTTGCACGACCGCCATCTTGACTTTGTCAACATGGTCTACATCCATGTCTTCTCACACTTATCGATGTCAAGTGCTAGCCTCCACGGCTAGTCCTCCGGCCCTCCAGTCCATTAGTCCGAGCCTCGCTTCTGCCCTTCACCGCTCTGAGTCCATCGACATGGCAAGTGTCTACTACCTTCACCTCGCCATTGACTACCGTCTCTGAACTTAGCTCCTGCACACCACAAGCCGATAGACAAGCACATTTCTCCTTTCGCAGCAAGATTAGTAGAACACACTCAAACAGAAATACTCACATTTCACTCATCATCAAAACTGAATAGCATGGGAACATATCAACCATGTGTTCGCAATCTCCCCCTTAATGAGTGCATTGTTAACACAAGTGCATTTCAGATCTGAGCCAACGAAGGTAAAGCTCTCCAAATGACCAAAAGCTAATCAAAGCCAAACGGGGTCACTTGAGAGAATCAAAACACATGCAAAACTTGATTCCCAAAGACATGGGCAATGGCTTGACGCAACCAAGCAAAATAGAGGC
Organism: Microstegium vimineum; assembly: GCA_022036555.1. Classification (NCBI taxonomy): domain Eukaryota; kingdom Viridiplantae; phylum Streptophyta; class Magnoliopsida; order Poales; family Poaceae; genus Microstegium; species Microstegium vimineum. Next base: position 19,137,012 of record CM039132.1, on the reverse strand, counting down.
AGAAAAAGGCTCAACACCACTAGCAAAGCTCAAGATACCAACTGAAATCCTTGAGGATCAAACGAAAGCACTAGACCCTTCAGAAGAGGCAAAGGCTCAACAAATCTAGCAAAGACTCCCCCTAGACAAATGCAGTCGCTTTCAAAATGCCAATTGAGAAGAATAAAGAATCAAGACTCCAATTGAAGCACAAAAGAGCTAAAAGATGCAATTTCTCCCCTTGATAAGATACCAATTTGAAGACCTCTAAAATGCAAAAATGCACAAGATCTCCCCTTGGATAGTGGAATTCACAACGATTGAAATGCACACTTTCTTCTCCCCCTTGTTGATATATGCACCTCATCAAAAGGCAAAACACAAGCTCTCCGGCCACAAATGCCATGTATGCATATGAATGCAAAAGCTTCATAAACAGAGCAAATACAATCAAAAAATGCTCTAAGTGATGTGATCCTATGAGATAAGCATAGGATCTAGAAGTGTTTAGCAAAGGCTCAAGTTGAGCAAAAGATCACTCATGAAGCTAAAACTAGCAAGGAAACATGTGTGAGCATTAAAAAATGGATATCACCACTGAAATGAGGAACTAGCATGGCATATGAATAAGATCAACCTAAGACAACCTCATGTATACCAAGTGAGCTATCCCAAGCAAGGATCATACATCATGTCAAAGACCCGAAAACTTGAACCAATTCAATACGAAAGAGATTAATCAGAGTTTGCAGCAAATCAAGTTTTAGGTAAAAGCAAGTGTATGCGAGAGGTTGTAAGCTGAATCAAGCCACTTATCAACCGGCCGAAGCCTAAGTCAAAAGACTATAAGAAGCTTAAGGCCAACAGTTTCAGTCAAACACTACAATGTCAAGTTCATCTCAAAGTGCAAAGAGAAGCAATCTCGAAACATAGATGTGTGGATTCAAACAAACCCATCTCGATCTTTTCAACTCACTAGTCACCTAGAGCTACATTCATTTTACCAATTTAAGCATGAGCAAGGTACTCTAAGGACATGAATGATTCAATGTAAGAGCCATAGCAACAAGGCATATACAAAGCAGTCTTAGGGATCTTAATGAAGTCCTACACATGCTAGTGCCAATTCAGATGTGAATATAAAATGAAAGTCAAATTTTAAAAGCCTTTCCAGCTTAACTCAATCATGTATCAAATGTTCAAAGTGAGTCTAAGCTAAGCATCACCTTGAGCACATAAATCATCTCAAACAGAGCATAGTTTCATTAGATTGGCTATATATATGAAGCTCAAAATGCTCTATGTCACATGATGCCATGAGATGCAAAATGCAATATGATACAAAATAAAAAGCAAATAAAAACCAGAGAAGGAACAAAGCTGACTAAGATACAAAAACTTTCCTCAACTAAAAAGGAAAGCAAACACCCAATTCTACTCACAAACAGGAAAACACAACTGGGTCTAAAGGTTTTGTGAGAATGTCAGCCAGTTGGTTATGGGTGTCAACATGCCAAAGGTCAATGTCGACTTTCTCGTAGTGGTCTCTCAAGAAATGGAACCTCACCTCAATATGCTTTGTCTTGGAGTGGAGGACTAGATTCTTGGCTACACTGATGGCACTCGTGCTATCACAAAGAAGTGGGACACGGGTGTAGCTCAAGCCAAAATCTCTCAAGGTAGCGATCATCCAAAGCAATTGCGAGCAACAACTAGTGATGGCAATGTACTTAGCCTCTATGGTGGATTGATCGACGCTAGACTATTTGCGAGAGGACCAAGATACAAGAGAATATCCAATGAACTGACAAGTCCCAATGTGGACTTACGATCAAGACGACAACCGACAAAATCGGCATCGGAATAGCCGCAAAGAACAAGAGAGGAGGAAGCCGAAAACCACAAGCCAAACTCGAGGGTAAAGCGGAGGTACCTCATTATGCGTTTCACCGTCTGCTTGTGCGAGGTGCACGATGACGCCTGTTAGCACGCACACAAGCAGACGGTGAACTGGATATCCGGCCGAGTCACAGTCAAGTAAAGAAGCGACCCGATCATGCTATGGTACTTCGTCTGGTCCGCCGGCTCTCCATCCTCATCCGCATCCAAGGCCATTGTGGTTGACATGGGCATCTAAAGAGGATTGGCCTCACCCATGTAGAACTTCTTCAGAATGTCTTCCGTTTACTTGCCTTGGTGCACAAATGTCCCTTTCTGGGTTTACTTGATTTGCAACCCAAGGAAGAATGCCAATTCTCCCATCATACTCATCTCAAATTATCTGCTCATAAGATCTGCAAACTTGGCAACAAGAGCATGAGAAGAACCACCGAAGATGATATCATCCACGTAATCTGGACTAAGAGAGAGTCATTGCCTTGCATGAGGAGAAAAAGTGTTTCTCTACCGATCCCATTTAAAAACCCTTATGGAGCTAAAACATTTTCAGTCTATCATACCATGCTCTAGGGGCTTGTTTCAAACCATACAAAGCTTTGTGAAGTTTAAAAACATGGTTTGTAAAATTGGGATTTTCGAAACCGGGAGGTTGTCTAACATACACCTATTCCTCTATATACCCGTTTAAAAAGGCACTCTTAACGTCCATTTGAAAAAGCTTAAAACCCTTAGAAGCCACAAAAGCTAAAAGGATTCTAATGGCCTCTAAGTGAGCTACAGGAGCAAAGGTTTCCTCATAGTTTATCCCTTCCTTTTGACAAAAGCCTTGGGATACCAACTTAGCCTTGTTTCTCACTACCACCCCATCCTCACTCTGCTTGTTCTTGAAAATCCACTTGGTTCCTATGGGGTGGCAATCTGGTGGAGGTGGTACTAGAACCCAAACGTGGTTTCGCTCAAAGTTTTCTAACTTCTCATGCATAGCATTGACCATATCTAGATCCATCAAGGCGTGTCCAACATCTCGAGGCTCAAAAGACGAGACAAAAGTTGAATGAGCAAAGTGGGAGAGATAGGACTTGGATCGCGTGACTTGCCAGTCAATGTCATCGATAATGTTCCCCGACGGGTGCTGCTCCTGAATGTGTCGAGGTGCTCGCCTATAAGAAGTAGCCTCCCCCTTGACTGCAGCTGGTGCTTTCTTAGGTGCAACGGGCACAGACTGAGGAAGCCGCTCAAACGGCCACCAAGAAGTCGAAGTATTCGGGTCGGGAACCGTGAGCGGACGTCGTTGTCGCAGGGTCGATGGGGGCAGCCGGTGGTGTCAGCTCGGGATCACCCCAGTCTGCGTCATCCTACTCCTCCTCCACAAAGATGTTAGTGTTCAATCATCCTCACCTGCAAGTTCAAAAGCAGTGGAACTATAAGGCATGGTTTCATCGAAAGTGACTTCGTAAGCCTCCATCACTCTATTAGTCTCATGATTAAGTACGCGGTAAGCACGAGAATGAGAAGCATAACCGAGAAAGTTGTCATTAGAGGACCAAGACTCAAACTTATCCAGCTTACCCTTCTTCAGGACGAAACACTTGCACCCAAACACCCATAGGTGACTTACCTTGGGTGGTCTCCCAAATCGTAACTCATAAGAGGTCTTTTTTTTGAAAGCTCAGAGAAAAATGCGATTGAAACATAACAAGTAGCTTCGGCCCAATACCTCCTAGGTGTCATATGCTCATCGAGCATCGTCCTAGCCATCTCAATAGGTCCGATTCTTGCGTTCAACAATGCCATTCTGCCGAGGAGTGTAAGGAGAGGAAAACTGGTGGTCGAGACCCAAAGAAGAGCAAAGGTTGGCAAATTGAGCATTCTTGAATTCGGTGCCCATTGTCACTGTGTATCTCTCTCATGGCATGCTTGGGTAGCTGATTTTGCAATCTCAAAATCAGATCTCAACCATGCAAAAAAACCTTCATCCTTACTCTCCAAAAAGATCATCCAAGAGTATCTCAAGTAGTCATGAACGACTACAACCACATACCACTTCCCTCCATCCGACCTAACCCGAGATGGACCTACTGTGTCCATGGGTAAGAGCTCGCCGGGTTGTTTGGTCATGATCCATATCTCAGTCACAGGAGGATGGGAAGCAACAACCATCTTGCCGTGCCTGCAAGGATGGCAAACCGAGTCCTTCTCAAACTTTACCTTTGGCAGTCCTTGGATAAGGTCCATTGAGCTAAGCCTTGAAAGCAAGTTGAAGCTAAGATGTCCCAGTCTCCTATGCCAATTCCAAAGATCAGAAGAAGAACCAGCCAAAAGACATCGAGAGGGTCCGAAAGAGATAGAAAAATCCACATGAAAAACCCTCACAAAAGGCATGATCCGGCAAACAAGATCACCCCGTGGGTCAAGAATTTGAGAAAGGCCCAACTTGAAAAGGACCTCGAAACCATCCTTCAATAGTTGCAAAACTGAGAGAAGGTTAAAATGTAAATTCGCCACGAGTGCAACATCTTTGAGGATGAAAGACGAATTCACACGAATGGACCCGTTGGAGACAACCTTACCTCTACTCTTGTCCCGAAAAGTGATGTACTCGGTGTGGCTCACGGGGTCGAGGCTACAGAACCACTTGGCACTTCCGGTCATGTGGCGTGAGCATCCGGAATCCACAAGCCAAGTGTTCTCCAGTCCTCCATCCTACGTCAATAGTAAGACATGGGGTGAGCAAATGGCGCAACACTGGGGTTAGTAAATTGTGAAGGATACCAGTGTTGGCTCATTTGCCTTGGAAACGAAACACCAAATATGCCATGCACCATGGAGGAATATCGATCACCACAATAGAGAAAATGTAGTCTGCTAAAGCTGTGGGGAGTGAAGTGTGTGCCATCAAAAATGTGTGGACAATCAACATCTAGCCCACAAGTCGCCATCCTCTCGGGTCGGTAAAGACCACAAATGAGAGACCAAGCTCCGATACCACGTGAAGGGTCGAGATGGCGGACTAGAGGGGGGGCGAATAGTATTTTCTAAAACTTAAGTGCAACGGCTAACCGAAACAAATGCGGAATTAAAACTATCAGTCTAGCCAAGACTACACCCCTCTATCTATAACTTTAGCACCTAGCAAAGTATACTAATTGAGCTCACTAAGGTGCCAAGCTAGGAAGCTCACCTAAACAAGTCTAGGTTGCAAGGTCACACAAACCTAAGCAACTAGGAATCTAAGCACAAAGGGAGCTCCTACACATACTAGTAAGCAAAGCACAAAGCACCTAAGCTCACTAGCAATGCTCTCTAGGAAGACTACACAAGTCAACTAGAGAGCTCAACTTACTTAGCTACACAAACTAAGCAATGTGACTAACAAGGCTACTCAAGCCAATTAGCCACGCAAGAGCTACTTCTAAGCTACACAAGTTAGAAGGTAACTAAGAAAGCCACACAAGCTAAACTAGTTACAAGAGCAACAACTACTCACTAGCACAAGTATATGAAAGTAAATACAAGCTAGTGATTTGGAGAATGCAAACCACCGAGAAGATGTACACAAGGTTGACACGGTGATTTTTCTCCCGAGGTTCGCTTGGTCGACACCAAGCTAGTCCCCGTTGTGTCGGCTCACTCACTTGGAGGTTCACGCGCTAATAGGCATCACACGCCTAACCCGCTACCGGGTACCGCACAACCAACACAATATAAGGGCACTCAATGACACGCTCAACTAGAGTTGCTCTTCGCGACCTCCCGCGGGCTGAGCACAATACCCCTCACAAGCTCTTCTCCGGAACATGCACAAGCTTCTTGCGTGCTTCGACGGAGCCACGCTCACCAAGCCGTCTAGGAGGTGCATCCTCCATTAGTAACAAGCACCACCGGCGTGCAACACGATCACCTAGTGCCACTCGATGCAAACTCTCAATGCAACGCACTAGAATCAGTATCTCACACAATCGGGTGATCACTATCAAGTGTATGTGAGTTAGAGGGCTCCCAAACACACCAACACAAGCCACAAAGCCCTAGGGTGCTCAGCAACCGGCCAAGGGCAGCCACCAAGCATATTTATAGAGAGGGGAAGAAACTAGCCGTTTTCCCACTCTCTGCGCGCCTCCGAACGCGTCTCCGGACGCTGTTTTACTGAGGGTCCGGACCAACGCGCATGTGTCTGGACCCTTGCCCGTTTGAATCGAGCCGGTGGCGCGCTTCAGCACACAGAAAAACACCTCCGGACGCTATGAACAGTAGAGGTCCGGACTCTACACAGAGAGCTCCCGAGAGCAGTTTTTACTCCGGACGCTGTCCCGACAGCACCTCCGGACGCTAGGTTGCGTCCGGACTTCATAGAGCATCCCGGAGAGCAATTTTTAGACCTCCAGACGCAGGTCCGGACTGCACACTGCGTCCGGACAACACAGTCCGCACGGAAACGTCCATTTATCTTAGCTCCGAACTTCGATTTCGATGATCTTGGACTTGTTGGAAAGATAATTCAGAGGCCTACACATCCCTCAAATCCATTTGATCCATATCACAATGAATCAAAGCAGTATTCCATTCCAAGAGCTGTCCAAGTGTTAGGAGCATACCGAAAAACATTTTTCTCTTCTCCGAGTTGATTCAATTCAACTCCAACACCTTCTCCTTTGCAAATGTGCCAACACCACCAAGTGTACATCACCATGTGCATGTGTGTTAGAACTTTCACAATCATTTTCAAAGGGTTTTCACTTTCTCTCACCACGCCACTTGATCCTAATGCATGGCAATGTTAGATCGCTCAAGCGGCACTAGATGACCAATATGCAAACAAGTTTGCCCCTCTTAATAATACAGCCATCTATCCTAAACCCGGTCATATACTTCTCTACACACCTATGACAGGTGAAATGAAATGCCCTATAGGTTATACCTTTGCCTTACGCATTCCATTCCATCTCCTTCACCAATGTCGATGCAACACATGCACCAACCTATCACCAAATGATATGATCCACTTCATATCATCATGTGACCGTATTGGTTCATCGATCTTGACCTCACTTGCTCTTCACCGTTGCTTTGGTCCATCGGCGCCAAGTATCACTCACTTGCCCTTCACACTTGCAACCGGTCCATCAAGCCAAGCCTCATCTTGATCTTCTCCACCTTGATCACATGACTCCATGTCATGTCTCATGTGCAATAAGCTCCTTCATCACACAATCACATGTGAACTAATCTCCTGTGTATATATCACTCAAACACATATTAGTTCACCTAAGTTGTCACCCAATTACCAAAATCACACAAGGACCTTTCAATCTCCCCCTTTTTGGTAATTGATGACAACTCTACAAAGATATGGAAATTAAGATCAGTTTGGACCTTATGCCATTTATCCATCAATTAAGCTCTATGCCAAGATTAGGATAAATGCCACAAAGTCCGACTTGGTAGTGTTAGCTCCCCCTACATGTGTGCTCACAAAGGTTTGAATTAAGCTTTGCACACATGCATGAATAGACATTGTGGGAGTGCTAGCACTACTAAGTGACGCTAAGGGATATAGGATAAACCTTTGAAGATACCCATTGTAGTTGCACTTTGAAGTTCATCCTTAGCACCATGGTTAGCTAGATTCTACGAAAACAACACTAGAAACCCCATGAGATCAACATTAGAAGCAAGGTTTCTAGATATCAAATGAAGGAACAAGGATCTAGCTTACCATCCTATGCATGCTATTTAGCAAATCATCATTCAAAACCTATAACTAGCATACACCACACAAGCATGCATATAAAGATAAGACTTATGCAATATGCAAGCAAGCACATGAATATGCACATATCAAATGCAATCAATCAAGTTAATGAGCTTGCTCCCCCTACTTGTGTGCATCACTTAGTTCAAGACTTTGATCCTTCCAATCTTATTCCCTTATTCATGTCCTTGTCTCTTTCCCTTAGTGCATGTCCATTCACTATATCTTTGTTCACTAATCTCTCCCCCTTTGTCATCAATTTCCATAAAAGGTATGCTCATATTGATACAAAGGTTGCACTAGGGTAGATGGTTGATACTTGTATCTTTTAATTTTTGATGGACACTAACACACATGTATTGGAATGACTCTTCATAAAAGATCATTGACCATTATACCATTGAGTAGGGCAACTCCCCTTTGGTCAAAGCAATTGTCATCCAAATAAGCTTTGCAAGTAAGAGAACTTTGGTTTGATCACTTAAAGTTGAGGATCACTTGTTAGCTTGTAGGATATCACTTGTAAGATACCACTTGTAGAATTGCTTGAATTAACTAAATGTGGATCATCACAAGTATGCTAGAACTAGACATCTTTTGCAAGTACCAATATGAAAGTTGATACTATTAGAAAGATTAGCATAAGTCTAGATACCATTTGTAAGTTACATCTTGATATCCATTTGCATTGTTGTCTTGTGCTTGAACTAGATTCATCTTCATGAGCTTCTATGTTGGACTTGAACTAGAATGTATAGCATAAGCTTTCAAGTCTGGTTTAAACCCTCTCTAACCTTGTTCACACACATTAAGTGGTTATCTTATAGAGGTTGTACTTGTCACTTGATTGCAATCCGAAATAGATCAAGCACTTGGGTTTACTAGCTCATGAACAAACTCATATACTACCACTAGATTCAATTAAGCAATCAAGCAATAGTGGTAGGCTATAAGCATGAAATTCATTTGATTTTTCAATGAATGAGCACTATGGATGACTATATGCACTAAACATGTCCTAATAGATGTATGCATATGTCAATCAATTTCACCTTTAATATGTTGGAGTAGAGGATAGTCAAATAGATTCATCTCCAATTAGTAATGTGAATTCCAATTAAGAGCATGGTGAAGACCAATGATAACCAATTTGAATTCCAAACTTCACCCATATGAATTGAGTCCCACTAATGATCAAGTGCACTATCTTGTTGTGGTTGACTTGCTTCTTTCTTAATATTTACTTGCATGAGAGAATACCAAATGATGTACCACTTGTAATCATGATACCACTTGAGAAATATGATACCACTTTGAATATGCATCTCTCTTTTGGGTGTTGCTTGCTTTCTTCTTGATCAATCTTATTGATAACTTCAACTAAGCATCTCCAAATGATCCCTAGATCACCACTTCCATGTTAGCCTTCCAAGCACCACACTTGGTTTACATACACAAGGCGGCAAGCCCCTACAAAAGGGAGAAGTGACCTCTCTCCAAGAACCATCCTTGATACTTACTTGAAATGACTTTGTTTGATTGATCTTCATCTTGAGTACTAAACATGTGCCAAATACAATCCACAACCAAATGACCTTGTACTCAATGCTAGCATAGGTACCTCAATCACTTATAAGCATAATTCCAACTTGAGGACCTTTCAATCTAAGTGAATCTTGATCAATTCAATGGTTGTCACTTTTTTGGCAGATTTTGTACTCTTCAAAGAATATAGCATAAATCCCAAATTACACATCCAATGATCATGAAATTCTGTGGAGATGTGCTTGACTAAGTCATCTATCTGTCATAAAAATTTGAGCTTCATTGGACTTCTAGATTGCTATAAGATTTCACATCTTTCCACCTAGGTACATGCTGAAAACTGCTGCACATGTATTGACAAGATCCACTCCAAAACCAAAGTGTCCCTTATACATTACTCATGAGATTTGAACAGCAACTAATACTATAAGTGTAGAGCATGTATTACAAATTTCAAGCCAATCCAAATAGTTTTGATCTTCCAAACATGGCTATGATCACAGCTTGCTCAGATTTGAATAAAAGACATATTTGAGCACTATGAGCTATACTTCTTCAAATTGGACCAAACTTGATGTTAACTTGTTTGAACACTATCTCAAGACATATATCCATTCAATCCACTTACTAAAATTAGTCTCTTGATCATATCCATCCAAATCAACACAAACTTGATCACTAAGCATTTAATCCATTCAATCAACTTATAGCAAGCAAATAGTGCACATACAAATCCAATTCAAACAACTTATATGCACTATGTGTATATCCAATTGAAACATCTTATACACACCCAAATGAACTTGATCAACAAGAAATATACCTTTAATAGATCATGATCAATCAATAGCAAGCTTCAACTTGAATATTTGCAAGCCTTCAACAAGTCCAATAAACCACCACAACTTGATTATGCACTTGTATGTTGTAGCATTTGGACTTCATCTTTTTGACTTGGCATTAGGATGAGAATAGTACTAAGCTTGATTACTTGACTCAATCATATGATGAACCATATGCAATCAATTGAATCAAGTCTCCAATGTCAATGGTACCTACACACATTCATCCACTTGTTGATGGTACCCAAACTAGTTTGGGTCCTCTCAAGTTAGGTGCAACATACTTAGGCAATGCCTTAGTATGAATAGCGGGATGTTTTGCAATAGCAACCATAGAGGTACCACTACCATACTTTCTAACCATATGATCCATATTAATTGAAATAAGCTTAGAAGTCATACCTAGGGGACATGAATGAGCCATGTGTCCCCTTTCTCGACATGAGTAGCACACTCTCTTTGCTTGAGCCTTTTCTTCCTTGCTCATGTTGTGCTTCTCATTGTCTTGCCTCTTCTCTTTTGCTTGATTCTTCATATCAAGCTTGGTAGGACACTTCGAGGCAAAGTGTCCCATATCTTCACATTTGTAGCACTTGATGTGAGCCAAATGATTCTTCTCTTTATGTTTGCTCATCATCATGGCACCTTGAATAGGAATTGGATGCCTTGATCTAGCTTTGTCACCTGTTCTAGTCTTCTTCTTCTTCATCCCCAAATGACCATCTTCATGGTTGATCTCATCTTGTACTTGGGGTGCGACTTGTGGCATAGCTTGAGGCTTCACTTGTTTCTTCACCAATTGCTTGGTTGGGCACATTGAGGTGAGATGACCCCAAATGTGACACTTGAAGAATTTGACATGCTTTAGCCTCTCTTCTTCTTTCTTCAACTTGAGTTTTTCTTTGTTTGGGCAACCATTTGCAAGATGTCCCATATCACGGCATATGAAGCACATGAAATGAGATAGCTTCTTTTGTTCTTGCTTCTTCATATTTTTCTTGCCCTTGCCCTTGTTGAATCCAACTCCACTCTTGTCACCATAGCTTCTTGTGTTTGTTAACATGTGCTCAAAGGTGACTTTGGAGTTGTAGCACCTCTCCAACTTTTTGCTCATAATCTTCAATTCACTTTTGAGTTCATTGTTCTCCTTCAAAAGGTTAGTCTTACAAGACATAGAAGTAGAACAATCATCTATATGTGAAGAACATGACATATCAAGTAAATCATCACAAGAGGTGGATACATGCTTCTTCCCTACATCACAAGGGTTAGTAACAATATGTAGTTGATCATTTGACTCATGTGATGAGCTTTCATCATTTTTAAGGTTCATCAACTCATTTATTAGACCATCATGTTTGTGAACCAAAGCCTCATGAGATACCCAAAGTTGCTCATGATCTAGCTTTAGTTATTCATGTGAAGATTTAAGAACATCAAATAAGCGTTTATGTTCTTCACATGAATCTTTTAGAGTTGAGATTTTATTTGTTGAAGCTTTGATTAGAGAAGCATGCATTTCAATTAATTCTTCATGAGAATCAACAAGTTCCTCATGAGTCACATTAAGCTCTTTTTGTGAACACATAGAATGTGAATTATGTTCTTTTGTTGTTCACAAGTTTTCTTTAGTGAAGAGATTTCTTTTTCCAAAGACAAGGTTTTAGTTTTCTCATTCACTAAAGACATGGTCATGCTAGCAAGTTTATTTACAAGCTCATCATATGAATCATCATGATCAACAACATTGCTATTTGATACCTTTGTGTCACATTGTGGCATAGAGCAATGTGTTGATGTGGGAGAGCTTGTAGTAGCATCATCATCAACCATGCATGAATCATCTTTGTCACCATCAAGTGTGCATGGGGTAGCATCATCAATAGCAACACTTGTGGCATCATCATCTTCCATCTTGTCAAGTGAACTTGTAGTAGATTGATCATCATCATCTTCACTTGATCATGAGGTGGAGCAATCTTCCACAATCACCAAGTTGTGGTCATGCTCAACATCCTCATGCGCCACTAACTTATCACCATCACTTGAGACCGTCCCATATTTTTCAATGAGATAGGACCAAATCTCATGAGGTGTCTTCATGTCCATGATCTCTCCAAATATGCATCTACTCAAAGATCTATACATGATGTTAGTAGCTTGGATTTCGAGATCTAGACATTTCTCTTGTGCTTGGGTTAGATTCTATTCATCCCACACATGAGAAAAGCCTACATCTACAATCCACCACATTTGAGGAAAATGAATTTGAAATTGCATATCATCCAATTTTTCAACCGTGCAAAGTGTGTGCCATCAAAAATGTGTGGACAATCAACATCTAGCCCATAAGTCGCCATCCTCTCGGGTCGGTAAATACCACGTGAAGGGTCGAGATGGCGGACTAGAGGGGGGGCGAATAGTATTTTCTAAAACTTAAGTGCAACGGCTAACCGAAACAAATGCGGAATTAAAACTATCAGTCTAGCCAAGACTACACCCCTCTATCTATAACTTTAGCACCTAGCAAAGTATACTAATTGAGCTCACTAAGGTGCCAAGCTAGGAAGCTCACCTAAACAAGTCTAGGTTGCAAGGTCACACAAACCTAAGCAACTAGGAATCTAAGCACAAAGGGAGCTCCTACACATACTAGTAAGCAAAGCACAAAGCACCTAAGCTCACTAGCAATGCTCTCTAGGAAGACTACACAAGTCAACTAGAGAGCTCAACTTACTTAGCTACACAAACTAAGCAATGTGACTAACAAGGCTACTCAAGCCAATTAGCCACGCAAGAGCTACTTCTAAGCTACACAAGTTAGAAGGTAACTAAGAAAGCCACACAAGCTAAACTAGTTACAAGAGCAACAACTACTCACTAGCACAAGTATATGAAAGTAAATACAAGCTAGTGATTTGGAGAATGCAAACCACCGAGAAGATGTACACAAGGTTGACACGGTGATTTTTCTCCCGAGGTTCGCTTGGTCGACACCAAGCTAGTCCCCGTTGTGTCGGCTCACTCACTTGGAGGTTCATGCGCTAATAGGCATCACACGCCTAACCCGCTACCGGGTACCGCACAACCAACACAATATAAGGGCACTCAATGACACGCTCAACTAGAGTTGCTCTTCGCGACCTCCCGCGGGCTGAGCACAATACCCCTCACAAGCTCTTCTCCGGAACATGCACAAGCTTCTTGCGTGCTTCGACGGAGCCACGCTCACCAAGCCGTCTAGGAGGTGCATCCTCCAAGAGTAACAAGCACCACCGGCGTGCAACACGATCACCTAGTGCCACTCGATGCAAACTCTCAATGCAACGCACTAGAATCAGTATCTCACACAATCGGGTGATCACTATCAAGTGTATGTGAGTTAGAGGGTTCCCAAACACACCAACACAAGTCACAAAGCCCTAGGGTGCTCAGCAACCGGCCAAGGGCAGCCACCAAGCATATTTATAGAGAGGGGAAGAAACTAACCGTTTTCCCACTCTGCGCGCCTCCGGACGCTGTTTTACTGAGGGTCCGGACCAACGCGCATGCGTCCGGACCCTTGCCCATTTGAATCGAGCCGTTGGCGCGCTTCAGCACACAGAAAAATACCTCCGGACGCTATGAACAGTAGAGGTCCGGACCATCAAACCGAGTGTCCGGACTCTACACACAGAGCTCCCGAGAGCAGTTTTTACTCCGGACGCTGTCCGGACAGCACCTCCGGACGCTAGGTTGCGTCCGGACTTCACAGAGCATCCTGGAGAGCAATTTTTAGACCTCCGGACGCAGGTCCGAACGCTACGGTCCGGACGCTAAAGTGCGTCCGGACTGCACACTGCAGCACAGTCCGTACGGAAACGTCTGTATCTCTTAGCTCCGAACTCCGATTTCAATGATCTTGGACTTTTTGGAAAGCTAACTCAGAGGCCTACACATCCCTCAAATCCATATTATCCATATCACAATGAATCAAAGCAGTATTCCATTCCAAGAGCTGTCCAAGTTTTAGGAGCATACCAAAAAACATTTTTCTCTTCTCCGAGTTGATTCAATTCAACTCCAACACCTTCTCCTTTGCAAATGTGCCAACACCACCAAGTGTACATAACCATGTGCATGTGTGTTAGCACTTTCATAATCATTTTCAAAGGGTTTTCACTTGCTCTCACCACGCCACTCGATCCTAATGCATCGCAATGTTGGATCGCTCAAGTGGCACTAGATGACTGATATGCAAATAAGTTTACCCCTCTTAATAGTACGGCCATCTATCCTAAACCTGGTCATATACTTCTCTACACACCTATGACAGGTGAAATGAGATGCCCTATAGGTTATACCTTTGCCTTGCGCATTTCATTCCATCTCCTTCACCAATGTTGATGCAACACATGCACCAACATATCACCAAATGATATGATCCACTTCATATCATCACGTGACCGTATTGGTTCATCGATCTTGACCTCACTTGCTCTTCACCGTTGCGTTGGTCCATCGGTGCCAAGTATCACTCAATTCCCCTTCACACTTGCAACCGGTCCATCAAGCCAAGCCTCATCTTGATCTTCTCCACCTTGATCACATGACTCCATGTCATGTCTCATGTGCAATAAACTCCTTCATCACACAATCACATGTGAACTAATCTCCTGTGTATATATCACTCAAACACATATTAGTTCACCTAAGTTGTCACTCAATTACCAAAATCACACAAGGACCTTTCACATGCACTATACGTCCCGCATCCAGGCCCACATAGACTACAACGACACGTTCCTATTCAGGCATGTCAGCAAAGAGCAAGGAAGAACAATGATGCAAGTACTTTTGGGTAAATACAAAACATGAATATTCATTTCTTTTGAGATTAAGTATGCCTAACTTGATCTTCGCATATGTCGTCTACTTGATGTCCTATAGGCGATTCGAGGCTAGTGCACCACCCACCCTGATTGCTGGGATGTTATTGTGGACATCTAGTTGGACGAGGACTGGCAGAAGAAGCACGAGGAGCTCCGCAACAGGTGTTTGTAGATGCCAGGTGTACCTCACCATCATGGCAGTCGCAACCTCAGCGCCTATGCAAAGGCAATTGTGCGTCTTCACCATTTCTCAAATATTTTCACTCTCAATTAGGCATGATTTATATCTACATGTTGTCTTTCTCGTAGTCTCTGGCACACGGGGGCGAGCCAGTTGGTCAACTCAAGGCATTTCCTCTGGCTGACATGGGCAAGGCGATGGCGGACATCAAGTACAACCCAGATGCCCCGCCTGAGGCGTACACCAACTCCAGCGTGCACAACCACCTCGCTGCGTACATAGAGGCGGCAAGGTCAGTCTATGGGCCGAGCTATGATCCGAGAACCGAGGAGCGCCTTGATCCTCATCTCGTGATGAGGGTCGGGCAAGGCAAGAAGCACAGGCACTTCTGGATTGGCGATGCCGTCCTCGACAGGGCCTCTACTCCTCCTCTCCACCACATGAGAGCAGCGAGCACGAGCTCAAGCGTGCCCATACGCTAATGGCCGACCGCGGTGTCGGCACTCTAGGTAAGCATTCCTATTTCATTCGTCGTTCTTTGACTTTTACATACCTTGGCTCTGTATTGTTGAAACATTGGGTCAAATGCTGCATGCCCAGGTGCAACAACTTTAGGTCGATCGGGAGGTCGAGCGGGCTGAGCGGGCCGAGCGAGAGGCCAAGCGGTTGAGGCTGTAGGCTTTGGAGGCCTAGCGGGAGCAAGATCAGCGGCAGATGGCCAAGATGATCAAGTTCATGCAGCAAGTCGGCCAGTCACAAGGTTGGACGTGTTCCCCGACGCTGCTTGCTCCATCGCCAGCACCACAGCGTCCTGATACTATCGTGGTGAGTATAAGTAGGAAGTTTTACTTTCTATGCTACAACCTAGTTAAACTTAGAGAAACCTAGTGGTGGTGTTGGTCATGTGTTGGTGGTGGTGCTCATGGTGATCTGGTGGTGGTGGTCATGTGATGGTGGAGGTGGTCATGTGATGGTGATGGTGGTCATGTGTTCGTGGTGGTGGTGGTGCGGATTGTGGTGCTCATGAATATATCTTTCATCTCTCTTTTTTTGTCTCTAAGGTGCAATTACTTTTCTTTTGTACAGTATCAATCGGGGGCGGCCTCGAACCACCTCGGAGAGTCGCCGGGATCGCATGTTGGGCCAACCCAACCCGAATCATCGTTGTGAGCTTGAGATGTGTTTAGTTGTCATATAATGCACTTTGAACTATTGTTATGTGTTTGGACTTTGGAGTCGAGATTGTGATACATGGATGCTTTGTTTATGTTTGTGGTTGATTGAGATCAATATTTGTGTGATATATTGTTGTGTTATATATGTGTGCGATGTATATATTGTTTGCACTGATGGAAGGCAAAAAAATATTTTTTAGTGCTGTGCCGAGTGTCAGGACCATGACACTCGGCAAAGCTGGGAAGCTGGAACGCTTGGCAAAATCAGCTTTGCCTAGTGCCAGCATGCAGCGCTTGGAAAAAAATTTCGAAAAAAAAAAAGAAAAAGATCTTTGCCTAGTGGGAGCATGCAGCCCTAGGCAAAGAAATTTGAAAAAAGAAAAAGAAGAAATTCTTTGCCTTGTGCCCGCCTGCAGCGCTCGGCAAAGAAATTCGAAAAAAAGAAAAAAAATTTCGCCTAGTGCCAGCATGCAGCGCTCGGCAAAGAAATTCAAAAAAAGATATTCTTTACCGAGCGTTGCGCTCGATAAAGAAATTTTAAAAAAAAACCAGAAAAACCTTGCCTAGCGTGACACTCGGCAAATAAAATGTAAAAAAAAAAACTTGGTAGCTGACTGGGATTCGTGTCGTAGGCTGAATAATGCACTACAGTTCCCTATTTGCTAGTAAAAAAATTAAGTTTAAATAATTTATATAGAAGAGTATCTATGACATATATATTCTATAATAAAAATCTAATGGTACGAATTTGGTAACTTAAAATAGTAACCTGTTGTTAGAAAACGCTGAAGCTAGCTACCTGCTGACAAAGACATCTTTTGATGTGCTTGCGTGCGTGCATGTTGAACAAACTCAGCACCAAATTGCAAAGGATATGCAGATGCTTGGCCATCCCCGAATAATTATTAAGTATACGTGACAGATGCATATATAGAGTAAATGGCGTTCGTCATAAGTAGCCGAAAGTGTGCCCGAACGATATTTTAGTTGGTAGTTAGGATCACACTGTTCTTCTATTGAAGAAGTTATGTCGCCGCACTAGTACAAAACAACTCTAAGCATGCGGTGGCCTTTTATTTATACTGGCGGTTTCAGTTATCATGCGCCAGTGCAAATAATTCGTACGGTCGGAGCTATGAACCGCCAGTGTAAATAGATTTACACTGACGGTTTACTTAAAATAACCGCCTGTGGAAATAACTCATTTTCACAGGCGGTTCACCTAAATCAACCGTCAGTGTAAATAGATTTACAGTGACGGTTGTCTTAGCTGAACCGCCTGTGAAAATGAACTATTTCCACATGCGGTTGGCTTAGGTAAAGCGCACTGGCGGTTGACTTAGTCAACCATCAGTTTTGTTCATGTAGCTATATATACCCTTTTTCCTCCCCGAGAAATCCTGTAGCTCGCAGCCAACTTCCATTGGAGGCCATTTTGGAGGTCCATATTTCTTCAAATACAAGGGGAGAGGTTTTAATCTTCATTTTTGGAAGGAGTTTGCTAAGAAAGGTTAGTTTATGCCTCCGTTGCCTCATTTTGTCCATTCCTTGCTCAATTTGAGTCCCTTTTTGGATCTAGGGTTTTACCATGAGTGAGAGAAAAGGGTAGCTAGGTTATGGGCAAGTTTTTGTGAAATTTTTATGCTTAAGATGGTTAGATGATGTCTCTTCACGCTCCCCACTCATCTTTTGTTGTCGATTTAGTTTATCCAAGATTTTTTTAGTTGTATGTAAATATAGCTATAGCCATGAATGGTATGTTCATGTAGAGAGCAATATAGGTTCATATTATGTTAATTACTTAGTTTTTTTTATTTATTTGCATAAATTATTCCATGAATTGTTTGTTTGTGTGGTGAGACAAATGTATGTTTAAAAATTGTACTATACTTAATCATATCCCTTCTTCCTCCCCGATAACTCTTCTAGCTCGCAGTCAACTACCATTGGAGACGTTTTCGGAAATCCAAATTTTTAAAATACAATTGGAGAGGTTTTGATATTCATTTTTTTTGGAAGGAGGTGCTTAGCAAAGGTTAGTTTATCTCTCTCTTGCATCCTTTTATTTATTTTTTCCTCGGTTTGAGTAATTTTTTGCAGCTAGGACTATGGTTTCAACTTTTAGCATAAAATTTGTTTTCATTATATTTTAGTACAAGTACGATGGAGAGGTCATTATGGATGTATGAGTTGTCAAGACTAGATCCATCATACTTACCAGAAGTGCATAAGTTTGTTGACACTGCTAAGAACCATGCTTCGAGAATAAAGATGAAGCACATACATTGTCCATGCATAGACTGCAAAAATGTTGCTGTATTTGATGATACTCAAACAATCCTTTCTCATCTAGTCTGTCGGGGATTTATGAAGGATTATTTGATTTGGACAAAGCATGGAGAGGGTAGTTATTGATGTTGAACAACCACAAACACTGCAAATATTGATGTTGATCTACATATGCTTGTTGACGAGTTCCCGTTCATACACGAGACACAACAACCTCTTCCTGATCATGGTTTTGATGGAGCAAATGAAGGTGAGATCCTGCCAGATATGGCTGCGGAAGATGCAGAATTGTTAGAGGCAATGTTGCATCGTCATTTAGATGACCCTTCAATGTTCTTCATGAAAGGTATGGATTCCCTGATGAATGCAGCAATAGAGCCTTTGTATGATGAGTCTAAGAGTTGTACCCAAGAGTTCACGACACTGCGGTCTGTGCTTAAGTTTTTGGTGTTCAAAGCTAGATATGGTTTGTCTGATGTTGGCTTTGATGCGTTCTTGAGTATTATCGCAGAGATGCTTCCAAAGGAGAACAATGTGCCGGCTAACACGTACTATGCAAAGAAGTTAATCAGTCCGCTCACTATGGGTGTTGAGAGGATCCACGCATGTAGGAATCATTGTATCCTATATCGAGGTGATAAGTATAAGGACATGGTCAGCTATCCAAACTGTGGTGCAAGTAGGTACAAGACGAATAAAGACTTTCGAGAAGAAGAATGTGCTGCCTCCAAGTGTAAAGGAAATAAGAGAAAGAAGACCCAACAGAGCAACAAAACCCCTCACAAGCAAAGAAAAAGACGAAGTAGACTATTATGCTCAGAAAAAGATTCCTGCTTTAGTGATGTGGTACCTTCCTGTGGTTGATCGATTGAGGTGTTTGTTCACTAACCCAGAGGATGCCAAACTTATGACCTGGCATGCTTCAAATGAGCACAAAAATGATGGGAAGCTTCGTCATCCGGCTGATGGCACACAGTGGAGAGATTTCAATAACAACCATGAAGACTTTGCAAAGGAAACAAGAAATGTTAGATTTGCACTGAGTACCGATGGAATGAATCCATTTACTGAGAGGAGCAGCACGCATAGCACATGGCCGGTGATCCTCACCATCTACAACCTTCCCCAATGGTTGATGCAAAAGCGAAAGTATCTCATGCTAACCATCCTTATCTCTGGACCTACACAGCCTGGAGTGGACATCGATGTTTTCTTGGAGCCCTTAATAGAAGACATGTTGTGGGAAACAGGTGTTCAAATTTGGGAGAAGTACTGCAAAGAATCTTCCACGCTGAGAGCAATTATTTTTTGTTATGATCAACGATTACCCTGCTCTCTTCACATTATCAGGGCAGTTCAAGGGAAAGGTTGGTTGTGTATTCTGCATAGATGAAACCGCTTACGTGTCCCTCGATGCATCTAAGAAGATAGTGTACATGAGACACGGACGCTTCTTATCGAAAGGACACAGGTACCGCCTTAAAAATATGGCTAGGTACTTCGACAATAACGATGAACTACACTCTATTGCACCATCAGGTAACAGTAAAGGCCAAAGAGTTTTCCAAATAGTTAGCAAAATCAAATTTGTTTTCAGGAAAAAGACAAAAGAGGGAAAACCAAGAAAGAATGTCAAACCAACTCCAGGGGCTACATTCATGAATATGTCTATTTTCTTTGAGTATTTACCATACTAGAAAAGTTAGATGTACGACATGCGATCGATGGTATGCACGTTCAGAAGAACGTGTTTGAAAGTCTAATTGGCACATTGCTAGACATGAAGAGCAAGACAAAGGAAGGTCTGAATTCACGCATGGACATGGTACAGTTAGGCATAAAAAAAGAGCTTCACCCTATTCTACAAGAAAATGGGAAGTGTCATCTACCAGCAGCAAACTACAACCTAAACATAGATGAGAAACATGCGATGTGTGTGTGGTTGAGGAAGTTGAAAGTCCCATCTAGATTTTTCTCTAGCATACGGAGTATCGTGTCAATGAAAGACCTTACACTCACCAACTACAACTCACATGATTGTCATGTCATGCTTACTACTTTCCTTCCGAATGTCATTAGGGCTATAAATCCTTTGTTCATAAAGATGGCAGTAACACGTCTGTGCTTGACCGTGATGAGTTAGCGACTCTTCAGGAATTCGTAGTGGAGACAGTGTCACAGTTTGAGATGTGTTTCCCCCCAGCATTCTTCGATATCATGGTGCACCTCGTTGTGCACTTGGTTCCCCAAATTGAGGCATTGGGTCCTATGTACTTGCATGAAATGTGGACTTATGAGCGTTTCATGGCAATACTAAATGGCTATGTTTCGACTCGTGCTCGCCCAGAGGCATCTATGGTTGAGGGATATTTAACCGAAGAGGCCATTGAGTCCGGAGTTCCATTCTGCAATAGTGTCCTAAAGGATCAAGTTGCAATAGGTTTGCCTCCGTTACGACATGAGGGTAGGCTGTATGGAAGTGGGAGGATGGGACGAAAATCATTCATCCCGAAAGATTACAACATAGTCCTCGAGGCACATCACAGTATCCTGCATCAGCTCTCGATAATGGAGCCTTTGATCGAGGAACACTTAAATGAACTTCGGGAACATAATCCTGGGCACACGGATGATTGGGTAATGAAGGAACACAAGAGTCGGTTCAACACATGGCTAAGGGAGAAGGATATTCCACATGGGGAAATAATTGAGGAACAAACCATCAAAGGGTTGGGATTTAGACCCTCATGCCAGGTCATGACATGGCAAACCTATGATATTAATGGCTTCACATTCTGTACCAAGTACAAGGACATAAAGAGCATGGCACAAAACAGTGGTGTTCGATGCGAGGCCATTGACTCTACGACAGGTGAGATTATTACATAAACTAACCATAAACCCTAGCTTAACTAACCCTAGACCCTAGCTTAACTAACCCTAGACCCTAGCTTAACTAACCCTAGACCCTAGCTTAACTAACCTTAGACCCTAGCTTAACTAACCCTAGACCCTAGCTTAACTAACCCACTAACCATAGACCCTAGCTTAACTAACCCTAGACCCTAGCTTAAGTAACCCTAGACCCTAGCTTAACTAACCCACTAACCATAAACCGTAGCTTAACTAACCCTAGACCCTAGCTTAACTAATCCTTAACCCTGAACCCTAACTATAAATTAACAATACATAAACCCTAACTATATGCAAATGATTTCTACAGGCGGTTCACCTAACACAACCGCCTGTAGAAATGATTTCTACAGGCGGTTCACATAACACAACCGCTTGTAGAAATCATCCCCTTATATAGCCCGCGCTCTCAGCCCAAAATTTTCTAAGTCCCCTGGCGCCCGCAGATTTCAAAGAAGCGCCGTTAGGCTGCCCAAATTTCCCACGCCGCCGACTGAGCTCATCACCGTGCCGCCCTCTCCGCCGCTGAACCCTCTCTCTCGACACGCTGGCGTCCTCCACACTCTCGGTAAGTCGAGCGCCCCCTCTTCTTCTCTCTCTGTGCGCGGCAGGGCAGTGCTGGTGGTGGAGCGCGCACGGCTGGTGGCGGTGGTGCCGCCGCGCGCGGCGGTGGCGGTGGCGGTGGGGTGGCGCTCGCCATTCTCTCTATGTGCGTGCGCGGTGGCGGTGGCTGCGGGGCTGGGCCGTGCAGGGCGGAGCTGTGCGCCGTGGCGGTGGGTGCCGGACGGTGGCGGTGCAGCTGTTGGTTGAAGACGACGACCACGGCCCGGCTGACAGTGGGGCCTGGCTAGGGAGATGCGGTGGCGGCGACACTAGAGATGCGGTGGGGGCAAAGGGGATAGGTGCTGGGGCGGGTCGGTGGCGGCGCTCGAGGTTGAAGAAACAGGGTGGGCCCGCCACTGCTGGGCGGTGGCTGCTGGGCCTCCTAGCACTGATGGGCTTGCACTGTGCTGGGCCGAGCAGGGCAAAGGGGAGGGAGATATTTTCCTTTTTTCATTTTTGAAATACTTGCAAATATATGTACTTGAATTAAATGCTGATATAATTATAGCAAATACATGTAAAAGAGTAGAGTAGAGTAGTGTAGTGTAGTGTAGTGTAGTGTAGTGTAGTGTAGAGTAGAGTAGAGTAGAGTAGAAATGATTAGAGTAGAGTAGAGTACTTATTAATGTTTATTCATGCTTATTCATGCCTCTTATTCATGCTTATTCCTACTTATATGATAGAGTACAGTAGAGTAGAGTAGAAATGATTAGAGTAGAGTAGAGTACTTATTCATGCTTATTTATGTTTATTCATGCTTATTCATGCTTATTTAGAATAGAGAGAGAGAGTACTTGTTTATTCATGTTTATTCATGCCTATCATGCTTATTCCTACTTATATGATGGAGTAGAGTAGAGTAGAGTAGAGTAGAGTACTTGTATAGTTTTTCGCAAAAGGCATAGACTAATTATATAAAATAAATTGTATAGAATTTTACGATGAGTTCTCCACTCAAGGACCAAGCAATGGGGTCTGGCCCCACGGAGCAAGCAAAGGGGTCCCACCCCATGGAGCAAGTAGCGGAGTCCCACCCCACGGAGCAAGCAACGGGGTCCCACCCCACAGAGCAAGAAATGGGGTCCCACCTCACAGAGCAAACACCGGGGTCCCACCCCACAGAGCAAGCACCGGGGTCCCACCCTATGGAGCAAGCAACGGGGTCCCACCCCACGGAGCAAGCAACAGGGTCCCAAGTAACGGGGTCCTGAGAATCTACTCCTGAATTCGAATCACCAAGCGCCGGCACTGATCCTCGCATAGAGAGGATGGCCCGTCGTGAATATGAACGTGACCCTGATTACAATCCAGAAGTAGATGAGGTAATTTTCTCATATAGGACGTCATGGTTGTACCTAATTTCATGATTAGCCTGCCACAATGGATTAGCCTTCGTAATCTGATGAGTGCATGTTTTGACATGAATAGGAGGTGTTATCTGATTTTAGAGAAGTATTAACTCAAGATGAAATGGCACAAGAAGATGCACCAGAAATGGCACAAGAAGATGCACCGGAAACGACCGAGACCACCACCACCAATAGTTCAAGGAAAAGGAAGATGAGTGACCGGAAACGAGGTGACAGAGGAATGAATAGGTGGCCAGATGAGACATATAGAATCTCAGAAGTGAGCCCAAATGGACAGCCCCTAGGTCCTGTGGAAGCCCTAGCTAAGTTTCGAAAAACACTTGGTTTCATAGTTAGTGACAATCTTGACGTCACAATCCAACACTGGAAAAATGTGCCAGTCGATGTTAAGAACATGCTTTGGGCCAAGATGTTGACAAGGTTTATTTTGCCTAGGGGCTCAGAACCATTGGTAAAGGAGTTTGCACTGAAGCAATGTGCGGTCATATTCCGCAACTGGAGGTCCGACTTGAATACCAAGTGGGCAAAGACTGGCTCAGACCCGACACAAAAGTACAAGATTTCGGTCGGTCAATGGGCGGTTTTCCTAGAGCAGAGGCAAGAGGCCGAGTTCTTAGCTTGGAGCGAAGCCAATTCAGCGCTCGCAAAAAAGAACAAGTACCCCCACCACTTAGGCACTGGTGGTTACCGACGACAGGTTCCAAAATGGAGGGAAGAAGAGGCTGTGAAGAAGGCGGTAGGGTTGCCAGTGCTATCTGAGCAACTTCGAGAAAGGACCGCAAACTGGATACTGGCTCGGAAACCAATGCAAACCGAGACCGGTATGTCCTTTGAAGACCCAACTACCGATGAAGCACTTAAGACAATATTAGCGGTAGCAGCAGAACATGAGAAAGGATTATTTAATCCACGAAGAGACAGGGACATCCTAACAGCTTGCTTGGGTAACCCCGAGCATCCTGGTCGTGTTCGAGGAATATCTTCAAAAGAAGGATGGAAAGATGGATTTGGACCAGAGTGGCAAGGTGAGTACAAGAAGCGTGGTCGATACAAGGAAGACATGGCTTCGTATTTTAAGGAAGAGGCAAAAAAAGAATTCCAAGAGATGATGTCCCAAATGTTGTCCAATACTCCTCCTGAGTTGATGCAAAAATTGGCTAGTGCGGTGTCCATTCAACAACATACGCCAGGTCAGGGTCCCGAGATGCAGCTAGCCCCAACATCACAACAGCTTGTGGTGACACACAGTCCAAGAACAATTCGAAGCAGTGTTGCGTCAACGGCAAACAAGACTCACTATGCAGTTGACGACATTGATATGCCCACGCCTTGCTCTCTCGTCTTAAGATATGGTATTTCTAATCATCGTACAAGGGTAGTAGGCACAAGATTTGCGATCCCAGGACGCAAGTATCATGGTGATGACATTCCAGATGAGTACTGCAAGGTTGAAGTGGTGACGGTCGTCCAAGGATACGAAGATGCAATGGTAGACATTGCCGGTCCCGAGGGCATTGAGACACTCAGACAGACTATCAAGAACTTCATCCTTTGGCCTCGACGAGATGTCCAATTGAGTGATCCGCCAACACGATCCTCTGAAGCCCTGCCACTCACTCAGGGGTCGTCAGGTCCTTCACAATCTCTTCCAGACCCACCGTCACCACCCGACCAGTCTCTTCCAGACCCACCATCACCACCTGCCCAAACTCTTCTAGACCCACCATCACCACCTGCCCAGACTCTTCCAGACCCACCATCACCACCTACCCAGACTCCTCCTGAACCAAAGGACCCATCATTCAGTTCTCCACCTTGCCCAGAACAATCAAAGGTGACTCCACCGCAGCCAAAGAAGAAATTTCCAATACCGAAATTGATATCCCCCTGGGAGCTAAAGAAAAAGAATAATTCTGGCGTGGGTAGATTTTTGACAGGAATTGGACGTAAACGCATAGTTCAAACCCTTGACTTGGATGAGCACGAGAAGTCAACCAAAAAGCTTGAGGTAATTAGCGTAAATATCAGGAACCCAATAAAGGAAGATTACGAACATGTTCCTGATTGTTATCACTCGGGGAGGCCCCTACTACAGTGGGATAAATTGATTAAGATCCCTAGTGGTATAAAAAGGCTGCATGATTGGTACATGTGAGAAGCTTCTGTTGGTATTGACACCATCAACGTGTCTATACCACCACCTGTATTTGCAAGTGAAAGACAGACATGCATTATTACATTCGAGGACATGTGGTTGATGATGAACCTCAAGGGACTCGACGTACAACTCATAACGTTGTTTGCAGTGTAAGTGTTACTCATACGAATAAATATGCATTGTTTTTATTTGTGAGTTGTATCCATTCTAATTCCATATCTTACATTACTGTGCGCCTTGCAGAATGCAATATGATGAGCATATCATGCGTTACGGTAACGATCCTCGTCACAGCGAAAATGAAAGGGTTGCATATATGAACCCAATAAAAATATGTGAGGAGCGGTCAATTTTCAGAATCGAAGACGACGATAAAAATTTAAAGGGGTTAGAAGGTAAAGAACGAGAGGATATGAAAAAGAAGCTGAAGAAAAGGTTTGAATCCGAATACACCTACTACTTGGCAACCTCATTGCTTATATATCAAGACAGAAAATGCATAATGGACCCATATAACTTTGGGTAAGTGTGAGTTTGCATAGCTCAAATTAATAATTTTAATACACACTTGCATCACAAATTTGCTTCGTACAGAGACCACTGGATCTGCTTTGTCATTTATCCTAGGCAAGGAAGGGTGTTGGTATTAGACTCCGCAGATTATCCGACTTCGAGCTATGCATGGTTCTTGAACAACTTGGAAGTGTAAGTTGAGATATGCTTGCATACTTTTATTGATGAGAGAGTTTGAGAATAACATGGTGATTCTATTCAAGATTATAGGGCATATAGGTATTACAAATTAAAAAAAGGAAAGTGCGACAATCTAGGGCAGCCATTGAACATATTTCATCATTGGCCGGTACGTATGAAAAGTTATGAATACATATCATAAATGATGTTGTAAGTATATACATAACCACTTTTTTGTTATATAGTGCCACTTTCCTGTGTGGATTCTACGTGTGCGAGTTCATGAGGCAGAACGGACGATACAGCAGGAACCCTTCTAAGGTAATATAAGTAATAGTCATGATTTTAGTTCTCACATTAAAGTTACAAATGTATTGTCAAGTGTATATATTAATGTTTATAAACTTTCCTCTTAGGAAGCTGCTAATCAACCAAAGGCGACGAACATGAGCGAACGTACTTTGTACGCCATAGTTGAGTACTTGTGCTCATTCATCACGGGAGAAGTCATTCCTCATGAGGAGAGTTATCACGACAAGTCGGCCACCTTAAGTGACCCAAAGTATAGACCGCTCACAGAGATCAGTGGTCTGCAACTTAGTCGAGATGGTTATTAATTAGAGCCATAGTAAAAACTTTGATGTATATATATATATATATATATATATATATATATATATATATATATATATATATAGTGGTTGTGAGCACTAGAGCACTAGTGAAAACTTTGTTGTAAATACATTTACTTTATGTTTGTGATGAGCATGAAACTTTGATGTTGTAAATAAGTGTGACTTTATGTTTATGAGCATGAAACCACTTGTATGAAATAGTTAAATACTATATGGGTATAATTAAACATCATCGAATAGGTTTAGGGTAAAATATAGGGTCTGATTTAAATTTAAAAATTGAAAAATTTGGTAAGGTGGGGCTATTTCCATAGGCGGCTGACTTAAGCAAACCGCCTGTGGAAATCTGTTTCTACGGGCGGTTTGTTTAAGACAGCCGCCTGTGAAAATCTATTTTCACGGGCGGTTCTCTTTAGTGAACTGCCTGTAAAAATGGATTTTCACAGACGGTTCTACAGAAACCGCCAGTAGAAATCGTCCATTTCTACTGGCCTTTCACATCGGCGGTTAAGAAAAACGACTGTAGAAATACATTTACAACTGCCGCTATAGTAAGTCTGTGTACTAGTGTCGGTCTCCTAAGACCGACGACAGACGATGCTTGCAAAGCCCAATTATTGTTTCCATATACTATCAAGTAACACAACAGTACTACGATAATCATCCCATGTAGGTGCATGCATTGCTTAGGTATATGCGTACTAATACCATCCTGAATGGCCTACACACTAAAAATTACTTCTTTCATTCCAAATTATATAAGCTGCTTTGACTTGTTTAAACATCGATTTTGCTTCGTATATAGATATAATGTATGTCTAAATACATAGCAAATTGTTACGGTTAAAGTTACTTATAATATGAAATATAGAGAGAGTAATATTTTTATACTTATGAAATTGAATTGGTGTCCTTTCCAAATTGCATGCTTTTCCAATATATCCTGAACATATTACACTGCTACTGTGCGCTTGCTGTATATATGTAGATGGGTGTGGTGGGGGAGAGGCTGGACATCGACTTCGTTAGGGCACTCACAATGTAGACTCTACCATAGAGTCTAAGTCTATTTATTACCTCTGTTATTTATGGTATTTTAATGATGTGGCAGTATATTCATTGATGAGAGAGGGATAAAAAACAAGACTCTGAGTCTTATTTAGACTTCAAGTCTCTGATATCTTCGAGGTAATAAATACGCTTAGACTCTATGATAGAGTCTGCGTTGTGAGTGCTCTTATCTCCACTGGCGACAACATCTACAACGATGACATCGCCAACACCAGCGACCCGCTCTTCAAGGAATCTTTCTCCAACATCTACACTGCCAAGAGCCTTCAGAAGCCTTGGTACCTCGGTAATGCAACATTACACAAATTAATGGATGCTAGTTAATTAAGGAGCTGAATGTATAATACAGTAAGTAGTGACACTAATCAATAATTTTCCATGCATGATGTTAAGATATGTCAATATATCTAGGTGGATTCAGTTGTAGCCTAATAGGATAGATCCTCTCTTGTACGTCAAGTATATAGGTTCATGTTTATCTCCAGGTTGTTGTAACAGAGTCCTGGTTGTATACGTATCGGGTTTTACCCCGTCTTATATAAACATGTACCCGAGACCCTAAGGGGTAATTCGTTCCACCAACTTTACATGGTAATTAGAGCCCGTATCCTTATGGAAAGAATTCATGGCTTCTTCCGCTTCATCTGCTGCGTTCTCTGCTCCTCAATTCTTCTTCCTCCCTATGACGGAGAAGCTTACTAGGAGCAATCATGCGATGTGGCGGCTCCAAGTTCTATCGGCGATTCATGGAGCTCAGCTGTCCGAGTACATCAACTCCTCGGCGGCGCCACCGGACATGTACGTTGTCCCGAAGAAAGAAGATATAACCGCTGATAAGAAGAAGGAGCCGCAGATCAATCCAGCTTACAATAAGTGGATTGCCCAGGATCAGATGGTGTTAACTATCTCCTCTCTTCTCTCTCTAAAGAGATTTTTTTCCCAAGGTACATCCTCAGCAGATACTTCGTGTCGGTGTTCTGAAACCGGAGCTCTCAACACCGACGAGTGAATTTGTGACTGCGAGTCCGGCACCGAAAGGTGAGCTAGATGAACACGAACTATTTAGACTGGTTCTGGCTGAATGTCCTTACGTCTAGTGTTCGGCTAGGTACCGCTAACTCTTCAAGGAATCTTTCTCCAACATCTACACTGCCAAGAGCCTTCAGAAGCCGTGGTACCTCGGTAATGTAACACTACACAAATGGATGCTAATTAATTAATTAAGGAGCTGAATGTATAATTCACTAAGTAGTGACATTAACCAATAATTTCCCATGCATGAAACGGCTTCATCGTCGATCAGTCCTTGGCAACCATGACTACATGGGAAATGCAGCTCGCGCAGCTTGACCCTGTCATTCGCAAGGTCGATAGCCGATACACCGTCATTGCAAAGTCCTTCATTGTCAACTCAGGTCAGCAAATGATACATGGAACTCAAAATGCACGCATCTACAATAATAATAAGGTAAGGAAATGTATATATTCTATATATGTACCCTCACTACTTATTCTAAAACAATGTTTTGATGTGGATTGGATACACATCTATTTGCAACAAAAGGAATTGCTGATTTCTTCCTCGTGGACACATAACGCCGTTCATCCTTCCACTACTGGAACAAAACCAACTTGGATTGGAGAGGTGTCGCTCCTCGTGATGCCTACATCGCAAATCTCCTCAAGGTATACGTATGTGCCAAGTGAACTATATATATATATATACATGTCAACATGGAAGAGAAAGAGATGATGACTTATAACGTGTCTTGTGATTATGGTGGTAATTAACCTGTCTGAATTCTTGATCCAACATATGACCTACGTACTCTTTGCCAGGACTTGAAGTGTGCACTGACGGCATCCAAGGCTGCCTGGAAGATCGTCGTGGGTCACCACCCTATCAGCAGCGCCTGCGGCCACGGCAACAATTCAACACTGAGCTCGAGGAGTTGCTTCTCCCTGTCCTCAAGGTACGCACTAGTACTATTTACAGTAGTGATGTAGCCATTAAGATGAACCATTGTTTAGATCCAAAATTTCTTGGATGTAAAGTAGTATAGCGTTTCGTTTGTATTTGGTAAATATTGTCCAATCATAGAGTAACTAGGTTCGTAAGATCCGTCTTAGAAATTACAGATAAACTATGGAATTATTTATATTTTTTACCTATATTTAATACTTTATGCATACGTCCTAAGATTCGATGTGACAGAGAATCTGGTAAAGTTTTGGAGTTTTGGTAAAGATTCGATGGCTCTGCAACGCATGCGCATACACACGGGGTTGACATGTACGTGAATGGGCATGATCACTGCCTGCAGCGCGTCAGCAGAGACAGGTAATTGCATACATCTATCAGTGCATCATCACTGTCCTTTGAGAGAGATAGATATACAATATTCAATATTGCTTTTAAACTCAAGCCTAAGTGATTGAGAAGAGTACATAAATAGATCAGCTTCGAGACTATACTACGTACGTGTAGGGTCATCTGTGTCGCTCCTAAAAAGACGCCATCGATCAGTGTCAGCTTCTAAACCGGCATTTATTAGTCAGTACTGAAAGTCCGTCACTATAGGTACTAGTTCTCTATCAGAGCCAGCAAGCAATGGTAACTAGCATTGAAGCTTCACTTGCACATAATAATCATCTCATCCATGTCATTCAAGAGCTTTCTTGCTCACTGAACACCCTCGCTGAACTTGGCCTTTTGCCATTAGAAGCAGCAGTCTGTTCCATGTGCACTGCACTGTGTAGCTTCTTTAAGAACGTTTATCCGATCCATGGTTCTAAAACACACAGAAAAAATTGCAGTCATCTTCAGCTACTGACGAGTGGCGGCGGGTCGAAGGCATGGGCTGGCAAGTTCAAGACCACCCCGGACAAGGTGGAGTTCCTCTACGATGGTCAGGGGTTTATGTCGATGCGGCTGAGCAAGACGGAGGCCCACCTCGCCTTCTTTGACATCGCTGGCAGCGTTCTGCACTGCTGGGACCTCACCAAGACTGCGGCAGCTGGGCATTAGCTAGCTTAGCTGGCCGGAGTTAACATTGATGTCTGATCTGGCAGCAGTACGATGAGGTTGATGATTCAGTCAGATCCAATTATTTGGTTTTGTCAAATGGTAGCAATTGCTGTTGTCTTTTCGTGAGACGGAAGCAACTGCTGTGCTGTTGTTGTATGCACATGTGAGGCCGTGAGCGTGTCAAATATGTTCACCCTGCAAGATAAAATATCGTCTTCTGTGGAATAAATTGGGAAAATAGTTATCCTAAAGTGTGCAGAGTTTGGCGTGTGCTGATATTTTTGTAGTGCTACTTGTGTTTTCCTCTTGTGGATAAGCCATCGAATTGTACTAGTTATATATCTTCGATGGTGCTGAACCTTAGATGGGGTTCAACTCTAATAAATAATTAATGATAAACAACATACATTCATGCTGAAATCTCATTTTGGGTTTCTTGCTAGATTATTCAGTTTATCTGACAGTGCTAATAATCTCAATTTCGCCACGTGGCAGTGCTGATGTATGAGAATCCATATATGCATGATTGGTAACAGATAGCCGAATCAATCGGTCCAGCGGAGTCGCCAAAATATGTTGACACCGAAAATCAACACGGGAGTCGCCAATAAGTAGATTATTTCACTTTCGTACACTACTACAGATTCAGACATCACTGTCGGCCCATCACTGCCGGTTCTATGTCTGACAGGCCCCAAATGATTGGGGCTGGGGCCGAACCGGCCGCAGTGAAGCTCATCATCACTGGCGGTTCGTGGCTTGAACCGGCAATGAGGGTTCATTGCCGGTTCAAGCCACGAACCGCCAGTGATGATGAGCTTCACTGCCGGTTCGTGGTTTAAACCGTATGGTTCATTGCCGGTTCAAGCCACGAACCGCCAGTGATGATGAGCTTCACTGCCGGTTCATGGTTTAAACCGTATGGTTCATTGCCGGTTCAAGCCACGAACCGCCAGTGATGATGAGCTTCACTGCCGGTTCGTGGTTTAAACCGTATGTGATATGTGGACAATATAAATATCTCGATGATGAGTACAAAACAAAAGAAAGAATGTTGTTCGTATATGCTCAATTTTTAGGAGTGCTAAAACTAATTTAACCCTAATTTAAGGGGTTAAATAGTGTCCCAAATGTGAATTTCAAAAACTATCAAGAAGTATACCTTGAGTGTATAAGAAATATTGTATAGCAACTCAAAACTAGCAAAAGCTATATTGGGAGATTTTCATCTTTTATTCAAATTTTTGGAGTAATTACAAAGGGGGTAATTGAATTTTAAACCCTAATTCAAAACGGAATTCATAAACTAAACAAAATTTGAATATGGCCCTTTAGCAAAAGTTGTAGAGAATGAAAAATTATGCAACTTCTATTTTTGGAATTTTTCAAGTTGGAGTAATTTGAATTCCATGGCGCAGGACAAATCTGTAAAAATGCCCCCCCAAATAACACTGCAGGTTTGTTTTGAACCGACACGGATGGTGGACCGGCAGTGATAGTGGACATCACTGTCGGTTGATGAGTACAACCGGCAGTGATGTCACAAGTTATATAAGGCACGGGCGCGCTCCGAAATTTTCAGACGCGTGCCAGTGGGGACTCAGCCGCTCCACGAACTCGCTCCTGCCCGACGTCGCCGGTCCATGCCGCAACACGCTACCGCCGCCGCTCCACGCCAACGTCCTCGCCGCCGCCAGGACCTCCCTCCACGATGCCAGGGAGCACGGAATCCGACCCCTAACCTCCAGTGGGGACTCAGCCGCTCCACGAACTCGCTCCTGTCCGATGTCGCCGCTCCACGCCGCAGGACGACACCGCTCCACACCAGTGTCCTCGCCGCCGCCTGGACCTCCCTCCACGACGCCAAGGAGCACGGAATCCAACCCCTAACCTCCATGCGGTGAGCTCCATGTTCATGCAACCAATATGTTCGACTAAATGCCTAGCTATGATTCTTTTAGCTGGGAGCCGCGTGCTGGGCATGGAGATAGAGGAGGAGAGGAAGGAGGGAGAGGGAAAAAGGAGGGAGAGGGAGGAAGGAGGGAGAAGGGGAGAGAGATGAGAGAGAAAGATAGAGAGATAGAAATATAATATTAGTATATGTTATTTAATATGTGCTATGAAATTTAATCTCATATATGTCATTTGTTATATGCTATGAAATACTCCCTCCATCCCTAAATAGATGTCATTCTCGCTTCCCGAGAAATCATCGTTTTCAAAATACCGACAATTATCTATTAAAATATATAAATAATTATGCCAAGTAATTAATATCATCGAAAAGATCTTTAAGTCTCGTTTTTTAACAAATTTATTTGGAGATATAAATGTTGCACATATTTTCTACAAACTTAGTCAAGGTTGAGAAAGTTTAACCTACACACATCCCATAGTGTCATCCTTTTTGGGACGGAGGGAGTATAATATTAGTATATGTTATTTAATATATAGATGGCTGGACGTCGAAATCTCCCACCACCGAAAGTCGTTGGTTGGAATGGTTATTGTATTTGGATGGGTTTCGATCCAGCATTGCCGATAGTACCGGTGAATCATCCAAGCATAGTAAGTTAATCAATATATGTTTGATATGTACGAAACTAAATCATCCAAGTTCATTAACATGTCTTATATGTACTGTAGATAATTGATCCAATTGTCTGGCTTAAAGAAACACTCACCTATTTTGGGGGTTCACAATGTGGATGCTCAGATTTATCATGTATATAATGGTCCACTACTCCAATGTCGTATTTCATTTTCAATTGCCTTTATGATGTGTCATGGTCATGGTCATGGTTGCGGTTGCGTTGGCGGTCACAATGTGTTACAAATCTCAAAGGTGGGAATAAAGGCACCCCAACGGGGTGTTGCTATTAAGTATGCTGTCGTGGCATGTGCAACGACACTCTCAAGAAAAGGGATCACACTTTCTACTCTGTCGTTAGTGAAGATTCAAGCTATAAATCAGAATATGTCTCATGATCTTCGGGGTTTCTGTGCATGAATGGCTCAGAACTCACAAATGGTAAGTCTAATTCATACTCATAGCTTATACCTAGATTTGTTGTTGTATGTTGTCAATATTGCTCTCATAAATAACCCTATTTTCTGTCAATACTTATAGGTAGAGGAGTATGACATGACCTACGCAGGGTGTAGTTTTAAAGCCATTCTTAATGAAGCAATTGATGGATTGGGTTATGACTAGAAATATGTTGATGAAGAGCCAACACTAACTACTGAAGGATTTCAGGCAAAGTTGGTAGCGTCTAAGAAGGGAGACCCACCAACTACTCAAGCACTGTTAGCCATTGTTAGTACACCATGTACTCGTAGTTGTGAAGCAACGGAGAGTGCACTATTTAATATGTTGTTCTTCCTTGATGAGATATTTGGTTACAAGATCGGTGACCTACACTTTACCGAATTGATAGTACTAAATCATTGAACTATTGTACAATAAGATTGACACTTCATTGAATTTTTGTAATATAAATGTTGATGATTTTTGTATTGTCGTTGGCCCACAACCACATTCACATCGATATCAAATGGTTCGATAGCAACCACATCCACCTCCCCGACCTCCCACCCTAAAGCCCAAATGAAAAAAAATGGTAGAATGCAAATTGTAAAAATTATACACTATCGATTGGTGAAACGAACCGGCAGTGATGGCTCAAGCATCACCGTCGATTGACAACCGGTGGTGATGCTTGAGCCATCACTGCTGGTTTGGCAGAACCGACAATGATGTGACCAGCTCATCACTGCCGAGTTGGTTATGACGGTTCAAAATCCGCCAGTGAAGGGGGTTTGAACCGCCAGTGATGTCCTGCTATGGTGTAGTGGTAGAAATGTCACGACTAGTTTTCGAGCAAACTAGTAAAGGGATAATTTCTTCGATTACGGTGAAGAATTGAACCGACTGATTTACGAGCAAGAACAGCAAAGGGTGGTACTCCGATCGATGACGCCGGAGCTTGCGGCTTGTTTCCGGGAAACTAGCAAAACATGGCTATTAACCTAGATGCGAAAAAGTAGAAAAAGTAAATAAAAGAACGAAAATAATAGATTTGTATTGTGTCAATTGTGTACCCTATCTGTTTTCAATCGGCCGTGGCCTATTAAATAGGCGGTTGGTCTTTGCCGTAGAGTAATGGGATTATAACAAATATGTACTACTAGTACATATACATCAACTAAAATATATCTCCTAATTTTCCTTGCACCGTTTGACCCTCGTGGTTGAACCTGCGACATATGTCATCTAATCCGAATAGAACTTCTCTGGCTAAACAATCAGTCTTCCCATGCATCTCAAATATTTTCATCTCCGACTCAACCACGTGAATCAACCAAAAGAATCCAAATATACCGGCCGAGCCTCCTGCATCCATGAATCACCCAAATAGATCCACTCCACGTGATTCTGAAATGTGTAGGTGTTGATGTCAAAAATGGGGTCTTTTGACGTCAGCACCGTGCAAAGTCTGCGAAGACCGTGCAGCAGCAGAAATTCATCTCCTAAACCTCTAAAGCGACTCAGGTCACTTCGGTGATTGATCTCAGGCATGCCAGTCAATTTGACCTGTAATTGACAAGAAAATGAAACGTAAAAAATTATAGAACCTGCCGGTTGTTGCTAGACAGTTCCATGAGTGTGCGGCTCTCATATAGCCCAAGAATATAGGATATTGAGTAAAGAGTCAACTCCAAACAGTGTGAAACGTAATAACAGTATACAAACGGATATCACATGATATCAAATATAAAGTATATGATTAGCCGATTATATGATAAGAATAAGGTAAAGATGCGACACGCGTAACACTATCGACATCAAACTACCAAATCTACGAGCATATCAGATAAAGATTAACCATCAACAGAGGTGTGTTCCTATGCGGCCATGATGACAATTAACCCAATAACATGACCGATTTACTAGCATTGGGTTGTTTCCATGCAGCCATAAAAGTAAACAAGCCAAGCCACGTCTGGTACATTCAGTAGATCTAATAGATTAAGACAATAAAGTACATGTATCGTATGATTGAAGCGCAACCATATCGGCTACGTTAGCCGATATGGGATCCATGAAGCTTGAACAAGATCCATACGTCCAGCCTCGGACGGATCTAAGTCTGGACAGACATAATCCAACACATATGGCAGTGGGGTCTGGTAGATGCAGCCATACCACGTATGTTGAACCAGATCCAACCACCCTCAAACCAATCTAATAACCGAACATATGTCTCGAACCCGCAACATGTGACAACCGCAACCAAAGGATTAGCCGATATGATCTTAGATTTATCGCCTCTCTATGTATGAAAGTAAATGCATTGTGGGCAATGGATCTAGATAGAAAATAAAGCGCAGGCTAATCCATCAGTTGAGATTGGGCATGATATTGTTGCAATAGATTAAACAAAGCATAACAGACAATATTGATAACTTAATGAATCTATTATATCACCAATCTAATACAACCGATAACTAGCTCGAAGTCACGATTCATGTGAGATTGAAGTAATGCAACCCCATGAACAATAGATTCAAACCGATAACTAGCTCATACCGAGCTTGCACGAGTTACACAATACAGTTGTACAAACGAGACATGAACTGAGGCTAGACTTAGAAGCAAACATGAGGTCGATCTGGTCGATGCAGCCCAATTTGTCGAAGGTTCACCGAAATCTACTCTACTCCTACTCCTAGGGTTGGCCAGAGGCCAGAAACTAAGTACTGGTTGTGTATTTGATTGATTGGATGTCCTTCTCATTCCCTAAGCCTTGCTATTTACAGACCATAGTATGTACCCTAACCGGCCGTCACACAAGTCCTGATAATAAGGAAACGAAATATGACTTGGGTCTCAATCCATCTCATTGTCGAGATTGCTGCACACGTTCTGTTGCGATCGGCCGAAAGATCTTTTTGTAATCTTACATTTCTTAGTCGATCTTTGGGGCCCATCTTGAATATCTCCTCCGAAGGCCTACTAGGGGGCCCATAAGCATATATCTGACCGTACCAAAATATGGGGTTAACAGTAGGTCATCTGGCATGTTCGTAGTTTGCTTTCTTCTTTATTTATACATGTGTATACAAAGTGCGTCCAATCTCCATGCCCCATATATTCTTGACACTACTACAGAACATCAAAACAGTGCCGGTTCAAAACCCCCCTTCAGTGGCGGTTTTTGAACCGGCACTGGCAATTCGGCAGTGATGAGGCCAAGCCATCACTGCCGGTTATGCCAAACCGGCAGTGATGGCTCAAGCATCACTGCTGGTTCGTATTACAAACCCGTAGTGATGCTTGAGCCATCACTGCCGGT
Source organism: Microstegium vimineum (assembly GCA_022036555.1). Taxonomy (NCBI): domain Eukaryota; kingdom Viridiplantae; phylum Streptophyta; class Magnoliopsida; order Poales; family Poaceae; genus Microstegium; species Microstegium vimineum. The sequence continues at coordinate 19,099,649 of CM039132.1, read as the reverse complement.
TCATTTAACCAACCGACAATGAATGTAGGATATCACTGCCGGTTCTATATGATCCGGCAGTGATTTAATTTTTATAATTTACATTTATTACAGAAACCATCAACATTATATTACAGAAACCATCAACATTATATTATAGAAACCATCAACATTTATATTACAGAAATTCATAGATGTGTCTTAAACTTATTGTACATTACAATAGTTCAACGATTTAGTACTACCAAATTAGAAAAGTGTAAGTCACCTATCTTGTAACCAATAATCTCATCGATGAACAACAACGTATTAAATAGTACACTCTCTGTTGCTTCACACTTACGAGCACATGGTGTACTAACTACGTTTAACGGTGGTCGAGTAGTTGGTGGGTTTCCCTTCTTAGTCGCAACCAACTTTGCTTGAATGCCTGCAGTAGTTAGTGTTGGCTCTTCATCAGCATATTGCCAGTTATAACCCAATGCATCCATTACTTGGTTAAGAATGGCTTCAAAACTATACCCTGCGTAGGTCATGTCATACTCCTCTACCTATAAGTATAGGGTTAATTATGAGAGCAACATTGACAACATATAACAACAAATCTAGGTATAAGTTATGAGTCTTAAACTTACCTTTGGCGAGTTCTGAGCTATTCGTGCACATAAACCCCGAATATCAGGATACATGTTGCGATTAATAGCTTCAATCTTCACTGAAGACAGAGTAGGATGTGTGATCCCATTTCTTGAGAGCGTGACAGCACAAGCATAGACGTCATACTTAATAGCAACATGACGCTGGCTTGTTTGTATTCCCACCTCTGAGATTTGTAACACATTGCGCCCGCCAACACCACCGCGGTCACGACCACTAACACGACCATGACCCATCCTAACGGCAATTGAAAATGAAATACAACATTGGAGTTCTGGACCATTGTTGACATGATTAATCTGAACATCCACATTGTCAACCCCAAAATAGGCGAGTGTTGATTTAAGCCAAACAACTGGATCAATCATCTACATTACATATAAGACATGTTAATTAATAACTTGGATGATCTAGTCGTACATATGAAACATATTTTGACTAACTTACTATGTTTGGAAAATCCCGTGGGGCTACCGGGAATACCGGATCAAAACCCATCCAAGTACAATAACCATTCCAACCAATTTCCTCCGGTGGTGGGAGATTACGACGTCCAACCATCTATATATTAAATCACATATACTCAGATTATATTTCATCTATCTATCTATCTATCTCTCTATCTATCTCTACCTATCTATCTATATCTATATTAAATTTCATATCACATATCAAATAGCATATACTAAGATTATCTATCCCTCTCTATCTATCTATCTCTCTATCTATCTCTACATATCTATCTATATCTATATTAAATTTCATATCACATATCAAATAACATATACTAAGGCTATCTATCCTTCTCTATCCATCTATCTATCTCTCTATCTATCTTTCTCTACATATCTATCTATTATCTATATCAAATTTCATATCACATATCAAATAACATATACTAAGACTATCTATCCTTCTCTATCTATCACATATCAAATAATATCTCAAATAGGCATTCCATCAAACACCATGGTACCGTGGAGAGAGGTCCACGGTGCTTGGCATCGTGGATGGAGGTCCGCGGTGCTTAGCGTCGTGGCGAAGACGATGGCGTGGAGCGCCGTCCTCCTGCCTGCTGCGTGCTGCGTGCTGCACCGGCGGCGATGTTGCTTGGCGTGTTGCGTGCTGCGGCGGCGGCGTGGGCGGCGGAGGCGTGAGGCGGCGAGCTGCGGCGGCGGCGTTGGCAGCAGCGGCGGCGTCGTGGGCGGCGGCTGCGGCTGAGTGGGCACTGGCGCGCGTCTGAATATTTCGGAGCGCGCCAGTGCCTACTTAAATACAATCCAGTCATATCACTGCCGGTTCAAGCCACGAACCGGCAGTGAAACAATACATCACTACCGATTCGTGGCTTGAACCGGCAGTGATACGATAGAGAGACATCACTGCCGGTTGAACCCACGAACCGGCAGTGATGTATTGTTTCAGTGCCGGTTCAGCTCCTACCCCCAATAATTGGGGGTCTGTCAGAGCATGTCAGAGCATGAACCGGCAGTGATGAGGCATCACTGCCGGCCCAAACAAAACCGGCAGTGATGGGCCGGCAGTGATTGTCGTTTCTGTAGTAGTGTGACCCACCGTATCAACTGTATAAATTTAATACCCAGGAACTCAAATAACTTGGCTGACCGCATAACATCTAAAATAGCCAAATTACACCACTAACAGGACGCTTGTGGGAACCGTATAGTGGCGTCGGGTGTTGGCGTGTTCGTCACTGGAGCCTTCCTTCGTGACTATCCCCTTTGCAATGGCCATTGACTAGCGGTGTTGGTGTTGGTGGTAAAGGTCATGGCGAAAGCCTGGACACCGATATATGCGGTACGCCGCTTCCTCCGAGGCGTCGTTCTTGTACCTCTTCTCCCGCACATTTTGGGTTTGCAGGTGAAAACCTTCCCAAGCGCATGACCTTCTTGAAGGCGTCGCGAGGCATTCTAGCTCCGCTGCTCCGTTCCTGCGCTATCTGGTCATGGTCGTGGTTCAAGTGGTTTCGCTGGTGGTGTTTTGGCTTCATCTTTGTTTTATTTTCCTGAGTTAGATGTTTTTTCTAGTTGTTTGTTGTGAATCAGCTAGTTGGGTCGGTTTTTATCAACAAAGTTGAGTTGCTAGTTGGGCAGTCTTCACCAAGTTGGCTCAGTGAGGTTCATCAGAGCATCCAGCAAGAGTTAGTTGGGTTGATTCCACTAAGTTATAGTTGCGTGAGTTAGATTGGTCGATTGAACCATGTTGCAAGTGGGGGTGTGAGTGGTGATAGTACGTACTGTATCAAAGTTGTACAGGATGAGTGAGACATTCTCATCAGTTGCATGTATGGATTTTTTTTACCTAGTTTCCATTAAAAAAACTAGGCGCTAGCACTTGACTTTTTTCTTTCGTCGTCTACTAGAAATTGTAGCAAAGCTTTTGCTGTGCTTTGTAGAACGGAAAATAGTTTTTGAACTTTATAAAAGAAGCTTAAACTTATAAAAAAACATATAGATACTTTTTTACGCCCATATGATTATACAAAGAAAAAGTACAAAATACAATAAAGAAAACATGATTAAAAAGTTCTTCTAGCTTGCCATACTCATGGTAGTTATATGATTTTGTTACAAATAAAATGTACGAAATACAATAAAAGAAAATAAGATTTAAAAGTTCTTCTAGCCATACTTATAGTAGTTATTTTGACCTGCATATAGTATGAATCAAGCAGGAGCTCGGGCGTCTCCTATGCATATGTACTAGTTTGTTTTCGTCATTTTGTAGCTGGTGGCGGCTCCTCACCGTAAGGGACGCGCTTGGAGCCCACCACCACTTGGCCTCTCCTCCAAAATGTAAGGCATATGCGTCCCAAAGACCTTGTCCCAGGTCACGAAGAATGGCTGCGAAAAGTTGAACCTACTGCCGCGCAGCTGGTGGTGCACGTCGTGGTACGCCGTGTTGTTCCAGAAGCAGAGATGGAACACATTTCCCGGCAGCCACAGGCCGCAGTGGTCGTCCACGCCCTTGACTGTGCAGAGGGAGAAGAAGAAGATGGAGGCACGCGGCGACATGCCCGAGACGACAAAGGCCAGCGCCCCGCCGAGGGTGTCGAGCAGGAGACCCTCAATGGGGTGGTTGTACTGCGAGCCGAACGCGTAGGGCACCACGAGACGGTGGTGCCATGAGTGGATGTGCCGGTAGAGGAACCGGTTTAGGTGCATGTACCTGTGCCAAGCGTACTGCCACCCATCCAGCACAACCATGGCCACCGCGAACTGCCGCGCCACCGTCATGTACGAGTGCAACAACGATGAGGCTGCTTGTGGTTCTTTATCGTATGACACTGCTGAGCTGCTATCTCCAGTGAGCTGCATATATGTGTTGTGTACAGAAACATGAGATTATATTTGGCTAGCATATACGAGTAAGCTAGGGAGTGGTCTAAATACATACGATACATACCGTGAACACGACGGCAGCCACTGCTGCCTGCACTAGCTGCTGCAGGAGGACGCCCTTAACGACTTCCCTCTTGGACACCAGATTCTTGCTGTTCTCCTCCTTCCTGGGATGCAGCCTGTAGTTATCCATGGACTGGCCAAGCGCCATGTATATGCCTGAGTATGCCCAATACACCAGGATAGGCGTGAAAATTGCCAATGCTTCATCAGAGAAGAACTCCATCTCCATGGATGCGATCATCGTTGGTCGTTATCGTTGCTACGATGACGCAGTTGTGGCTATCGAATGAATCTTTATTATGAGCAAGATAAACAGCTTTTGCATCGACGTACTACATGGTCACGACTAACGCCAGAAAGTTGTTTAAATACAGCTCGCTTTGAAAGGATAGGATCTTGTGGTGACAGGCTAGTCAATATTAGTGGTTGTGAATATCGGTGTTGATTTCCATGTGTATGGAATTCAACAAAGTACATTGATTAGTAGGTACTAGTACATGCACGGGTTAGATATTTCCATATAGGCTAACTTTATGATCATCACTAGTACACAGACTTACTATAGCGGCGGTTGTAAACGTATTTTTACAGACGTTTTTCGTAACCGCCGGTGTGAAAGGCCAGTAGAAATGGGCGATTTCTACAGACGGTTTATGTAAAACCGCCTGTGAAAATCTATTTTCACATACGGTTCTCTTTAGTGAACCATATGTGAATATCGATTTCCACAGACGGCTGACTTAAACAAACCGTCTGTCGAAACAGATTTCCACAGGCGGTTTGTTTAAGTCAGCCACCTATGGAAATAGCCCCTACCCTACCAAATTTTTCAATTTTAAATTTAAATCAGACCCTGTATTTTACCCTAAACCTATTCGATGATGGTCACAATTATACCCATATAGTATTTAACTATTTCATACAAGTGGTTTCATGCTCATAAACATAAAGTCACACTTATTTACAACATCAAAGTTTCATGCTCACAAACATAAAGTAAATGTATTACAACAAAGTTTTCACTAGTGCTCTAGTGCTCATAAACACTATATATATATACATCAAAGTTTTCACTAGGGCTCTAATTAATAACCATCTTGACTAAGTTACAGACCACTGATCTTTGTGAGCGGTCTATACTTTGGGTAACTTATAAGGTGGCCGACTCGTCGTGATAATTCCCCTCGTGAGGAATGACTTCTCTCATGATGAATGAGCACAAGTCCTCAACTATGACGTACAAAGTACGTTCGCTCATGTTAGTCGCCTTTGGTTGATTAGCAGCTTCCTGAGAGAAAAGTTTATAAACATTAATATATACAGTTGACAATACATTTGTAACTTTAATGTGAGAACTAAAATCATGACTATTACTTATATTACCTTAGAAGGGTTCCTGCTGTACCGTTCGTTCTGCCTCATGAACTCGCACACGTAGAATCCACACATGACCGATCCAGGTGGTTGCTTGTGGCACTATATAACAAGAAAGTGGTTATGTATGTACTTACAACATCGTGTATGATATGTATTCATAACTTTTCATATGTACCGACCAATGATGATATATGTTCAATGGCTGCCCTGGATTGTCGCACTTTCCTTTTTTTAATTTGTAATACCTATATGCCCTATAATCTCGAATAGAATCACCATGTTATTCTCAAACTCTCTCATCAACAAAAGTATGCAAGCATATCTCAACTTACAGTTCCAAGTTGTTCAAGAACCGTGCATAGCTCATAGTCGGATAATCTACGGAGTCTAATATCAACACCCTTCCTTGCCTAGGATAAATGATAAAGCAGATCTAGTGGTCTCTGCACGAAGCAAATTTGTGATGCAAGTGTGTATTAAAATTATTAATTTGAACTATACAAACTCACACTTACCCAAAGTTATACGGGGTATTCGGATTCAAACCTTTTCTTCAGCTTCTTTTTCATGTCCTCTCATTCTTTACCTTGTAACCCCTTTAAGGATTTGTCGTCGTCTTCGATTCTGAAGTTGTGCCGCTCCTCACATATTTTTATTGGGTTCATACACGCAACCCTTTCATTTTCTCAGTGACGAGGATCGTTACAGTAACGCATGATCTGCTCATCATATTGCATTCTGCAAGGCGCACGTTCATGTAAGATATGGAATTAGAATGGATACAACTCACAAAGAAAAACACATGCATATTTATTCGTATGAGTAACACTTACACTGCAAACAACGTTAGGAGTTGTACGTCGAGTCTCTTGAGGTTCATCATCAACCACATCTCCTCGAATGTAATAATGCATGTCTGTCTTTCACTTGCATATACAGGTGGTGGTATAGATACGTTGATGGTGTCAATGCTTACAGAAGTTGCTCTCATGTACCAATCATGCAGCCTTTTTATAACACTAGGGATCTTGATCAATTTATCCCACTGTAGTGGTGGCCTCCCCGAGTGATAACAATCAGGAACATGTTCGTAATCTTCCTTTATTGGCTTCCTGATATTTACGCTAATTACCTTAGGATTTTTGGCTGACTTCTCGTGCTCATCCAAGTAAAGGATACGAGTAGTGCGTTGACGTGCAATTCGTGCCAAAAATCTGCCCACGCTAGCATTATTCTTTTTCTTTGGCTCTCAGGGGGATATAAATTTGGGTATTAGAAATTTCTTCTTTGGCTGCGGTGGAGTCACCTTTGTTTGTTCTGGGTCCTTTGGTTCAGGTGCTGGGAAGGTGGAGAACTAAATGATGGGTCCTTTGGTTCAGGAGGAGCCATGATCGGTGACGGTGGAAGAGACTGGGCAGGTGGTGATGGTGGGTCTGGAAGAGTCTAGGCAGGTGGTGATGGTGGGTCTAGAAGAGTTTGGGTAGGTGGTGATGGTGGGTCTGGAAGAGACTGGTCGGGTGGTGACGTTGGGTCTGGAAGAGGTTGTGAAGGACCTGACAACCCCTGAGTGAGTAGCAGGGCTTCAGAGGATCGTGTTAGCGGCTCACTCAATTGGACATCTTGTCGAGGCCAAAGGATGAAGTTCTTGATAGCCTGTCCGAGTGTCTCAATGCCCTCGGGACCGGCAATGTCTAGCATATCATCTTCGTATCCTTGGATGACCGTCACCACTTCAACCTTGCAGTAGTCCTCTGGAATGTCATCACCATGATACTTGCGTCCTGGGATCGCAAATCATGTGCCTACTACCCTTGTACGATGATTGGAAATACCATATCTTATGACGAGGGAGCAAGACGTGGGCATATCAATGTCGTCAACTGCATAGTGAGTCTTGTTTGCCGTTGACGCAACACTGCTTGGAATTGTTCTTGGACTGTGTGTCACCACAAGTTGTTGTGTTGTTGGGACTAGATGCATCTCAGGACCCTGACCTGGCGTATGTTGTTGAACGGACACCGCACTAGCCAATCTTTGCATCAACTCAAGTGGAAGATTGGACAACATTTGGGACATCATCTCTTGGATGTCTTTTTTGCCTCTTCCTTAAAATACAAAGCCATCTCTTCCTTGTATCGATCACGCTTCTTGTACTCACCTTGCCACTATGGTCCGAATCCTTCTTTCCATCCTTCTTTGGAAGATATGCCTCGAATACGACCAGGATGCTCGGGGTTACCCAAGCTAGCAGTTAGGATGTCCATATCTCTTCGTGGATTAAATAATCCTTTCTCATGTTCTGCTGCTACCACTAATATGCTCTTAAGTGCTTCATCGGTAGCTGGGTCTTCAAAGGACATACCGGTCTCAGTTTGAATTGGTTTCTGAGCCATTATCCAGTTTGCGGTCCTTTCTCCAAGTTGCTCGGATAGCGCTGGCAACCCTGCCGCCTTCTTGGTAGCCTCTTCTTCCCTCCATTTTGGAATCTGTCGTTGGTAACCACCAGTGCCTAAGTGGTGGGGGTACTTGTTCTTTTTTGCGAGCGCAGAATTGGATTTGCTCCGAGCTAATAGCTCTGCCTCTTGCCTTTGCTCTAGGAAAACCGCCCACTGGCCGGCCGAAATCTTGTACTTTTTTGTCGGGTCTGAGCCAGTCTTTGCCCACTTGGTATTCAAGTCGGACCTCCAGTTGCGGAATATGACCGCACATTGCTTCAGTGCAAACTCCTTTACCAGTGCTTCTGAGCCCCGAGGAAAAATAAACCTTGTCAACATCTTGGCCCAAAGCATGTTCCTAACATCGACTGACACATTTTTCCAATGTTGGATTGTGACGTCAAGATTGTCCCTAACTACGAAACCAAGTGCGTTTCGAAACTTAGCTACGATGGCCACAGGAGCGAGGACTTGTCCTTTTGGGCTCACTTCTGAGATTTTATGTCTCATCTGGCCACCTATTCATTCCTCTGTCACCTCGTTTCCTTTTCCTTGAACTATTGGTGGTGGTGGTCTCGGTCGTTTTCGGTGCATCTTCTTGTGCCATTTCATCTTGATGTAACATTTCCCTCAACTCAGATAACACCTCCTATTGATGTCAAAACATACACTCACCAGATTACGAAGGCTAATCCATTGTGGCAGGCTAATCATGAAATTGGGTACAACCATGACATCCTATATGCGAAAATTACCTCATCTACTTTTGGATTGTAATCAGGGTCACATTCATATTCACGACGGGCCATCCTCTCTTTGCGAGGATCAGTGCCGATGCTTGATGATTCGTATTCAGGAGTAGATTCTTGGGACCCCGTTGCTTGGGACCCTGTTGCTTGCTCCGCGGGGTGGGGCCCTGTTGCTTGCTCCGCGTGGTGGGACCCTGTTGCTTGCTCCATTGGGTGGGACCCCGGTGCTTGCTCTGTGGGGTGGGACCCCGTTGCTTGCTCCGTGGGGTGGGACCCCGCTGCTTGCTCCATGGGGTGGGACCCCGTTTCTTGCTCCATGGGGTCAGACCCCGTTGCTTGGTCCTTGGGTGGAGAACTCATCGTAAAATTCTATACAATTATATTTATATAATTAGTCTATGCCTTTTGCGAAAAACTATACAAGTACTACTATTATATAAGTACTACTACAAGTATATACATACAAGTACACTACTATTATATACAAGTGTACTAAAATTGATTATATAAGCATTTAAGTACTCTACTATTCATAAATAAGCATACAATTACTCTAATATGATTTGAATGGTGCACTACTATTATATAAGTACTACTACAAGTATATACATACAAGTACACTACTATTATATACAAGTATACTAAAATTGATTATATAAGCATTTAAGTACTCTACTCTACTCTACTCTACTCCAACATATAAGTACACTACACTACTCTAATTGAAAATCATGTACTATAGATATAGCTTTTACAAGTATTTGCAAGTACTCATGGCAATATTTAAGGGCACTTTAATTCATGTCAATATTTAATTCATATATTTACTCCCATGCATGCATGTATTTGCAAGTATTTCAAAACAAGAAAAAAAAAGAAAAAGGGCACTTTTGGCCCCTCTCTCTATCTTCCCTCCCTGGCCTTTGCCCTGCTCGGCCCAGCAGTGGCGGCCCATCAGTGCAAGGCCCAGCAGTGGCGGGCCCACCCTGTCAGCGCTCCCTCATCTTCAACCTCAAGCCGGCTGCCACCTCCACCGCCCCGCCCCACCACCTCTCCTCCTCTCCCCTTTGCCCTGCTCTCGGCCTAGCTCCGGTGTCTCAGCACATGCCCTCGGACTGCGGGGCAGGCCCAACAGTCAGCTCCGTCTTCCTCTCTCTCTCACCGCCCGCCACCGCGTGCCTCCCCACCACCAGTCGCGTGCGCCGCCGCCACCACCACCGTGCGGCGGCACCACCACAGCACCGCCACCGGCACTGCACCGTCTTCCTCTCTCTCACACTGCCCGACACCACCGAGCGTAGCACCACCACCGGCACCGCAGCACCACCGAGCGGACAGAGAAGAAGAGGGAGTTGAGCGTACGACTTACCGAGGACGATGGACGCCGGCGTGTGTAGGGTGAGGTCTCAGCGGCGGGGAGGGCGGCGCGGCGAAGACACGCGCGGCGTGGAAATTTTTGGCAGCCTCACGGCGTGATTTTGAAATAGAACGCGCCTGGGACTTAGAAAATTTTTGGCCGGCATTCGGGCGGTATATATGTCACCGCATTTCTACAGGCGGTTTCTAATGACAACCGCATGTAGAAATAGTTTATACTGGCGGTTGACTATACCAACCGCCTGTAGAAATCATTCCTACAGGCGGTTTACATAAAACAACCACCTGTACAAAGCATTTGCATATAGTTTCTATTTAAGGTTTATGTATTGTTAATTTATAGTTAGGTTTTAGGGTTTAGGGTTAGTTAATCTAGGGTTCTATTTAGAGTTTAGGGTTTATTAAGGTTTCTATTTAGGTCTAGGGTTAGTTAAGCTAGGGTTTAGGGTTAGTTAAGCTAGGGGTTACGGTTAATTAAGCATGGGTCTATGTTTTAGGTTTTAGGGTTAGTTAATCTAGGGTTCTATTTAGGTTTTAGGGTTTATTAAGGTTTCTATTTAGGTCTAGGGTTAGTTAAGCTAGGGTTTAGGGTTTATGAATGTCTATTGGTAGTTTATGCTTGTGTAGTGGTACTGAATCATACAAGATAGACTATATAGAAAATGATAGCATAAAGGTGGAATAAGCATAAAGACTCACATTTACAAACAGTGAATGGTAGACATTAAAAGGTACACATTGTACCACAAATGGATTACATGACAAATATAAACTAGGTTGCTATTGTTCTTCCTTGTCCATCATGGCGAACCCAGGGCAATGAATTCTATGGGATGCTTCGCTCAACATTCCTTATCTTCACTGGATGGTCTACAAAGAGAGACATATTGCTAAACTGGTTGAAATCCTCTAGATCAGATACACCATCAACTCCGATAGCTTGTTGCTTTCCAGGAAAAACTACATGCTTTGGCTGGTTCGTACTTTTCTTGTCATTAGGAGAAAGGATCTGTTTAGCATAGAAAACCTGTGCAACACGGTTAGCCATTATCCACGGGTCATCTTTGTAGCCTACCTTACTTAGATCGAGAACGCTAAGCTCATAGTTGTCTACTGTGACATGTTTGTCTTCAACCCATTCACATCGCAATACGGGGATTTGGAATGTACCATAGTCTAGTTCCCATATGTCAACAATGATGCCAAAGTATGTAATAATCTCACCTGTCTTAGAGTCAATGGCCTCGCATCGAACATCACTGTTTTGTGTCATGCTCTTTATGTCCTTGTACTTGGTACAGAATGTGAAGCCATTAATGTCATAGGTTTGCCATGTCGTGACCTGGCGTTAGGGTCCAGATGCCAACCCCTTGATGGTTTGTTCCTCGATTGTTTCCCTATTTGGAATATCCTTCTCCCTTAGCCATGTGTTGAACTGAGTCTTGTGTTCCATCATTACCCAATCATCCGTGTGCCCATGATTATGTTCCCGAAGTTCATTTAAGTGTTCCTCGATCAAAGGCTCCATTATCAAGAGCTGATGGAAGATACTATGATGTGCCTCAAGGACTATGTTGTAATCTTTCGGGATGAATGGTTTTTGTCCCATCTTCCCACTTCCATACAACCTACCCTCATGTCATGACGGAGGCAAACCTATTGCAACTTGGTCTTTTAGGACACTATTGCAGAATGGAACTTCGGACTCAATGGCCTCTTCGGTTAAATACCCCTCAACCATAGATGCCTCTAAATGAGCACGAGTTGAAACATAGCCATTTAGTATTGCCATGAAACGCTCATAAGTCCACATTTCATGCAAGTACAAAGGACCCAATGCCTCAATTTGGGGAACCAAGTGCACAATGAGGTGCACCATGATATCGAAGAATGCTGGGGGGAAACACATCTCAAACTATGACAATGTCTCCACTACAAATTCCTAAAGAGTCGCTAACTAATCACAGTCAATCACCTTTTGTGAGATCTTGTTGAAAATGAAGCACAGACGTGTTACTGCCATCTTTACGAACAAAGGATTTATAGTCCTGATGACAATCGGAAGGAAAGTAGTAAGCATGACATGACAATCATGTGAGTTGTAGTTGGTGAGTGTAAGGTCTTTCATTGACACGATACTCCGTATGCTAGAGCAAAATCTAGATGGGACTTTCAACTTCCTCAACCACACACACATCACATGTTTCTTATCTATGTTGAGGTTGTAGCTTGCTACGGGTAGATGACACTTAGCATTTTCTTGTAGAACAGGGTGAAGCTCTTTTTTTATGCCTCACTGTACCATGTCCATGCATGAATTCAGTCCTTCCTTTGTCTTGCTCTTCATGTCTAGCAAGGTGCCAATTAGACTTTCAAACACATTCTTCTGAACGTGCATACCATCGATCGCATGTCGTACATCTAACTCTTTCCAGTATGGTAAATACTCAAAGAAAATAGACATCTTCTTGAATGTAGCCCCTGGAGTTGGTTTGACATCCTTTCTTGGTTTTCCATCTTCTGTCTTCTTCCCGAAAACAAATTTGATTTTGCTAACTATTTGGAAAACTCTTTGGCCTTTACTATTACCTGATGGCGCAATAGAGTGTAGTTCATCGTTATTGTCGAAGTACTTAGCCATCTTTTTAAGGAGGTACCTGTGTCCTTTTGATAAGAAGCGTTTGTGTCTCATGTACACTATCTTCTTAGATGCATTGAGGGACACGTCAGTAGTTTCATCTATGCAGAATACACAACCAACCTTTCCCTTGAACTGCCCTGATAATGTGAAGAGAGCAGGGTAATTGTTGATTGTAACAAAAATCATTGCTTTCAGCGTGAAAGATTCTTTGCACTACTTGTCCCACATTTGAGCACCTGTTTCCCACAACATTTTCATATCCTCCATTAAGGGCTCCAAAAAAACATCCACGTCCACTCCAGGTTGTGTAGGCCCAGAGATAAGGATGGTTAGTAAAAGGTACTTCCGCTTTTGCATCAACCATTGGGGAAGGTTGTAGATGGTGAGGATCACCGGCCATGTGCTATGCGTGCTGCTCCGCTCAGCAAATGGATTCATTCCATCAGTACTCAGTGCAAATCTAACATTTCTTGTTTTCTTTGCAAAGTCTTCATGGTTGTTATTGAAATCTCTCCATTGCGTGCCATCAGCCGGATGACGAAGCTTCCCATCATTTTTATGCTCACTTGAAGCATGCCAGGTCATAAGTTTGGCATCCTCTGGGTTAGCGAACAAACACCTCAATCGATCAACCACAGGAAGGTACCACATCACTAAAGCAGGAATCTTTTTCTGGGCATAATAGTCTACTTCGTCTTTTTCTGTGCTTGTGGGGGGTTTTGTTTCTCTCTGTTGGGTCTTCTTTCTCTTATTTCCTTTACACTTGGAGGCAGCACATTCTTCTTCTCGAAAGTCTTTATTCGTCTTGTACCTACTTGCACCACAGTTTGGACAGCTGACCATGTCCTTATACTCAACACCTCGATATAGGATACAATGATTTCTACATGCGTGGATCCTCTCAACACCCATAGTGAGCGGACTGATTAACTTCTTTGCATAGTATGTGTTAGCTGGCACATTATTCTCCTTTGGAAGCATGTCTGCGATAATACTCAAGAACCCATCAAATCCAGCATCAGACAAACCATATCTAGCTTTGAACACCAAAAACATAAGCACAGACCGCAGTGTCATGAACTCTTGGGTACAACCCTTAGACTCATCATACAAAGGCTCTTTTGCTGCATTCATCAGGAAATCCATACCTTTCATGAAGAACATTGAAGGGTCATCTAAATGACGATGCAACATTGCCTCTAACAATTCTACATCTTCCGCAGCCATATCTGGCAGGACCTCACCTTCATTTGCTCCATCAAAACCATGATCAGGAAGAGGTTGTTGTGTCTCGTGTATGAACGGGAACTCGTCAACAAGCATATGTAGATCAAAATCAATATCTCCAGTGTTTGCCGTTGTATAATGCGCAAAACTACCCTCTCCATGCTTTGTCCAAATCATGTAATCCTTCATAAACCCCCGACAGACTAGATGGGAAAGGATTGTTTGAGTGTCATCAAATACAACAACATTTTTGCAGTCTATGCATGGACAATGTATGTGCTTCATCTTTGTTCTCCAAGCATAGTTCTTAGCAGCGTCAACAAACTTATGCACTTCTAGTAAGTATGATGGATCTATTCTTGACAACTCATACATCCATAATGACCTCTCCATCGTACCTGTACAAAAATATAATGAAAACAAATTTTATGCTAAAAGTTGAAACCATAGGCCTAGCTCCAAAAATTACTCAAACTGAGAAAAAATGAATAAAAGGATGCAAGAGAGAGATAAACTAACCTTTGATAAGGACCTCCTTCCAAACAAAATGAATATCAAAACCTCTCCAATTGTATTTTAAAAATCTAGATTTCCAAAAACGTCTCCAATGGTAGTTGACTGCGAGCTAGAAGAGTTATCGGGGAGGAAGAAGGGATATAATTAAGTATAGGGTTTATCATATGGTACAATTTTTAAACATACATTTGTCTCACCACACAAACAAACAATTCATGGAATAATTTATGCAAATAAAGAAGAAAAAACTAAGTAATTAACATAATATGAACCTATATTGCTCTCTACATGAACATACCATTCATGGCTATAGCTATATTTACATACAACTAAAAAAATCTTGGATAAACTAAATTGACAACAAAAGATGAGTGGGGAGCGTGGGGAGACATCATCTAACCATCTTAAGCATAAAAATTTCACAAAATCTTGCCCATGACCTAGCTACCCTTTCTCTCTCACTCATGGTGAAACCCTAGATCCAAAAAGGGACTCAAATTGAGTAAGGAATGGACAAAATGAGGCAAGAGAGGCATAAACTAACCTTTCTTAGCAACCTCCTTCCAAAAATGAAGATCAAAACCTCTTTCCTTGTATTTGAAGAAATATGGACCTCCAAAATGGCCTCCAATGGAAGTTGGCTGCGAGGTACAAGATTTCTCGGGGAGGAAGAAGGGTATATATAGCTACAGGAACAACACTGGCGGTTGACTTAAGCCAACCGCATGTGGAAATGTCTCATTTCCACCGGCGGTTCAGCTAAGTCAACCGCCAATGTAAATAGATTTACAGTGGCGGTTGACTTAGCTAAACCGCCTGTGGAAATGAGCTATTTCCACAGGTAGTTATTTTAGGTAAACCGCTACACTGGCGGTTCATAGCTCCGACCGTACGAATCATTTGCATTGACGCATGATAACTGAAACCGCCAGTACAAATAAAAGGTCACCGCATACTTAGAGATGCTTTGTACTAGTGGATACTTCAGCAATAGAAAATAATGCTTGTTATATGTTTAGATACTTTTGATTCCACGGTTGAGATTTTTTTCTATGATATTTTACCATGTTAGAGTGTAAGCTACAAATATAAAATAGAAATACTACTCTTTAATTTTGATTAACCTAATACTTGCATTCATAGTCTTAGGAATTCATAAATCTACAAAAACTTATGTTGCATTTATTGACGACACAGGATATGCAAAATTACAATTATTTATTTTTCTCATAGGCTTGTTCTATGGCTAATGATATTAAATGAAAACTTACTGTCAAACTTTTCACAGTTGTACACGTTATTGCAGTGACATGAGATTTTGCACTCTCTTCCATTTGTTAAACGTTGGCCCCCCAAAATAGAAGCTTTACTTCTTGTCCACTACAAATTTTGAATTGAAAAATAATGTAATTTAAGATGTGGCAATACATAGAAAAATAATATAATTTAAGTTGTACAAAAACATAAGGAAATATATTCAATTCATGAGTTCATTAGATTTCCTACAATAGCATGCATTTAAAGCTGTAAAGTTTAATTTTTGGTAGTTCAAGAAGAAAAAAATTACTCGATCAGGGCAGAATACAACAAATTTTTTTGTCATTCGGAAGTATGCCTTGTTGCTATGGCTCTTACATTGAATCATTCACGTCCTTAGAGTACCTTGTTTTGTGCTTAATTAAATTGGTAAAATGAACATAGCTCTAATGACTAGTGAATTGAAAAGATCGAGATGGGTTTGCTTGAATCCACACCTCAATGTTTCGAGACTACTTCTCTTTGCACTTTGAGATGAACTTGAGCATTGTAGTGTTTGACCAAAACCGTTGGCCTTAAGCTTCTTATGGTTTTGTGACCTAGGCTTTGCCTAGTTGATAAGTGGCTTGATTCAGCTTACAACCTCTCGCATACACTTGCTTTTAACTTGAAAAACCTGTCCTTGCTGCAAACTCTGGTTATATTCAATTGGTATTGAATTGGTACAAGTTTTTGGGTCTTTGGCATCTATGCTCGAGATAGCTTACTTGGTATACATAAGGTTGTTTTATGTTGATCTTCTTCATATGCCATGCTAGATGCTCATTTCAGTGGTGATATCCATTTTTATGCTCACACATGTTCCCTCTCTAGTTTTTGCTTCATTAGTGATCTTTTGCTCAACTTGAGCCTTTGCTAAGCACTTATAGCTTCTATGATTATCTCATAGGATCACATCACTTAGAGCATCATTTCAATGTATTTGCTCTATTTATGAAGCTTTTGCATTCATATGAATACATGGCATTTGTGGCTAGAGGGCTTGTATTTTCTTTTGATGAGGTGCATATATCAACAAGGGGGAGAAGAAAGTGCATTTCATGCTTTGTGCATTCCACTATATCCAATGGAAGATCTTGTAAATTTTTCCCAAATTGGTATCTTATCAAGGGGAGAGATTGCATTTTTTAGCTCTTTTGTGGCTCAATTGGTGTCATGGTTCTTTGTGCTTCTCAATTGGCATTTTGTGAGTGGATGCATTTGTCTAGGTGGGGTCTTTGCTAGATGTGTTGAGTCTTTGCCTCTTCTGGAGGGTCTTGTACTTTCGTTTGACTCCTCTAGGATTTCAGTTGGTATCTTGAGCTTTGCTAGAGATGTTGAGCATGTTCTACCTCTTCTTGAGGGCTAACTGTGTCTTTGCTTGGTTGCATTAAGCCGTTGCCCATGTCTTTGGGAACCAAGTTTTTGGATATGTTTTTCTACTCTCAAGTGACCCCGTTTGGCTTTGTTTTGCTTTTGGTCATTTGGAGAGCTTTACCTTCGTTGGCTCATATCTGAAATGCACTTGTGTTGAGAATGCACTCATCAAGGGGGAGATTGCGACCACAAGGTTGATATGTGCCCATGATGTTCAGTTTTGATGATGAGTGACTGCTCAATATGTGAGTATTTCAGTTTGAGGGTGTTCAACTAATCTTGCTGCAAAAGCAGAAATGTGCTTGTCTATCGGCTTGTGGTGTGCAGGAGTTGAGTCTGGAGATAGTAGTCAATGGTGAGGTGAAGGTTGAGTAGAGGCTTGTCATGCCAATGGACATAGAGCGGTGAAGGGTGGAAGTGAGGCTCAGACCGATGGACCGGAGGGCCGGAGGACGAGCCGTGGTGGCTAGCGCTCAACATCGTCAAATGTGAGAAGATATGGAGGTAGACCGTGTTGACCAAGTGAAGACAACGGTCGTGCAAGTAGAGCACGGGGGACGCGTATATAATATGATACTCCGCTCAAGACTTGGCGACCGATCGGGTGAGGCCGAGGTGGCACGAGTCGAGCAATTTGGTAGTTTGGGTCTCAAAACCACCGGCGGACAGTTTCCGAGTCTGGGCCTCAAAACTGGGGGTTCCGTGGTTGAGCCAAAAGCCACCGGTGGACTGGTTTACGGTTTTGGGCCTCAAAACCCGGGCACAGCTTCCGAGGAAGCGGGAGCGGCACATGACGGAATCCTGGAGGTTGCGTCGAGGCTACGGTAAGACATGGCAGGAAGCGGGGCCGTCAGATCAAGTCAAGGAGAATATCTACCGAGTTGGATTGCAATTTCTTAGGACTAGGTAATTTTCTCATGTATCTAGAGGGTGTTTTGAAAATGTCCAAACATGCCGTTAAATAAGGCTGATGGGGTGCTTAGCACCCTCACCTCTTTCATTCCCTCATTTCCTCCCTCCCACTCTCTAGCTCTCTCCCTTCTAGGTGTTCTTGCTCATGAGGTCCCTAAATTGATTTTTCTGTTCAATCTTTGTAAACACTCAAACCAAGTTTGTGTGGGAATAGGAGGCCCTATCCCTTTCGTGTGCCATGGTTGATTCAATCGCTTAATTTTGTCTCTCGATTTACTTGTGTTCTTGTTTTTGCTCTTTTGCCCCCTCTTGTTCATAAGATGAGATCTTTTGGTACATATCATTTCGGTTGACTCCGCTTGAATCAAGTTGTGCTAGGATGTGAGTAGATCATTTCCATCGAAGGAATTCTCTTTAATCCTCATGAGCACATAGATTGAGTGAAATCAATTGCGAGTTGATCTTTTGGAGCTTTTTCCCGAGTTCATCCTTCTCCCTTTTGATTCTCTCCAAATTGAGCAATGATCTCCTAGAGATAGATCCCCAACTACCTTGGGATCATGCCCACAAAGTTTGGTTGCTGTTGGTGAAGATTTGGTTGAGTTTTGGGAAGATCTGGGGTAGAGGCGATTCAAAATCGCCCCCAAATCGCCTCTGTCCCGAGGTTCTCGGACAGTCCACGCCCTAGTGGTGAACAGTCTGGTGATTAGGGCCGAGCTAGGGTCCCTCAGCTGCTCAAGTGCCTTAGACCGCGGAGAGTCTGGGCCCAAGTGTCGGACAGTCGGGACCTGTCCATGAACTATTGAGAGAAATTATTTTTTGGGAGTTTTCAATGTGGACAGTCCGGCCTTGCCTTCGGACAGTTAGGAGGTGCCCTATTACCGGGCGCGGACAGTCCGGCCCTTGGGTTCGGATAGTCCGGGACTTCTCCAGTATCGATTCTAGAACAATTGGTTTTCTGTCTTTTTGCCTGCGGATAGTCCGCCTCTATAGGCTTGGACAGTCTGGCGTGTTACCCGCGGACAGTCCGCCCTTGAGGTCTAGATAGTCCGAGAAGTCACAGCCTTTTGCTGTTATGTGTTGGTTCTTCCGTGGCTTGTTCGCCGATGTTTCTCGATCGCTCCACTATATCTCTAGGACCTTCCGTAAGGTATCCACCAACATGTTGGGTCGTGTGCACATCGTTCTTGTCGAGCGTTTGTATTGGGCGTGATTTTGGGACAAGGGCCAAGTTATTCAAAGAAGTTTTTGTTGGCTCCCATTCACCCTCCCTCTGGTCGCGGTTATCGGTCCTTCAATCACCTTGCCATAACACCTTCCTTTTTTGTAGGTGTGCACCCTACTATTCATTTACTTTAATTCTTGCATTGCTCCCTAGAAGGAGTATTTTCCATGCGACCAATCTTGCCATTTGGCAGCTAGGGAGGTACTAGGACCCCAAGATATGCAAATTGTTACATGGGGCCATCATGTCCAAGAAGAGTGAGGGATCATTGTTGCAGCAACTATTTGTGATATTTTCCATCTTTTACCAGAATCATTGAAGACCATGTTTACCGAGAAAACTTTGTGCTTGGCATCTGTAGACATACAAGTGTACACTATCTAGGAGTTAGAGAAAGGGGCGGCTTGGGAAAGGGTGCAGTGAATGCAGCGCACAAGAGGCTTGAGGGCACGGTGATGGCTGTGTGAGATGGAGGAGACACGTGCACACAATGAGGATCGACTGCCGGTGAAGAAGCACAAAGCAGCTGCTAGAGAACAAGGGGTTGTTTGGTTCACGCCTGTGAGACTGCTCCTAGCCAAGGATTGCAGAACGGATGGCACTGATTGGCCATGACACCCAGGAGACGGTGGCAACCAAACAAGCACTAAGCACGTGGGCGCCGAGGCATAGGATGTAGGCGCGCATGGCCACTGAGTCTTGCGGCACGGGCTTGGGCGGCTGTCGTGGTTCGATGTGTGGGCATGCATGTTGGGGGGCATGTAGGGATGGGACCGGCTATCGTAGAGCGCCATGTTGGCATCTCCCAATAGCCATGGAGATGGAAGGTGGGAGGTAGAGGAGGGTGACGATAGGTGGGCCCACACAAGAGGTCAAGTAAGCATGAGCAAGGCAATCATTACCCATGCCTTTAAAATGCTGGATTACAAAGAAGATATTAGATCTAGAGCTAAAAAAACAATAGTTTTCTTTCTCCTCCATGAATGTAGATCTAGATCTAGATCTCAAAGAACCCGATATAGAAGGGGAAATGACGTTGGAGAGCATGTTTTTACCTTTTGTGGTGTCCTCCAACAAATCAAGAGCAAAACTCCTCCCCCTAAATTTTCCTTAAGTTTTAGGGTTTTAGATATGAAACCCTAAAAAATGGAAGAGGATTCGCGAGAGCAAGAAGAAGGGGGCGGTGCTATAGCTTATATATAGGTGATGAGCAATGAAGGCGGGCAATATAACATTAGCCGTCTCTATTAATAAAGTTTAATGGAGGCGGTCGCTTAATGCCGCACGGCTCCATTAATACATTAACGAAGACGGTTACGTTATGATGACCGCCTCGGTTAATATGTATTATCAGAGGCCGTCATCACTATACTGCCCGCCTCCATTAAGCATTAACGGAGGCGAGCACCTTCGACGTCGGTTGAAGGCGCGGTGGCTCTTTTTAGGAGAGGGTGTGTTTTCTTGATTGGAGGCGGGCACATCTCCCGCCCGCCTCCATTAAGCTTTGCCACCGCGCCTTCAACCGACGTCGAAGGTGCTCGCCTCTGTTAATGCTTAATGGAGGCAGGCGGGAGATGTGCCCGCCTCCAATCAAGAAAACGCACCATCTCCTAAAAAGAATCCTGTTGTAGTGAAGGGTGAGCTAGTGTGCCACATCGCTTAGCAAAAAGAGAGACATTTCGCTATTACTGTAGCAAATTTGTACCTGCCAAAAGCCAAAAAACAAAGGTGAAAACTAGAGTGTTATCCTCAAGGATAGCATACTTTTAATTTTCCCAACAAGTGATGGTGTATCTATACATCTGTCCATTTTGAAATTTTTGCAAGCTTTGATGCTCAAGCACAAGCTCTATGCCTTTTTTCGGAAAGGTACATGTTTTACGTCAGTGTGAGTCGTCGTTAGAGATGCAACTATAATAAGTGGGTGTGAATGCATTATCGTTTTTGTACTTTACATGTACTTAATCAGAAATTTGCAAAACTTTGATTTTTTTTTGTGGATGGATAGATGCTTATCTCTAGGTTAGGTTAAAGAACTATTGGCAAATGATTTTTGTGACAACATTGGTTACAACTATATGATAGCTAAGTGTTTTATTACTCGTAAGGTCTTGTTTAGATATATTTGTATTCACCTCAATTCACATGTATTAGAGTAGTTTGAGATAAAATTTAAAACTATTTTTCACCTCAATCCACTTCAAGACACATGTATTGAAGACTTATGTGGATATTGTTTGATTTACCTCAATCCATGTTTGCTGAGTGGATTGAGGTGTAATTTAGTTCAATTTTCACTTCAATCCACCCTAATACATATGGATTGATGTGAATATATATAACTACATCCAAACATGGTCTGAAGTGGATATAAGGTGCATGCAAACAATGCCAAACAGTATGTGATGTACAAAGCTGACTAAGATTTGACTAAGATTCCTAGTTAAATGGTGGTGCAGTCCATTATTTGACTATATAGCTAGACCTTCAATGCATCCATAAAAGTCGTTTACACCCACTTACAATGCACGTAAACCCACTTATAATGCACGTTAGACCGTGAAAATTGCACGTAAACCGTGGACCGTGGATGTCTCTTTCCCTTTAACCGTGGATATCTCGTTTACATCCATAAAAACCGTGGACCTTCAATGCATCTCTAGTATTTTTTAAAAAATTCATTTTGTTTGAGTTTTCCAGACAACCATAAAAACAAGGTTATATACTCCAAAAGATGTAAAACATTACAGTTGAGAACTTTTTAATTGAATTAATATGTGGTCCCAATATTTAGTTTGAGTTCCTAACATATTGAAATTCAAAATTTCCAAACCTCCTCGGATGGAGATGCTCCCTCTGTCCCTGAAAGAATCAATTCATAGAATCTGTGTCAGTAAAACATTTTTTTAACTTTGACTAATTTTATAGAAAAATATAACAACATATTATGTTCTATAATAAATCTAATGATACTAGTATGATACCATAATTTTTAATGTTTTTTATAGAAATTTGGTTAAAGTTCAAAAGTTTGGTTTATAACAACTCCAGAAATCTATTCTTTCAAAGACGGAGCGAGTACGACAAAAACCAAAGTTCGTAAATTCGTAGAGCTTGTCAACTCTGTAGTTGATATATAATTTTTTCATTTGAAATCATTCTTTCCAAGCAAACTTATTTTTTATTGTTATATTTTAAAATTTCAAAATTTTCCACGGACCACACATGAATAGACGATCAAATGGAAAAGTTATATTACTCGACCATATCTATATATAACCTTCTAGTTTCAAACCTTTTACATTCAAATTTACTCCAGTTTGGATCCCTGGAATTGAATTCATTTTAATAATCATAATTTAGAGACATATTAATTAAGCCAATATGATTGTATATGGATTATAATTGCATATTATTGTTCAGTATATGGGAGACATACTTATTTGTTATATTTCTATCATAGGAGGGGGAGTTTGAACAACATGTTATAAGTTGCAAATAGAAATATGGAATGGTGATCTATACGATCAATTTCTATCTCTCACCTTATGAATTTGAGATATGCTTAAATGTGAACTTTGAAAAGTGGTGAAATATCAAATTCCAAGCTAAATAGCTTAATTTATTAAAGTAGATTTCAATTCCACCAAATGAAGGGCCAAACGGCCCCTTAGGGTCTTGATATTCATTTCAAAATTTGGTATAGTGAATATAAGCGGAATGTTTGTGACCTTGGGCCTTTAGTCACAACTGACTTTGGGATGGACTTATCATAGCATCTAAGCATGAGGCGTGAGGTTGGGGGTTTGAGCGTAGATCACGGTCGTATTACACAAGAAAAATCGCTTGACTAATTGACAACATCAAATTGTTTGACTATCGGTACATGTGTAAATACATGTAACTGACGAGAGTGATAGAACCATGTCAGCTACCCAAAGGTCCAAGCAAGGACGTAGCAAGATGCCCACTAGCCGATATGTCTTCTTCGAGTTGGATCCCACCAGAGCGATTTTTTTTATTTTTAACACTTTTTTAACTACTTTTAATTTTAACACCGTTGACTCTTTTTTATAACTAACACTTTTAGCCGCTCCACCATCTAAGGAGCGGCATTTCACCGTTGCCGATCCATGCATGGTGGAGCAGCAAGCGTGACGATGTGAGACCGGTCAAACGGCCAGAAGTGGGCCCGTCTTGTCGCTCCATGATCTGCCCAGCCATGAAACGACAACCCTGCCACTCCGCCGATCATGGAGCGGAAACGGGAGGCCTTTTTAACCGTTCTGTTTTGCCATTAGCCTCTCTCCCGCCCCTGTTTCGCTTTGCTGCTGGTGGTGGTCGCCCGAGACGCTTGCCGAGCGGCCCTTCCCACGCCGTCGTCCGGCGCCCGCCCTACTCCGGCCGCCGGCCGGCCAGCCGCCCGCCGCCTGCCGCCCCGCGCCCCTCCCCAGCTGCAGCCGTCCCGGAAGCCTGCCCGGCCCCTCCCGTGCTCCTAGTTAGTTTAGAGTGTTTACTTCTAGATTTGTACATTTAACTCATCCGTTTCTATATATGTTCTCGGGAAAATCTGGAGACAGGACGTTTTCCGGGGCAGAAGTCGGCGGGATCATCAGGATGGAAAGGAGAGTAAGCCCGTTTTATCTGGAAACGGGCTCATTTTCTGCACGTTTTATCGGGTCCCGTAATTCACTCGGATTTCCTTTTACAAATACATACAGGCTAAGCCCATCCCATCCCATCCATCCAGCCATCCGGCCCAAAATCCAGTCCCACTCAGGCCTCCGCAGCGCCAACACTGACAGGACACTGAGCAGGAGGTGAGCCGGTGGCACTGGCACAGCCCGGCTTCACCGGTCTATAAAATGGCACGCCGGAGCACATCCATGCCACCACCGAGCTCCTTCCACTGTCCGGCTATCGCCTCCGTACCGTACGTAATTTCTCTGGCTTTAATTTATTTCTCAAGGACCGAGAACGACGACCAACGGAGGGTGAATGAGAGCCAAATAAAAATTCCTTTCAGAAACTTCTATTACTTGACCCTTGTCCCAAAATCACACCCAAAAAGCGAGCTCGAAAGAAACGACGCTCACACGACCTAACAAATAGGTGGACACCTTAGGAAGAACCCTAGAGGTGCAGCGGAGCGGTCGGAGACGGTCGAAACACAAGACACAGAAGAGCTAGGGCAAAGATAGCTTTCAGGGAAATCCTGGACTGTCCGACTCACAGGGCTCGGACTGTCCGCCCTTACTGCAAACCCTACGGCGGACTGTCCGCGGTCGGAGCCCGGACTGTCCGCAAGAAAATCCCCAGAAAACCAGAAACAGTGCTGTTCGGGAAAACTCAACGGCGGACTGTCCGCGAACAACTTAACAGCACCGAGAGCCTCTACCCGAGCCCGAACGGCGGACTGTCCGCGGGTCAGGCCCAGACTGTCCGCAAGTCTCTGGACAGAGGCGATTTGGGGACGATTTTTAATCCCCTCCCCCAAATCCTTCCACAAATCTTCACCAAATCTTCACCAATAGCCACCAAATTTTGTGGGCATGATCCCAAGGCGATGGAGGAGCTATCCCTAGAGAATCATCACTCAATTTGGTTCCAATCAACGGGCTAAAAGGATTTCGGAAAAAAACTCCAAAAACAAAGAACATGAAATAGAAATTGCCCGATCTATGTGCTCAAGATGTTTGGGACGAAGCCCTTCGGTGCAAATCTTCTATTCGTGATCCCGCACAACTTGATTCAAATGGAATCGCAAAACTCGCTCTCAATCAAGAGAAATCATCGCAAGAACTTAGAGGAATAAGAGGAGCAAAAACGCGATTAGCGAAGAACACAAGCAAAGAAGACACAATCACGAAATCAATGCCACCATGGCTTACGGAGGGTAAGGCCTCCGATTCCCAACAAAATCAAAGTGCAAATCCTTATACTAGGGACCTCATGAACTAGAGAGATAAACTAGAGAGAGAGAGGTGGAGCAAATGACTTAGGGTTCGAGAGGTGGGATGAGGATACCCCTTCATCCCCTATTTAACAGGGCTTTGGCTATTTCCCAAAGACCCCCCTAGATACATGAGTGAACTATCTAGCCTAAGTATTGCAGTCCAAGCTCCAGAAAATATCTTCCTCGATTTGAATGGACGGCCCCGCTTCCTACCAGGAGTTGTCGTCGCCTCGATGCAACCTCCAGGATTCCGCCACGTGCCATCCCCGCTTCCTCGGAAGCTCTGCTCGGGTTTTGAGGCTCAAACTCGCGAAACCCGTCATTGGTAGCTTTCGGCTCAACTACCGAACCCCGAGTTT
This sequence comes from Microstegium vimineum, assembly GCA_022036555.1. Taxonomy (NCBI): domain Eukaryota; kingdom Viridiplantae; phylum Streptophyta; class Magnoliopsida; order Poales; family Poaceae; genus Microstegium; species Microstegium vimineum. The sequence continues at coordinate 19,074,141 of CM039132.1, read as the reverse complement.
TGAGGCCCAAACTCGAAAACCGTCCTTCGATGGTTTTGAGGCCCAAACCAACAAACCGCTCGACTCGAGCCACCTTGTCCTCGCCCGGTCGGACTCCGAGCAGGGTTTCCGAAATCGAATGGTAACCGCGGTTACCGACCGGTTACCGGCACACCGCCCGGGACCGGTTCGGTTTCGGTACCGGTTTGAATTCAAATTTCAAATTTGAAAAAAAAATCGAAAATGCTGAAAAATTCCTAAAAATAGTTCATGATTTATAGAGTCGAATGGTGTACAAATTTTTCAAATTGGAGTTCGTTTGCTATTTATTTTGACGTGTACAAGTTTGAAAAAAAAAGAAAAAAGATCTTTTTTATTTTTTTTAAACTTGTACGCGTCAAAATAAATAGCAAACGAACTCCAATTTGAAAAAAAATTGCACCATTCGACTCTATAAATCATGAACTATTTTTAGGAATTTTTTCAGCATTTTCGATTTTTTTTTCAAATTTGAAATTTGGTTTGGGGCGGTTTGGGGCGATACCGTCGATAACCGCCCAAACCGGACGGTAACCGGCCCTAACCGACCGGTTACCGGTCCCAAACCGTTTGAACTACGCCGTTTGAATTCAAAATGCAAACCGTTCGGTTTGGGACCGGTTTGGGTGGTTACCGTCGGTAACCGGCAAACCGCCGGCGAGCGGTTCCCGGCCACCGGTCGGTTAGGAAAACCCTGATTCCGAGTCCCATGAGCCTCCGCTCGACCCGCCTGTCCGCCGTCTTGACTCGGTCGACTCGGTCTACCTCCATGTCTTGTCGCACTCGCCGCTGTCAAGTACCAGCCACCACAGCTAGTCCGCCGGCGTCCATGGTCCCTCGGTCCGAGCCCCGCTTCCGCCCTTCACCGCTCTCAGTTCATCGGCACGGCAAGCCTCTACTCGACCTTCTCCACGCCATTGACCACTGTCTTCGGGCCTAACACCTGCACACCACAAGCCGATAGACAGACAAACACATGCTTTCGCAAAGAATTAGTGATAACCGCTCAAACTGAAACACCCAAGTGTTGATCAATCACCCATCACAAAACTGAACATCATGGACACATATCAATCATGTGTTCGCAGTTTTCTAATGAGTACAACTATACTACAAGCCCGCTTCGTCGATCTATCGTGTTCTCTGAGTTCGCAGCAGCAATATAATAGGCAGGGTAAGCAGCTAACAGGAATCCTCTCCTCCCCATCATGCTCTCGGATTAACGTGCTGTTTGGTTTATCTATGGGACCGGCAACGGAAAACAGTGTCACCCGTTGCTATGCGATTGAAACCGGGTTTTGTTTGGTTGGTACCTCGGAGTCACTCCGGCGGAGCGTAATCAGATAACGCCGGGAGTTGGGCGGTTACCCAACTGCATGTGACCGTAACTATTTAAATCCTCCATTAATGATTCCAGAAAAGTGGAACCAAACATGCAGGTACGTCATCTATTAGCAGCGGGAAGCATTCACAGTCAAATAACATCGAACCAAACAGCTCCTAATTTGTGAAGCTATGGTAACAATAGGAGCTGTGCCTAGAAGCTACATGCCGTGGTCCGTACGTCCATGGCGGGCAGGGCGAGCTCATCAGCACGAACACGGAGGAACACACTGTACTCTGTGTGTCTCGCCCAAGAGTGAGTGAACAGCACATAGCCTTTAGTTTCGGATCACCTGAACTGAACATAAGTTTCGTGTCACATCACATGTTTTGGAGGCCGATTATAAGAGTTTAAAACATGATCTAATTACAAAACTAATTACACAATTAAGCCTAATTTGCCAATGATTTATCTATGTGACGTTACAGTAAATATTCGATAATTATAGATTAATGAGACCTAACAAATTCACTCGCAAATTAGCACCGCTTATGCAATTAGTTTTATAATTAGATCATGTTCCAGTCGGACTAACTAAGAGCATCTTCAAGAGTTTTCAATAATTTATTACCAAAATTATGGTGTTTTTTAAATCGTTAAAAAATATTGAGAGAAATAAATAAGACTGTTAACTATTTGTAAAAAAATAACTTCTACAATATCAAAAAAAAAAATTTGGGTCCAAATTAATAAAACTTTCCAATTGTTCAGTACGTGGCATTTTCGTAAATGCCACATCTTCTTCAAGTACAGATCAAAAAGCTTTCGTCATGTTCGTTTGGCTTATCTGTCATCAAAATAACGTTTTTCTCTCACAACAAAACAGACAAAAACAGTATCAATTGGCTTATGAGCCACCAAAACGATGAGACAAACAAGGCGTTCGTTGCCATCATCATCTCTGTACGGAGAGAAAAAGGACCACTGAGTCTTCGAGACTGAATCTCCAGGCCTTGCCGGAGGGCCACGGGTGTCTGCTATCAGTTTGGATGAAATCGAAACGGAAATATTTTAAATCGAACCGCGTCGTTTTTTATATTTAATCCAATCAAATTTATATTTTCTTATCTGACTTTACTGTTTTCGTTTTCGTATTTAAAATGTAAAAGTGGAAAACAGCTGAGGAGCTCTCTTTTTACCGAGTTCGATCAGGATCATTTTTTCTACTTTTAATTTGGAATATCCCGAATTTAGAATTTATTTTAAACCGAATTTGGTTGTCAATTATTACTATCCAGCCAACTAGACAAAGGTAAATGTGGAGCACTGATGCTCATGCGCCACATGCCCACATTATATAGGCATCTCACCCTGCCACGCCTCCCTAGCTAAGTCGTCCAGGTGGGACTAATCACCTCGCACGGTGTTGCATTGCTGGATCTGGCTTCACGCAGCGCTTATTGCATTACATGTGACTAAGCCAACCAAAGAGAGAGAGCTAGATGGGTCACACCTTGTTGCTATCATTCCCAATCTAGTAACGATGACATCTCAAATTTTTCTCTTCTTTCTTTTTATTTTTATTTTTATTTTCTCTCATGAAAAAAAACTAAATTGATATGTCTGCTCTCTTACACTTGAAATTTAACACAATGGCACAGGAGCCGCCCCAATGCATGCGCACGGCCATGTCCAAGCATTCTCCACATACCGTACCATACCGAGACAGCTCAGCGGTGACCCGACCGTCTCTTGCTGTACGTCTTCAATCTGCCCCGCAGACACAAGACGGCCGATCCGACGTCTTCTCTCCCACAGCTCTCTCTATCTTGCGCTCACGCTCATGGGCACTAGTAGAGAAACGACCTTTGGTCGATTGTCAAAAACAGCTTTAGTCCCGGTTATTTTTTTGTTCGGGGTTAATAGACCTTTAATCCTGGTTGGTAACACTAACCGAGACTAAAGAGTCTCGGTTGGTGTTACCAACAGAGACTAAAGGTCCAGAACATTTAGCCTCGGTTGGTAATACCAACCGGGACTAAAGGTTGGTGTTACGAACCTGGACTAAAGATCTCTTTAGTCCCGATTGGTGTTACCAACCGGGGCTAAAGGTCTCTCTACGGTGGGTTCAAAAGGAAAACGTCCTATCATTGATAGATGTGTTGCGTAGGTGAGGTGGTTTGCTACACGTGAGACATTGCGTGAGATCTAGGGTTCGATTCTTAGGGGGCGAAGTTGGGGTGGGAGTTTTAACTGGATGGACCTTTAGCCCCGGTTCCACCAACCGGGACTAAAGGAAGGGACCTTTAGTCCCGGTTGGAAAACCGGGGCTAAAGGCCCTTTCCAACCGGGACTAGAAGCCATTTATGTACTAGTGGGGTGTCGACGCCGCCACACCAAGGAGCACGGTAGCTGCCCGGCGACCCGTACGTCCTCAAGATCGCCTGCGACAACCAGCAAGGCACGGACAAACGGCGCGAGGAATGCAGCGTTGCCAGCTCACGTGGCAGCGATGGTTTTTTTTTTGGAGGAACATGTATTCATCTTAGTGCCTTACACCGGCTCTGTTACAGACAAGACTTAAAAAAAAGGAAAATTACATAGAAGTTTACAACTCATGTTCATCTTTCTCAAAGCATTCGAAGATCCATCCGTCACCGCCATCGAAGCCGCGTACCAATCGTCGTCAGGCACCAGAGCCAAACTCCTCAGGGTGGAGGCCGCAGAGGAGGACTTACTTCTGGGCTAATCAGTCGACGTTGCCTCCCAGGCGCATCGGCCAACTCCTGTACCCACGACGCATCATTCGATTCCAACGCCGGCAACTCGAGCAGTGCTCAGGTTTTCACCAAAGAACATATTCCTCTAGATTAACAGGGTCAACAACATCATCACCTGACAAAGACAACGATGCGCCGACCCTCGACTCCAAGAGAGGTCTCCCCAGCCTCTCCGTTGACGTCGGAGTAGATTGCCATCGGAGAACGAAAGAAATTGGAAGAAATTATTCCTCTGCGCCGCCGCCGCTTCCGCATCGCTGGCGTCGCCAGGAAAACCATACCGCAAAGGAGCCACGCTCCTCCAGCCAAACCTAACTCCGCCACCGAACATCGACGGCGAGCAAACCCTAGACCCCCGCTCCGCTGACTCAACTAAGACCCTATGGAGATAGAAAAACTATAAAACGAGGCGGACCCCCGCTCCGCGTCACCACCGACAGCGAGGCCGGAGGTGAGGGAACGGGGGCCGCAGACGGTGGTGGCGGCGGCGGCGCCTCTCGGTGGTGGTGACGGCGGCGGCACCCCTAACCTAGGCTTGAATTACGTGACAGCGATGGTGACCACGAGGCTGTGCACACTGCGAGCAGCCATGCGAGGTGAGGGGCATCCCGACCAGGAAACACCCATATGGGCAACTTAGGTTGCAAGCATCTTTAGGAGCTTTTTCCTAACGCCTAAAGATCCTATTTTGGGTATTTCTTTAGATGCTCTAAGGAGAGGATTCAAACACGCCCACAGAAAAAATTCGATGGTCGCCTGACGTCACGTAACCTCAGTTCATTTGTGCGTGAACATCTAAACTAACCACCGTCGGGAGGGGGCAGCCCTCTCGCTCCAAAGAGGGACGTGATCCGTCGCCGCCGCCGACTTGCCCGGTCCACTGTCCCCGGTCCCCCTCCGGTATCTTACCGAGGATGAAAGTGGGAATCCATTTATTATATTAAGTTTTTCTAGTAGATTGAAACATTAATTAGAGTTAGAGTTTTCTTGCCAAAGTTCTTAGTATTGGAGTGTTTTATCTCCTTCTTCTCTTCTATGGCAATGGTGAAGAAAAAGGGTGGAATTGTCTTCTCCATAGCGGCTTCGTTGAAGACGAGGATGACACCTTCGGCGTCACCATCTTTATCGGCATGAAGATATGGAGATTTTTGTTTCCGGACGGCGACATCAAGGCGGAGATGATGTCGCCGTCATGGAATAATTTTCTACGGTCTTTTCTTCATTTTGTCGTGGCTTGATCTAGCCATGATGAAAGACTAGAGATAATATTTTTTAGATCAGTCTTTCTCGTTCTTCGGTGGTAGAAAGAAGAAAAAGGAAGACACTAGAAAGAAGAAAAAGATCCTCAATTCCACCTATAGGGATAATGGCCGTCGTTCGTTAGGAAGTTGTTCTCATGCCATTTGTCGAGTATTTGCCTGTGCGGTCATCTACACTACGAAACGATTAACATGTTAGGTTTTGAGTTTGGCTATTCATGACGGCGTGGATACTATTTCTTATTGTAATGTACTTATAATGTATTGATGTACCCATCTTTCATGTAATATAATTCTTCTTTCGTCGAAAAAAAAAAAACACCCACAGAAAAAGTCATGGCCAAGTACTAGTCGGAAAGTCCAAAACCAGTACCCACGCAAAAGCAACAGTAATGCATGACATGAGCCTCCTAAGTCCTAACGCCTGTCCGTTTTCTCCATAATGGACCATTTCCAATCAGAAGTATTCTGGCCGTTATACAAATTACACATGCATTTTTGTTCGCATTGGCTCTGTGTCTTCATTTCGAGATGGCCTAAGCCACATCCCGTGATGTGATCTTAATTTTGAATTCATTTCACATGGGTCTTCTATAAAATTAATATCTCACACGTACCAACTCTGGTTCCATAGATTCTTCGTCCCAAAATTAAACTTCATCCTCCATATACAAGTAATTCTGATTTCAGCTTAAGTTTCCAGTTTCCACCCATTTCCAACGTCTTTCCGTCCATATTTGTCAATTCATTTTTTTTTCGAAAGTTCCATTATTGACTTTCATTGATACAAGAGAGAAGCTAAGTTACAAATGTCCTAAAGGTACAACCTGCGCCACACCTATTTTGCTAAGGTCTTATAAACAGAGAGCCTCTTGCCACCCCTACAGACACATAAAGGATGATTTACATTAGGTAAATAACACGACAAACTAGCGTACTAACTAAGCTACAGCCATGACCGGCAGCAGCATGTACAATGTCCAAACCCGTATTCCCAGCAAATCTCCAAGTCGCGAGCTTCATCCTGAATGCTGTACATAATCTGTCGGACAGCCCTTGCTTCGTTTCTAAAGACGCAGTTGTTCCTCTCACGCCAGATTTCCTATATCGTTATCATGACCATCGATTGTATGCAGCCCAAGTTTCGACGATGGATAAGCAGCGGCTACCATTTCAGTGAACCAGATACCGATGGTGGAGTTGTGGTTCTACTGTTCTAGTTTGCTGGTATCAAGGATGTCACCTGAATCTAGTTCTCAACCTTTTTCCCATACTTTCCTTGTTAAATGACCCTCACAGAACATGTGCCGAGTGGTCTCAAGATTTTTGATACATAGCTGGCAAAAAATACTCGTTTTTGGCCAGCGTTGGACATTGCCTAAGAAGCTGTTTGATGGAGTTGCATTTGGTTGCCGAAGCCATGAAGCTGTGCCAAAAGCTGATTATTTCCGAGTCCGGATTGCATACACGACTCAGCAGGTTTTGAAATCATATTCCGTATCAGGCTTGATAAGAGCTATATATATATAATTCTAGATGGAAGAAATTCTCTATTATCCGGTAGTTAGAGAATAACAGACAAAAAGTGGGACAGACAAAAAAAAAGGAAGAAATTTTTTTGCCTCTTTATTATTATAGATAGACTAGTAAATATGTCCATGCGTTGCAACGGGAGAAAAAAACCAAATGTTAATAAAAAAATACAAACATGAAAATACATGATTCATATTGAAAAACTGGTTTCTATAAAAAAATAACCGGCCAGGAAAAATATATAATATAATCTTCCATCATAATAAATCGGATAAAGATTCATATATATATATATATAAAGTTAATTATTTTCGAGTCTGCGTCACATAGACAACTCAATAGGTTTAGAAATCGAACCATGTATCATGCCAAACAAGAGCGGCCAGGATGGCCGACACCCCGTCAAACCTTCGCCTTCGTGTTTCTCTCATCCACCGCTGGTGTGCCTGCGCATATGAAGCCCACGCAGGGAGAAGCCATGGAGCATCCGCGTCCGCGACTCGACGTCACCTCGCTGACGCGGCTCATGCTCACGACTCAACACCACCCGTCGTCGCTGCCCCACGCCTCCGCTCGTGACTCCATGGTAGCTCGTCGTCGTGGCCCATGCTCGCGACTCAACGTCGCCTCATCGCCGCAGCCCACACTCATAATTTGACGTCGTCTCGCCGTCGCTATCATGTGCCCCTACTCGTGACTCCACGACGCCTCATTGTCGCGGCACGCGCTCGTGACTCCATGCCGACTCGATGGGGGCCGAGATAATTTGGGTGCGAAATTAGTTGTTTTATAGGATGATGGATCATGGCAGGAGTAGATTCCATATCTGTTTTTGTGTTATACCTAGACGGATAGAAGTATGTCTGTAGATCCTCGGGGAGGCCAGACGAAAAAAATACAGACAAATAAGTGGCTGAAATTTTGCCTCTTATTATTAGGGAATATAGATATAGATATACATCTTCTTCTTCTTATTTCCATATTTATTACATCTTCTTATTATTATTTTCATATTTATTTATCTAAATATAGTGAAAATGAAAAAATAAATCAGAACGGCAGTGAACTGGTTATGGTGCTTTATGAATTTGGAATAAAAAAAGTAAACAGAATACGTGTGGAATCAAAAGTGTAGTGTCTGTGCTGGACTGATTTGGAAAAGAAAATAATTAAAAAAGCAAAAGAAATCATAATAGGATCCGAGCTCTCGAAAAAGGAAAATGAGGTAAATCGGACGGAGACAACTTAAAATGAATAGTTTTAGAATTGGATTTCGTATCATGCTAGACTGGAGTTATTATTCTAAATCATATTAGTATGGGTAATATATATATAAGGTTGGATGGAAGAAACTCCCCATTATCCGGTAGTTAGAGAGAGACGGACAAAAAAAATGAACACATCAAAAAATAGGTTGAAATTTTGTCTCTTTATTAATAGGTATAGATATAGACATAAATATAGATATTCGGTAAGAGAAAACTATAAGAGCTGAAAAACATAGACAAAAAATAACAATATATTGAAGTGTCGATTGATAAGAAAAACAAATCGGCCCTGTAAACATGCCATGTAAACATTTGTATTTATAGGGTATGCCTAGTCTATGGTAAACATGTCAGACTTCTTTTACACGCACGCAAGCAGATCACGGATAATGTTTGGTTTTGCCGAATATTGTATTCGTATAATCCTAACTTGCTTGGCCATGCCAAAAGCGTAGAAGATTTTCTCGTGTCCAGTCTACATCTGCCTTTTTTCTTGTAAAAAATTAATCTGTTTTCTGTCTTATTTGTCACGCTATTAATCTCTTTTTTTAATTCACTATTAAAAGAGTTGTATTTGTCACTGGAAAGTTTAAAGTTACTTATACCCCATATATTATTGAATTTTTCACATGCATACAGTTCCTGTCCAATGAGTTTCCAAACAATGAGAGAAATATACCTCAACCTAGCACAGCATGCTGCAAATATTGGTATATTCCTTCTCATTGCATTGTGATGTACTATGCAGGAAAATATTGACATGCATGTTCCACTTTTTGGCACTATGATGTATAAACTTTCAATTCAAATGCAAGCATAATAAAGACATATCAGTAATCACACAGTATCAATAACTAAAATAGCTACTAAACGACCAAATTTGTCATCACCCCTTAAACACTATATATATCCGCTTATAACATACCAAAACTCTAAATTTCGGGTGTATAGACAACGCCCAAATCTAGTCAGACATTCATTGCATAAGGATCCACAGAAATACACCGATTACAATATATTTGGAAGTACACCAAGAATCTGATGATTCAGGTCGTCTGCATATGGTTCACACAGACCTCATTGTGATGATAAGGAGCAGGATGAAAACATTCATCTAGGTGATGAGAGGCTCTTTAGTCTTGACAGATTCCACCAAGCCGGAGTACAAAGAACTCCACCAAGTCCATCTCATACGGCACAAAGGCCAGATTTTCCTCATTCCTCTCGCACAGGAAGTTGCCCTTGTTGACCGCTTCCATCACCTTCTTCTCCAGGTCGAGAATGAAGATTGAGTGGTAGTAGTCATTGTTTAGCACGAGCAGTGATCCATTGTTAAGACGAAACCAGTTCCGTTTAGTAGCATATTGAGTTGGAGGGAGAAAATTTGGGTCCGGCGTTATCATGAAGGCAGTGCGGAGCCACCGCGCAGGAGTGTCGTCACCTTCTTCTCCGCATTCTTGCTGTATCCAAAGAGTCACATGCATGGCATAGATACAAGCGACTGATAGCTTGTCGTCTTTGCTGACAAAGAGGACCCTTGAGCCGGCGGAATGGAAGGGAAGCTTTGTCACTGAAACGCACGCCGTGCCCACCTCCACACTGAGTTTGTACAGTTTCTCATCATCCTGGTGCACGTTCTCATATAAAGCTTTGCGATCCGTGCACAGCCAGTGTGCTGCGCCGCGGTGAACAACAGCGGCCCTATCACGCACCAGGGAGTAACGGCTCCCTTCTAGCCACCTAGTGGGTGTGCTCCAGCTGCGTGTATCAATAGAATACGAGTGAATGTACACCTTATTGTCCCGTCCAGATCCTTTGGTGGTGATGAGGAGCAGCTGCCCTCCACTGAGGTTACCATTGTCGTCGATGACAGTGACGATGGAGTTCATGGTGACCTGCAGACCAACATTGGGTTGATAATCCAACCCGAGAGGTGGAGGATAGTGGGGAGTCTCCAGAGGCGGGAGAAAGTGACACTCGCCGGTGATAGGGTTGCATAGGCTGAGTAGCACAGGTGGCCTAGGGCAGTCAAAGGTGCGGGGGACGAGCTGCATCAGGATGATCCCATGGTGTACATCCAGGGGCTTGGCGTAGTTGAAGATACCATCTTTGTCAGGGATGAAGGTTGTGATGGAACGTTCTGTGGGACCTATCGGTGGCAACAATGGTGATACCATGAAGGTCGGTGCAGAGACGGAGGCACCCTCCATGGTCCGCAGTTTCATCATCAGCTCGCTGAACTTGAACCTTGTCTTCTGGAAGAAGAAGCCGATGAGGCATGTGCGGTTGCCCTTAAAGAGGTCACAGAGGAAGGCCGGGTGAGCGAAGCGGTGCGCCCACCACTTGCACGTCAAGGCGAACCTAAATAGGTCTTTGGTGTTGTCCACACGGGAGAAGATCTGGAGTTGGGCGTCCTCTGGTAGAGCTGCAATAGCATCCATACTGAAAAGGGTGTACAATAGGTCAAAACAACACTGAATGCATTCTTAGGTGAAGGGATGCACATAAATAGATTGATACAAATAACACATGGCCTGGAATATAATCACAGTGCCCTGACTACTGCCGAACCTCCACACTGTGCCCTTTCCCTCACCTTTCATCCTCCACTACAGATCCTGTAGCGGGATGGTCATCCTGTCACACCTTCATGCTTGTCCGTAATGAATATTATTTGTAATGAGACATTCACTTCCATCTTAATTAAATAAATTTACAACAGGTTTGACAATAAGTCCCTCATGCCTTGTATTACCAAAGATGGTGTGCAGTTAAACAAAATAAAACCTAGATGTTCACATATTAGAACATAGGGAGCAATAAATTATTTATCAATTCGAGTTCCCCAACTCTCTTCCTCCTAAACAACTTGAAACCCTTAATGGTAGAAGTATATGAAGCAATACAACAATTAGAGCACATCAACATAATTGGTACAAAATGACATCATCGTTTAAAGGAGCTCAAATAATAAATCTTATTTTGATGTTGTTGCCTATATTGAGCCTCTTAGAGAATTAAAACAAGCATTCATTTTTTCTATTGTGCAATTTAAGAAGTTTATAGAGACAAAACTTTGAACATAAACATTTGGTGTTGCCAATTTTGGGAATGAACCAATTCATGACTAAAAGTTCCATCGAGACGGCCTCGGCGTGCGCACCTTCTGTCGTAGCCAGGGATCCGCCGCGAGCAAGAGACCCCGCGCGCGCTCCTGCTGCAGTAGCCGCCTCACGCAAGTTCGCCACCGCTTGGAGGGCTGCGTCGTAGCAGCCGTAGGCGTAGCTGCTGATGCTGCTAAGGCCGGCGACAGTGCTAGATGAGAGAGAAAGAGAGAGTTGTGAGGCATCCAAACCCTAACTCACGTATATATACATGGACATAAGTAATGGGCCTTCTGGGCCTCTTGGGCCTCAAGCCTTCTTTTAAGATTGGCATGTTAAGAGCTCTGCCATATTAATGCAGGAGGACCTCTTGTTAATGCATTTGGAGAGACGGACTGTTAGTGATCGCCTCCGTAAATCTATTTTTTAAGACATGCAATTTCTAATCGCATTTGTAAATAAAGCATTCACCTACAAAAGTCTTTGAGTATCTTAGGAAACACAGTAAATTTTGTGACCGTCTATGTTAATGATTGGACAATATCTCATGAAATCATTTATGTATCGCTCATGCTTCCACAAAAACGGTGGTGACGCTTGAGAGTTCTGTATTTGCAACATTGTCTGGTGTTTTGGCTCCGTCCAATTTACAGCCACTGAGCTACAATAATTTCTCAACTAACGCTCCAAGTTATCGGGGGTTTTAAGAGTATCTATAGCAATTTTTGTAATGGTCTCTAAAACATAACGTCTACTTAGAGTGTGTCTGATAGGAATCCAGATTCTCATACAAATGTTTTGGATCTAGATTTTCTTACAAAATGTTTTTGATGAATCAGAATCACTTTGTGAGATTGTTTGGCTAGTTGCCTAGATTGTGATTCCTAAAGAAATTATACTGAGTAAATTTATGGATGGTCCACAGACTTGTGGGGTGTGTCATCATATTCTACTCCTTAAACTCTGTTTGGGTCTCATGTTCATCCAAATGGGTATGGGCCCACATGTGAGCTCTATCTCCCATCTCTCATCCCTCTGGTGGCCATGGATAGCTCGTTTGCGTCCCAGCGTGCCACTGGTTGGCTCGTGCGGCTGCGTGGCTCAGGGTGGTAAACCTACACGTCTGCAAATGTTCGCAGTGGCATGGCTTCTTGCTCACACACCTATGTAGCAGCAATGGGGGTGTTCGTGTTGGGTTTAGTCCCACATTAGTAATTGATTGTGGGGGAGCAGAACATATAAGGCGGGGCAACCCTCACCTATCAAGCTAGTCGTTTTAGTTGAGTTAGGCCTAAGGCCTAGATATGTTGTGGGATCTGGTGGACCTGGGCCCGAGGGCCGCCGGCTCGTGGGTATAACGAGCTGGGCCGAATTCTGCTGCGCACTCTAACAAGTGGTATCGGAGCCCATGGCCAGAAAAAACTAAATCTCAGGGTTCACATGTGACGGGGGAGCCTGTTAACGTCTCAGAGATCACACGGGTTGTTTGATGAGCATTGGACTCGGGGCCTGGATAACGTCTTCTGAAGATCGCATGGTGTAGTGTGATGGAAGAGTTGGGTCCGATGTATGACGTGGGAGATTGTTTGGGTTTAGTCCCACATCTATAATTGATGGTGGGAGAGTACAACATATAAGGCGGGGGCAACCCTCACCTATCATGCTAGTATTTTGGGTTGAGTTAGGCCTAAGGTCTGGATATGTTGGGCTCCGGTGGACCTGGGCCCGAGGGCCACCGACTCGTGGGTATAACAAGCTGGGCCGAATTCTGCTGCACACTCTAACAGTTTGCACGCAGCCGACTAATTGCCTACACGGCAGCGATCGCATGCAGCTTGCATGCACAGCCGCCGGTCATGCATATGCCTGTGCACGGCGGTGACATCTCATCCGCACACGTGCACATGCCTATGTGGAAGCTCGCATCACACATTCGCATCGAGAGGCGACAACGCAGAACGGCGGAAGGAATGGGAAGGAACTGCTGCCAGCGGGTCCGTTGTGGTCGGTGGCGCAGCGAATACCCTCCCCCTCGGTCGGCCTCGCGGGCACGGCGGCACACCTCCTAGGCCCTGCAGGCATGCAGTGATGTGCGAGCATGACCTGCTGTAGGGTCGAGATGGCGGACAAGAGGGGGGGGGGTGAATAGTCTTTTCTAAAACTTACGCTCAGTGGCAAACCGAAACAAATGCGGAATTTAAACTATCGGTCTAGCCAAGACTACACCCCTCTATCTATAACTCTAACACCTAGCACAGTATGTCTATTATGTTAACTAAGGTGCCAAGCTAGAAAGCTCACCTAAACAAGTCTAGGTTGCAAGGTCACACAAAGCTAAGCAACTAGTACTCTATGCAAACCGGGAGCTCCTATACATGCTAGTAAGCAAAGCACAAAGCACCTAAGCCCACTAGCAATGCTCTCTAGCAAGACTACATAAGTCAACTAGAGAGCTCAACTTACTTAGCTATACAAACTAAGCAATGTGACTAACAAGACTACTCAAGCCAATTAGCCACAAAAGAGCTACTTTTATGCTACACAAGCTATAAAGTAACTAAGAAAGCCACACAAGTTAAACTAGTTACAAGAGCAACAAGAAACCACTAGCACAATTATATGAAAATAAATACAAGCTAGTGATTTGGAGAATGCAAACAACCGAGAAGATGTACACAAGGTTGACACGGTGATTTTTATCCCGATGTTCACTTGGTCGCCACCAAGCTAGTCCCTGTTGTATCGGCTCACTCACTTGGAGGTTTACGACTTTTTACAGGCCTCACTCGCCTAACCCCCTCAAGGGTTGCCGCCTAACTAACACAAGATGAGGGCACTCAACGATACCTTCAACTAGAGTTGCTCTTCTCGATCTCTTGCGGGGCGAGCACAATGCTCCTCACAAAATCACTTCTCTGGAGCCACGCACAATATTCTTGAGTGCTTCGACGGAGCCACAACCACCAAGCCGTCTAGGAGGTGGCAACCTCCAAGTGTAACAAGCACCACGAGTTTGCAACAAGATCACCTAGTGCCACACGAAGCTATCTTTCAAAGCAACGCACTAGAGATCTCTCACTCGCAATCGAATCACACTCTTGCAAGCACAAGTGAGTTAGAGGGCTCCTACACCAAGCACAACTAAGGGAAACACATCCCCAAGGTGCTCAACCCTCCCAAGGGCCAGCCACCCCACTATAAATAGAGGGAGAGAACAAACTAGCCGTTGGGGGGAAACCTGCTCATTGGCGGACTGTCCACCCATAGAGCGCGGAAAGTCCGCCGCCCGCGGCGACGCCTCCAGAAAGGAACTAGCCGTTATTGCCTGTGTCGAGGGCGACAGACGATCTTTAAGTTTGCGACGGATGCTCCGTCGCCAGCGTCCGGCGCCAACACAGAGAGCTCTGAAATCCTGCTTTCTTGGCTAGACGCGTCCGTTGCTCCACGGTCGGACGCTCGGCAACGTCCGGCGCCTTCGTGTCAGTGCGTTTTCAGTTCGTCAGATGCCTGTCAAAGATTAGTCCAGCGTCCGTCGTGTTGCCCTTCAGCGTCCGTCGACATCGTCCGTCGCGTATGCAGAGAGCACACAGAGAGATCCTCAAACCGTCAGACGCGTCTGTCGCCCAGTCGTCAGACGCTCTTCAGCGTCCGTCGCGAGGTCTGAAGGTGCCTGAGCTGGGGTTGCCCGCTGGACGCGTCCGTCGCCTTGGGACAGCGTCTGACGCCAGCGTCCGACGCCCTGTTCTTGCTCTTTCCATGTTTCTTTCTTTTCCAACCTTGCTCCAATGAGCCAACACAAATGTGTTCACCACCTTGTGCATGTGTGTTAGCATTTTCACAATCATTTTCAAAACATTTTCACTTGCTCTCACAACGCCACTCGATCCTAATGCATCGCAAAGTTAGATCGCTCACGGTGGCACTAGATAACCGATATGCAAACAAGTTTGCTCCTCTTGATAGTACGACTATCTATCCTAAACCCGGTCATAAACTTCTCTACACACCTATGACCGGTGAAATGAAATGTCCTATGGTTATACCTTTGCCTTGCGCATTCTATTCTATCCCCTTCTCCAATGTTGATGCAACACATGCACCAACCTATCACCAAATGATATGATCCACTTTATATCATCACGTGACCGTATTGGTTCATTGATCTTGACCTCACTTGCTCTTCACCGTTGCGTTGGTCCATCGGCGCCAAGTATCACTCACTTGCCCCTTCACACTTGCAACCGGTCCATCAAGCCAAACCTCATCTTGATCTTCTCCACCTTGATCACATGACTCCATATCATGTCTCATGTGCAATAAGCTCCTTCATCACACAATCTCATGTGAACTAATCTCCTGTGTATATATCACTTAAACACATATTAGTTCACCTAGGTTGTCACTCAATTACCAAAATCACATAGGAACCTTCACCCGCGTGCGGTAGCGACCAGCCCCAGCGGCCCACACCCGGCCCTAGCGGCTGCGGCGACACCGTGAGCCCAGTGCCCTGGCAGCCTTCGAGGCTGCGATGACCACTGTTCGAGAGCTGGCTTACCTGCGCGGCTGCGGTGGCGGCTCGTGTATGTCATTATGTGGTTGTGCCGCTGCTCGTCAGCCTTGCTGTAGCACTTTCCAGATTCTGTCCTGCAACATGGGCCATATGAAGAACTTACATCTCGCTGGCGCATTAGTCTTCCACGTCTGAACTGCTGCTACACAGTTTGTCTTATTCTCAAAGGGTCTGATTGGTTGCTTGCATTAGGGTAGCCTGCATAATAGTCTTGTACAAGATATCCAATTCAACATAGTATTATGCTTTCAAGGGTTGTTTAGTTGTCCTGAGTTAGGACTTTGCATTGTTTCTGCTTTTGTTTGGTTGTGTGCGTAGCATATCTGTTTTTGTGTTTGGTTGTTTGCACAATACCAAATCTGCATATGACATTTCGACGAACACCCTCAGGACGTTAACTATCGTAGGTGGCCAGCAAGCTCATTAGCGGACACGAGCTCATGAACGCCACACGCTGGGCAGGAGGCCAACAAGCGTATGGAGGCACCAGCTTCACGTGGAGAGCAGAGACTAGCTCATGTGTTGTCGTGGAGAGGTTAGCAACATGCCGAGCTTGACACTGAGAGAGATGTCGGCACCGCTGGCGGCCTCCATGACGGCGAAGTACTCCGCGGGGTCGTTTGCCATGAGCGTGAGCGGGCGCACGCCGGCCTCGCGAACGAGCGCGCGGAGCTGGCGGTAGAAGAGCTCGCGGTGCGCAGCCATGACCAGACCCACGGGCGTCGACAGGTCCGGCCGCCGTAAGAAATCGAACAGCCTTATCTGCGTGACGCGAGGGCCAGCGACGGGTGACTCGGGCTCGGGCCCGGAGCGAAGGGCTGGAGGAGGTGCAGGGAGAGGCGGCGCATCGCCGACGACTCCTCCTCTCCCACGGCGGATTTGCCGCGTCCGGACGCGGTCGACATGGAGGTGCAGGTGCTAACCGCCCTTGAAGGTCAACCGGCGAGGGAGGAATGCAGGACAAGGTCGCGGCTGCGACTCACACATATATATCCCAAACATTACATATATATCACAAACATCACATGTCTCACAATATATCACCATAAGTTCACAAGTAATCCATCATTAACAACCACAAGTGTTGATTGCGACAAATGAAATGACAATCAATCCAGAAAACAAAGAAATTGATCCTGGCGATGGTCGGGGGTGATGAGGCCCAAGATACAATAACCAATGACTCTTCAAGGTGATGAGGCACATTATTCAATGCCACTGATTGATTTGGCACAAAATGGAGAAGAGATTGCATGTGTGACACAAGTTAAATATATATGATACATGTGACTAAAACATTCATACTCCGCTAGGTTCCAAGTAGTGTTGTGGTTTGACCCTAAGCATGAACACATAAACTAAAACATTCATACTACACTAAATTCCAAGTAGTCTTGTGGTTTTACCCTAAGCATGAATAGACAAACTAAAACATTCACATTCATAGAAGTAGTTGCAGGAGGAGGTGGAGTCGGAGTGAATAGCCCTGGTGGTAGAGATAGACGCGTAGCAGCGCCATGACTTTGCATGTGGTGAAACATCTCCTCTAGCCTCCACCGCTTGATCTCCCACTCGGCCGCCATCCTCAGCGGCTCATTCTCCATCCTCACCTCCATCTCCTCCTATCGCCTCCTCTATTCTTGTAGTTGGGCCTACATTATTTCACCTCAATGTTACAATAATGCAAAGCTAAGGCATATAAAAATTAATGAACGATGAATAAACATGAATAACCTAGAGTATTGCATCCATCCGATGGTGTGTAGTGTCTAGCCATGGGCATATGATGGGCTCGAGCTAATGCACCTTGCTCTAGTCTGTGAGACAGTGGGAGTACTATCCATGTCGAGTGCGCCATAAACAAGCCAATTCCTCCCATGCTTCTTGCCTCCAGCTCCAACCCTCATGACGACTTCTCTATCAAGGTCCTGGGTGCTCAGTTCATACTATAGCCCATGGACCTTCCTTGCATCTGACATGTTCTCACTAAGGCGGCTATGGATGGTCACATTGTTATACTCCTCAAATGGGTCATCTAGGTTGTAGTCAACATTGGATGTCGCCTTGTCTATGTGCACCAAAGCAAATGACTTGAACTAGGAGCAAGGTTAGCTAATATGTGTCGAATATTGTGAGAAAACCCCAACAAGATGATTAGAAATCATGCAGAATTGACCGTTACAATATATGCATGTCCTTCACGTACAATGCTTGTATGTATCTGTCGAGGGTCCAACTTCCTTGATGATGTGATACACCTGGAATCATCAAAAGCCAATCTTGGCAAGCATTGTGTGTCTCCTCCCACTCGGGGCCGCACCACTTGTCCACCATCTGTGCCCAGCACTAGGAATGTTGGGCGCACCACCAGAAATTGCCTACACATCATCAAGTATATGTCCTATAAGAATATCAAATTCAGCCTACTTAGTCTCAAAAGAAATCAGTATTAATATTCTATATTTAAGTCCAAATACTGATGTTAAGTCAACGTCGTGCTTCTTGCTTCATCTTTGGTGACATTCCTTCTAAGAAAGATCTCAGGTAAGTCACGATGGCCTGGATGCATGCCTCATAGTGCATGTACTTCATGAGTTTTTTTAGATTTTGTGAGCCACCAAAGCTGCCCTGTCCATGGCTCCCTCCTTGCATCTGAAGAGATCCTGCTCATATAGACGTGATGTATCCATTCAGTATTTCAGGAATGTCCAATGAATGCGATGTATTGAGCAATGTAGTGCAAGGAAGACTTACAAATAGCTTGACCTTCACCTGTTCCGCCTTGTTGCTGAATGCCCTACCATTCTGATCTTGAGCATCGGCAACGATGACATAGTGGTCAAATGTGTACGCCGGCTGCATCACTCCAACATACTCAACCAGGCCAGGGAAGTGTTCCCTGCATAGAAGACCTAGGATGCCATTGACTTGACATGTGTGGTCAGCTGCAAACCACAATCGTCCAACTCCTACCCAATTGATTAATAAAAATATTAGTTTCAATTGTGATTTTCAAAATATCATATGACGAAGTAGTGATACCATACAAAGTTACTTACTTTTCCACACCGGGTCAAATAGAGGGCGTCTATTAAGAGGTATGGGTCACTAAGGGAGGCTCACTGCACCTCACAAGTAGACAAGCGACGAACTAGAGTAAGTGGAACCCCTCGCTGACACCTCCACCTTGTCGTCCCCCTATAGCACCTCGTCCTTGCCCTGCGGCACCTAGTCCTACATACGTGATGTGGTAGGAGGCGACGAGCCCCTCCTGTGGTTGCTCATCCACCTCCTCGTCTCCAATGGCTCCTCATCTGCAGTGGGCGCTGCAAGGTTCCTTCTTTGGTAAAGCGAGGTGACCTTCCTAAGCCCTTCGCCCCACCATCCTTCATTCACCTGAAATTAAAAAGATAAACCAATAAGCATAAATAAACAAGACATACTTAGAAAGAGATGCAAAAATAAACAATCATAGTTACAAAATAACATAAGTATTACATGTATAGGAATAATCTCATGTTAGATGAGCGGGAGCATAAGTCTCATCATCACTATCAACTATGTTGAAATAATCAACTACCGAACAAGCAATGTTGTGATCATTGTCATTTCCTAAATGCAATTCCTCGAGTAATTGTAAGTCCTTCACATTTGCGCCTTATCTCCAACATCCTCGTTAACAACCCTTTTGTTGTCTACTTCCATTCCGATTGCTTCAGTTAAGTCTATCTCAAACCTCGCTTCTAGCCCCTCTTGGTCATATATATTCGTTAGATCCTCGGTATGAATGAAAGGTATCATAAGATCTTCACGGGTATCTCAAGATGTCTCTTATGTCCATCACTAGAGTCTACCCCTAGGAACCTAGAAGATTCACACTTTGAGTAGTAGTTTGTGTCTGTGTCATCTTTCCTAAATAGGACGAACCCCTTTGGACAAGCATGTATCTGCTCATACGGCATCTTAAGTGCACCAAGGAGTTTCTGTTAATCATACATGCTCTTTGGCAGAATGTGACCCACCAAAAGAAGGGTGCTCAGGCTAAACTGGGACTCTAACACCATTACGCATTCAATAGCACCCATTTGAGAAACCTTTGTATAATCGTCAAGGGGTTTCTATGCCACAGACAATGTGTCATAATACACCTTTGCGGTTGCCTCTGTCTTCTCCCTACGTCCTTCAACAAACTGTGATTCTTGAAAGTCATCTAACAAGTCTCCTACCCAGCATCAGCCATCATAATCCTCGACGCATAGTATCATGACCTCCTGTCTCATACAATTGACTTCACCAAGGTACACCCACTAGGTATATCCCATTACTTCTTTTGTCTGTCAATGTCTGTTTGCACATCTTGTGCAGGGTTCACCAAGTTGGACTTGCTTCTTTATCCTTGAAAAATATTGGTTCCAAGAAAGCATCGGTCTTCTTGGTGCATATGATGGTGGGCCTAACTTGAGCGCCGCGTGTACATGATCATTCATCCTCTAACATATATATATATATATATAATAGAACCATCAATTGCGTCTACACGATGTTCCTACTATCAAATAGGTGATAATATATCCTAATCCCACCTAAAGATGCGTCGATGAGGTTAGTTTCCATGCTCTACTGCTATCCAAGATACCATTTCGGCATCACTTTCCTGTTGTTCTCCAAATACATGTCCTGACATGGAGAGTGTGTATCTGGAGAACAATAGGGAGATGAAACTCTATCTTCGATTGGAGAAGACCATGGAAACTAACCCATCTACACATTCCGCAGACTGCCCTAGAAATATGGACTGTTTGAAATAGATATTGTTATAGATATTTAAAGATCTGCATATTTCCAATCATATGTCTTTCAAATGGGAGACTCGTAATTGGGATAAGTGATGTACGACCATGATACGGATATAGGGGTTATACCTTGGTTGGCGGTGGAGTTCGGTTAGCGACGTCGTGGTGCGTTGGTGTAGTGGCGAGGCAATGCGGTGCAGGTAGACCCGCAACAACAAGGAAGACGATTGAGGTTGCCTCTACTCCTTTATCCCCTTCCTTTTCGTACAAAAAAGGAACAAAATAATGTCCATTCAAATTTTGGCAGCACATCCTTTGCACAGTGAGGTTTCCAAAAGTTGCAAGAAACCAACGGCATGATGGCTGGCAAGCACATATATATCAACCGCACGATGGTCGACAACCATATATATAATTTCAATCCATGTGCCAAGTATTACTAGAGTTTACTACTACTACAACCACTATGACTCCTACTACTACCACTACTTCTACTACCACTACTAGTAATACTACTATGACGATGATATGACGTACCTGGTGGGCGTTGTACGGTGGCGGTGGTGAAGGGGCCAGGGCATTGGTGGCTAGGGAAATGGCTGGGGAAGCACTGGGGGTGGGGCAAATCACGGTCGGGGCACCTCCTCGTCCTCCTCCTTATCCTCCTCTCTTTATCTTCCTCTTTTTCTCCTCCTCCTCTCCTTCTTCTCTCCTTCTTCTTATCCTATTCTTCTCCTCCTCTCCTCTCCCACTCCTCCCCTCCACGCGCTGGTATTGGTGGGCCAGCATTTGCGAGCCACGGTGGCGATGGAATGGAGCGATGCAGGTGCGTGGCCAACGACGGTGGGACGGTGCCAGCGGGCGGCATAGGTGCGGGGTTGGGCTGGAAGGTGTCGTGGGCGCTGGGCCAGGCGAGGCGGTGGGGGTGAATGTGTGTGTGTGTGAGTGAGAGAGTTAGGGCAGGGGACGCACACATGAGGGATTTAGTTAGGGTCTTTGATGAGTGCCCACAATCTAACACTCGACAGAAAACCTTTACCGAGTGCTAGATGATGGAGCACTCGGCAAAGGGTCTATTTTTCAAAAAAAGGCTTTTTGCCGAGTGTACAGCCAGACACTCGACAAAGAGGCTACTTTTCTAGAGTGTCACATGCACACTCGGTGAAGAGCTTTGTTTGCTGAGTGTCTCCCATGACACTCTATAAACATATTTTTGCTGTGCTCCTATAGTACCTGGAACTACATGTTCAAATTTGACACATTTCTCGATGTGTTTACTATATTTGGTTAATTTATTTTAGTTAATTGAACTTTTTGGAATAAGTCAAATTTGAATCGCAAGTAATTGGAATAATGAAAAAAGATCATATTCATGTTATTGAGAGTAATTTGAGGCCGTATCCCGAAACGGGCCAGAAATTGTGGACATCTTGTTCAGAAAACATGACCAATAACTTGCGGGTGATTAGTTTTTAAGTTGTATAAAAAGCAAATGAAGTTCAAAAATCATAAAACTTGTCAAGATGTCATATTGTTTTGGTATAATGTATGGCGGTTGTGATAAAAATTTTAGAAGGTTTTGTCCAAGTTTACACATACTATGCATCTCCAAAGAAGAATCTCCAAAGAAGATTCATATATAGTCGAGAAGGATCTTCATCTGAAAAGTTTTCAAATCATTATATGTTTCAGCTTGTGTGAAACCTTTTCAAAATTTTATCGCGGCCTCCACATATGATATCATGACATCTTGACAATGATCTTTAGGGTCCCTTTGGCTGGGCTGTGGCTTTTGAAAAAGCTACTATGAGCTTTGTCTTTTGGAAAATCAACTTTCATAACATAGTTGTGGCTTTTGTAAAAGCTCGTTTGGTTGCATAACTGTGGCTTTTAGAAAACTTCTCTCACTTACAGACGGACCCCACTTGTCATGCACACATACTCCTTCTTCCTCTGGCCACCAACCGAGAGGGGAGGGGCCGCACCGCTAGCCACCACCCGAGAGTGGAGGCGCTGGGGAGAGGCCTTGACAGGGAGGGGAGGTGCCAGGGAGGGGCCCCGCCGGGGAGGGGCCAGGGAGGGGACCCGCTGGGTCGGGTTGGCGTCGGGGAGGGCCGCGCCTGTGGAGGGGCCATGCCGCGCTCGGAGGGGAGGGTCGGACCTGCGCCGAGGAGGGGCCGCGCCGGGGAGGGGAAGCGTCGGGAAGGGAGGGCCGAAGCCGCGCCAGGGAGGGGAGGCGCCGGGGACGGCCGCGCCTGGGAGGGGGCGCGTCGGGCCGCGCTGCGCCGGGAGGGGAGGGGCGGAGCCACGCCGGGAGAAGAGGCGCCGGCGAGGGGCCGCGCCTGCCGCGCCACGCCGGGAGGGGATGAGCGGAGCTGGCCGCCGGAGGAGGTGGGCCGACGGGAGGAGCCGCTGTTGGAGGAAGAAACACGCGAAGAGAGGAAAAAGCAGGTGAAAGTAGGGGGGCAGGTGGGTAATTTTTAGGACCAAAAGGAGGTGAAAGCAGGGGGAGGTGCTGTGAAATTTGTACTAGGCAAAAGATACTTTTGGCTGTGGCGTTTGAGGGAAGCCAACCCCTTTGGTTGGCTTTTGGCTTTTAGAGGGCAAAAGCCACACCCAAAAGCCCAACCAAAGGGACCCTTAGACTTCGTTTGTTGTTTATACAATTTAAAAATGATACATCCGCAAGTTCGTGATCATGTTTAGTGAACAAAATATTCGAAATTTCTGGCCTATTCCTGGATATGGCCTCACATTATACTCAATAACATGAATATCATTTTTTTCATTAATTTTTTTATTATTTGAATGACTTGTAGCTCAAATTTGACTTATCCCAAAAAATTCAATTAACTGAAATAAATTAACTAAATACAGAAAACTCATTGAGAGATATGGCATATTTGAACATGTAGTTCCAAGTACTTTAGAAGCACAATAGAAAAAGTTTGTAGGCAACCAGAACATAAAAATCGTGCCTTTGCCGACTGTCCATTTGCTGACACTCGGGAAAAAGAAAAGGCAGTTGATGACCATTAGCTGTTGTCGGGGTTTGCCAAGTGTCAAACTTTGTCGAGTGTCCGACACTAGGTAAACCTCTATTTTGTCAAGTGTCAAGCACTCGGTAAACTAGCTTTTTGTCAAGTGTCTTCCTTTGCCGAGTGTAGCACTCGGAAAAGAGGGCGTCTCCGGTAGTGCTTGAGTGGTAGATCCTTGGCCATGGGCTGCCATTCATCATGACCACCTAAGATGAGGTCTTAATTAGTGCTGCTAGCCAATTAGTCCACCTTCTGAAACCCCGTTTGGTCATCATCTCTGGCCTGTATTCGCATGAGACCGTGTCAAAGGCTTTACTGATGTCTGCTTCATAGGCAAACCAGAGTTTTATTTCTATGGTAATGTTGAGCTAGTCCCCTGACATATACAATGTTGTCCTGGATGCACCATCCTTTAAAGCGCTCTGTGATGCAGATGTCAACTTGTCAATGTAACTGGACATGCTGATTACCAGGAGCTTCGTGAAAAGCTTTGCAAACGAGTGTACGAGACTTATTGGTCGAAAATCTTTCGGTTCAGTAGCTACCTCGACCTTTGGAATCAAAATCAATTGGGCCCCATTAACCTGTGCTAAGTAATCGAAGTGGTAGATGTGTACTATGGAAGGCACTAACTATGTCAAACTTTATTATGTCCCAGCAGCACTTATAGAAGTCGTATGTGAATCCATCCGGACCATGCGCCTTGCCATTTGCAAGGCACTTACTGCATTCTCAATTTCTTTGGTCGGTGAATGGCCGATCTAGCTCCAGTCCTGGCATCTCCATGATTTTGGACAAGGCTAACTGTCCGAGTCCAACGACTCTTTTCTCCCTATAAGTGTTCCATCCTGCCTTTTCAGGAGTAAATATATTTTCTTCTTGTCCTCCTGTGCAATCATTACCGGAATCGCAACCGCAAAGGCTGACCACTCAGAAAAAAGGAGTTGACAAAGCCGTCTTTCGCGATTGTCTTTTATCAGCCACTTCACAAAGTTTAAAATAAAACTGAAAAATAGCAATTTGGCATTTTGCATGCCAAATTCGCGGCAATGAGGCCGGCCGGATTTCAACCAGTGACATCTCCATCGTGTGCCACCTCCTCTGACCACTACAACATACTATCACTTATGTCTAGATTCCATTTTGTTCCCACATATTATATTAAACAAAATATAAATTGCTTGTTTGAAACGAAGTCAAATAAAAAGGTTGTAAACTACAAAGTTTTATAAGTTTTCGAGATCTACAGTTTTGGTTTAGGAATTTTTTCAATTCAAGAATATTTACAAAATTTGAATTTGAATTTTTTGAAATTCAAACACAATTTTGCATGACAAGATTATTTTAAATAAAAAAATTATCAACTACAATGTTTTATAAGTTTAAAAGATCTACAATGTTTATTTTGATAGTTTTTCATCCGAGATAGTTTGAAAAATTCAAAGCTTTAAATTTTGAAACTTGAAAGCCCAAGTTTAGGTTTTGTTAATTGATAAAACCTATGGACTAACCCTATTGCTTACTGTTCAATCAAGATAGAGTAATCCACCTTGAGACATGGAGCTAGATGGATGATCATGATGGATCAAGTGTTCCATGACTAAGGAAAAGAAGAAAGAGAAAAACAAAAATGGGCTCAAGGCAAAGGTATATCATAGGGTCATTTTTGGTTTAGTGATCAAGACACTATAGAGAGTGTGATCACATTTAGGATAGATAGCCGTACTATCAAGAAGGGAAAACTCGTTTCGATTGCGGTTACCATGTGCTACTAGGTTTGCATTGCATTCATATAAAATGAACTTACGTGACATAAAACATGAAATAATTCCAAGATAATTCTTTGTAAAGGCTAACATAGGAGAACAAGTGTTGGATCACAAAGTGTTAGCACATGGAAGCTTGGAGAAGAAGAAGCAATTCGTTTGGACAAAGAGAAGAGGTCCGGACGCAAGGTCCGGACGCTAGGGTTGCTCTGACTGGACTAACGCAGACGCGTCCGGATGCTGACCTTAAAGCTCGGCGCACAGAAGATCCGAACACTGAATACTGTCCGGACGCAGGTCTCCGGACTCGCGTCCGGAGGCTCTGAGCTCTCTGTTCCTCTCTGCAACTTGATCCGGACGCAAGGTTGTGTCCAGACAGTGGACACCGGACAATTGTCCGGAGCTCGGGAGCTCTCTGAACCCTCTCTGCTGAGGTCCGGACGCAGAAGACAGGAAGTCCGGACGCTACTGTGCAGTGTGTCCGGAGGCGACATCTCAGCTCAGAAAAGAGACGCCAACGGCAGGGCGTTCGGACGTGCACGCGATGGTCCGGACCCCCCCCCCCCCGATACAAACTGCGTCTGGAGCTACGCAGGAAGCTGAGAAAGAGGAGCAAAACGGCTAGTTGGTTTGGGGTTGCTATTTAAGTGTTGTGACCGGCTCCTAGGGCTCACCCTTGCACCTCCCTTTCATTCTCACTCATTGTGCTTGCTTGAGAAGCCCCCAACTCATCTCTCTTTGCTTGTGTTGCTCATTCTTGAGAGTTTGAGTGAACCAAGTGCATTGATCATTGCATTGCATCTTAGTGACACTTGGTCATCGTCATCGCCGCGGGATTTCTTGTTATTCTTGGTGTTTGCCAACACCTAGACGGCTTGGCGATTGTGGAGAAGCTTCGGCGCGTGTTGGTGATTGTTCGCGGCCGGCTTCATCGACTTGTGAGAGGGCTTGTACCCACCTCGGTGGAGCGCCAAAGGGTAACTCTAGTGGATTGCTCGTGTCATTGAGTTACTCTCATTTGGGTGGTTTCTTGTGGCGCCTGGATAGTGGGCTTGGCTTGTGAATTGCCAATTAGCCACCGAAACACCATTTGGGTAGTCGACACAACGGGGACTAGATTGGTGGCAACCAAGTGAACCTCGGGAGAAAAATCATTGTGTTCATCTTGTCTCCCGGCTACTCTTGGTGATCTTATTGTGATTGGTACTCACATTGGTATATTCTCTTCACAAGGCATCGGTATAACAATCACCCTCATCCTTTGCATTTACCTTCTTCTTTATCTTGTCTAGTTAGCTTGCTAGTCAGTTCTTTGTTAGTTGTTCTAGCTTGTTTGAGCTAAGTATCTTAGGTTCTTGCTATTGTGTGTAGGCACTTAGTTATCTAGAATTGCTTGGATAGGTGGCTTTGCACCCCTAGTAGAGCTAGAGCAAAAAGCTTCACTTTAGTGTTAATCTAACCTTTGCTCTAGTGTTTTGTAGAATTTTTATTAGGCTATTCACCCCCCTCTAGCCATCTAGGACCTTTCAAAACTCAAACGCAGTTTTGCATGGCAAGATGATTCCAAATAAAATAGTTCTCAACTGTAATGTTTCATAACTTTTTGAGATCTACAAAGTTTATCTTGGTTGTTTTCCATCCAAGATTGTTTGAAAATTTTGAATTTAATTTTTGAAATTCAAGTGCAGGTTTGCATGATATGAGGATTTCAAATCAAAAAGTTGACAACTCCAAAGTTTCATAACTTTTCGAGATCTACAAAGTTGATTTTTGGTGTTTGATCATCTGTTCATCCGACATTGTCGTTCTAACATTATTCATAAATCTTATATATCTTTCTTGTAGTTTCATAAACTACCAGAGACATGTAAGATTTGTAAACAAATTTACATCTTGATGAGTTATACAACTTTATTGTTGAAATTTTTTTATTTGAATTAATTTACTGCTTGAAAATATACTTTGATTTTTTTTGCCCAGTGTAAAAAAATACTAGGCAAAGAAGCTTCTTTGCCGAGTGCCAAAAAAAACACTCGACAAACTCTTTGTTGATGTTTTTTAGCGCTCCATCACTAAAGAAGCTCTTCGTCGAGTGCCCGAAAACACACTCGGCAAACCTGTGTATCACATCTTTAAAGTCATGAATATGCAGCAGAAAGTTCTCAAATTTCAATCTAGGAACATTATCTTGGCGGGTAAGAATGATGGGACAATCGTCTGAAACTCCAGTGGACATCGCATTCAGGGGGAAATTTGGGGAAAACAGCTCCTAATCTTAGTTTCAAAAGGCCTTATCCAAGCGAACCAATGGCGGGTTGTCCCACCCATATTTTTCGCTCCCATACCTGATCCCTATCGTGTTCCGGTGATAAAATATACAGAGTACAAACAAAATGGGAGCGAGCGGGCGGCGGCGGGGGGGGGGGGGGGGGGGGGCTCCGCCCGTTTTGGAGCCCGTTTTCATCTATTTTCGACCTTATCTACGAGGCATATAGAAATCTAATGTATGGATTTGTTAATAAATGAGGTCTCGGACTTTTCCTTTTTTTTAGATAAAGGATAGTTTATATTCGGCTTCATCTATCAAATGATAGAATCAGGCCAATTATTACAAAGTTTTTGCACCGGACACCAACTAGCAATGCAGACACAAGCTTGCAGCCTGCTAGAAAGACCAACAAAACAAAAAGACCAATATAGTTCGAGCACAACCATCCATTGGAACCAAAAAAATGCAACACTGACGTCTCTAGATGCTTTCCAGCTTGGATCAACATATCCCGCTGGTCATCATGCCTTTGAAGACTTGCAATTTGGTCTACATTTGTTAAAAATCACATGGTTCCTGGTTATCCAAATTGCCCAACAAAGCGCCGCAGCCGCCGTTAATAACAATGAGTTATACTTTTTGCTTGCAATTTTTGACCATCTAAAAAAAAGGTCATTTATATCATCCGGGGGTGGAAGACCAAAAAGTATATGCACAACGCGCCATAAGAACTTGGCATAGAAATAGTCAAAAAAGAGTTGTTGTATGGTTTCTAGGAGATGACAGAAGCAGCAATGCGCGTCACCATTCTAGTTACGCATAACTAAGTTATCTTTTGTTAACAACACTCCCTTTTTTAGATACCATAGTGTCGGATACCTGAGAATAGGGTACCCTAAATACCGCACTCCGCAAAAACAAGATCACCCTCGGGGGCTCTCCGTCCCGTCTGAACCGGGATGACGTCATCACCCTCGGGGGCTCTTCGCCCCATCCAACCAAGTCAACAACACCCTATCGGAAGGACTTCCGCCTCGTCCGAGCAAGGGTAATGCCATCCGTGACGTCATCTACCCTCGGAGGCATTTCCGCCTCGTCCGAGCCAGGCGATGTCATCCGTAACACTTGCACCCTCAGGGGCTCCTCCGCCTCGTCCGAGCTAGGGTGACGCCATCCAACGATTTCACCTCCTCCCAAGGGCATTATCACCACAGCCGCTCCGGGCACTTCTGCCGATAGTCAAAAGGTAAACAGTGTCGTTTGTCCTTAGGCATGGAGGTTCAAGACGTGGATCGCCATGCCTACCCCCGTTGACTCTCTACGGTACAAGCTCCAGTGCTGACGGACCACCGATTGACATTACCCATGCCTCCGGCGGACACCTGAACAGGGATCAGGGCGTACTCGGCCCTGTACGACGGAACGCGGGGGTACCTGGCCCTGTGCTGCCAACCTCCACTCATGCTCAAATATGGTAACAGGGGTGACGCCGTTCACAAGACGCATGGCTACAACTATGGCAAGGACGAACATGACCCGGGCAACGTGCCTACAAGCGCAGTCTTCCCCAGGAAGGAAGGCGAACAGGAGCCAAAAGTACACCCAAGTCAGCAGTCCATACCGGGCCCACATTCTGCCTCTCTCCCTCTACTGTACTCCTCCATCTCTCCCTATGAATAAAGGGGGAGAATGGACCCCCAATCTCGCTCTCTCGCAACCACTCTGAACTCTTTCGACTCATTTCTAACACACACGCACTCGCATTCACACAGGCTCTCACTAGAACCAAGAACCTCATACGCACGAGACCTGGGAACCAGCTTCCCTCTCTCACCATAGCTTGTAGATCACCTCTACGAGCTCTCCACGCTCAGTAATACGACTCCGCCGCAAACTGGACATAGGGCGTTCGTGCCTGAACCAATATAAACCCTGTGTTCTCCGAGTGTAACCATCCGATCTCCGACACGCTTAGAAATTTACTCGTTGGCTGTCTAACCCCGCCATTTTAGACACCGACAGTTGGCGCACCAGGTAGGGGGACATTGCGTGTCACTCGTATTTTTGAGTATCGGATGGCATCTCGCCACATCGACTTCGCTCCAGGCTCCATTGTTCATTTTGGTAACCTGGACTTGCAGTGCCATGGGCGGGGGGCTGACCTGGTCCTTCATCGCCCCACGGCATCCTCTGAGGTAGCCATGGACGCCATCTCGGCGTCCATGGCCCACCTTGGCCTGCCTCCCTCTGGGGGGCAAAACGCTCAAGGGACAGCCGTCCCACGAGCCGACTACCTCGAGTTTGAGCGCCAGCTCAACACCTTGATGGGTCCCCAGACGACACAGGGTCCCTCCACAACCTCTATTTCGCTTTCGCCAACGTGACGACGCAGCTTGTGGGAGGATAGCCGCTCTCCCCCGAGCTCATCGCGGCGCCCGCTCCGAGGGCGCTACCATACGGCCTGAGGAACACCGTCGCATCCTACTCAGAGGCAATGGCCGCGGGTTACCGTGTCGACCCCGCGGAGGGGACGTGCATCGGGCTCACGCCCCGCCACCTTTGTTTTGTCTCCGACCTCCTCACCAGTTCGGAGGCCACCTCGTACGCCGACTCCAGCCGTGGGAGCATCAATCCCTGGGAGCCCCTGGACTTCGACAGTCTGGGGGCAAGGAGGCCTTTTACGGTTTCTCGCACGCCAGCCACTTCCTGCTCGGCTCCGGTTTGAGCAGCCGTAGCGCGGGCCGCGGCCGTGAGCGTTTCAGGTGCGACGCACCGCAGCCCGCAATTACTATCAACGCCACCCTCCTCAGGGATAAGGGCGAGGAAGGCGACGTCGTTCGCGCGCCCGTCGACGGGGCAAGGTCACCGGCGCCTGTGCCGCGGGGCGACCCGCCGTCCTCGGATTCCCAACGGCGCTACCTCAAGGGGCTCCGTGGCATGGGGCGGCAGCTCGAGGAAGGGCAACGCTATCCACTCATCGTGGACCCGATCATAGGGGACATGCGCTTCACTAGGGTACCGATGGATGGGGGCAACGACCTTAACATCATGTTCTACAACGCCTTCGAGGTTCTGAAGATACCCAGGAAGAAACTCCGACCGGAAGGGGTTCCCTTCCTAGGAATCGTCCCTGGAAAACCACTCCTGTCCATAGGGCAGATCAACTTGTTCGTAACATTCGGGGAGTCGAATAACTTCCGGAGCGAGTTTCTCACTTTCGAGGTCGCACATTATCGCGGGGCGTACCACGCAGTATTGGGGACGCCATGTTATGCGAAGTTCATAGCCATCCCCAACTACACCTACCTCAAGATAAAAATGCCGGGACCGCATGGAATCATCACGGTCACCTCCGAGCTTGCTGAAGCGTACCAATGCAACGTGGGCAGTTGCGAGAACGCCATGGCCGAGGTACGATGCTCGGAGCTGGCGGCGACGGCCGAAGCCGCGAGTAACGAGAGAGTAGACTCTAAGGGCATGGGGAACTTCACCCCCCTTGAGGGGGTAAAGGAGATCCCTCTGGACCCATCCCAGACGGATGACCGAGTACTGCGCATCAGCGCCTCCTTGGGTCCAGAGCAGGAATCGACACTCATCGACTTTCTCCGCGCAAACGGAGACATGTTTGCGTGGAGCCCTTCGGACGTGTCGGGCATACCAAAGGACGTGGCCGAGCATGCTCTGATGATCCAACCCGGCGCCCGGCCAGTGAAACAGCGCCTACGCTGTTTTGACGAGGAGAAGCGGCTGGCCATCGGCGAGGAGCTCCACAAGCTTTTGGCGGCCGGGTTCATCAAAGAGGTATTCAATCCCAAATGGCTATCTAATCATGTATTAGTTAAGAAGAAGAGTGGGTAGTGGGGAATGTGTGTGGATTACACCAGCCTAAACAAGGCGTGTTGTAAAGATCCATACCCCCTGCCACGCATTGATCAGATCGTCGATTCCACCTCGGGGTGCGAAACGCTTTCTTTCCTTGATGCATATTCCGGGTACCATCAAATCCAAATGAAGGAGTCTGACCAGCTCACGACATCCTTCATCACCCCGTTTGGCTCTTTTTGTTACGTCACTATGTCGTTCGGCCTCAGAAACGCGGGAGCCACGTACCAGCGGTGCATGCACTCAGTTTTCGGGGACCTCATTGGGAGGACCATCCAGGCATACATGGACGACATTGTGGTAAAGTCCAAATGGGCGGAGACCATGATCACCGATCTCGAGACGGCGTTCGAAGCCCTGAAACTCAAGCGCGTCAAACTCAATCCTGAGAAGTGCGTGTTCGGTGTGCCGCATGGCATGCTCCTCGGTTTCATTGTCTCCGAGCGTGGCATCGAGCTCAACCCCGATAAAATCTCAGCCATCACCAGTATGGGGGCAATTCGCAAAGTAAAGGGGGTGCAGCGAGTCATGGGGTGCCTCGCGTCCCTTAGTCGTTTCATCTCACGCCTTGGCGAACGAGGCCTCCCCCTTTACCGACTTCTCAAGAAGACTGAACATTTCACCTGGACCCCCGAGGTGCAGGAGGCCATGAACAATCTCAAGGCGATCCTCACAAGCACGCCCATACTCGTCCCGCTGATGCCACGCGAAGCTCTTCTCCTATACATCGCTGCCACCACCAAGGCAGTGAGCGTTGTCATCGTCGTCGAAAGGGAAGAGGAGGGTCACGCGCTAAAAGTCCAGCGTCCGGTGTAGTTCATCAGCGAAATACTATGATATGACAAGATAAGAGTTGCTATAATATTGTTCTAAGCAAGAATGACTATCGGAGCTTTATTTATTAAAATGATAAACCATTTTTTTTCCTCAATGGTGAAAATTCCTACCAAAGCCATACATGTTCTTTCATGATATAAGCTTTCTACATAAGCTGCTTGCTTTGTGTTGAGTTTGGTCAAGTTTTGTGACCCCTGTTGAGAGATTTATCATGCTCCCAAGATCAAGATCACGTACACGCCACATATACATGCTGCTTCTACACTGGAAGTATGCAGAAACATGCCTTACATTTCCACATAGTTCATACTCCTGCTCTAATAGAAAAAACTCTCTCTAGTATGTTTGCTAGTAAATGAGACAGACTATGCAAAAAAAGAATGATGAGCATCTTCAAAGCTCATAGAAAAATTACAAAGATAGCTATGTATCAAAATAATAAGTTAGAAAGAGAAATCACCCAGATATAGGAGTATTGATCAATTGCCATATTTCCACACACTGGCACATCTTGATCTAAGAGTATGACATTTCTCTCCTTGGATTCGGGATTTGACTTTACAATATATGCAAGGTAAGTTTGCTACATCTTTGATCCCTACCTATAGCTCCACATAAGCTTTAGAGATACGATGAAAGAAGGCAAACTTTGATATATGCCTTGGTGAGGAATCATACACCTTATGAGCGACTCGAGAGTACCATTTGAGGAACATTGAGTTTTATTTTTACAAAACATTGCAAAATCTTCGATATGAAACTTGTGAAAGAATGAGAAAACTAGTGCTCAAGTCAAGTTGTTCTATCTCTCAACCTCCCAAGAAAAAGGATAAAGCCATAAGCCCCATGAAGGACTAAGGTAATATGGGTGATTCTTTACTGCTGATTTTTTCATACAAAAGAGAAGTATGATTGTTGTAAATCTAGTACTCTTGGAATATGAAGCATTGTAGCAACTCCTGATCCATCAAGCTAAGTTAGATTGTTTGCTCGAGACGAGCAAAGGTTAAGCTTGGGGAATCTTGTTGGCACAAAATATGATGCACTTTTATATAACTAAAATGCTGCCAATAAACTCAGGATCAAGGATAAAACAATCATATCATGAGCATACTTTATAAAATAACAAGTTCCACATGTCCATGAGTATTTTGTGCAGTATTGAAGAAATGGAGCAAAAGAGACCTAGTGGGACCCACATAGGGGGTCGGCCGACCACCCTGTGGGCCCACCAGGTCTCCCCCTCGGCCATGATCCAGAAGAAGCCTTTCAGAGTGATTTCCAACCCTTGGATCACTCTGTGTTTTCTCCCAACGGCTCACATGCAGAGTACATGGATCCATGGGCCCACACCAAAGAGATCAACATGGCAAACACCATAGAATAATAAACTACCACACATGACAAGTGGGACTAGTACCACGAAATGGGACAGTGACCCCTAGGGGGGGTCAGCCGACTGCCCATTGGGCCCACCTGGCCCCCACTCAGTCGCTGACCAGTGGGGCCACACCCAGAAGGCCAAGGGGTGGCCCACTGGCCATAGGGGGGTCGGCCGACCACCCCCCTAGGTCGGTTGGACCCCTATCAACCGCCATATCAACCAACACATGATGGAAATCCACACCATTCATCCTAGGTGGTTCCAAGTTGGTTTGATCCAAGGGAGGAGGATTGAAGCTCCCTGGATCGATGATGTGGCGCTGGAGTAGCCCCTACTCCACCCTCCACTATAAATAGAGGCCAAGACCTCCCTCTCTAATCATGATGTAATCCATACAAGCCACTCTTGTTCTCAAGTGGAGATTAGTCTAGTGGTGTTCTCTAGTGTGGGAGTTAGAGTTGAGTTGAGCTTTGCTCGGGCTTTCCGGAGTAGTCTTCCCGGAGGATCTAGTATAAGCTCCTGTATCTTTTCCCTTTTGTAAGACTTTACTTATTTAATGCAATATTCCTTCTTTACTTTACTAGTCTTTACTTAGTGCAATATTATACTTGCTTTAGTATTGTTGTGATTTATCTTGTCAATTAGTTGTTATAAACTAGATTGAGATCCTTGTGGCCTTCCCTGTATGCGATCATCGCCTGTCATAAGGTGCTCTAGTTGTCGTATACACGATTAGAGTAGTAAGAATAGATGTAAGCGTGGTGCTAATACTTAATCTTACCTTTGGTTATCGCTTGTTGCACGGATTGTTTATGGTAACTAGCAAGAGGTGACAACCTTGTCTAGTCGTTGTATTCCACCACGTGTTCTTAGGGATGTTCTTAAAAGATAAGGGTTCCGTAAGAAGAGGGCGCGGTCCGGTAGGAGTTTTGTCCTCCTACTGATCTATCCCCTCGCCTAGCATACTTGTATTGAGGAATCAATCGATGTTTGTCTCAGTTAAGTGCCATAGTTAAACCCACGAAGGTAGAGTTTGAATCTCAGGAGTCCTTTTACTCTCTCGTTGTCCTCCCACATAGTTATACCCACTAATCATCTCTTACTTATCTTTATCAGTTTGTTACATCATCACCTTCCTATCATCTTACACTAGTTGGTACTAAATTGAGGTGATCTCTAGGATCTCTCTTTTATTATTATTTCTAGCTCCGCTTTCCCTTGGGAGAATATAAATTACGATACCCCGGAATACTATTGGGTGAAGTGCTACAACGGTATAATCTGTGCGCTTGCGGATTTATCCAATAGTCATAAGAAAAACCAATTGTCTGCGAGATCCTTCTTGAGTATTTTGGCAGGTGTTTCTCTAGGGGATTTATTCGATATCTTCTCTGATTTGTTTCTCTTTTATCCTCTTTTCTGGAATAGTCCCTAGAAAATAATGAAACACCAAAACTCGTGAAATTTGTTAGATAAAGCCCTATATTTCTAGATTTTATATTTGATTGATCCATTTATTTTATTTATAATTGTATTAAATGTTGATGCTAACGACCGTCAACAGCGAGTGTATGCAAAAGACTATGATAGAGTACCAAGTGAGGAAGGCGGGTCATAACTACGGTCAGATATTCTATAAGTGTCCGGTCGCAATGTGAGTTATATATTTTATCACATTTGATGGTTATGCTAATTTGTACCTATTTTACATGATGATCCTTAGTTAAAGTTCTTGTTTTTATTCTATTTTCAGTGGGACGACACTGGATGTCATGGCAGGTGCTGGGAGGAAACGTATGTTGAACATGTCGTGGCGGCTACGAAGGCTGATCAGAGAGTGAGCCAGCTCAAGAAGCTCGTCGATGTTGAACAGAACTGCAAAGGAACTGCAATGGTCAGTGTATAATAAAGCAAACAAAATGCAATGGTTATTTTAAAAAAAATTTATGCCTTGTATTTAATTTATAATGCAATTACCAAGAACTAGAACAGTTTATAAAGATAATAAACTATATAAAATACAAAAACATCTGAAACTGCCCACTGAAATTTTATTTGGCGCCTAAACAAGCCTTTAGCCCCGATTGGTAATATCAACCAGGGCTAATTAAAGGTATTACGGTATTACTCTTTAGTCCCGGTTGCTAATACCAACCAGGGTTAAAGGTGGCTATGCTATATAAGGACTTCTGCCTCTATCTTCCTCCCCTCATCGCCAACTGTTTCCATTGCTCGTCCGAGAGAGATCACCGCTGCGCAGGTCGATCTCCATCGCATCGGCCATTCCCGCCCCCTGTGCCACCGACGGCCCCCACTTGCGCCGTCGAGTCGTTCTCCTTCGCCTCCGCCCCCGCATGGAGCACGCCCACTCCTCCTCGCCTCGCTCGGCCTGCCGCCCGCGCGCCGGCCGCGCTGCCAGAGATGCTCCGGCCGCTACGCGCGCCCCTATGCCGGATACAGCTCCGCCGCGCCACCAGGCCCGCTCGCCAGACCTTCTTCTTCTCTCTGTTTGCCCGGCCAAAAGAAAGAAGAAAGAAGCAGAGGAAAGGAGGAAGGAGAAGAAGAGAAAAAGAAGAAGAAGAAGAAGAAGAAGAAGAAGAAGAAGAAGAAGAAGAAGAAAAAGAAGAAGAAGAAGAAGAAGAAGAAGAAGAAGAAGAAGAAGAAGAGGAGGAGGAGGAGGAGGAGGAAAAAGGGAAAAAGGAAGAAGGAAAAGGAGAAGAAGAAGAAGAAGAAGAAGAAAGAGAGGAAAAAAGGTTAAAAAAATTATGTAATTTTTGTTTTTGAAATAGATTTAATTTGTGTAAAAACTTAGAAATAGATTTAATTTGCTTTTTTTAAAAAGGAAAAGGAAAAACTAGAGATAGATTTAATAAAAATTATAAATTGATAATACAAATTCAATATATGTTATTAGTTGTTTGTTTTCACACACTAACATTTTATACATGTTTTTCTAGGCGGAGAAGGAAGAAGAAGAAGAAGGAGAGGAGAAGGAAGAAGAAGAAGAAGGAGAGGAGAAGGAAAAAGAAGAAGAGTAAGGAGAGGAAAAGGTGAATTGTGTGTAATAAAACAACAATAGATTTTAGTTTTAGAAATATAGATTTTGTGTAGAAAAATTACAAATCGATAATACTTTAATTTAAAAATGTGGTATTATATATATGCATTCCATTTTTGGTAGTAAACATGTATATATGATTTGATATATGGATTTATTAGAGAAATATAGACCTTACATTATTGCTA
Source organism: Microstegium vimineum (assembly GCA_022036555.1). NCBI lineage: Eukaryota > Viridiplantae > Streptophyta > Magnoliopsida > Poales > Poaceae > Microstegium > Microstegium vimineum. The sequence goes on along the minus strand of CM039132.1, from coordinate 19,037,067 downwards.
GTAAACATGTATATATGATTTGATATATATATATATATATATTTATTTATTTGTTTACACACACACTAAGTGTCTACCCTAACTCTAAGTGCATAAACCATAAACCCTAAATCCTTTTATTACACACACACACACTAAGTATTATGTACATGGACCACATTCATGTATATTTGTTAGAGATATATTGTTTATATATTTTTTTGTTTATTACACTTGTTTACACACACACACACACTAAGTGTCTACCCCTTTACTGAAACCCTAAACCCTTTTACACACACACACTAAGTGTCTACCCTTTTACCCTAAACCCTTTTACTCTAAGTGTCTACCCTAAACCCTAACTCTATGTGCCTAAACCCAAAACCCTAAAACCTTTTACAAACACACACACTAGGTGTCTACCCTAAACCCCTAACTCTAAGTGCCTAAACCCTAAACCCTTTTACACACACACCAAGTGTCTACCCTTTTACCCTAAACCCTAACCCATAAACCCTAAACCCTTTTACTCTAAGCAGCATCGAAATTGCACATGAAGTTGATGAGTGGAAGAATACATATGTACGTGGCAGGAGTCTGTACAACCCTGCTGCCCTCAGGGAACTTGGTACGCAATGCATAAGTTAAACCAATGGTACATGGAGGCATGTTGCAAAGGCACAGATGATTGGGTTTGCGTCAAAATTAGAAATGAACATTACTTTCGGGGCGAGGACATTATACTTATTCAGTTTAATGAGCTGCACCAACTATGCCATATGGACGCTCTAGACAAATCTCTCATCAGCTGCTTCTGCTTGTAAGTGATCCTTTGTTTTAGTAATCTCACTCTAGCATATGTATATTTATAGTTACTATCCTCACACTAGGTAGCGTGTCTATACATATGTAGATTCATGATGTCATACCTCTGACGTAAAAATGACACGGGGATTGGTTTCATTGATCCATCAATCATATTCTTGGACCCAAACACTCCCTGCGATTAATGGAAACCTCAAACGGCAAGGAATCTTTGGAGGTTCTTTATCAACCAAAATACCAAAAGATATATACTCTTCCCCTACAACTTTGGGTGAGTGTTGTTATCGTTTGCACAATTTATCTTACTTACTCAATTCAACATAAAGACATATATGTTGACTCTATAAGCAAATGTAATTTTCACTTGATACTCATTATCTTCGATATGTCTAGAAGTCAATTGCTAATCTATGACTCATTGAGAAAACCATAGGGAGATTACCAAGGGGTAACTTTGATCTTTAAATATGGATTCCTGCTCTTTAACTACACTGCAATAGTTAGTTAATTAATGATCCAATTATTGAGCAGGGTTTGGGCTTGGTTCATTGAGAAACACCGTCTGGATCTAAAAGTGCAACTTCGTGATCCTATCCAGCTTTGTGTAAGTTCTACTAGCTCTCATAATCTGTTACCTTAGCATGCTTTAACATATGTTTAGGTTCTAAATCATATATGTAACATGTATATATAATAAATCCATTTTGTTGCTATTAAATAAATCTTATTTATATTAATACTTGTTTCTTTATAATGCAAATTGAAGCATACATGGTTGAAGCAACAAGTGTTGGATAACCTCCGCCTCAAAGGAATTCAAGCGACACTTGCAGGATTTCTTAATGATAAAGGGCTCAAGGCTGACGGCGAGTTCTATTTTAATCCACCGAACAATTGAAGCCAAATCAAGACGAACATTTGTATGACATTTAAATGGTGAGCGATTGTGTCCTAAGACAAAGATGAATTGATAATGATGTAAATTTTATGTGCATATATATAGCTCCATAACATATTTATATATAGAGTTTCATAGTTTATTTGTGTGTTTAATGCTTGAAACTGAATTATAAGTGAGCAAATACATGTATTAGCAGCAAAGAATACACATTTGAATACCTAATCTAATTGTAAAACCAAAATATGCAATACCAAAATCAGTAAAAAAAAGGACCTTTAGCCCCAGTTGGTAATACCAACTGGGACTACAAGGTCCAGCGCCGTGGCCCCACCTGGATGACCTTTTAGTTCCGGTTGGTATTACCATCCAGGGTTAAAGGTTTGGCTTTAGTCCCGGGCCTGCGAACCGGGACTAAAGGTGGGACATTAGTCCCGAATCCTTAGTCCCGATTCAGGCACCAGGACTAAAGGCCCTTTTCCACCCGGGTTAAAAGCCCCTCGTGTAGCAGTGTATAGTCTTATACTAGAATTAGAAGAGAGAGAGGTAAGTTAGAGATTAGGAGGGAGTGCCGGCCTATCGGTGCGTCTTTTACGCCTTGTACCTACGAATTCAGGATTGCTAACCCCGGTCTTTTGTCTAAGACTCACTCTGGTAATCAACTTTTGTTACAAGTAAGTTTGCATTATTTAATTATTTCTCATCAAGTTTATGACTCTCTTTTTATTACTTTATTTCTAGTCAGGCCTAGGAGTAAAGTTTCTTTTATAGTGTAAGCGTGGTGCTTAGACTTGTTATCTCATAGATTGACCCTATATTCCGGATCGGTGGTGGCTCATAGAGGTGACTCTTATAGCTGTGTTGAATCTTCTATAGTCCACCTCCCGTTTATAGGACCTTGCAGGTTATATAATTACTTAGTTGAGACATACTCTGTTGCGGCTTACTAAGATAATTCCCCGAGTTGAACCTTAATAAATACATTAAGATAAACAGAAATACAAAGCCTTAGTCCTTATGTGCTACTCAGGGATTAAGCTATTAGACTTAAGTAAATCACATCCATTCCTTTGGGTTTGGTATTTAAAACTGGGTTACTTCGATGAAGTGCTACATCGGTATCTTATCTATGTGCTTGCGGATAACTTGAGTGTGGATAATTTATACCAGCAAGCATTTCTAGCACCGTTGCTAGGGAACTGTGTTGAATCCATCTTGATGTCTAGCTTAATTTTATATTATACTTTTATCTATCTTTTTATTCTTTATTCCTTCAATGGATTCTCTAGAAAACATAGTTTCTACTTCAATCTATCTTTACCATTACCATATGGATGAAAACTCTAGTCTAGCACAATAAGCTAAGCCTATCCTTTTTTATGACTATGAGCTACATCCATGTCTGATATATATGGTCCGGAAACACCTCTTTTCGAGCAAGCCAAATATAGAGGAGACTCCGGATGAGACCAATTTGAGAGTCACGAATCCAAGTGGAGTTTTGAACATATATGAAGAATCAACCATAGAGATTAGAAAGGAAGATGAAATCAATGAGCATGGAATCTACACCATAACTATTTCATTAAATACATGCTCATATGAGACATCTCCTCTAGCAATGGGTCTCTCTATCATTACCACACCTGACATCTTCAACACCCTCGCACTTTTTGTTTATAAAAACTTCAAAAGGGTGGTTTTTGATGTATATGTTTATCATAAATATTGTAGATCTCGTTGTTATGAATCTTGAGATAGGTGATGAAGGGGAAACCATTTCACTAAAATACATCTTAAAAGGTTTGCCAAGTACAAGCTTAGTGTCCTAAAACCAGCACCTCTTAGATTCTAACATAAGTATTCTCCTTTTTGCTGCCCTTGTGAAATGAGCACAAAAATATATGATTATTCCTACGTGCATTTTTGTCACTAACCTTTCTAAGTTTGGAGCAAAAATAATGAAGGAACAACAAGCGTAAGGTATGTCCAACCGATCATTATGCAACATTGAATTACATTCATCCAATCTTGATTTTTGCAAAATTCAATCTTAAGGGATAACCCATCATAAAAACATATTTTTTCCATGTTGCTACATTATCTTGGTTGTCCCTACCTTTAAGGCATGCTTAAATTAGTAAACCGCTAATCATGCTCTTTCATCCTCACTTGAGTAAATCTCCATAGTACTTTCATGCTACCTTTATCCGCTATAGTATATGTTTAGGTTTTGAAGTATTTTTAAACACCTTTTAAATCATGCATGGTGCTTAGTTTAAATAAAATGTATTTGGATATTATTTCTAAAGGTTTTTTAAGCATAGTGCTTAGGTTAAAATGTCTTCCTAAATCAAATTAGACGTGGTGTCTAGGTTGATTTTTGAACTGATAGTATGTTGTAGTAGATATTGGATATTTTGTTGGACTAACCCCAACAGGAAAACTTTCAATATCAAATTGGAGAAGTCCTGAGATGATCTCACGTGGGAGATAAAAGAGAGATACATGAACCTCAACAACTTTCACAAGAGAGACGCAGCTAATTCATCATGATAGATGAATTCCATGGAGCAAGGAGAAGACAAGTGACAAAGAACAAAATCTACAATCAAACCACTCAATCCATGGAAGAGGTTGAACAAAACTTTAAGACAAGACCATAAAAAATATCAAGATCAAAAGAACAAGGATGATAAAGGAGTGGAACAAAGGAGACAAGCTGCTAATGCACAACTAGTCGATCAAGGGAAGCTTCCATGAGGTGTTACAACACCATCATTCTTCAACAAAAGTAAAGCTAAGTAATCAACACTCTAAAAGAATTTTTCGTTGATTCTGTTATTTACGTTAATAAAGATCTAAAATGTTTGAGCTGCAACTTTACTTGATCCCACTTGATTAACTGAACATGTTAGTCCTTTAAAGATCTTTCCTACTACCACCTTCTTGATCTCACAAACTTAACCATATGGGCTTAAATGTTGCATATCCTACCTTGGAAGATGATAATCTCAATCATGTAAAAATTGATACATTATTCATAGATAATCCTTCCATGTGTTAAAGCAATTTGATTTTCCAAGTGTTTTTGAAATTCTACATTCATTCTCATCTTTTGATCTTATCAACCATGTCATGGTTGAATAAATACAAAAACATTAATTCAATTTTGCTCAAAACGTTTAGGTTAGAGAAGAATGAATAAACTTTTGGTTTTGTTGGTGTTTTTCCACCAACAGAGCCCATACACTTGATCTTTGTCTTGTTTCTATGAGCAGGACACTTCTTCACCATGCCATCAAGAACATGGGTGGATGACACCCAACTAATGAATAAAGGAGATCTAGGGAGACCTATCATCCCAATCTCCATTGGAGCTTGCACTTTCGAAGAAGCTGTTTGTGACCTTGGAAAAAGTGTCAACATCATGATAAAGCTTGCAGATTAGACACTATGCTACCCCAAGAGAATTCTTGAAGATATCTTCATATGAGTTGGACCCTCGTTTGTACCAGTAGACTTTGTGGTTGAAGAAACACGTGGAGATGAGAAATCACCCATTATCTTGGAACACACATTCTTAAGCACAACTAAAGCCATCATCTACGTGGATATCGCCAAATTCTATTTCATAATCATGGATAGGAAGGAGACATTCACTTTCAAGAAGCGTACACTCAAGGCATCTACTCATCGTCAGATGTCGTACATCTACGAGGATACAACTGTTGTTGCAAGGAAGAAGAAGATCAACAATAAAATGAGGAAGAATAAAGCTCAACAGAAAACCCAGTATGGATGATCAACACTTTTGATTTAGGGTATGATTAGCTCCTTATATCACCATACCTCGCTAAGCTAGGTGATCTAGGAGTACCCACCATTGATTGCAAGATCAAGGAAAGAACATTCTACTCGACACTCTAAAATATTGGATCAAGCATCAACATAATCTATAAGGTAACATATCAACATTTATATGGCAGTGGACCCTTGTACCCGACATATGTGCAGCTGCAGCTAGCATACCAATCATTTTGATTTTTGGAGGGAATAGCAAAAAAATGCCATGGTCAACATCAGAGATCACTATGTTCCTACTGACTTCATGGTTCTGGATATGGGAGATGAAGATGAAGTCCACCTCATTCTATGAAGACCTTTCCTCAGCACTACTAGCGCAATCATCTACATGAACTCAGGAGAGATCCACTTCCAATTTCCTGAATAGAATGTACATTGTTACTTCAATAGATACACCACTTATGATAACTCAAAGAAGCACAAATCAAAGAAGCATCACTCTCAAAGACAAATGAAACAAGCCACCAAAAATGGATGGGCAGAATATCCAAGAGAAGTGTTAAGATATGAAGACTGATTCAATAATGAAGATAAAAGCTCTCCTAAGAAAGAACTTGTACCACCAAAAGAGGATGTATAACCTGTTACAGGGAGCAAAGAAGAAGCAGAACCTCAGAACAGTGAACCACACGAAGTGAAAACCTCATACCAAGAAAGTGTGAAAGAAGAAAGAGATTTCATTGGAAACACCAACACAAGGTGAGCAAACATCCAAGTACTCATCAGGATTGGAAAATATTAATGCTCCTAAAGATATTTGAACATGAAGAGAGGTCCAGTTCGATAGACCTAAATCTCTGAACCTTGACCAAAAGGTAAACTCAGTAAGTTATCTGCATATTTATTTCCCTGCATTGCATTAGTTGCACTCTAGCATATCTACTTTCCATAAATATTTTTGGTAATGCTCTAATATCATTCTTAGTATAATCTGCTGCATAATCATCTTTATCATTGCATATTTATATTTTTGGATTCCATTTAAAAGAAAAACTCTTTAAGCCCCATGTGAATAAGTATTTCAACGGTTTACTTTGGAGGCATAAAAATATGGCATTAGTCATTTGCAAATAAAATTGAAAATCTAAAAATATTGGAATAGAATAATTCTGTAAGGCTCTAGACAATCAAGGAATATATGGTTTATCACAAACGTTTAATCTATTCCATGAGCTATGTTGTCTATTTGAGTTAAGCAGAATTTGGAAAGACAAGACATGACTAGATATGTTCATCCACTTTGAGAGTACCATCACATAACCTATTAATCTTTGCGGTCACGGAGGAGTGAAATATATCTATATTATCAAGATGAAAGACTACGTCAACATCCAGCTTGGGGGAAGCAACCCCTATATATCGAAATAAGTACTTCTATCTATCGGGTTATATAATTATTATAAAATTAAAAGTTTTATAGTTATATGTTGGTATAAATTAGATGCACATGAGTAAGTTAATTATCCACAAGCGCACAGATAAACACCGATGTAGCACTTCACCGAGATAACCCAGTTTTAAATATCGAACCCAAAGGAATGGTGTTGTGAGGAAGACAGTCTATAAACTTAACTTGTTGCACAACCAAGTATACAAAACTATTGATACGAGGAGAAAGAACCAAGGACTATCTAATTCTGGTCACTGGGTAAGCTTTATCTTTTATGATCTTTAAGGGCGATGACTTAAATAAGAGTAGAAATAGAGTTCTCTCCTACCAAGCACCTATATGCCTGCCGAGCCTATTACGGGAAACGGACTACAGAGGAATCAACGAAGCTATAAATTCACCTTCGTGAGCTACCGTTATCCAGAAAATCAGGGACATTCACAAGTAAACCCTAGCCTAGGCACCACACATACACTACGGATTACTACTTCAATCAAGAAGCTATCAAGATCAAACCACTCAAGAAGAGATGCAAACAATAAAGAACAATAAGGATAATATTGCTTACTTGAACTAGAATTCGAATACCAGGGTCTCTCAGAATGCAAATCCTGGGCAAGAGGATCTGATCCAAAAGAATACAACGATGAAGAAGCATCGACAGGCCGGAACTCCTCCAGAACTCTACTCTCCAACTCTATATCTCTAATCTCTAAATAGAGCTAGTCCTAGATAAGACTAATCTCTCTTGATTACTGGCCTAGATCTACTAGATAGGAGTTATGGCTTCATGCTCTTGAGCTTCATATCTGGCTTGGCTCTAGGGTAGGGGAACAAGCCTCTATTTATAGCCCGGAGGGATGCACGACAGCCGTTGGATCAAATCGACTTAATATAGGGCCGAGATGACTCCTCAAAGGTGGTGGAAGGAGATCCCATAAGATCATGGAGGATCTCCACGTGGCCTGGCCAGTCGGCCAGGGGTGGGGCTAGCCGACCCCACCTGTCAGGCCCAAGGGCCCCGCTTCCTTCTAGTGGTTTCTAGATCCTTCCAGAGTATTTTTATGCACGTTTCCTTCGGCGTCAAGTTTCCTCAATTTCTTGCAATTAGATTCCTCTTTTCGTCTTTTCTAAATGACTCCCTAGAAAATAATAAATCACCAAAACTCATGGAATTTATCAATAATAACCCTATGTTTTCTAATATTCTTGTTCATTGTGAGAATGGTTGACGGTTAATTTTATACCGTAACGACCGTCAACATTATATATATTATACGAGTTTATTTATTATTTATTAATGGGTTTATTATTATTATAATATAATTTAAAAATGGTTTAATCGATTTTATATATGGGTTTATATATTTTGATATACTATTATATGGGTTTATATTATTATGCTATTATCTACATATGGGTTTATAATTTTATCTATTAGTTAAATATTAGGATTGAATAAGTTTAGTAATAAGTAAATACTAGAGGGAGTATAAGTTGCTTTGCAGCCTAGATAATTGAGCTCTATAGGATAATCCATATACATGGAAATGATGAATAGTTTCTATGTCAATAATTCCATTCAAGTACCTAGTTTTTAGCCTTGAATTCTGCCTAGTTTTAGGTATTTGCTCTAAACCTAAAACTTACGGGTATGATATGAGAAAGTTTGAGGTATTGTTTATCTTGTTCCGAGTGATACTAATGTCGTGGAGAAGTTAACTTTCAAAAATTTAAAATATTACATGATGAGTTTTTTATGATGAGAGCTTGAATTCCTACCACATCCATATATACATGTTAGGTAGATTAGGAAAACTTTTCACTTTTATATTTACTTCTTGTATATGCATTGAGTTTTGTCAAGCTCTGTTGACCCTTAGAGACTTGTCATGCTTTTAAAATCAAGATCGCTTATGCACCACCCAAATATGGTGCTTCCACTCTGAAGTACGCAACAACATGCCACTCCATCTAGATCCACCCAAAAATGTTCGACCCCTACAAGTGAGCAACCAAAAAATATCCCAGTTATTCACCTATCTGTCACACCCAGTTTTAAAGACAAAACGGGATGCATAAACCTTATGTGTGCCCAGAGATCAGTCACACACATAAGCCGACAAATTATCAAAAATGTACCATCACAAGTGTTTATTACATAGCGAATAAGTATCTATTAATGTCTACTACATAACAGCAAAAATAAAAGATAACTCTCGCGAGGCTCCATAGCACAGGGACGTCAACTGGTTGACCCCAAACCTAGAAGTCCTCTGGATACTCCTCATAACTTTGATAATCTGGTACCCATCCGGGATTTTTATCCAAATATGAAAAGAATAAACAAGCGTAAGTACGTTCGTACTCAACAAGTAAACATGGGGTTCATGAGGCTCAAAAAGTATGACACTGGCTAAACTGCATCAGCTTTTATGTAATCACAATTTTAGCATATGGATAGCATCAATAATATCAACAACCCAATAACCATATGATCGAGTAAACATGAATAATGAATAGCAAACTAGTAAATGGTAGATTAAAGTCATTCTGTTCCATAAGAATTCCAGGCCGCTCGTATCCGTGAGCACGGCTAATATATCAGTTTTTAACACTCTGCAGAGGTTGTACACTTTACCCATGAGTGGTGTTACCCATATGCCCGGGTTTATAACTCCCAAAACACTTCCGAGGTGAGAGGGCAGGGTACACTATGAAGTCTTTCAAAGGGGCTCGCTGACATACCACAGACAGTACGGATCCACGGGCAAGGGGTATACGAGAGCCCCGAGATGGTACACACGCGCAGTGGTAACCACTCCAGCCGCAACCCGCAACCGCTCGGCAATGGCAACTTTCGTGAACTGCCGCATGCGAGAAAGTAACCCTATTACTGAACTAAAGCCAGAGCCATGTAGCTCTCATGGTTGTACTGTAAATCCCGGGTGATCGCTTACGGAGGTTCTAGAGCATCTCAAAAACTGTGCTCTAGATCACCCTAATCCATGTTGCTAAAAAGCATATTTTATCGTTGTTGCATAATTCATTAGTCAAGGTTACATGATCATGGTTATTTGTCAAGAGCACTAGCTTGATCTACCCAAATGCATAAATTCCCAAGGTTACAAGGTATAAGGTACAAAGCAATGGTGAAACTAAATAGGACGTCAAGGAAACACATGCAATCATGAATTAATGATTTAAGTGATTAGGACAACAAGGATGATCCCATGAATACTTGCCTTGTTCAAAGGGTTCCTGCTGCTCCTGCTCAAAGAAAACTTCCTGGTCACCCACGTACTGCTCACCGTCTATACTCGATCACCACATCACATGTAATCATACAGAGACATCACATGCAAGCAAACAAAGGCTATAGATTAGAACAGTACACCAACCATAATAAAACAAGATTAAAAGTTTATAAAACTGATCTACGTCTCACTACGATCACATAGACATTTGAAACACGAAAAACGGAGCTATAACGAAGAAGATATGAACTAATCAAGTTTTATAGATTAAACTAGAGATTAAAAGAGATTAAGTGATTAGATGTTTTTAAAAGTTGTCTAACATGAACTATGAACTAACTAACACATAGATTACGTCGATACGATCCTAACGCAATTTGAATGGGTGAAATCGGAGTTAAAATGAACATTTAAGAAGCATTTGAAATTAAGTGGCAATTGTGTAAATAGGATTTTCTATTTAATTTTGATTTAAAACAAATCCGAAAAGAATTGCGCCTTCCAGAACAGAAAGCGTAAAGGAAGAAGACGCTTTAGGACTGCGGGTTCATGCTTTAAAAAGAACAGGGGCTCTTTTGCAAAGTGGAACGGCGAAGGGGTATCTGGCTCTGTCGGCCACCCGATCCAGGATGGACGGATGGGATTAGATCAGAGAGAGGGGGTGGTGGCGCGCGGCGGCCGGAGGCGAGGCAGGTGGCGGCGCCATGGCCGGAGAGCGGCGGCGCAGTGCAATCCAACGCTGTGGAGCATGAAACTTGATGCGGATTGGAATTGGAGAGAGAGGGGAAGATGGCGAACACGCTAGGCCACTCGGTTGAACCGATTACGCGTGGGGGCGAGGTGTCCGCGCGGTGCGGCGGCCCTGCAACAACGGGAAACGCAAAGCAGTGCAACAGAGAGGTTGGGGGGAGGGAGAGCGAGCTCCTGGGGGCTTGCTTACCACTACGCGAAGCTCAGGGGCGGTTGGAACGGAGCGGAGGGGCTCGGTGTCAGCGGAACGACGGCGGTGGCGGCTCTGCTTGGTCTGCGGCAGCTCTAGTGTGCCTCTGGGGTGCTTCAAGGAGGCAGGGTGGAGGCGGTGGAGTGCAGGGCCTCGCTTAAATAGCTCGGGGGGGTCGACCGCGAAGGAAAGGACGAAATCCAACGAGGATTCGCTCTCGGCCGAAAGGGAAAGGCGGCGGCGCCAGAAAGGAAAGAGAAGGGAGAAGGAAGAAAGAGAGGTGTGCGACGCTCGGGTTAACTGGCCACGGGCGACGTCGGCGTAGGGAAAGGGAAGATCCCCTGCTCCAAAACGGGTTCGGCAGAGGGATTCACCGGCGCGGGAGAAAGGAAGGGGGAAGGAAGAAGAAAGGAAAGGTGAGGGAGATGGAACTGACATGCAGGACCGGCTTGTCAGCGGGGTGGGAGAGGTGCAGTGCGGGAGGGAGAGTTGGGCCGGCGTGATTGGGCCGGGCAAAGCCCACTCGGCAAAGGAGAGAGGGAGGGAAGAAGGGGCCTGCTGGGCTGGGGAAGACTGACCTCGGGACAGATTGGGAAGGAAGAGAGAGAGAGAAGGGGAAATTGATTTTCCTTTTTCATTTTTCAAGAATTCAAACCATTTTCAAACACCAAAAGAAATCAAGTTTGAATTTTAAACAAGCAATACAAAATTCTATGCACCAGCATGTATGCAACAAAAGAGTTTCTACTTGTGATAGTTTTATTTTATGAAATTGTAATTATTTTCCTAGGTTTTAATGCCCACCAAAAATGCATTTCTATTACTTTTAATCTATTGTGAAAAAATGCAAATTTTAGGGTGTTACACTATCCACATTTTCTATTACCCTAGTTATAATTGCTCCAAGTATTTCCTTGTTATTATCTCTCAAAAAGCTTTATTGTAGAAAGAGGCTTGGGGTTATGAAAAAAGGAGAAGAAATAAAGAGAGTAAAACATGGATAAGTGTCCTACCAAAACAATTGGTTCTTAGATGGTCTCCTCTTTGAAAAAAAGAGAAGAAAAGAAAAAAATAAAGAAGAGAAAGAAAAGTGCTTGCAAGTATATATGCGTTGACTTTACAATATATGCTTGCAAGTATGTATGCGTTGTTTCTCCCCACCTATGAGATCCATATATGCCTATCAGTTGTAGGGTAGGAGAGAGAAGGCACAATGTTACTTTGCCTATTCAAAAAATACTACATAGTCTGAAAGACAAAGAAGGCATAACACCATTGTTGCCTTGGAGAGAATCCAGAAATACCACATATTGAGAGACTTGAAAGGGTCATACAAAAGAAACTTTGAGTTTTATTTTGAAAACATTGCAAAACTCTGAGATAAAAGTTAATCAAAGAGCTTGAGACATAGTACTTGGCATGATCATTCTACTTTTCAATTACCCGAGACCTAAGTAAAGGCTATAAGCCCCATAGTTAAAGGTAATATGGATAAGTTTGAAAGTAAGAATAGTTATTCTTATCCGTAGGAGATTTTTTTATTGAACCCATGTAGACTTTTAAAGCATGAAAGCATTCAAACAACTCCTGATCCATTATTGAGCTTAGCTTTTCTTAGGGACTAGTGTTGATGGTCGTTAACATCAACATTTACTATAATTATAAACATGATAAATGGACCAATCACATGGAAAATATTGAAGTATAGGGCTTTATCTAACAATATCCATGAGTTTATTCTGTTATTTTCCAGGGACTATTCCAAAAAAGAGTAATAAAGGGAATCAAATCACAACAAATATCGGAAAAATCCCACGGAGATATATTTACCATTTAAATCAAGAAGGATCCGGAAGAAACTGGAGAGAAGCGGGGCACGAGCTACCGACAGGTGGGGCCGGCCAGCCCCACCCCTGGCCGGACGGCCTGCCCCTAGGCCCGCCTTCGCCTACCTTCTAGAGTGTTCCTCCATCACCTTTGAGGATTCATCTAGGCCCTACATTAAGTCAGTTTGATCCAACGGTTGTCACACATCCCACTGGGCTATAAATAGAGCCTTGTACCCCCAGGAGGGAGAAGAACAACTAATCTAGGTCAAGTTAGATCCAATTCAAGATTAGAATAGATCTAGGGTTTCCAGAGACTAGATTAGAACTCTAGTGCTTCAAGTTATAAGCTAGGTAGCTAGCAAGGTTCAAGTGGAGTTGGGCGATACACTTGGGATTCCAGATTCATCTGTCTAGAGATCGGTAATTTATCTTGTATCTCATTATGACTTTATTATACTTTATTATATTGCTACTTATTGAGTGCTTAGTTTATTCTGGTTGCATATTAGATGTAGTTGTGATTGGTGATGATTATCTTTAGATGAGCTTAAAGCGCCTAATTCAATTCTCAAGTGGGTTAGGTGGTATGTATTATGTAGGCATGGTGCCTAGATATTATATGTACCTACAGATGTCTCCTGATGTGGCGTGTTGTGTGGTAGTTTGCGTAGGTGACTCTTATAGCTGCGTTGATTCCTCTGTAGTCTACCCTTGGCACATAGTCCTGGCAGAGCGCGGTCGCAACGGAGGTGACGGTTCCTTCTTAATAGCCTCCCTAGTTGATGCTCCTTATGATGTTTTCTGAGTCAGCTATGCTATAGATAAGAGTATGTAGTTAGGGTGTGCTTAGTTCCTTTTTATTTGGTAATTACTTAGGATTCTTTTACGCTAGCCAAATCTCGAGTTGCCTGACTATATCATTAGTGAGTCTCTATTTCTATCTCTGGAATACCATTTATCTTATACTATTATCATATTTATTTATCTTGACATGACTTACCCCTGCTAAAGCATTAGAAAGGTTGGTCTAATCTTAGGTCTGCACATTTTATAGTCTAAGTTGTATGCATTTAGGTTTCCTTTTCTATCCCTGTTTAATTCTTGCAATTAATTGAAAGTTTTTCTTTTGGCATAAACAAATCAACGATACTGAGAGAATCTCACCAGGTGAAATGCTACAATAGGAGAATTATCTGTGTGCTTGTGGATATATTCTATAGAATTATTTTATAAACTATCAAGTGTAGATTATTTGAACATTTTCTGATATCATGCTAGGGATGACAACTTAGTGTATAGTGATGTTAGGAGGTGTCTCCAACATTTCTGGCGTCGTTGGTAAGGATAGGGATTTATCTTTATTTTTAGTGCAACGTTAAGAAATGTCAACCAGCATTTCTGGTGCCGTTGCCAGGGAGACGGTGATCAATTTAATTTGCCAGGATATAATAGAGAAGTTTTTCATAAAAGATATTTTAGAAGAAAAGAGAAATATGGCTTTAGACATAAATACCTATAGATAGACCACAACCTTTTGCTTTAGCAGGTTTACCCTTGTTTTGACTTTGTCTACATTCTATATAGGGTAAGTGCAGGCTTAGATGTGAAGCATCAATTCATATCAATCAGATACAACCATGGCTTAGAAGACCCTACGTGAATTCTCAACACCAAGCATTGAGAATATTCACATTGGATCAGAGCTCAACATTGAAGATCATGACTATGAACTCAAGCCAAGCCCCACTAACATGGTGCAAGCTATCACATTTAATGGAAAGAAAGATGAAGATGCAAGTGTTCATCTACAAAATCTTCTGGAGATTTGTAGCACCATCAACATCAAGAACATATCTCAAGGTGTCGTTCTACTTCATTTGTTTCCTTCCTCTTTGGAGGGAAGAGCGAAGCAGTGGTTCTATCAGAATAAAGATCAGATCAAGACATGGGAAGAATGTTCAAAAGCTTTCCTAGAGAAGTTTTTCCCCATAAGTAAGACCAATGCCTTACGAGGAAAGATATCAGAATTTCGCTAGCAGAAAGGTGAACCTATTCCAGAAGCTTGGGACCATTTTCAAGATTACATTTCAGATTGCCCTCATCATGGAATGGAAGAATGGTTGCTCATGCAAACATTCTATCACGAATTAGATCCAAAATCATGTGAATAACTATATGCCTCTGTTGAAGGATCCTTTATGTCACTCACCCCTGGAAGAGCTAGAAGTTTATTGGAAAAAATGACAGAAAACAGAATTGGACATGCCCCAGTCAAGATTGCCATATGAATGAAGCAGTTCCATAGGTGTGTGCACTATCAACCAAAATGGATGTATTATTGAATTGGCTAGAGCAAAGAGCCAATTACAAAAGATATCGTTAAGCCATTTAGGATGCATTCAATGCTTAGAATTAGTGTAGAGTTGAATTTACTAATCCCCTAGAAGATATCAATACCATCATCAAATCAACTCCGCACAAGAAAGGATGGAGTCAACCTCAGTCAACCAGTCAAGGTAAGTACCAAGGTAATTCCTCTAATCAAAGACTTCTACCCTTGAGAGCATTAATATTAGAACAACCTAGAATTAATGTAAGTATTAATAATAAGCTTGCTTTTAATGACCAAATCTTAGAAGGAATAAATTCTAAGTTAGATAATTTCTCTTTTTTGCTATTAAAGAACAAATAATATTTAATAAGAAGATAGAATTGCAAACAGCACATTTGGCTTCTACTCTGTCTACTGTCACTAACCATGAGCATGTAAAAGGAATAACTACAAGAAAGTGTAAGTCTACTCATGATCCACCTTACCCAGAAGGGGTACGTAGACCACCACAGTTAGTGCAGGTAGAAAGACATGTAGACAAACTAGAAGAAGAAGTTGTACTACAAGATTTGCCAGAAGAATTACATCAAGATTTCCATGACACCCATCTCCTACCATTCCCACGCAGAAATAGAAGGACCAAAGCAGATGAACAAGTTGGTAAGTTTGTAGAGGTAATTAAAAAATTATATGTCAACATTCCGTTGCTAGATGCCATGCAGGTACATACATACGCGAAGTATCTAAGGGAGTATCCTCAACAACAAAAGACCACTACCTTCTATTGAAGTCATCAAGTTAACAGAGGAGTGTAGTGCGGCAATTCTGATTTCTTCTCCTATCAAGAAGAAGGATCCAGGGTGCGCCACTATTGATTGCTCAATCGGAAATCAGAGATTTGAGAATGCTTTATGTGATCTTGGAGAAAGTGTTAGCGTCATGCCCATGAAAGTTTTTGACAAGCTCAACTACTCTGCGCTCACACCCACATCAATGTGTCTGCAACTAGCCGACCAATCGGTTCGCTACCCTACAGGGATTGCAGAGAATATCTTGGTAAAAGTTTGAAACTTTTCATTCATGTAGATTTTGTAGTACTTGACATGCAGGAAGAAATGAAGACACCACTCATCCTCAGTAGACCGTTTCTCAACACTACAAATGCACACATCAATGTCGGGGCTGGAGAAATAAATTCATCATCAACGGAGAAGAAGTACGGTTCGCATTCAAGCCAATACCGGAGCAATGTCAGAATTTGGAGTGTCATGAGAAGCAAGAATTAAGGTCATCATCTCCAGCACAAGAGATCAAGCATGAAGAATAAATTTGGAGAAGTCCGGTCGGTGGACTTAAAAACCCCAAACCTTCGTCGGGAGGTAACTCGGTAAGTTATTAGGTAATTTAATTCTGCATTACTTTTGAAGCATTATGTTAAGTATTGCATTAATAAAACAAAATAAAAATATTTATTACATGGTAGAGTTTTTGTTTCTAGTATTGAATACTTGCAGTAAGTAGTTTTTATTGTAGTGTCAGAAAAATACAAAAATACTGTAATTAGAATTCTTATTTTTCATAGATTCATAAAATTAATTTAGTATTTCATTCTTGCACTTTTATACTGTATAAATATGAGAGACATGTGGGACCCACAAATCACCTCACCATCACCTCAACTCACATCACACCTACCACCATGCACTACCATCCACATTTCACCCACTTATTCACTCACCACCAGCCAAATCTCCTTTCCCACCGAAAAAGCATCCAAGGAGTACATCTAACCCCTTTCATGCCCATGTTGCCACCGACAAGAGGAGGAGACAGGAGGTCACGAGGTGGGCCTAGCCGGCCCCACACCATGCTGGCCGGCCACCCATGTTCTCCTCTCCCGTCTCCTTTTTCTCATGCACTCCACTCTAATTTGCACTCACCAAACCCCTTCAATTAATCAAGAAAAATCAAGTGTGTGAGTGTGTTCTCACCGCGCGCGCCCTCCCTGTCCTTGCCATGCGGGCTCGGCGGCGGCACTGGCCATCCTCATCGCGTGCCCATACTCCTCCTCCCTCTATCCTCCACCGTCCAGTGGCCATCCTCGCCGTGCGCCCCCGTCCTCCTCCTCCTCCCTCTCTCCTCCTCAGCCTGGCGGCCATCATCGCCACAAGTGCGTGCCTGTCCTCCTTCTCCTTCTCTCCTCCTCCACCCAGCGATCGTCCTCTCTGCACAGCACGCCGTCGCGCCCGTCCTCTGCACAGCATGCCGCCACACCCATCCTCTGACAGCACATTGCTACGCCCGTCCTTTCTGCATAGCAACACCACCGTTGTCGTTGGCCGTCGTCGTCGTGTGCATCATCGTCATCGTGTGCAGCAACGCCACCGCGATCGTCGACCGTGTCATCGTCGGCAGTTGTACTCGCACTGTTGCCCTGCTCGCACGGTTGTCACCGCCCTCGGCCACGTACTGCAGCAGAGCCCCCACGACCGGGACACTAAATGTGAGGAAATGCCATGTTGGTTGTGTGATTAACAATCGAGCCGAGGTCGTTTGTATGATCGGCCATCGAGCCGACATCATGTTTACTTGTGACCGGCCGTCGAGCCAAGACATATCGAGTTGTGATCATTTTGGTGACCACAGCAATGCGTGGACCCGCTTAGTGCGGTCGTCGTCGAGCCCACAGCAACGCATGTTCCCCGTAGCTCACTAGCACCATCGTCGCTGATCTTAACCTAAACCCTAACCCTAATCCCCACAGTTGATGCAATGTGATGCTAATTCGATCACCGACACTTGATGCAATCATGAAACCCTAATCAACCTAAACCCTAATCCTAAACCCTAAACTCTAACCCCTAATCAACCACTACTATTACTACTAAACCCCAAACTCTAACCCCACCTAAACCCACCACTACTACTAACCCTAATCCTAAATAGCCTAAACCCACCCTAACTAGCTAGCTAACCCTACTGCTACTACCACTACTAAGTACTACTACTACAAGTACTACTACTACTAAAACTACTACTACTATGATGCAATGCGATGATAATTCGATCATCCACACTTCATGCAATCATGAAACCTAATCAACCTAAACCCTATCTAATCATATCATATTGCTTGTTGTTTACCACGACATATTCAGTTCTAACGTCTTACACATTTATTTGCAGAAATGGCTGCCCTGAATGATGACAACATGAACGATGCCATGATGGACATGATATTTGACAATGATGGCGGTGGATATGTCAAATTCGATGTCGGTGAAAACAATCAACAAGCAGATGATGGGAGTCATTACCTCTAGATGCTCCAGATGAGCAACAAAACATCGTGCAAGACAATACTGGCGAGGTATAGTGTGATGGCATGTTATACTTGTTATTTGTTACAAAGGCACCCTTTGTATGTTATACTTCTATAAGTTAGTATAGTATAGTGTGACAACATGTTATACTTGTTATTTATTTGTTAGAAGGCACCCTAGGTATGTTATACATCTAAGTTACTATAGTATATAGTACGACAACATGATATACATTTGAGTTCGTATAGTATAGTATAGTATAGTGTGTCATCATGTTATACTTGTTATCTATTTGTTATACATTTAAGTTAGTATAGTATAGTGTGTGATATCATGTTATATGTATGTAGGCCTCTGACTCTACAGGCAAGAGTAGAAATGTACGAGGCCCGAAGAAGCCTTTGGAGGGTCGGTACATTATCTCAGAATTCAAGGAGGCTACCGGTAAAGTGCTTGGACCACATGCACAGAAGTTTATCAACCACTGTGGGGTCCTTGCAAGGGACCGGATCCCGATCAACACTATTGAATGGAAGCACTGGAAAAATGCTCCAACACATATTACTTTTGTCTCTCAGCGTGACAAGCAAGCGTGTTGGGAGGACATCCTTGCACATTTCATGCTCGATACAGAAGATGAAGCTCTGAAGGCGCGAGTCAAGGACTTTACTATGAAGAAGATGGCCACGCAATTCCAGAGTTGGAAGAAGACGTTGTACAACAAATTTATCAAGCAGAACCTGACGCTAGATTTCAACATGAAGGCATACGTGAAGTTGCAGCCATTCTGGGATGAGTTCGTCGCCTTTAAGAATTCCAAAGAGGGTGAGGCACGGGTAAGAAGCAACCAATAGAATGCCAGTCGGAAGCAATGCCACCATCACATCGGATTAGGTGGCTACAAGAGTGCCATTCATAAGTGGCAACAAATTGGAAGAGGACATGCTTGCCAAGGGCATCGTACCAGATTGTTACCACTAGCTAGAGCGTTGCAAGGATTGGTTTTTCGGTCACGGGGGAAGCCTGGACGTAGAGACCAGGGCTGTGGGTATGGAGAAAAACTTGTTACCGCAGCAACCAGATTCACTGAGGCTCGAAGCTTAGTTAAAACCAGGGCATGGATCCCGGACACAGACAAGGATGAGTTGACATACGCACTGGGGAATCCTGAGCATGGCGGGCATAATAGAGGATATGGGGAGGTGACTTGGGAGCACGGCTTCGCGAAAGGCAAAGAGACATATAAAAGTCGCGCTAGAAAGAAGGGGCGGAAGACGCGACACGGTTTCACAGGATGGAGGATATGGTTCTCTAGTCCCAGAAAGAGGCCCGTGAAGCGAATGCACGTGGAGTACGTCTCGAAGAGAGAATGGAATAGGAGATAGAAAAGAAAGTGCAAGCAGCTTTACAACAGCAACAAACTGCATCAGGGCCAATAGTCAACATCATCCCCCCATCAGTTAAAAAGCAGTTGCACATCCACGGAGTTGCCAATGCCTCAAGATGACACGAAGTTGAGCTTCCCCGTGGATGACATCACTAAACCTCTCACACCATGTGAGCTCCACATGGCACGGGGGACTTCCGTCATGGTGGCTACCGGTATTGTGTCTCCCGCGCTGATCCTACGAAGACACACCAAGAATCCATGGAGCACTAATACCAGCTGGATATGCTGGTGTCTCGATGGATCGAGTTGTCAAAGAGTTCATCAATGTGTAGCTTGACATCGAGGGAGGTGATGGGGAGAAGACGTTAGGAGAAGCGGAGAAGGCATTTGTTTGCTGGCGCAAGCGCTACATCATCATTCCTAGGGTATCACCCAGTCCTCCACCACATTCTCCTCAGCCTAACCCGAGGTATGGATGAATCATATCTCGTTTTACATCACTATCTAGCTAAAAAATTTCTATTGCATTACTAAGTGGTTTAATCACATATAACACATTGTTTTTTCACGGCAGGCACTCCCCCACGCTAAGCCCAATAATAAATTCACCAAGTGGCCATAGTGTTGCGGGCGATGACGTACCAGTGGGAGACATGGCTACATCTCCAGCGTCTCCACCGTAGCTCCACGACGGTCTCCAGCACCTCCACCGCCCGCTCCATCATATCGCCTCCATGATGGTCATAAGCGAAGGCTTTGGCGTCGGCCCCACAGGAGTCAAAGAGGAAGAGAGTTGCCATTCACAAGAAAATTATCACCGCGAACACTAAGGAGGCTGCGCCACTCTCAAAGGTGGAAAAATTCTTCAAGAAGTGCATGGACGATAGAGCGAAGAAGTACGAGTCGCCGTACTTGTTGCTCAGACCATCAGATCTAAGGAAAGCGGTGCAGGAGAGGGAGAAACAGAGACGTGAATCTCTTAAGCCTCCCCCACTCTCAGACTATGAGCGCACAATGTCCAAGTCCATTGAAGCGGAGGCCCAAAAGAAGAAAGCACTACCACAAAACAAGGATATTGTAACACTTTCAAGTAACATATTTATCAATGTGTTCCAGGAAAATTTCATAGTAACACAAAATAGTGTGTTACATACTTCAGTTGTAACGCAAAACAATTTTTATATAAAAATGTGTTACTAACAATAATTATAGTAACATAAAATTAATGTTATAAAGAAAATGTTACAAAATTATACTCTCTCCATCCCAAATTATAAGATGTTCCAAGAATATTGGAGAGTCAAACTATCTCAACTTTGACCAAAGTTATATGCCAATATAATAATATTTATGATGTCAACTAAGTATTATTAGATTTGTTATTAATTATATTTTTATAATATGTCCATTTAAGATCATAAATCTTTATAATTTTCTCTATAATTGTTGGTCAAACTTAAGATGCTTTGACTTTCCAAGATTCTTGGAACGTCTTATAATTTGGGACGGAGGGAGTACTATGTTGTAACACGTAAATATAACACATATAAAATGTGTTACAAATATATGTATGGTAGTAACACAAAATAATATTACAGTCCAAGTGTTACAAACAAAAATATACATGTGGACCTTTCTATTCTTAGTTGACACAGACATCGCACTAGGTGTCATCAAGGCTCTTAGGCAATTACACCATGGTTATCACATGAGAACCAAATAGCAATGTGTAGATGATTAAAAATATTTGTTTGATGCCAAAGCCTATTGTCAATTTATTAGGCGGAGCTTAACATACTATATGAGCTACATCACAAGAAGAACAAGTACAACAGGGAAGGGAAAAATTAAAAACAAAAACCAAAAATGATATTAAATGGGAGTAATATAGATATTTTTGATGTTGTTGTGTGAACCCACTAACCTACCACTGTACAACACCACAAATTTGGTTGCAACAGGGGGGGTCTTATTCAACCCTTTTTGTAAAATGGTTGCAGTATGTCTATAATCCAACGAACTAAATGTGTTACATTATGTGTGGTTTGTTGTTACAATAAGCATGTGTTATTGCAACTATTTAAAAATTATGTTGCAATTACTTGGCATTATTGCCATGGCGCTTTAGAGTTGAAAAAATAAAAATCATAAACACAAGGATGCTTGAACCCACACCCTTGCACTGTAAAAAAAGGATCAACCAAAAAAATTTTAAAAAAGAATTTGTGCCAACCAAGCTTCGTACATGGGATGGGATCTCTCTAATTTGAGGAAAATGAGATACCAATGCACTATTAAATTATTTGTTAGTAGTTGCCATTTACTAAATATATGGGAAGTTTCACCACATGAAGACTAAAGTAAAGAATACAAAATAACAAAATAATGCTCAACAAAAATATATAAAAACAATTATATTTATTAGGATTTGAACTTAAGTTCTCCCTACATGGAGTGAAGTGGCATTCCACTACAATATGAAGTTGCTTGTGAAAATAATAGTGATTTAGTAAATATAAAGAAAATTACACAGAAAAAGGATAAAAAGGACAAAAAGATAAAAATAGTAGTGGTTTAGTAAATATATATAAAATCGTACATAAAAAGGGATGAAAAGGACAAAAAAGAAAAAAGAAAACTGAGCCAAAAAATAGTGTGTTAAGCAAGATTTGAAAATGAAACCTCTCTAGTTAGAGGGAAATTACATACCATCACACCATGACATTATTTGTGAAAGTAATAATTATAATACGAAATTATTATAGAATCACCTTGTTTTGACAAGATTTCTTCGTACAAATGGAAGCTACAACAATATGTGATCAGTCTTCCAATCTCCTCTTGTTTTTTATGAGAGTCAGGTGTTGGCTTACCACTGGTCACACGTCTCACCACAATGCATAGAGACTCCATGTCAGGAATAGGGCCTAGATCCATGTGATTTCAAAAAACTTGAAGATGACAAGTTTTCCATTTAAAACTATTTATTATTTTAAAATTATATTTAAAATTTTTATTTGTTTAAATTAAAATCAAATGTAGAATGGTGTGGAGAAAATGGCAAGAAAATAATCTGAAATTATTTATTGTACCACAATACTATTTGAAGTTTGCATATTTTGAAATTCAAATTTTGCATAGCGTGAAAAATGATAAGAAAAATAAAAATAAGGTGATAACCATGTTTTGAATGAACTTGCATCTCACTCCTCAAGAGGACAATAACAACGCTGTTACCACTAGACCACTTCCACGTTTGTCAAAAATCTAGTATTTTATTTTATTTGTTATAGGAACCATGACTTCAGTTGTCATCATATACATTTTAAATTTTCAAAAAAAACTATATGGAAACAAATGACCAAACAAAAGTTGTAGATCTAGGTAAGTTTTACAACTTTATTGTTCAAAAATTTTTAATTTGAAATCATTTAATGTCTCAAAATTATGTTCAAAGTTCTCATATTTTAAAATTTTAATTTTGAATTATTCAAACAAAGTGAAATGGAGAAATGACTAAAACAAAAATTTTAGATCTCGATGAGCTGCACAAATTTTCTATTGATGTTTTTCCATTTGAAATCGTTTTCTATCCCAAATATTTATTAAAAGTTCTCGTAGTTTGAAATTCAAATTTTGAATTGCTGACACAATCTTCAATGAAAAAACAACCAAAACAAAAATTGTTGATTTGGATGAGTTCTAAAAACATAGTTCATGACTTCTCAAGAATCATATACTTATTTCATATTTTGAAATTCAAATTTATCATGGTATAAAAAAATGAAAAATATCCATTTGAAATCACTTACAATTCCAAAAATCCATTTGAGGTTTTCATATATTTTGAAATTAAAATTTTGCATGGTGTGCAAAAAAATGAAAATAAAAATAAAAATAAGATTTCCAACCAAGATTTGAACATGTATCTAATCTCATCTCACTCGCTAAGAGAACAACCACCCTTTCTACCACTAAAAACTATGCATTTGTTTGAAAGATCTAGTGTTTATTTTATTTGTTATAGGAACCACGACTTAAGCTATCAGCATATACATTTTGAGTTGTTCAAATTTATGATGTTTTTAAAATTTAAAACCATAAAATAAAATATTTATTGAATTGAAAATAATAAAATATATTATTATCCTTTTCCTTAATTTTAGCCAAGCCTACCTTTATGTCAAACGAAATAAATCAAATGATTTTAATATTTGATATAAAATTCCCCAAAATTAGTTAAAGTTATAGCAAATTTAGATATATATAGATAACTGTTTTCCAGATATTTCTAAATTAATTTGATGGGGTTTTAGCTTGATATCATGTTCGCTTGTTGTTTGTCTATGTTGTGAGTGTGTAAAGTTTTGAAAATGCGTTTTGAGGAAGTTGTACATATCCGCGTCTT
This sequence comes from Microstegium vimineum, assembly GCA_022036555.1. Lineage (NCBI taxonomy): Eukaryota > Viridiplantae > Streptophyta > Magnoliopsida > Poales > Poaceae > Microstegium > Microstegium vimineum. The sequence goes on along the minus strand of CM039132.1, from coordinate 19,012,626 downwards.
TTTCTTTCATCAAATTCCTTGTTAGTCGACTCCATCCTCTTGTTTGAAGATTCTCATGATCCTTTTCTTTCACTCTAAATGACTCATTTGAGTTCACTATTCATCAACACATCTCCAAAATCTTCATGAGAATTGTTCTGACTTTTTCTGGAACTTTTTTTTATTTTTCTATGAGCATAATCTAATTTTTATATGCTCTAAAATATTTTTTTCATGAGTTCTAAATACTTTATTTAGATTCATCGTATCACAAAGTACTACTAAGAATTTTTTGAAAATTTTTAGAGCTTTCGAATTATTTTTTGCGACTTAAAAGCAATTATAAATTTTCTAGAATTATTTATATTTGCAAAATTAAATAATCCCGAAATTAATATATATGTCATTTTTCCAAATTCTTCGAACCCTTCACGAGCCGCCACTCCTGACCAGGGTTTACGAACCGAACGGTAACGGGCAAAACCGCCCACCACCGGTTCGGTTTCGGTACCGGTTTGAATTCAAATTTTAAATTTGAATTTCAAAAAATGGAAAATGCTGAAAAAAATCCTAAAAATAGTTCATGATTTATAGAGTCTAATGGTGTATAAATTTTTCAAATTGGAGTTCGTTTGCTATTTATTTTGACGTGTACAAGTCTGAAAAAAAAGAAAAAAGATTTTTTTTCTTTTTTTTTCAAACTTGTACACGTCAAAATAAATAGCAAACGAACTCCAATTTGAAAAAATTTTACACCATTCCACTCTATAAATCATGAACTATTTTTAGGAATTTTTTCAGCATTTTCAATTTTTTGAAATTCAAATTTGAAATTTGGTTTGGGGCGGTTACCGACCAAACCGGACAATAACCGACCCTAACCGATCGGTTACCGGCCGCTGACCGTTTGCACTACGTCGTCTGAATTCAAAATCTAAACCGTTTGGTTTGGGAACGGTTTGGGCGGTCAAACCGCCGGTGGCCGGTTCCGGTAGGGTAAACCCTGCTCCTGACTCGGCAGATCTAGCGCCGAACTTAGAAAAGGTTAGGTTCCAGTCAACTCTCCGACGAGGCGAAAACTGTCACCACGACGAGATTCATCTGGGTCTCCTCTACACCGGCACGCCTCTAGTTTGTCGAATCCGTGCTTGTTTGATCGTTTCCCTAACCTTCCTTCCCTTTTCCGGCGAGGTCTTTCATGGAGGCCCATCTTCGTCGTCGTCCCCGGCAACACGACGTTACCTCGGCCTCCTCCCATGCCATCCCGCCATCACCTAGGCCCCGCATCGCGCGTCCCTGACGGCATGGTCCCATGCCCAGCTGCTCCAGGAGCCATCCCGCACGGGTGCAGTCAACCCAGTGGGAGCCCCCTGCCACAGCTCCTCGGTGCGGGCGGGTGCCTGCTGCAGGCCTTGCGTGGGCCATTTGCGTGTCCCAGTGCCTCCTTGCCGCCCTACTGGCCGCCCTTGTCCCCAGCCGAGGTGCTCCTCCTTTCCCTGCATGAAGTAGCTCGTACAGCAGCCCTGTATCAATGGCCATGTACAGGTATTCCAAGGAAGAAGATGAAGGTATTCACAGAAATGCCACTCAGTTGTTAACCTCCACCGTTTCTCTGTTTTAAGTCCGTTTTGATTTGTTCAAGTTGCGCTAGGTCCGTATTGTCATGCTCTATGTAGTAGTACTAAAGTTTTTCATGTCACATGCTTTGATGATGCTTGCAGCATGTCTCTTCTGTTTCCAAAATTAATCATCTACGCTTACTTTTTAAGATTGTAAGGTACTTAATCTCCATATTGATCTACTGTCCTTATAACATATTGAGAAGCATATGTCATCTGAACGATTTTTATGTTTGAGCTATATTTGAAAAAACATCACTTTGGTTAGAAATGTGCATGCGCTGGTTCTTTCAAAGCATGCTCCAGCAGAACTTTGTATACCAGAACTATATTACAAAGCATGTACTGTGTGTCTTGCTTGACTTTGGATCAGCGTGAGCTTGATTTCGAAAAGGATCAGTCGGCTTAGTGTTTGATGTTTGGTGGCCTATTATATATCACATCTTTCTTAGATTTTCAAGATCGTGGTCTAAGATTTATGTGCCAATGTGGCCTAAGATTTATGTGTTAATTTTACTTTTGAATAACATAACTGGCAGTTGTATCTTTGTTTGAATCTGCCTGTAAGCCGATGCCTCTGTCTTTGTTTTTTTTAGCAAAAAAAAGTACCATGTATTTGAAACCAGAAAAGAGGAACAAGTGAATGTGCCATGTCAGAAACATAGTTGGCAATATGATGCTGCTACAGATGTGTTTCTTTTCATGCATTGATGCTGCTTAGTAATTTGCTGATGTAGTGAGCTGTATTTCATTTCTCAACTCCAATAGACAAAACTAATTTTTCGTTTTCTTAAATAAATGCATACTAATGTTAGGATGATCTAATCTTTATTGGTGCTGCACCATGACAAAAAAGAATATGTTAACCCTCATCAGACTCATCAGTTTTGGACCATGTTTACAGAGATCAATGCAGAGACTGAGTAAATGGAGATTTAGAGCAACTACTTGCGAAACAATACCTATGGCTGTTATGATGTGTGTACTGCACGGATGGGGTGTTGGGCTCCCGGTTGGCAGAGCCTAATGGGCTATGGCCTCTGGTTGCCAAAGTTGCCTTTGCGTGCCTGGGATGAAAACCTGAAGCCAGTTATCTTGCCTATCCACAGGAAAGGAAGTTGAACATTTTTTAACTGATTTTTAGAGGAAACACGCTTCCAAATTCATATTGAGTTGACAACATCATATATAGAGCTTCCTGTTCCAGCTTCAGGTGAATTATTCTGTTTCTGATTTTCATCGAAAGTATGCTCTAAGGAATAAAATACACGTTGATATAGCTACAGTTTCAATCCCTGAACAGCAATTCCAAATCTGATATTGGCATACTACAACCCTGCATATGAGTATGATATGGCATGCTAGGAACCTTTTGGTTTTAATAGTCTTAGAGATTTTTGGAATTGTCAATCGCTTTGAGTTGCATATTGCATTGAGCTACTATACCTGATTCTTTTTGTGCGTATGGGGGTGATGGAGCTCTCGTGGCATAATTGCATAATAGTGGTGTTAACAGTCTGAATAAACACAGTTTTGTCTTAAGGCAACAAAAATATGGATTAGCACACCTTGCTTCTATTGAGATATACTGTTGCTGCTCTTCTCCCTTGTTGCAGCAGATACAAATGAAATCTGGGGTTAAGCAGTAGCCAGAACAAATGCTGATAATGGGTTAGTGGAAGGATCAAGAGCCAAACAAATTGTCCATTTTTGCACTTGCATTTTATTAATCTAATTTGCACCGTTGTAGACCAAGTTCTATAGCTTTTTTGGCATCGATGATTTTAATTGTATAAACATGCCAATTTTGTGCTTGTGTTGCGCAGGAAAGTAGAAAAATTGAGCGTGGTGTAATTGTTGGAGTCCACAAGTGATGGGATAGCCAATGTCAAGCCAACCTTTGTTGCAGTGGTATATATACATAGTTCATTAGATTTTGATGTGTACAAACAAGTGAGCATTAAATACTGTATCGGTTGGAGCAATGTGTGTGTTTATGCCAAGATTGGAATTGGATGGTTTCGTAATGATGTGTACAAATAAATCATATTTTGGTTAACAGATTGTTGCAATATAGACTATTGGCACCATCCTTTCGTGTGGCAATATAACTTATAACAATGTAACATAGTGTGGCAATAGAGTCTTCAATGTATAGCAACCAAGCATTTATCGTGGCAATAGAGATTTCAATCTATCGCAACCCTACATTGATCATACATTGAGTGTGGCAACAGAGGTCCACTTGTTGCAACCATAACTTTTAGTGTGGCAATAGCAACCACAGTGTGACAATAGAGAGGCCACATGTAGCAACCAAATATTTGTCGTCGCAATAGAGTGCCATGTATCGCAACCATAGAGATAGCGTGGCACTAGGGGATCCATCTATTGCAATGCTATTGATGTGTGGCAATAACTAAGGCTTGCAACACTTCATGGTGTTGCAATAGGGGAAACCTATTGCAACACCGAACGAATCATTGTGCAAACCTATTACAACGTTACTGTGTCAATGCCTCTCATCCAAATTTAGTGTTGAAATTTTGTCTATTACAACCATATTAGGCATGTTGTAACACTTTTAGGCCACTGTATTAGGCATGAATCCTTGTAAACATGTTACAATACATATAAACAAGTGTTACAAATCATGTGTTCCTTTGTTCCATACTGTGCTCTACCATAATGTACAAGTGTTACTAGAACTAAAAAAAGTGTTACAATAAAAACCATTGTAACACTAGGCAAATGTTCCTGTAGACATATAAATGTGTTACAATAAATCAGTCTATAGTAACATGGACAATTGGAACACAAACAAAATGTGTTACTAAAAGAGCTAGTAACACCTTTTTCAATGTATAGTAACACAAGTTGGTGTTACTATATCCATGCCTTGTAGTAGTGAAGCGGGCAAAGGTGTCCCACAACTAGGGGAACAATCGCAGCAATAAGTGCCCCCTGGGATCAATGAATATGGATCAAACGCGGTTCTCTCCGAATACCTGCCTCCAAAAATCCATTTATCAGCACTCGAAGAATTTCTCCAAGGTACGGGTGTAACCGTGGCCCAAATGCTCAACGAAGAAAGCTGCCCAAAAGCCACGGTAGTCGATGAGTGGAAAAGGAAATATGTATTTGTACAATCCTACAACACTCAATGAACTTGACATGCAGATGTACAGGGTAAACAAGTGGTACATGGAGGCGTGCAAGAGTGCTGAACCAAACGCCAATGATAATATTTGTGTCATGATTAGACAACACGATTACTTCTGTGGCGATGACATTATGTATGTCCAGTTCACTGAGTTACATCCGCTATGCCACATGAACGATCTGGACAAATCCCTCGTCAGTTGCTACTGTTTATAGTGAATCATTTTTTTGTAATCTCACACTAGATAGCATGTCTTTTTTTGCAGAGACATTATGACAGACCTTATACTTATCAAAGAAAAGATGACTAGTTTTATAGATCCAAACATTATATTCAAGGACCCGAAGACTCCCTACGCCAAATGGAAAGAGCAAATGGAGAGGAATCTTCGGTGGTACTTGATCAACCAAAAGGAAAAGAAATATATACTCTTCCCATACAGCATAGGGTGAGTGTGTTCTCTTGTGTGTGCACATTTTAGTTTATTTACTCAATTCAGCATAAGGATATATATATATATATAGCTTTAAGTTTCATTTTGTGTAATGCTTGAACTAAATATATGTCCGCGTATATATAGATTAGTAGCAGAGAATACGTATTTGTAAACCTAATTGAAACCTAAAACCAAAACAAATAGGAAACTAAAATGTAAAATAAAAGAAAAGAAAAGAAAAAAAAGAAACAACATGTTAGGTAGGGACCTTTAGTCCCGGTTGGTGTTACCAACCGAGACTCAAAGGGCTGGCCGGGTGGCCCAGCCTGGCCCTCCTTAATTTTAGTCCGTTACCAACCGGGAGTAAAGGTGGACCTTTAGTCCCGAGCCAACCAACCAGGACTAAAGGGGGGACTTTAGTCCCGGATGGCCCGTCCCGGGTCATGGCCCGGGACTAAAGGCCTTTTTGGCCCGGGACAAAAGCCACTTGGTGTAGCAGTGAAACAAGCACTCTAAAAATATTTTCATTAATTCTTTCTCATCTGGAGACAAATGGATGTAACTTTAGCATAGGATCTTGGTATATGATCAATGTTATCATAAAGGGCCTAGATCTGGTCAACACCGCCATCATTATATGTAAATATCAGCTCTGATCTTACCTTAATCAGGGTAGCAGGACGACTTTCCCAAAATAACGGAACCAACGACTTTCATGATATTGTCCTCATCACTCATACACATACCTTTTGTCTTGTCTTGGATGTTTATTTTAATGAGTAATAGACACATGATATCTACCTCTGATATCTAACTACTTAATTAGTGCATGACACACATGATTTGGAGAACGAAGATTATTGTATCGGAGGAAAAAATATCAGTCGAGTTGGTTTCTATGTGGATGACACACATGAACATACATACAATAGAATGAAAGTGCAACAAAGCAGATCAACAAGTGGTCTCGCTTACTTAATTAGTGTTTTGACCCTGCTGCCAAAGTGAGTACCAATCGAGGGTATCATAAACCAAGGAAAAGGCACTGGCCTAACTCCCACTCATCATCTATTTGTTATATAGTGAATATCGCATTGCATGTCTGACAGACGACCCTGTGGTTCAGGACTGTAATTTTGAAGTACTGGTACCCAAATTGACAATGTGGGCAACTAGTCCAAAATGTTTAACTACGTCCAGATACACTCCCTTTATTGGCACCAGTAATTTTTATGGTTTCTTTTCATTAGCTTGGTTTGGCACTCCATACTTCCTTTTGCACTCATCACTACTACACAAACCGGCTTTAGTCCCGGGCCAAAATGACCTTTAGTCCCGGTCCATGACCCGGGACGGGCCATCCGGGACTAAAGCCCCACGCCCTTTAGTCCCGGGTGGTTGCCCCGGGACTAAAGGTCGGTTGGTAACCAACCGGGACTAAAGGTTATGTTTCTTTTTTTCTTTTATTTTCTTTTCCATTTTAGTTTCTTATTTGTTTTGGTTATAGGTTTCAATTAGGTTTTTAAATACGTATTCTCCACTACTAATCTATGTATACGCGAACATATATTTAGTTCATGCATTACAGAACATGAAACTTAAAGATATATATATATATATATAGTGAAATAGTTTTGTTATATCAAAGCATTATACACAGACATGCATGTTAGAACACTAATTCATAGACCCCGCGACTCAAATGTCATACGGATCTTCATCCATGTTAGGCACTAGTCGTTCTGCAGGGTTGTAGTGGTAGTCTCCCTTGGGATTGATGACTTAGTCCATCAGAAATACTGCAATTCTTTCTTGATGTGCTTTGATCTTGTCCTGTTCCAACACTTGCTCCTTCAACCATTCCTCCTTCAATTTGCAATAAAGGCAAAATACATTAATATACATAAGATTTATTTAATAGCAACTAATAAAAAGTGAAACGATTTTGTTATATACATATGACGTACCTACTGTTTCTCAATAGGAGTCCTTTTTGCAAAATATGTGAGGTACTCGCAGATGTAGAATGCGCAAGTGTTGGTTCCTTGCTGCTGCTTTAGTACCCACTGTAGAACGATAGGATCTGGAAGTGGTGCTTTCAGCTCTGGCGGATGCTTCTCAACGTACCAAGACCAAACCCTGCCCAATAATTGATCATTTGTTTACTATTGCAGAGTATAAAGAGCAGGAATCAATAATATCTAAAGATTCAAGTTACCCCTTGATAATATCGATCATATCTTTGTAATCATCAAGTTTTTTTTTCCAACGAGTCATAGACCAACACTGTACTTTTAGGGATAACGAAGACTATCAGTATCCAGTGATAGCTACAATTGTTTATAGATAGTCAACATACATATATATACACACACTACAAGAAACCTGTTAATCTGTGATGAAAAATTTCCGTCACGAATCATCAAAAAACCGTCACTATGCACCATCTGTGATGGTTTCAAATATCGTCATGGATTGAGCGTCATGGATTGACTCCCGTGACGGTTTAGCAAAAACCATCACGGATTAATAGAATCGGTGATGATCTTAAACCGCCACGATAGAGTCCAAGGCCTATTCAACCCAACCCAAGCCCATTGCCTATGACAAACAATAACCGTCACGGATTAAACAACCACCTCATCATTATGTGACACGGACGTTGAGGTAACAATGACATGGACACTAACATCAGCACTAATTTCAACGCTGATGTGGACACGCTGACATGGATGCTAACAGCATTCTAGACAATTTTTGGAAATCTTATAATGACATAACACACATCACAAGCATTAAATCAAGTTTTCATCTAGTAATCAAATGCAGTCTCACGTTTTCACCTAATAATAGATCACAGAAGTTTTCATCCAACAGGTCAAATTACAAGAATTGGCATACATAGTATATAGTAACATTTATGACTAATAATCTTCCACTACATTATGGGGGTGTTCGCTTGAGAGCTTGATCTAGAAGCAGCTACTCTCCTGCAAGAATACCCCAATTGTCCATCCTCCAAACTGCTCTATAATTCCATTTAATTTGTCACCCTACAACAAAAACACAACACAAATGAATCTTACTGTACATAAGTTACCACAAAATAGCAAATTAAGCTACAATAAACAGCTAGGTAACAAGCACAATGGAGATTACTGCACATGCACGAATGACTAGGTCAAGCACGTAATATAAGTAAAAGACAATATAGCCTAACTAGTAAATAAATATTATGCAAAGATGAGAAATGCTATTTGTATATTTCAATTGTTATATCTAGGTAGCCACATCGTTTAAGCAACAAGGGGCATGCATATCCTAGTTAATGGCATCATGTGTAGCTGCTAGTAAATAAAAAAAATGCACACTTAACTGAGACAGGGATAGAGTGCTCTGCCAAGAATCAAGCTAATAAATTCCTAGCACCAAAGATCATGAGCCAAAGAACCAAAATGTTCAGCATTGGGGTAATTAGAGTTGATACTTCTGTACCAAGAAAATGACATTCACAAAATAAAAACATTGCATGCAAGCTGCTGCTCTCAATTAAATTTTATAGTGCAAACCTGAAAGTAAGAAACACACTGAACTGCAACTGCACTTGTCGTTGGATAGTTGCTGCTCGAGAAACACTGAACTGACGCTCTGAGTACAGCGATACAGCTCAACTGATGCTGCTGTACAGATACTCTAGCTGCTCTGTTAGAACCAAGAAGCAAATGTGACTTAGCTACTATCAAACAAAACTAAGGAAGCTAATACATAGAAGCTGTTGCACAAAGACAGAGACCAGAGAGACACGGTGGGCTCCTGCTCATGCAGAAAACAGAGTTGAACACAATAAATGTTCTTCAATACAATACATGTACATATTAAAAATAGAATTAGCAGTCCTGTAAATTGCAAATTCAGGTGATCTTGGCCTTAGCTATTGAGCAAGCAGCAAAGTTCATTAACTAATAGAATCAAATAAACTGCTTACATAGAAGGATATACAAACATCAAATAGATGAACCTAAAATTTTTCCATTACCCCTCATATATTTATGGTTACACAAACAGACATTTCTCTTTTGAATGATGTACAAAGCTAGCTGATGCCTAACTCTGCAGGGACCATACAGATCATGTAGAGAGAAAAAGGAACATTTGTGGTGAATACCATGGATCATACAGATTACATACAACAAATTATGATATAATTTTAACACTTAGGAAATGATTTTAACTAGCAGAATTCTAAAATTACTTCGCACATATTGTCCCGCCTGCGTTTAACTAGCAGAAATCTTTGTAAAGGATTGAACTAACAGAATTCTAAAGAAAATTATATAGCTATTATTTCAATTTAACAAATATTGTAAAGAAAAATTGACAGGCATGACGCCATACATGACAGAAAGCACCTTTGGATAGTTCTAATTTATTCTTAATCTAAATATTTTTCTAGCTTGCAATATTCAGTTTGGAGTCACAATACAGCAATAAATCACCTTCTTTCTGATGAACACGGAAATGGCAGGTTAAATGTGCCATGGGTTGCTTCAGATTTAGTGTTTTTTTCATCAGGGTACACCTATATACAGAACTTTTCATCAGTGTACACCTATATACAGAACGTATTGGATAGATGATGATTTACATACATGAAAATATTTAGCTGGTCCTACCTTGTGAATTCACCACTCATGTTACTATCCTGTACCAAAGATCCACAAACTCATCTACACAGTAAAAGATGGGTCACCACTCCTTATGATAGAGTATTAGAAAGCTAAAAAATAACACTGTTGTATGTACAATATTAAATAGACCTTTAATTTACTATAATGCACCTGCATGCTCACTACCCTAAACTAACATCAGTAAGTTAATGTTGTACTCATATTTCTGGAAGATCACCATTTCTATATGCATGCATGTCAGAACTCCTCAAGTGCAGACCTGTGGTTCAGTTCTTTCTTAACTGCCACCTTCCCTATCTATACACCAAATTTTAACTCATAACACTTTGTTTTGATGTTGAAAACCTGAGGTAATTTTGGACTACCTTTTTCTAATGCATCTGATGCATATTTCCTTGATACGAACTAAACATCACCGACGGCCTCCCTTCAGCTTTACATCTGATGAAGACTATTCTTGATCAAAATAATTCCTTATAGATGGCAGCATATATTGCTTAAAGTGAGTGGGCAAGTTTTTACTGGACACCACATAGAAAATGACCCATAAGGGAGCCTCTTTGAGCGGAGTTGCATTTTTTTATCTAAGCAGTGTTCAGATTGCATGTATGTAGAATTTTTATCTAAGGTAATTATGTAATAATAGATTGTGGTGTGTGCTATCTGTAAGTGCTCAGGGAGAAAATTTGACTAATGTTTGTATGCCATGTTTGCAATTGCCTCCACATGGGGTTTATGCTCCTTCCATTCTGCAGATTGGCTGCCTCTTCATTCTGCCTTTGAATTATACATCTCTTCTCGTATGCATTTTCATGAATCTGCTTGTATTGCACATCTCTCCATGTGTGTGTGTGCGTGTCTAATACTAATATACATGGTTGCTAGCTAGAGCTATTTTCTCTAAGTTTTTTTATATATAAATGCATTGTTGCTTATACGGAAAAGAAAAAAAATGATTTTTTTTAAAATTAATTTCTTTGCCGAGTGCCTGCGTGGTGGCACTAGGCACTCGGCAACTAATTTCCAAATTTTTTGCCGAGTGCTGACGTGACACTCGGCAAATCCTTTGCCGAGTGCCCGATATTTGACACTCGGCAAAGCCGGCTTTGCCGACGAAATCGTTGCCGAGTGTCGGCAAATCCTTTGCCGAGTGGATGTGGGCCTTTGCCGAGTGGGTCAGGCACTCAGTAAAGCTGCTGTTTCCAGTAGTGAACCTAGCCGTTGGGCAGGGGCCTTTAGTCCCGGTTGGTGTTACCAATCGGGACTAAAGGACTTTTTCGTCCCGGGCGCAAAAACATGCGAGACTAAATCTATTTTTGGCAATCGACGAAAGCCCTGTTTTGTAGTAGTGCATGTTCAGTTTGCTTTGGTCGATCCAATAGGACAGAATATGGTTCACCTACTCCATGCATCTTGAGCACCAGGAAAACTATTTTTATCTGGATGAATTGAAAGTGCAATCTTGCAATATTGCTTTGTTATCATGGTGTCATCTTCTGTTTGTTCCACTGGAAGTATTCCATATAAGTCTCTGTGAACACAGAACATCGATTCGTCCGCATAGTGTATATCACAGATGATTAACATTAGGGACATATTCTCAGCTAAGTCTAGACAAAGCTCTTGAGATTCAAGTATAATTTGTTGGGCATGACGAAAATCGTTGTTCTCCATTTTCTCCAAAGCAATTTTATGGGTCTTAGAGGCCTCTTCTCTATTTTGAGCGCTAATATTCTCTATAAATATATAATAAATGGCCTCTAAAGTGCTACCAAATGCAATTTGTCGTTCTCATACCTCTTCAACACTAACTGCGCATGATTCAGCTGCGCTCCTGGCGATCTCCCGACCACGCCATTGCCTTGCCATACCTTGCGCTCCAATCCTTAGTCCAGCCTACTGCTCCACTCCGTGCTTTGGTCACCACACCGTCGGTGCCAAAGACCTCAGCAGGTGCCTCGACTATCATGTCCGGCACCCCGCATGATATCCTGCTGCCATGCACTGCTCCACAATACCGAGTTTGCTGATGGACGATCTCATACTAAAAGTGGATATAGCGACAAAAGATCTATCACTAAAAAGTTATATGTGTATATGGTGTAAGTCCTATCGCTGAATTTTTTTGGAAACAACAGTACTTTTCGCGAGTCTGTTAACCTAAATAATTATAGCGATCGATAGTCTATTGCCACTTTATCGTGACAGATGTCATATACCAATAGATCATTCAATAGTGAACGTATTTATAGCGATTGATTGTTCAACAAGATAATATAAATAATAAATATATCACAAAAAGTAAGTACTAAGCTAGACAACATTATAGGCTAGCTGAACACCGTCAACAAACGGACATCCTCCAATGACACATGCCTAGCGCGCTTGGGGCCACTTCCGTGTAAAAACTAAAGATAATATATCCATAGACTGTTGTAGAGAGGTGCAATGCTCGCTTGCTCAGTTGGAGACATGGACCACAACATTGATAGACCTGGCTTGTGGATAGCAAGTAGACTCTGTATACAGCCAACCTATTCCATCGGAGTACCCCAACCCACCAATCATATACAAATACTCGCTTTTGATTGCCCATGTATGTCAACGATTGTATGTATGGGTGGAATTTCATGTAATTTTTGTATCAATTCTAAAACAAATGCTGACACCGATGCATGCCTGCCTGGGCTTTGATGCATTGCTAGGAATAAACAATAAATGCTGCTGAATAAGAAGAGTGAGGAGTTCACCGTACAATACCTTGGATGAAAATCTCTGTGTACTATACATACGGCTAGAGTTTCATGTGAATTCTACATCAACACTAAAATAAATGCTCAGACTGATGCTTGTCAGCTTGGGCTTTAATATATTCATTGCTGTGCAAGCAAGAAATGATGTTCAATAAGAAGTGGAGGAGTTAACCCTTTTTGAGCCATTGTTTAGGTCTAGCACCGGGCAAAGATGTAAATTTCGAACCCAAATGCCAAAGGGTGTAGCCACATATAGAACCTCAAATGGGGATTCGCCTAGAGGTACATGATAGGTTGTGCTGTACCCCAACTATGTGATAGATAGCCCGTTAATTGGTCCACTACCATGGATGAATGCACTATACATATAGATTTTCTTCGGTCCCATAGTATGAGAATACAAGGAATATAATCTTATACTATGATGTTGACCTGTTATTTTAAACAAAACTGTCAACAAGCACCCAACAAATATTTTTAATCCAATTCAATATAGTTGGGCAGCATTACGCTCGATCATCTCCCCGACAGCAAATTCACAACAATCAGTACTGGACGGACTGCACTCAGGTGCCCAGTCCATATAGATGGCCCAAATCTCACCTACGTGTGGATAAATCTCATATCAACATTGTTTTCTACTTCTCTTCTTGCTTTGAGACATGTAAGTGTCAGGATTCATGTCCAGATACCATGTATGTGGTATCCGGTGAGAAAATCGAAATACCTCCCTTGAAGGTATATGGAACGAGGATTTATCCTTGGCTGCCACAAGTAAGCTAGGAAAGCCTTTAATCCTGATGAGTGGGATAACATTGGTGCCACCATTGTCCGACATGTCTGAGTACTTCCACAGCTTCATACTCATAGGATCTGCTATATGCATCTGATGAGTTCCATTGCTTACTCCATCCCTCGTAAAGAGCCCATACCTCAGCCCTTTTAGGATATATTTCATAGACCATCGTTTTGGTTTTTGAGGAACCTCTTCTACCAGAAACTTTTTTCACACAGATGTTTTTCCATTCAATAGTATGAGAATACAAGGATCTGTATTCTAATAACATATCAATGTTTTCTCCTAGGCAAAACTTTCCACAAGCAACTGGCAAAGTTTTGTTGTTCCAGCCTTTCTCTTCTTCAGATAATGGATAGAAGTTCAGCCAATATAAATGCTTTGAATGACCAACATGTTCTATCATAGCATAGGATCTTGGCATATGATCAATGTTATCATAAAGGGCCCAGATCTAGTCAACACCACCATAATTATATATAATAGTACTGATATCTCTGATCTTACCTAAATTAGGGTAGCAGGATGACTTCACCAAAACAACAGAACCAGTGGCTTCTTTCATTGTATTGTCCTCATTACTCGCTCGTACACATTCCTTTTGTCCTCTCTTAGATGTATATTTTACTAGACACATGCTTTTGAGATGATTAATACTGGTCAACACGTACTAGTGATGTCGCCCTCTGATATTTGTTTACTTAATTAGTGCACGATACACACGATATTGTTAGCTGAGCTGGTTTTTTCTATGTGCATGACACACATGAGCATACATAAAATAGGATGAACGTGCAACTAAGTATATCAACGAGAGGTCTCACGTACTTAATTTGTGCGTTGATCCTGCTATAATGTCACTACCAATCGAGGGCATCATAAACCAAGGAAAAGGCTCTAGCCCTACTCCCACTCATCATCTTTTTTGTTATGCAATGAATATCTCGTTGCATGTCTAGCATACGTCCCTGCAGTTCAGGACTGTTTTGATGTACTGCTATCGAAACTAACAATTGTGGGCATCTGGTCCAAAATGTTGGACTACATCCAGATATGCTCCTTTTATTTGCATAAGTTTTCTTTACGAATTCTTGTTACTAGTTTATTTGCTTCGTGAATTTTTTTGATCCATACTTCCTTTTGCATTCATGTTCAGTTCTCTTTGATGGTTCTGATAGGACAGAATATGCTTCACCCACCAACTTGAATGCATCTTGAGCACCAGGAAAACTATTTTTATCTGGATGACTTGAAAGTGCAATCTTGCGATATTGCTTTGTTATCTTGCGATATGATGTGTCTTCCACTTGAAAAATTCCATACAAGTCTTTGTCACCACCCACCATCGATTCAGCCGCATAGTGTATATACCACAGATAATTAACATTTGGGACATTCTGGGCCAGCTCTTGACAAAGCTCTTGAGCTTCAAGTATAACTTGTTGGGCATGACAGAAATCATTGTTCTCCATCTTCTCTAAAGAATTTTTCTTGGTCTTAGTGGCCTCTTATTGTGATCGCTTATATATTCTCCGTAAATATACAACAAAATGGCCTCTGTAAAGTGCTACCTGATGCAATTTATCATGCCGGTTCCTCTCCAATAGTAGCTGCGCACAGTTTAGCCGCTGTCGTAGGCGATCTACCTACCGTGCCATTGCCCCACTATGCCTTGTGTTCCAATCCTCAGTCCAGCCAACTGCTCCACAACACGCTCCAGTCAACACACCGTCGGCACCATAACAAATTTGGAATCAGAGCTGGTGCATCGACTATCATGTCTGGTAACCAGAATGATCCTGCCATGCACTGCACCACAACACTGAGATTGGCGATGCATGATCTCATACTAAAAGTGGATATAGTGACAGATGATCTGTAACTAAAAAGTTATAAGTGTGGATAGTGTAAGTCCTATTGCTAAAAATCATTAGCAACAGACTATACTTTTAGTGACAGATAGTTTAATGACCTATATATTTATAAATACAGATAGTCAAATACTACTTTTTACCAATAGATGCTCTGTTACCAAGCATATACCGACGGATCTTTAAATAGTGCACATATTTATAGCGATAGATTGTTGAATAGGATAATATAAATATATCACAAAAATATATACTAAGCAAGACAACATTCTAGGCTGTACACACCCAACACGCTTGGAGAAGGTTTAGATTGGCAGTGGGGAGGACAACACCGCACATTGCGACCCTAACAGCGGCAAGGATGATGACCACAATAACTGTGATATCTACCATGGCTACGATCATGGCCGTGTGTGGAATGAATTCCGCAAATGTGCCTTCCACAACTAGGAGCTTGTCTTCGACGATGGGACAAGTGTGACTGCTATGGTCATAGTGAGGCATGTGACTACCACGATCCAGACAAGCTGCACACTTATTTTTTGGAGTGCCACGATGAGTCGTTTGGCATAGATGGGCGCTATGATTCTGACTCCTAATATAATCATGGTGACCGCTCATTCCATGATGACGGTGGTGGGTGCTATGACCGGGATGATTGTGATGGTCATCAGGATCCACAACAGCCCCTCAAGTGGTTGAACAAGTATGAAAACTACTTTTGTAGGCATTTCACTTTGGAGGAGAAGAAGGTGTGGATGGTGTCATTTCATGTGGATTTCATGTGGAGCGCGACTTTGGCCTTATCTCTTGGTCACTGTTGGTCGACTTCATCAGTATCCACTTTGGACCACCCTTTCGCACCAATTCTAGAGCACTACTAGCAGTGCTTCCTAGCGTTGTTGTCCCATTGTGATGAGTTCACCATGCAACACAAGATTGATCTTTTCACCAGGAGCCCTAGGCAAACATTGGCTTGGCTCTTGCTTATGATAATCATCAGCTAAAGGCCATCTCCACCAAAATCCACCACACCATTGCCTCGATGAGCGTGGTGAGCTTCATTGCACTACTAGTGGATAGTGGATGGACCACGCCCTTGCTTCACTTCATTGATGTTGGCTAAGATGCATGAGAAGCGATAGAATGGATAGGGCTACTTCTTCTATGGAGCATACTCCAAGGACCACAAAGTGCACCACAAAAAGGGTGACACCATCCATGACCTTGACATCTCTTTGCATGCCCTAACTAACCTCAGCCACACTGACTCAATGATGTTATGGGTAGTGATCGCCATTGTGTGAACATAAAGTTGATAAGTGCCTATGTAGTTTAGTTTTGTGATGAATGTATTGCCAACATGAAACCATTTCAGGCTGAGCATGTTGAACTAACCTACTGCAAAAGCAGAGTTTGGCGCGTCTCTTGGCCTGTGTTGCATAGGTGTTGAGCTCAGAAGCAGTAATCAATGGCGAGGTGAACGTGAAGTAGAGATGGGCCATACCGATGGACCAAGATCGATGAAGGGTAGACGTGAGGCTTGGACCAAGGGACCGAAGGCCAGAAGGACTAGTTGTGGTGGCTGACACTTGGGTCATTGACAAGTGCAAGAGTACATAGAGGTGACCATGTTGACCAAGACAAGATGGTGATCGAGCAAGTCGAGAGGGAAGGCTCTAGAAGACTTGGCTCCTGGCGGTTAAGGAGCGGGGACACATATGGAGTATGCTACATGCAGAGCGGTTTGGTGGTTTGGGCCTGAAAACCACCAGTGGATGGTTTTAGGGTTTGGGCCTCTAAACCCGGGTGAAGCTTCCGAGGAAGCAGGGTTGACACAAGGCGGAATCCTAGCGGTTGCGTTGAGGCAACGACAAGTCCAGGCAGGAAACATGACTGTCCAATGAAGATGAAGAAGAAGATTCGTGAGAGTTAGATCACAATGTCTTAGGGCTAGGTGGCTCGCTCATGTATTAGGGGGCTATATGGAAATATCCAATAGACCCCATTAAATAAGGATGATGGGACTCTAAGTCCCTCATCTCTTTCATTATCTCATTCCTTCCACCCACCTCTCTGGATTCTCTCACTCTATAGTTCTCTTTCTTAGGGGTCCGCGAATGTTTGGGTGATTCATCCATGTAACTTGAATTTGTGATTCATGGGATAGAATGCTCTTCTCTCCTTGTGCCATGGTGGCTTTGAATTCATGACATGATTGTTTCCTTGTTCATCCCGGTTTTGTTTTCCCCCTCTGTGGTTTTTGCTTGATCTCTCTTGTTTCTTGATCTTTTTGCAAACGACTTGTTGGACAAGGTGCTATGAACTCTGGTGAAGCTTTCCACTAGAGGAATTGAATAGGTTTGGGGTGAGCATGTAGATCGGTCGTTTTTCGTCTCTTCTCGTTTCCTCTCGTTCTCTCGGTTTTTTATTTTATCCAAATTTTGTGAGACACCAAAGGCTATGATTTTCATGGAGTAGCATCTTTGTTACCTTGAGAACTTGCTCACAAAATTTGTGATCAATCGGATTTGAAACGGAAGAGATGGGGCAATTTCTGTGTGTTTCGGGGCTGTTTTCGGGGCACCGGCCGCTGGTACAGTAACAAAACCGGATGCTACAGTAATAGTACTTGGCCTGCGTGATCAGTAACCGTGCACACTGCAGTACTGGTATGTTGCATCCGGTGAACCGTGCCCGGTGTGTTCTGCAGATTCGATGTTTTGCCCATTTCTCGCTCGTTCCAGACTCTGAATTGAGTTCCGCTTATTACGTTAGGTTCTATCGACATAGCAGACCTTTCTAAGCACTTTATGTAACCAGTTGACCAAAGTATGTTTGTGGAGGCTCTTTCTTCTCTATATAAGTAGAGAACTCTCCTCTTGGAGTTTCGGTTTGTCTTCTTTGGTCTCGGTTTGACCACTGTACTTCTTGGTCATCACCAATGGTATCCACACTTTCTATAGGGTCGTGATCATTCCAATTTTGGTGTTTTTCTTTTGGGGTTGAAATTGGGAAAGCGGCCCGAACATTTCCGAGTGAAATTTGAGGCTCCCATTCACCCTTCTCTAGTCGCTGTTTTGGCCCATCAAATTGTCTACCTTGAGGCCTTGGATATTGGTTGTCGACCCACACATTCATCAATGCGGTGGTGGTGTGTCGGTCATGCCTCATGATGACCTATCGGTAGTGGATGCCAATGACGATCGTGTGTGCAGCCTAGGTGTGTACGCCATGGTCGACATCTCCATCCACGACAAGCGCTTCACCATTGACTGTTTCACCCTCGACCAAGGAGGATTTGACCTCATCCTTGGTGTACATTGGCTGTGCACGCTAGGGCCTATCGTGTGGGACATCGACGCACTTGCGATAGCTTTTTGGTACAATAGCCACTCCTACCACCAGGGCTACATGGGCCACTAGGGTGTCATGGCTCACGCCATCACTGAACCACATGTCATTCTAGAAGAGATGTTGTTTTCGTTGATCATTTCGAGACCCTTCATGACCTATCGCCTGAGCACCGGTAGGACCATCAGATCCACCTCCTACCAGGCTTGATGTTGGTGGTGGTACACTCCTCCAGGTACCCACGACTCTTGAAGGATGAGATTGAGAACCAATGAGGTGACATGCTAGCCCAAGGGATAACCCATGATGTTGGCTGCATGCTCATCACCTCTTCGTCAAGCAATCCAATAGCTTCTTTGGCAAAGTGATCATGGCATACCACGGCCACAACCCTTTGGCCCCAAGGGTCGCTATGGACTAGAACACTACTACAATAAACTTAACTGTGGTGGACAAAAGGAAATTTCTGAGGTGGGCATCGCAACAGCCTTGGAGCAAAGGTCATAGTAAATGGATTTTTTCCAAGGTGGTTCAAATTGCCCACCTCATTAAATTAAATAAAAGAACAAAAAAAGGAAACCTGTTGATAATATCAACGAGTCCATCCATTGTTGCCTCCATCACTTGATGGATCCAATACTGCGGCGCGTGCTCCGCCATCAAACCATAGCTGGATCCATGCCATTTGTCAGGGAGAAGAGGGAGCCACCACTTATTGTGGCGTACACACATGCCATGGCTGCCGGATCCGGCCTCCCCACACATCTCCACCGCTGGATCTGTGCGGCTCTAGGAGGGAGAAAATGTAGCTAAGCCAGATCTTGCGCTGCCACCGCCGGATACGGCCTCCACCGCTAGTCCACACCGGTTGGGAGGAAGAAGAGGGTGTTGACCCGAATCTAACTTTACCACGGCCGGATTCGGCCATCCGCAACCACCATTAGAGGAGCTTGTCTCTGCATGCTACCGCTGGTGGAGGAGGCAGGTTCTATCGTGCAATGCAGCGTAAGGGATAGGGAGGCTGCCCCACCACCATGTGGTGCAGAGGAATGGGCATGGTTCTATGCGCCGTCACTAGGGGAGAGGGAGGCGCTCTGGAGAGAGCCACGTGGTGTGTGTCATCACTCTGGAGATTGAGGGGCACATGGTAGAGAGCTAAGAAAAAGTTGGGGCTATGACCCAAGTCCTCATATTTAAAAAAGCCTATTAGAAATTGGACTTGGTCGTTTTGCTAGGCCTAGGGAATATTAACAGAGGCGAGCCATATAAGAGGTTTGTCTTCGAAAATGAGGGTATTATTGAAGGCCAGGAGCCACTAGTTTATAATGGCCTCCAAAAATCTATTTTGTGAGGTGGTTACATGGTAAACTTCTCGGTTAATAAAAATGACTTCCTTCATTCATCCCATGTATTAACGATGTCGATTGGATTTTGTAAAGGTCTCGTTTAATTTTTGGGCAATGCATTATAGAATCATTTGTGTCGTGGTGCGACAAGCTGGCTACATTGAAAGTTTGGCCCCGTTCACGCACTGTTTGTGTCCGACGCGACTTTCATGGGCTCACCAGTTACTACTGCAAGTTCATCGCTGGCTATGGCGGTGTGGCCACCCCACTCCCGACCCTCCTCAAGCAACAGGATTTCTCATGGATGGTCAAGGAAGATGCCGCCTTCATTGCACTCAAGGCTGTCACCCTCATAGCCCCAGTGCTCCAGCAGCCCGACTTCTCCAAGCATTTCATCGTCGACTACGTCGCGTCCGGAGTGGGGTTTGGCACTGTGTGCTTTACCAGGGAGATGGGGCAGTGCCCCTCTTCAGCCAAGTTGTGGTTTCTCATCATGCCAAGCTTCTGGCCTATGAATGGGAGCTGATGTTGGCCTCCTCAAGGAGGTCCATCCCTGGTGGGCCTATTTAAGGTCATGCATTCACTCTCCGGACGCTGGAGCCTCAAGTTCATCCTTAACGAGCGCCTAATGAGAATACCACGGCGTACAATGCTTACCAGACTATTTGGCTATGACCTCTCGGTCGAGCACCGCACAGGGCAGTTCAATACTGTGAAGGACGCTCTATCCCACAATGACACAGCATCAAGCAATTTAGCTGCTCGAAATATTTCCATGCCATCCTTTGCCATGAACTCCGTGCTGAACTCAGGTGTGATCCACAAGGTCAAGCGCACTAGGGGCAGGTCAATGCCAGCCCAGCACCAGTTACTTGGATGCTGGTGAACCACCTACTGCTGTTCCAAGGCCGGACATTCGTCCTGGATGCTTCGTTGCTATGGTCACAGTTGCTGCGTGAGGCCCATGCCTCTGGACATTAAGGTTCACAGAAGAACCTGCACCAGTTGTGGGCTTCATTCTAATATAACCGTGCTCACCGGCTGGTTCTCGACTACATCAAGGGTTGCGACGTCTGTCAGCACAATAAGACAACGCACATGGATACAACTGGCCTTTACTAGCCCCTTCCCATCCCGAAGCACGTGTAGAGCGACATATATAGCCATGGATTGCGTTGAGGGCTTTCTATGAGTAGGCGGCAAGCAGTCCATCATCCTCACGATGGTGGACCACTTCAAGATGGCGCAATTCATCACTTTGAGCCACACAGTTCGACACTCGTGTCTTCTTTGATAACATTGTGCGGATGCACAGGTTCCCATGCTGTTTTATGAGAAACTGAGATTCCATCTTCACCAGCAACTGTTGGGAAGAGCTATTCAAATTGGCCAGCATCACTATGTTGGGCAGCTCTGCTTTCACCCATAGACTGATAGGCAGTCCGAAGTCACTAAACGCATCATTATCATGTACCTGTGGTGCCTTGCAGGAAATCGGCCTCGATCTTGATTGCAGTGGCTACCATGGCCAGTGTTTTGCTTCAACACCTCATATCAGTCCGCCCTCCATGCCATCCCATTCGAGGTTGTATGTGGCTGGCCTCCACCATCCTTGACGATCTACTTATTACCAAGAGCTGCTAGGGTCGCCGCTGTCGACCTAGATACATTCCGGCTGAAAATTCAAGAACTACTACAGCTGGCTCAGGACAACATGCATGCGGGAGCACCATGACAGCTAGCTTAGTCGAGTTTGAACGGGGCGATTAGGTTTGGCTCTGTCTTGACCACTGCTCAGCTAGCTGCTGGCATCACTTCGGCTTTTCCTTCCAAGCTGAAGTGGCAGTACTTTAGGCCATTGCAGATCACAGCACACATGGGTGTCATGGCATACTGTCTTCATCTGCCACAAAAGGCCTTCATCGATGATGTCTTTCATGTGGCGCTGCTGAAGAAGTATGTCGGGGAGCCACCCGGTGACATCGTCCATCTACCGCCGACTCTCCATGCTCCCATTCTTCCCTCTCCGACAGTCATTCTAAGCGCTCGCCTGAACCGTGGTCATTGGCAGCTCGTTGTCCTGTGATAGGGCCATGATGTTGCTGATGCTACATGGGAAGAGGCGGAGGAATTCAAAGAGTGACACCTGACATGTCATCTTGTGGACAAGCTATTTGTTGGGGAGGAGGGAAGTGTTGTGGATGCCTTTGTAGGGCGCCAATATAGGTGCTGACCCAGGCCTGTGACAGGTCGCGGCCTTGGCTGGATGGCTCGGTAGTTCAGAATAAGAGGAAGAAATGGTGTTTAGGAGATCGGAAATACTTCTATATGGGCGTCTGTCCGCCCGCACATATTCGGACGCGGCGTCTCTACTCGGCTTCTCGCTTCTCTCCACACATGTTCCGACGCGGCTTCCGCTCCGCCTCTCATTTCTCTATTGGAAAAAAACTCCTCTACTCCGTTTCGCCCTCCCCATCTCTGGTTCTCTCACGTCCGTTGCGGCAGACGTCCGCACCGCCACCACTGCCTCCTTCCTTCACCCAAGCTGACCACGCCGCCTCCTGGCTTGGTTGGCCCAGCGCCTCCCTGGCCTCTTCCCAGATCTGGATCCATCGAGATGCCTCGCCGCCGTGGGCTGCAGGTGCTGTCATTGCTGACAGCGGCTGGCGTACGTGTTGGGGCGCCTCAGGTCATGCCTTGCCGATCCAAGGGGCACCCACGAGCGTAGCCAATGCTGGTGGTGCTCGCGCGCCGTCGCTCGCAGCGAGCTCCCACCCTGATAGTCGGAATCCACCGCCCCTTGGTCCATGTTCAAAAGCATGTTTCAATTGTTTCATGTATTTTAGAGCTATGTTGCAAGTGTGTAATACGAATGTTGTAAAAGTAGATCGGAGTGTTGTATATGTTGCAATGGCTATACACGCATGTTGCAAGCGTTTGTTTCAAATGTTTTATTTTTTTTCACACATATTTTGCAAGTGTTTTTATTCAGATGTTGCGTAAATAGCTTTTCAATTGTTTTTAGGTGTTTTTACAAGTGTTTGAGACATATGTTTCAATTCTTTCATCTGTCTTTAGATGTATGTTGCAAATATTTTTTCTGGATGTTTCAAAAGTAAATCGAGTATTGTACATGTTGCAATGTGACTCCGCTACTTACTAACTACCTGCGACAACTGTTGGGGAGTCGTGCTTGCGTGTGGGAAGCCAAGGGATGCAGGGCAGTGCAATTGGGAGCGCGGGATCCGGAGGGGGAAGTGCAAGGAGAGGCGTGGGCAGTACCCGCCTGGCACGGGCGTCCGGTGATGCAGGGCAGTGAAATTGCGAGCGCAGGAAGCGGAGGGGAGAAGTGCAAGGAGCGGCGCGGGCAGTACACGACTGGCGCTAGTGTACAGCAGGCGCAGGCGTCCGGACGCGGGCATCCGTCCGGACGTCCAGGCGGCGCTAGTAATCCCGGATATCTATGCAAGTGGCAGGACTGTGCCCGATTGATAAAGTTCACTTGGTGATTGTAATGAATTTTCATCGAAGAAGAAATGAAACTCCAAGGGGGTGGGGTTCCTCTTCCACTGTCTCTCACTCAGTTCAACCGCTGCCGCTGGCGATCTCCCCACCACGCCATTGCCGTACTATAGCCCTTGCATTCCATTCGATCCTCAGTCTACAATCATGGCACTGCCAGCAACATAACAGACTCCTACTCGAGGAGTGACCATAATTGCGTTCCAAACTCCTCGTCTCCCCACCTCCTTAATTAACCTTTTGCTTCCCCACATCTAATCCATCGATCTCTCCCACTCCTGGATATGATCTCCATAATGCACGTGGAGAGGAAATCATAGGCATAGCGACCATCTTGTTTCTCAGATGGTGGCAGCATTGAGCTTACAAGGTGACAACATGTGTATACTATACAGCAGAATTTGGCACAGCTTACTGTCCCACAAGCCGACCTCGCTCAAGTCCAGGTTAACTGGAGCCCACAAACATATCTAGGCCTTAGGCCTAAGTTAGTCCTAAAAACTAGTCTGATAGGTGAGGGCTGTCCTTGCCGATCTCCAGAAGTTCCCCGTCAACCCATGAGATTTTCTATTTTTTGATCGTGGTCTCTGATACCACTTTTTAGAGTGGGTAGTAGAAATTGTCCCAGCTCACTATACGCACGAGTCGGTCTCCATCGAGCCCAGGTTCACCGAAGGTCATAACATATCCGGACTTTAGGCCTAACTCAGCCCAAAAGGCTAGTCTGATAGATGAAGGCTGTCCCCGTCTTATATATTGTGCTCTCCCACCATCAAATACCGATGTGGGACTAAACTTAACAATCACCCTCGTCACACGTCGACGTTTTCCAGGTCCCGAGTCCATTGTTCCATATCGCACACACCGCGTGTGACCTCTGAGACTTTTCCGCGCGTGGAAATTAGCAGTCAGCTTGTCGCTGTGGGAGGCTAATTTCTAGCCTTATATATTGTGCTCTCTACTATCAATTACCAGTGTGGGGCTAAACTTACATGCTGGCCCTTGTCTGCTCGGCTTACAGCGGGACCTGGCCGGTCACCGAAAAGAGATTGCGCAAAGAAAACTCGGACACCCGTTCTCAGAAATCACCGATCGACTTCCAGCTGTGCCTCCATCATCTTGTACACAGAACGCACCAATAAAGCTAGAGACACAGGAGAAATTTATATAGGTTCTCTAGAGAGAGATCTTCCAATTAGTGGACTGGGCTTGGCCGCCTAGGCCTACCTAGCGTGCAGGCTACAGCTACAAAACTCTACAAGCTTGCATTGTGTGCCTTGCACTAGTAGAAAAATTATTTTTACTGGTGCCCCCCAAAACATAGTACAACCGGTTTCAGCCGGTTTCAGTTTACACGCCGCCTGTACTGAAAAAACAGTTCCAAACAGCTCCGAACTGCATGTAGAAATCGATTTCTACAGGCGGTTTACTTAAGAAATCCGCCTACAGGCGGTTCCTTAAGACAACCTCCTGTAGAAATCGATTATAACAGGCGGTTCGTTAAGACAACCGCAGGTAGAAATCGTCCTCGGATTTTTTCCACTGATTTTTTTTGTAAACGACTTTGGGTGGAAAAACTTTCTAGATGAAAGTTGTAGATCTCGAAAAGATATGAAACTTTGTAGTTCACAACTTTTTCATTTGAAATCATCTTGTCATCGAAAAATACGTTTGAATGTGTCCAATTTGAAATTCAAATCTTTGTAAATGACCTCGAATGAAAAAACTTGCTACATGAAAGTTGTAGATCTCGAAAAGTTATGAAACTTTGTAGCTCACAACCTTTTCATTTGAATTCGTTTAGTGGCTCAAACAATCAATTTACATTCGGTTTAGTATAGAATATGAGGAAGTACTACCGAATCTAGACACAGGTGAGTCATGGGTGGAGTGGTAGAGGAGGTTTACGCGAAAAATGCGCGACCTGCGACTTGAGATTTTTACGTGAAAAAATTCCTAGTGGCCTCTCCTCAGAATTTATTTTTTTTTCTATTTTTAAAACGCGATTTTCTATTTTCAAAACGCGATTTCGGCCAGCCATTTCTACATGCGGTCCGTTAAGACAACTGCCTGTAGAAATCGATTTATACAGTCGGTCCGGAAAAAACCGCCAGTAGAAATGGTCCTGGCCCTGCGCTGGCGGTTCGAAAAAACGGCTGTAAAAATGGCTTGCGAACCACACTTTTTGTACTAGTGTTGTGGCGAAGGCTAGCAGGACAGAAGAGATAGGCTCGACGCCACTGCAGGCATGGGTGTCACTATTTGAGCTTCAGCATCATGTGCTGAAAGCCTGACATTGCCAGGGCGTCGCCGGGAGCTTGCTAGGGCGCATCAATCAGCAGACGCGCGCAACGTATAGATCGGCTTTATCCAGCCCGCAGTCATGGGTTGCGAACGTTCTCTGTCTAGGGTTTCGTGGGGAGCTAGTGAGATGATCGGGTGGATCCAACTCCAGCGACGCGCTCAAGCAGCTGAAACCGATCAGCTACAGCAAATAAAACATGGAGAAGAAGAGGCATAAAAAAGATTTTTTTTACCGGCGATATTGATCGGAATATCGGATGCGGCGGCTGCGGAGCGTCGTGGTTCTTCCGATCCCTGGCAGCCGCTAGCTGCTTCTTTCTCGCTCGCCCTCTCGGGCCCCGGCGTGCGTTGGGTGGCCAGGAGGCGAGATCGAACGTAGATCCAGTCCGCCAACTCGCTGCGGGGCCGTGGGAGTGGGACAGAAGAGCTAGCGGAGCTGTGGCGGCGGGCCGGGGGTGGAGGTGGAGCAGTCAGCCGTCGAAGAGGTCAAAATGAAGAAGGGGAGGAGAGAACAACGCCTCCAACATATACGATTGTCTGGGTAGGTAGATCGAGGTCAAATCACATCTCAACCGCTGCTTACAGACTGACCGGCGCCGAAGGCTTCGGGCGGCCGGGGAGCCGGGGACCTGAACGAAAAATGGCATGCAGCGCTCCTTCCAGCTCAGTTTTGACACATTCTGTGACGTGGCCTTCTGAGAATCAAGATTATTGGATCAGAGGAAATGTTGTAATTCGACCTACTCGCGACGAGAATGACACACATATAGCATATACATACTCTCTCTCCGTATCGGATTTATAACTTATATAAGTTGTTTTGGACAAGATTTGCTTCGTCAAACATTAGAAATATAAATCATCTATAACTTTTGAATTGTTAAGATTGTAAATGTGAAAATTATATGAATAGATATATCTTAAAAAATACTTTCATAAAAGTATACATATATATCATTATTTCATAAATATTTTTGTAAAAACAAGATATCAAAGTTCCGTGTCGCTGTCCTAGACGACTTCTAAATCCGATACGAAGGAACTACACTAAGATGCAAGTTCAACCAAGCGGATCAACGACGGAAGTCTACCTTACTTAATTAGTGCACTGGTCCTGCCAAAGTCACCGCCAATCGAGAGAGCATCATACATCAAGGGAATCGAGGAAGGAAATTAAGGAAGAATAATGGTAAGAACTGGAGGTCGAAATGGAGAGAAGTGCGGCATAGTCCATGAGGTAGATGGCTATTTCTCACCTTTGGTTACAAAATCTGTTACAAGTCACTGACACCTCTTGAAACCCAACTTGTCCCCATGTTGGCACTCATGGATGATGATGCCTCAAGTGTCGAGCTTCTTCCCATGTCGCCATGGATTACATTATGGCAGTGTTGTTGACTCAACCAGCTGAGCTCTCTACTAGCAGAGAATAGACTTTCGGTTCACGGCTTTGTCGATCTTGGCTATTTTTAGTCCGACCATTTTTAGGCCTAGGACTAACGAAAATATTAATCGCGGTTGGATCCACCAACCGAACCTAAAGTCTCCTTCCCAACAGCTAAAGTGGCAGCTTTTGCAGGAGGGGGACATTTAGTCCCAATTTTGGCTAGACGGAACTAAAACTTTAATCTTGGTTCGTGGCTTAAACCGACACTATTACTAGACATATAGTCTGAATTTGAACCATAAACCGAGATTAAAGGTATCAAACAATATACCACCGTTTTTTGTCTCCCAGCTTCCGTTACTGTAAGCTCTCCACTCTTGCTCGCCGCCGGCTCTGTTCTTCCTCGACTTTAGCCATCTCAAAATTTCAACACATCCATTATTCAGAAACCAGATTCTTCAGCTGAATCTGATTGGGGACAACCAGAAAAGGCATCTACTTCCACATTGCAAATCCTCTTTATGTATTGACTCTGAAAATTCAGATTCATCATGTTGCCAACTGCTTTGTGCTATACCTTGGAATGCACTCTTTGTCCAATGTGAGATGCATCAGACCCTTGTGATCTGTTTTAAAAGTATTAACTTTTTGTGTTGTAGGTATGGTCTCCATTTGTCAATAGCCATTAGAATAGCCATTCTTTTGCATAGACTGACAGAATTTGGTTCTTGGACCATGGTGGCTTGCTCAAATTTGCCATGGATGGTTGTTCTACATCAATACAGCTCCAACACTGGAATCACAAGCATTTAATTGCCTCCAGAGTGAGTGTCCTTCAAGGGTTTGCTAATCATCACATAATAAGAGAAAAACTTCCTATAATATTCAGTGAGTCTAAAAAACCTCAAATGTTTGAGGTTATAGTAGGGATATTCCACTTGTTGAGCAAATGAGCCCTTGATCAAAATGATGATGTGAAGAAATTGCTTGTAAGAACTACATGCTCCTCCAATGTTGCACTATATACCAGAATGTCATCCATGAAAGGAAACACACCATGCCTAAGAATTGTACTGAAAAGATATAGTATTCATACAAAGATCAGACCTTCTATGACAATTTTAAGTATATTTCTTGTCATAGAAGGCCCATCATAAAAGACCTTCGGTATATACTGCATTTTAGCTTCACATGTTCCTCCCTCTAACCACTCCACGCAACACTCACTTATGTCAATACTAGATATTTTTTCTCATGATATTATATTGAAACAAATTTGAACTGAGTGTTTGGGAGTCTAAACGAATTTAAATGAAAAATTTGTTGACTACATAACTTTTGTCATTTCTCCCTCCGTGGTGTCTCAAAAATTTAAATTTCAATTGTACAAACTTTAGACATAATTATCCTTAGATAGATAATTTCAAATGAAAAAATTTTCAACTACAAAGTTGTTTAATTTTTTAGATCTACAACTTTTCATTTTTATGTTTCTATATTGAAGGTTGTTTGAAAAATTCGAATTTCAAATGAGAGAAATGGAAACATAGTTTTCCTTGACAAGATGATTTCAAATGAAAAAGTTGTCAACTACAAAGTTGTATAACTTTTTAAGATCTACAACTTCTATTTTACCTGTTTCACCATCCAAGGATGTTTGAAAATTTTGAATTTGTAATGCACTTTCAGAAAAACAACCTATGCCAAGCATTGAATATTTTGCCGTGGGTTAAACATAGGGCCCTCGGCATAGGTCATGATTTGCCGAGTGCCACGCTCGGCAAACAATTAATGTCGGCAAAAACGTCTTTGTCGTGGGCCCGTTCTCGGCAAAGAACAACCTTGGAGAAATATTTATTTGCCGAGAGGCACACACTCCGCAAAGATCAGCTCTCGCCAAATAGCTGCCACCGTAACAACCGCCCTAACGGCATCAGCTCTTCACCAAGAGCATCATCCCTGCCTCTCGGCATAGGGCTTTTTAATATTTCATGTCTTTGTGTTCCCCATCTCCTCATACTTATCAAATAAATTATTTTTCTTTCATGCGCTCCAAACTTTTCTCTGCGTACACATACTACATGTGGTACTCAACGTTAATTTTTTTGTATTTTTGTAATTATTTTGTATAACTAATTAATTAATTGCATTCTAAGCAATTTTTAATCGATTAGAATTTGAACTACAAGTGATTTAAACACTAGAAAAAAATAAGTAGAAAAATGATATTCATGTTATTTAGCCATTATTCATGGTAAATAACATTTTGTTTACAATTTTGTGGACATTTTGTTTCACTCTACAAGTCCACCAATGTGTCGCTAAACGATTTAAAAATTATTAAAAAATGAAAAGAGGTCAGAAAATCGTGAGATTGGTCAACAAGTCATGATACTATACGTGGAGGCTATGGTAACAATTTGAAAAGGTTTTGCATAATTTGTCATGTATGGTACTCACAAACCGAGACATCTCCGAATAAGTTTCATTGAGTTGAGAAGGATCAATTAAGATTTTCACACAAAATCACCATCGAATTAGGTTTTCGACTTCCAAACTATTTCTATAGTCAGAAGAGAGCATAACTTATAACACGACAAATTTTGGTATTTTTTCGGAGCCGTTTAGCAATTTTGGTAATTTATTTCGAAATTATGTGCCGAGCGCACAGGTGGAAGCGCTCGTCAAAGAATGGTTTGCCGAGGGATAATATGCAGGCCCTTGGCACCGATTCCTTTTTTCACTGGATTTGACTTTGCCGAGAACCTTATTGGTGGAAGCACTCGGCAAAAAATGGTTTGTCGAGGGCTAATATGCAGGCCCTCGGCACCGATTCTTTTTTTCCCACTGGATCAGGTTTCCAAGAGCCTTACATAGCTCTCGGCGTAGAATATATTGTTAGTTTTAAAAGTCTTTTACATAAGTATATAGTATTTTTTTTCTAAAAACAATATTTGCCGAGGGCCGTTCTCGGCAAAGAAAAAATATTTTTTAATTACTCTGGAAAAAATACATTTTTTAACAAAAATCCTTTGCGAGGAGCCAGATCGGGCGGCTCTCGGCAAAGAGGTGAATGGGACTTATCCCTTCGCCAGAACCACCTCCCCACACTCACGCACACGCCTCCCGCTCGCGCTGCCCGCCGCCTGGGCACAACCAACCGCGGCCGCCCACACTCCTGCCCACGCGCTCGTTCGGCCGCGCGCTCGCCCCATCGCGTGCCCGTCCGCCCTCGTCTGGCCAGGCTCGGCCGCGCTAGCCCACGCCCGGTGGCCCACGTGCTCACCCGAAGACAGCTCGCCCGCGTCGGCCCGCCCCTATTGCATCCGCCCACTCCACCCTGGCCATGGCCGCCCCTGCCACTAATACAAAAACAATTTACCGTAGTGTCGCAGTTTTGCCCTCCGTGGCGGACGTCCATACGATTTACCATGGCAGACATTTTTCATTTACCGTGACGGATATTATTGCCTGCTGCAGTAAATAGATTTACCTTGGTGGGCATATTAAGATATCCGCCACAGAAAATTCCCTATTTACCGTGGCGGACGTCTTAAGGTGTCTGCCATGGTAAATCTATTTACGGCAGTGGGCATTCTATAAGGCCTGCCACGGTTAAGGCCAAGGTCGATTAGGCCCAAGGCGAGACCCGATATCTAGTCTTAGTATAAAAAGATGAACTTAGGGTTTTCGAGTCAATCCCTCACTAAGCTCCTTCCACTGCACGGCACGCTCTTGTCTTCGGTGCAGGGCTGGCTCTCACTCTCTCCCTCACGCAGCAGAAGCGACGTCGATGGGCAGGCCATCGATGATGCAGAGCGGAACCCTCCCTGCCCTCCCTCGCGCGCCCTCTCTCCCCTCAGCGTGCCCCGACGCGGGGCCACGCAGCGATCGGATCCAGCCCCGGCGAGGGCGGATCCAGCGGCGGCGGTGGAGGTGGAGGTGGATCCGACAACCCTCCCCTCCCTCGCGGCCACTTTCTCCCCTCAGCACGTCAGGACGCGGGTCCTTGGGCTGCGCAGGCCGTGGCGAAGCGAGGCCACGACGACACTGTGCCGCAGGACCTTGCAGCGGCCGGATCTAGCCCCGGCGAGGGCGGATCCAGCGGCGGTGGTGGAGGTGGAGGTGGATCCGGCGACCCTCCCCTCCCTCGCGGCCCCCTTCTCCCCTGAGCGTGTCGTGATGCGGTGTAGGGTCGAGATGGCGGACTAGAGGGGGGTGAATAGTCTTTTCTAAAAACTTAAGCGCAACGGCTAACCGAAACAAATGCGGAATTAAAACTATCAGTCTAGCCAAGACTACACCCCCTATCTATAACTTTAGCATCCAACAAAGTATACTAATTGGGCTCACTAAGGTGCCAAGCTAGGAAGCTCACCTAAACAAGTCTAGGTTGCAAAGTCACACAAACCTAAACAACTAGTACTCTAGGCACAAAGGGAGCTCCTACACATACTAGTAAGCAAAGCACAAAGCACCTAAGCTCACTAGCAATGCTCTCTAGCAAGACTACACAAGTCAACTAGAGAGCTCAACTTACTTAGCTACACAAACTAAGCAATGTGGCTAACAAGGCTGCTCAAGTCAATTAGCCACGCAAACGCTACTTCTAAGCTACACAAGCTAGAAGGTAACTAGGCAAGCCACACAAGCTAAACTAGTTACAAGAGCAACAACTACTAACTAGCACAATTATATGAAAGTAAATACAAGCTAGTGATTTGGAGAATGCAAACCACCGAGAAGATGAACAAGGTTGACACGGTGATTTTTCTCCCGAGGTTCACTTGGTCGCCACCAAGCTAGTCCCCGTTGTGTCGACCACTCACTTGGTGATTCGGCGGCTAATAGGCGTTCACAAGCCTAGCCCACTCACTCGGGCACCGCAAGAATCTACCCACAAGTGAGGGTAACTCAATGACACGCTCAACTAGAGTTGCTCTTCGCGATCTCCCGTGGGGCGAGCACAACACCCCTCACAAGCACTTCTCCGGAGCGCCGCACAATCTTCTTGCGTGCTTCGACGGAGCCTCAACCACCAAGCCATCTAGGAGGTGGCAACCTCCAAGAGTAACAAGCACCACGAGCTTGCAACACGATCACCTAGTGCCACACGAAGCTATCTCTCAAAGCAACGCACTAGAGATCACTCACTCGCAATCGGATCACACTTCTTGCAAGCACAAGTGAGTTAGAGGGCTCCTTCACCAAGCACACTAAGGGAAACACATCCCCAAGGTGCTCAACCAGCCCAAGAGGCCGGCCAACAAGTATATATAGGCTAGCCCATGAAACTAGCCGTTTTTCCCACTCATTTGGCTTCCTACAGGGCCTCCAGACGTAGGTCCGGACGCTGCTCCACAGAGGGTCCGGACCAACGTGCGCGCGTCCGGACCACTAGCCGTTTGAAACGGCTACTTCCCGCGCTTCACCGATCGTCACCACGTGTACTCCGAGTGCGTCCGGACCTCCTCCGGACCAATGCGCACCGCGCGTCCGGACTCCAGCAGAGAGCTCCCCGAGAGCACTTTTCCTCCGGACGCGCGTCCGGAGTTCACCGTCCGGACGACGAACAGCGTCCGGTCCTCCTCTGTCAGCACAGCTCAGTCAGTGGGGGTGGCGTCCGGACGCATAGCCAATGGTCCGGACCGCCCATGCCCCTAGCGTCCGGACTCGCTTGCCCGAGCGTCCGGAGCTCACAACTTCGGCCAGACCTAGGGTTAGGTTCCGGACGCAACCAATGGTCAGGACCCTACTGTCCCTAGCGTCCGGAGCTCGGTTTTCAGCCAAGACACCTCCCTTCTTCTTCCTTTGCTTCTCAAGTGCTAACACAAATGTGTTCTTCACTTTGTGCAAGTGTGTTAGCGTTTTCACAATCATTTTCAAAGCATTTTTCACCTGCTTTCACCGTGCCACTCGATCCTAATGCATCGCAAAGTTAGATCGCTCCAAATGGCAATAGATAACCGATATGCAAACAAGTTTGCCCCTCTTGATAGTACGGCTATCTATCCTAAACACAGTCATATACTACTCTACACACCAATGACCAGTGAAATGAAATGCCCTATAGGTTATACCTTTGCCTTGCGCATTCCATTCCATCTCCATCTCCAATGTTGATGCAACACATGCACCAACCTATCATCAAATGATATGATCCACTCCATATCATCATGTGATCGTATTGGTTCATCGATCTTGACCTCACTTGCTCTTCACCGTTGCATCGGTCCATCGGCGCCAAGCATCACTCACTTGCTCTTCACACTTGCAATCGGTCCATCAAGCCAAGCCTCATCTTGATCTTCTCCACCTTGATCACATGACTCCATGTCATGTTTCATGTGCAATAAGCTCCTTCATCACATAATCACCTGTGAACTAATCTCCTATGTATATATCACTTAAACACAATCACATAGGAACTCTCACGCGAGTCCTTGGCGTCGCGGGCCGCGGCGAAGCAGGGCCACGACGGCATGGCGCCGCAGGGCCTCACAGAGGCCGGATCCAGCGACGACGGTGGAGGTGGAGGCGGTGGAGGTGGATCTGGCGGCACAGCGGCATGGGCATGGTGGGCTCGACTCCGGGCCTGAATGGGCTCTCTTTGGGCTCGCCGGGTGTTTTTTTATTTCGATTACCGCGGCGGGCAACTGGGGTCCATCACGGTGCCGTGATGTTTTGGTTGTGGTGGACGCAGTTGCCCGCCGCGCAAAATCTATTTCGCGCGTCGCATTAAAAGATTATGTAGTAGTGTGCCGCTCCCTCTCCGGCCAGCCACCATTGCCTTCGTGCGTCGTCCGTCGTTGTCTTCGTCCCACCCTACGTCTCTGCGGGCCGACATCACTGACCCCGCCTCGCGGTCGTGTTTGCCACCGCCTCATCACCCTAGGTATGGCCTAATGCTTCAATCTCGTTGTTGTTATTTTTAGTGGTGGTTTGGGGCGGTGGTGAAGTCTGAGGTGGGTTGGTTTTGGTGTGGTGGAGTGGTGGAGGTGAGACTGTTGTTCTCCATGTACTATTTGTGCACTTGTGAGATGAAGACTCTTTATGAGACATTTGATGCACTTGTGAAATGTTTGGATGGATTAATATGTGAGACATGATGTTATGATATAATATGAGATGTATTTGATGTTGGGATATATGTGATTTATGTATTATATTTAAAATATGTATGATTTGTTTGTGTGGTCGGGAAGTAAAAATAAAAAAAATGTCGTTTTTGGACTCTTTGCTGAGAGCCAATGCCAGGGCACTCGGCAAAGAGGCCACACTGGGAACTAGGGAAGGTAGTTTGCCAAGAGTCAGGTCTAACTCTCGGCAAACTAACCGTTCTTGCCGAGAGCTAGCTAGGATGGGAGGGCTCTTGACAAAGAAAGTGATTTTATTTTACTTTTTGAAAATTATTCACCGAGAGCGTCTTTCTCGACAAAGAATATGATTTTATTTTCTTTTTGAAAATTATTCACCGAGCACGGCTCTCGGCGAACAAAATGATTTTATTTTTTAAAAAAATTCTTCGCCGAGCTCGGCTCTCGGTAAAGGCTCCGTCCAAAATCCAATGACCGTCTGTTTCACCATCTAGTAACTTTACTTTCCGAGAGTCGCTCTTGGCACCACCACTTTGCCTGAAAGCTGTTAGTTGTGAGGCCTTTGCCGAGCATCTTTTTCACTTTGCCGAGCGTGACCGGCTCTCGGCAAAGGCCCCGAGTCCGGTAGTGATGTGAGAAACTCAAACATAGTTTTCTTTGAAAACGAGTTTAAATAAAGTTGTCAACTATAAAGTTTTATAACTTATATATTGAGATCTACAATTTTTCTTTTGGCCCGCCAAGGTACGTACCAGGCCGTGCGTGGGCCGGGCTGAAATTACGGGCTACGTGTTGGGCCTCCGTGGCGTTGGCTGCATAGCCTTTTCTAGCCATGGCATCCCCGTCGCGAGTACGTAGCTGGACTGACAATATTACATACAATCCTATAATCTTCATTCCGTGGTGGTGGTGGGTGCCTGAACGATGCCGTGTTGTTAGTGACAAGATGGCCACGTCACCGTACGTGTCAGAGCTGAGCTGGCTGGAGGACAGCCATCTGTCGTTCAGGCACCCGCCCGAAGTCTCTGGCGCCGGTCAGTCCGTAACAAGCGGCTGAGATTTGATTTCACCTCGATCTAGGGTTCGCTAGCTAGGCAACGGTATATGGTATGGCGTTGTAATCCCCTTTCTTCCTCATTTCCACCCTTTGACGGCTGATATACAGCGCTCCACCTCCACACCGGCGACCCTAGATCCCCGCCGCCACAGCTCCTCCGCTAGCAGCTCTTTTGTCCGTCCGGCGGTCCCGCAGCGAGTTGGCCAACAGGATCTCCGTCCGATCGTCTCACCTCCTGTCCCCGCGAGAAAGAAGCAGCTAGCGGCTGGCAAGGATCGGATAGGAACGACAACGCTCCACAGACCACAGCACAGCCGCCGCGGCCATCACAGGTAAAAAATGTTATTTGTTTATGCCTCTGCTTCTCGAGATTTTATTCGTTGTTGTAGTCTGCTAAGCTGCTGTTGCGCATCGCTGGAGCTGGATCCGCCCGCGACATCTGCTCCTCTGGCTAGCTCCCCACGAAACCCTAGATAGAGAACGTACACGACCCATGACGGCGGGCACGACGCACGATGCAGCCGATCTGTACGTTGCGAGCGTCTGCTGATCGATTCGATGCCCCCCTAGCTAGCTGCTAGCTCCCGGAGACGCCGTGGAAAGATTAGCAATGATGCTGATGCTCAGATCGTCACACCATGCCGTGGTGCCGAGCCTTTCTCTCTTCAGTCTTGCCAGCCTTCGCCACAAGGCACAAAGCGCTTCTTGTAGCTATAGCTTGCACGTTAGCTAGGCGGCCAAGCCCAGTTCAGTGTTGGAAGATGTCTCTCAGCAAAGTCTATATAGGTTTCCTGTGTCTCTGGCTCTCGGCTATTGTAGTTTATTGCTGTGTAGAAGATAGTGGAGGCACAGCTTCAGGTGCATCTTTGATTTCTTAGAACTGGGGTTGGGTGGGGTTGGTGGCAGGGGCGTCGCCGCAGAGGTCATCCACGATCTACCCTGGGATTAGGGAGAGGGCGCGACCTCTAGGGGTCGGGGCGGGAGGAAGGTGACATGGCGAGCGGTGGGAGTCGCTGGCTGGAGATGCGGGTGAGGACAAGGAGGACGATGCAGGTGTGCTGTCCTGTGTTTAGAGTAGGGCCAGTTCAAGGGTCAAGGGCGTCCGGTGGGCCACGCGGCTCTGCTTACCGGGGCGGCATGTGTTTAGGGTATGGCCATTTCAAGCATCAAGGCAGAGTGCATGGAAGACGATGCAGAGCCTGGTCGTGCATTCGCGTGACCCGTCGTTATCGCGGTCCTTTCTTTGCCCTTTTCGATAGAAACTTGTATTATTCAGTGTTTTGTTTATAGTTGTGTTGTTATTTACTCATGTTGCAAGCTGTTGTTGGTGACAGAGTTGGTTTGTTTCAGTACCAAAAGATTTGTTATCTTTTAAGAACAAATCGTGTGCAAAATTAATCTTCACCAACGATAAGGATACCCTAACGTAGTACAAGAAATAAAAATGAAAATACGGCTTCGTTAGCACTACTTCCTACACTTTTTAATTAGTTTTTGACATTGTTTTTTCACCATTTCTACTTTCTGTGTTACCCTCAAATAGCCCTCTATCCCTTTTTATATGTCGCTAGGGAAGCGTGTCTATAAAAGGAGCACACTTCTCTAGTGACAGATAAAAAGAGACAGAGGGAGTACATGTTTTCATGGAATGTATCTATATATCCTTTACACCTCGTTGTGCATATATACAATTTTGCACTGACGACAAGGTGCCATTTGAGCATAATTAGCATTTTATTTTCTTTGCTTTTGGTTTTTAACATTGCATTTTGCCAGCATTTCTATTTTCTCTTATCCTCACAGATATCAGTTTGATGCTTGAATCTGATTTTTTTTTCTCAATTTATATTGGACCAAATATAATAGCACGTTTGGATGGCTACTACAACTCTTGCCATGCATGCCACACCTCAGCTTCCTCGCCCAGTTTTAGCGCACGTCTGTTTTGCTGCCTATCTAGTGGCAAGCCGTGGCTCACCACCATGCCGTAGTTCATTTTCTTAGGCCACAGCTCCCATGGTTGTGGCGGATGAATCGTTTGCCATAGTTTCGGCGCAGCCGCATCGGCACCATGGCACCCATATGGTTTTATAAGATGCTTAATATGCTTTGGTTTTTACTCAATCATTAATGTTATGTGGAGTGTAGCTCCACAATTATTTTTTCTTAACTTGACTAGTCAATAAATTAGGCAGGTAACAAAGATGTTCAAGTTCATTTATTTTATGGGTACAACTTTTTGTTCTTTGATGAGCACCGCCTTGCTAATTAATATATCCATATATCAGTTGCTAATTTGATGTTACTTAACAGGAATCTATTGACAAAGCTGCCGCCTGGTACCTATTATTTTTCTTTACTGCAGTCTGCAGAATCAACATCTCAACTACTTCCCCTTATACTCATAGTTGACTGGTACGTACACATTTTTTGGCCTCTTGTCTGCAACCTATATATTATAGCAGTGTGTGATATACAGTATATAACAACTACATGCCTGATCTCTTTTTTCTGGCCTTTGCTACTAAATCAGAGACATATGTATCACTGATGTTTTCACATGAGGATATTAATACGCTCTTACATATAGTGCTTGGCATGTCATCTAATCCATTTGACATTTGCTACCGTATACCATTTTTATGTGATATCTGTTGAGAAGCAGCAGCCATATCAATTATAATAATTGGGCATGCATAATTGCAGTTATTTGGTCACCACCTTTTGTGTTTATTTTGTACTTTGAGCTAGAAAAAATTAACGACTGAATATGTTTCTTTTTGTTGCATTGGCTGGCTTCACTATGTAATTACAAAGTTTGGTGCTAACAGGTCAATTAGGCGTTGATAAGCTTCTAATTGCATTGGTGCCATTTCTGCATGAGATCCTACAATAGAAGCTACAATTTCTTATTAATCGGTATATCTCTTTTCTGCCTTTATTTTCTACCTTAAGCTAGCTAGTATAGCCATATATAGATTGCTGTTAGCTGCATGCTTTTCGTTTACACTTGGATCACTAAATTATTAAATAAATGATGTTATCACAGATTAATCTGGTATTCCGTGCCATTCTTGTGGCATCATCCCGAAGAAGCTACATTTATTATTTCTCCAGGAATACCGTACCTTTTCACTGAAACAAGTTAGCCATGCCATATACCCATGCTGTAAGTCCACTGTTTTCTTTTTTCCGTCCATATATACTGATCTTTTCAATTTCCACCTGTTTATACCAATTTTTCTGTAGTTTTCCTCGTCTTATGTCATCTTCAAGTACCGTACCTAATTAATGGCATGTCATTATATTAATTATGTCGAAAGGTATACTATTTACAGCATATAGGATATATATATAGTATCAATGCATTGGCTGAACTCCTGTATGAATGTATGGTATGGCGATCGGTTGCTAAAATACTTTGTGAGCTACAGCAGTGTGCATTCTACTATATATTATACTTCCAATTATTATCGATCACTCATACGTAGATGATTACAAAATATATATTCAGCATGTGGATTGTCCTCTGCCCTTATAATTACTTTAAATTGCATAGCTAAAAGGTCTACGTTTATTCAGAACATTATGCAAATTTTTTGAGCATGTATATAAACAAATCATATGAGATTAAAATAACCTTAATTCATTGTGCATGTAAATGAACATATTCAATGGAGAACCATGGTGTGTTTCATTTAGAAAACCAAAGTGTTATTTCTAGTATTAATAGTCCTGTTTCAAGGAAAATAGGGCTTCTTTTCTTTCTAGCTTACCTTTGAATAATGTCGTTTTTCTTAAATGTCTTTTTATCATTCCGTTAGTTGTGCACTACTATTAATATTCTTAGATTCATTCCTCCTTATAATGTCACGTCTTCAATTACTAAGAATCATTTCTTTTGAATTTTTCAGGGCCAGATGCACTAAAGATTCTTTCTGGCAAAATATAGTTTGAGAAACAGGCACGATAAATTGCACCTGATAGCACTTTTTCTAAGGCCATTAATTGTGTTTCATATATATTTATGGAGAATATAAGCGACCACAATGGAGAAGAGGCCTTCAAGGCCAAAAAAATTATTGCTTTAGAGAAAATGGAGAACAATGATTTCAGTCATGCCCAAGAAATTATACTTGAAGCTCAAAATCTTTGTCCGAAGCTGGCAGAGAATATGTCCCAAATGTTATTCATCTGCAATATACACTGTGCGGCAGAATCTATTGTGGGTGGTGAGAAAGACTTGTACGGAATTCTTCAAGTGGAAGAAACATCAGACGAAACCATGATAACCAAGCAATATCGTAAGATTGCACTTTCAACTCATCCAGATAAAAACAGTTTTCCTGGTGCTCAAGATGCATTCAAGTTGGTCGCTGAAGCGTATTCTATATTATCAGATCCAGCAAAGCGAACTGAGCATGACTGCAAAAGGAAGTATGGATCACTAAATGTGCCAAAGGAAGCTAAAAACAAGAAACCATAAAAAAAACTGATGCAAATAAAGAGAGCTTTTGGACCAGTTGCCCACATTGTGAAACTCGGTATGAGTACATCAAAAGAGTCATGAACCGCAGGGTCGTCTGTCAGACATGCAACGAGGAATTCACTGCAGAGCGTAAAGAGGATCTGGAACCACCCATACCAGAACATGACTGGCCATGGAAAAGGAAGAATGGATCAAAAGATGGGACAAAGGAAGCTAATGACAAGAAACCATCAAACAACACTGATGCAAATAAAGGGAGCCCTTCTGGATGCCGCACAGATGGATCAGAGGAGCCCACCATGTCCACTTCATCAAGTGTGAGTAGTGATTCTCTGGTTCCTGAAAGCATGTTCCAAGAGCAACAGCAGAACACTCCCACTCAACAAGGCCACCATGTCAAGTCCTCCAATGCATACAACGAAGGACATAGGAGCTCAGGTGGTGTGAAGAAATCCAACAAACCTGAAATGGTACAGGGGGAAAGAAGAATATCAGAGACAGAGAAGAACACTGTTGGAAGATCAATGGAAGATACTGCTGACTCAAATGTTGTTGACCAATTAAATAAGCTGCACAGAGTGCACGCATCCACTATGCCAGAGTCAGGATCCTACAGTCTTGGTAGTTCTGACAGGAGAATGCAACATGTTGATGGCAAACTTAGCCATAATAACTCTGATGGCAAAAATAGGGAACGGGAGAATGATTATTCATGTAATATCAGCATGAACTGTAATCAAATGTCAAAGGGCGAAGTTATCAAGATCAGGGACATCAATAGAATAACATATAAGGATGGTGGTGTTGATCAGATCTTGGCCCTATATGATAACATTGATCATATGCCAAGATCCTATGCTATGATAAAATGTGCTAGTCACTCAAAGCATTTATATTGGCTGAACTTCTCTCCATTGTCCGAAGAAGAGAAAGAATGGACCAACAAAACTTTGCCAGTTGCTTGTGGAAAGTTTTGCCTAGGAGAAAAGGTTGATATGTTAGAATACAGTTCCTTGTATTCTCATACTGTTGAATGGAAGAACATCTGTGTGAACAAAATTTCTGGTAGAACAGGTTCTGCAAAAACCAAAATGATTCTCTATGAAATATATCCTAAAAGGGCTGAGGTATGGGCTCTTTACAAGGGATGGAATAAACAATGGAACTCATCAGATGCAGATAACAGGTCCTATGAGTATGAAGTTGTGGAAGTACAGTCAGACATGTCGGACAATTGTGGTGCCAATGTTATCCCACTCATAAGGATTAAAGGCTTTCCTAGCTTACTTGTGGCAGCCAAGGATAAATCCTCGTTCCATATACCTTCAAGCGAGGTATTTCGATTTTCTCACTGGGTACCACATTATACAGTTTCTGGACATGAAAACATCCTCAAAAAAATCAATGGCCCTACATTGGAGAAAACCCATGTTGTCCCAGAAGGATTTTTGCTACATGACTCTAGTTGTCTTCCCTCTGACCTGGATGCAACATTCCCTTGCATGAATCTTGACACTTACATGTCTCAAAGCAAGAAGAGAAGCAGAAAAGAGTGTCAATATGAGATTTTTCCACAAGTAGGTGAGATTTGGGCCATCTATATGGACTGGGCACCTGAACGGACTACGTCCAGTAATTGTGAATTTGCTGTTGGTGAGATCATCGAGCGCAATGATGCTAGCACAAAATTTTCTTTCCTAGCTAAAGTAGATGGTTGCACAACTATTTTCAAACCTGACAAGCAAAAGGATG
The DNA here is from genome assembly GCA_022036555.1 of Microstegium vimineum. Classification (NCBI taxonomy): domain Eukaryota; kingdom Viridiplantae; phylum Streptophyta; class Magnoliopsida; order Poales; family Poaceae; genus Microstegium; species Microstegium vimineum. Next base: position 18,971,013 of record CM039132.1, on the reverse strand, counting down.
TCCTGGACATACCTACTGGAGAGAACCTGAGATTTTCGCACCACATACCTTCTTCCTTCCGTGTGATGAAAGAAAAAGGTGGCAAACGTCGTGTCTTCTATGACCTTGATCCAGCTTATCTTGTCACAGTGCAGGATCACACCACTTCTTCAGGCAATGGGAGTAATGTTGAGGATCTGGTAACAAAGAAGAATGCAGCTGCTGCACAAGTTGGGCCTCGGCGCACGGCTCGGCCACCTCGTCCAAACCGCTACTACGTAGGGCCCCAGTGGCAGTGAGTGTGTAGCTGGCACAGTTGTAATGAAACATGTACATAGGAGAGGCAGGAGTAATGTGTAATAAGAAAGAAGACACCAGAATTCTGAGTGAACTAGACCTCCTCCAGTTCATGCCCAATTCTCTTCCGCACTTCCCAACTCTCCAATTAATCTTACAATTCTGGTGACCCAGTAGTACCTATAACATATCTTTCCGATGTGTTCCTGTGTAGGACGACGCTTGACACCCATGTTACCTACAAATATTTTAGCGTACTCTTGGAAAGGATTGAACCTGGATATCATTTGGATTATGCTTTTATATATGGTCTGCGATCATGATTCAACATTCCAATTTATTTGGTAAACCAAGATTATTAATGCTTAATTTAGTGCCCCCTTATCTGTTGTTATTTTATGCCAGCTGGAACTAGTCTTTATCTTCACTAGTACTTTGTTTGTTACAGGTTGTTGGTGCTTGACTGTTCTAAAATATAATTAGTCTTAATTTTGAGTTTAAATGTTAAACCAGAAAGCTGTACTATTGTAAGATTATTGTGCCTTACTATGAAATGGATGCGTAACCCACGCAAAAAAATTGCAACTTACACTAGTGATGTTTTAATTAGCTCTTGAGGCCATTAGCATCTTTGACAACTGATTTAAATTACACCTAGTAATTCTCAATTCTGCATTATTTGAGACAAGATATATACTTATGGATAGATGTGGTCTGATTCCCTAGTGCTAAGCGATGAAGCCCGATTCAATTTATTTATCTAAAAGAAACGATACTTATGGATGAATAGATTTGTTGGAGTGTGATTCAGGGCAACATATTAGTTTGGCAATAATTACTAAGTCCACCTGACAATCCATATTTTATGAAATAACCCATTGCTGCAATCAGCGGCAAGCCCCTCCTTGGGGATAGTACCTCCGTATACACCCAGAGACCTATATGGGCCTCTTCATCAGAAGACGGCCCAGCTCGCGAGGCCCGTGCTCGCCAGGGACTCCAGAAAGCCTTGCTCGCAAGGAAGATCCTACGAGATAGACTGGGATCCCTTACCTTAATGAACCCATCTTAATCTGTTAGGATATGGAAATTGTAACTTTACTCTCAGACTATATAAGGCGAGCAGGGACCCCCTTAAAAGGATCCACTACACATCTTATAACTTATCTCACAGATCAATTCAGCCACCAAAACACAGTACGTAGGGTATTACGGAGATTTGCAGGCCTGAACCTGTATAAATCGTCGTGTCCACGCTCTCTGTATTACGCTTGACCGTCGTCATCACACCTCTGCCTACAAGCTACTACCGTAGGGTACCCCCTACGTAGACTGTGACGCATATTTCGTCGACAGTTGGCGCGCCAGGTAGGGGGTGTGTGTCCCGACTCCATGGCTTGTCAAGCGGTCATCCCCAACTTGATGATCCTCCCGGCGGCTGGGACCACATTCCAGATCGGATCTATATCCTGGACCGTCGGCTCCGCGCCGAGTGCGTCAGAACTTACGATGGATGCGCCATTGCCATGCCGAAGTACCACCCGCGGAAGATTATCATCCCCGATGACCTGATCGACACCATCGACCGCGACAATGCCAACATCAGCGACTGCATCAACCTCGTGCGGGCGGCACGATGCCGGCTCCCCGGTCACCATGGTCGTCGTCCGCGCCGCCACTGAGCACCTGCGAGGACAACCATTACGGCGGCCGCAACCGCCTGTCCCCCACCTATATATGATGCCTTATGGGCTCCGCAATCAGGCAGCCGTATTCTAGCACCAGACGCTCTGATAGATCCCCGATCATGCCTCACCAGCACCCGTCGTTGGTACAATATGTCATCATCTACGGGATCCCCAACGACTCTGCACAAGCCGTGTCCCTCGACGGCACGGCCTCATCCGATTCCGTGTCTGCTTCATGGACCGAAACGGTCGTTTCTTCCGGATCTTCAAGCGACTTCCCGGAGTTTCCACCCAGTTTTGGAGGCATGATCTTTCAGATCTCCACCGATAGTGCACCATGCGATAATGATGCCAACGACGAATGTGTCACGCGGGAAGAACGTAACACCGACTGCACGCGCCGGCGCGACCAGGAGCACCGCAACTAGAAACGCCGCGAACAGAAGCATCGTGAGCAGGAGCGTCACGACCAGAAAAGGAGCGAGCAGGAGCGCCGCAATAGGGAACGTCTCGAGGAGGGGCAGTGCGAGCGTGACAAGAGAGATCACAACCGTTTCCCTTGGCGCAACCTAAAGTTGGAGTTCGACAAGATGGGCGACGTCTCGGTGTACCAAACCTCAAGCGCCAACCTAAAACTCGCCGCATGCGAATTGAGCAAACTCCCCCTTTCGACCGAGCTCGAGAAGGTCGCCGCTCATATAAAGGTGGCCACGGTCCAAGTTAACAAAGGGGCCGTCCTGCACGAGTTCTCTGACCAATCGCACAGCAGAAATCGGCGCCGAAGCCCACAGCAGCCACATCGACCAAAATCTCCTTGGTACGGCGATCAAGAGTACGAGCAACCCCGGCGTGATCAAGCACCGGCGCCAGCACCCTCAGCCGCGGCAGGCTCTCAACCTTTCTCCGCTCGCCTCCGCGCCATCAAGTGGCCCCAGAATTTCAAGATCACGTCAGTTGAGAAGTACAACGGCAAGGCGAACCCAGAACAGTGGGGGACCACCAATGAGATCGCCGTTCAGGCTGTCGGTGGAGGGCCTGACGTGATAGCTAACTATCTACCCGTAATGCTCTCGGCGTCAGCCGACAGTTGGCTCTATAAGCTCCCCGAGAATTCCATCGACACGTAGGGGGAGCTCAAGGAGGTCTTCATCAAGACCTACAAGGACACATGCAACAAGGCCTCCACAGCAGTAGGGCAAATTACCCTACCAGTGCAGTTCGGCGACCCGGACCACTTCCGAGTTGAGAACATCCACTTCATCATCGCCGACTTCAAGACTTCCTACCACGCCATACTCGGCGGCCCGGCGCTTGCCAAACTCATGGCGTTGCCCCACTACACCTACATGGTGCTCAAGATCCCAACATCACAAGGCGTTCTTAGGCTCTGCACCATCCTGCAGGTGGCATATGAGTGCGAGCAGCAAACACTCAATGTCGTCGGGAAGCTCCTCGTTGTGGACGCATACCTCTCCGAACTTGGCGATAAACCCGCCACGAAGAAGCCCAAGGAAGCAGGACTAGCGACGACCGGTGATGACCTCCCCCGCAGCTAGACATAGAGATCCCCAGCCCCCAGAGGCATGGGCCATTTTAGAAGTTCTAAGTACCATAGTGGCTTGTACCGTGTATCCCCCTCAATAATAAATAAAGGTTCGTCGTTTTTGCAGATATATCACCTTTTTTCATCCTCTTCCCACAAAACGCACTCAACGTTCGGCGACCACTACAAAACGCTCACAGCGTTCGACGACCTCTCCAAAATTCTCCCAGCATTCGACGACCTCTACAAAACGCTCTCAGCGTTCGACGACCTCTCTAAAACGCTCTCAGCATTCAATGACCTCTCCAAAACGCTCTCAACGTTCGATGACCCCGCCAAATAACCTGGCTATAACCAGAAAGCCGTCGAAGCTAGCCTTTCGATTATGCCATAAGCGCATAGGAGTAGCTACCCTATACGCCTTGACCATATCGGCTGGCCTCCCGAGCACTGCTGTCGGTGTTATGACCCGGGGGTCAAGTCCACCGGCTAGTAAATTTGTATATTGCGTGCTCCCTCTCCCATATGTGATGCAAGAAGGACACAAGATTTATCCTGGTTCGGGCAAAGAAGGCCCTACGTCCAGCGGGGGAGGATGACTTGTATTATCTTGCACCGAAGTGCTCGTACAGGGGGAGGGGGTACAAGCTGGTTTACACGGGGTTGCTTAGGGTGAGCTGAGGCATAAGGCTAGCAGGGCTATCCTAGGCGGTCGGTTGGTTGCTCGAAGGGTCGATCAAGCAACGGGGTGTGTGGAGTGTGAAGATCAGAGCTAAAGTCTGAGTGCGAAGTGTCCGAGCGAACGTGGGTTTGTGCCAGAGTCGCCCGAAAGTAGCCTCCTTTCTTCTATCTCGGCGACCCCTTTTATAGACCAAAGGGAGGCCCGAGGGTACAGGGCCCTAAACTGTTGTAGCATGGGCGGCGTGTCCGCGGCATAGTGTTGGCGAAGGGACGTCGATCACTGTGGCGGCGTGGCCTTCCCGTCCTTCCGGCGCTCCGGGGCATGGTGACAGTAGACTAGACCTCGTGGCGCAGCAGAGTCGTCCTTCCGTAGACGGGCGCGAGTCCCATATTTGAAACGGGACGGGGCGGATGGGACGGGCCCCATACCGGAGTAGTTGGAGGTAGGGGTCGAGACCCCCAGTCGAGGGGAGGGGTTGAGCCCTGCGTGGCCTTGTTGTGTCCCTGAAAACGTCGTCGAGGGCCGTCCTGTTCATGTCTCGAGGGGTGCTTCTGGAGTTCGTACTCGCGACGTGGTTACAGCGGCAACACAGTTGACGGAGGTCTGGGTCATGGTGGTGAGTTGATGGATTTGACTGCGGTCGTGGGCGCCCATGGTGTTAGGCGGATTCCCTTTTACCCATACCAGGAGCAGTTGGGCTGATCGAGCTTCCCGTCCGGGGGTCGTTCGTTCGACCTCTCTCCGTCAGTTAGAGCAGAGGCGGAGTCGGAAAGGTCGATGTGGAGGCAGAGGGGTCGTTCGTTCGACCCCTGGTCCGTCATTCGGCATCGAGGTGGAGGCGGAGGGGTCGTTCGTTCGACCCCTGGTCCGTCATTCGGCATCGAGGTGAAGGCAGAGGGGTCGTTCGTTCGACCCCTGGTCCGTCATTCTTTCAGAAGTAGGCCGGCCCACGACTGGTCGTTATCGCCGGTGCAGGGGGCCTTTGTGTGATGGACCCTTCTTTGCTGACTTGAGCGGTAGGTTGGCTCTTGTCTTTAAAAATGGTTGCTATGTTGAGCGTTGAATTATCGAAGGGTTTAGGTTACCCCTTACCTTTGTACCCGACAACTGCCTCCCAAAAAGGGGGCAGTACTTGGGTCGAGGCCTTTAAGGTTATATGCCGAGCAAGTTGTAATTGCGACCATGGAACGGTTGATGAATCTACAAGCAGCATGGCTATTCGCCTAGCATATACAGGAACGATCTCCACAAGTCCAATTCACGCCATGACCGAGCCTCTCAGAAAAAGTCATGTCCCTGATATCTCCCTACGCATGCACGAATGTCCGCCCTCTGCGCCGCGGGTTATCAACAGCGTGCCCCTTGGTAATCTTCATGACTCCTATGTGTGCAGTGGCTCTAAGCCCTATGATCTAGATCATGGGGAACTGAAGGCCGAATGATTCATCACTATGGCTCATGACTTAGCTGGCATGAAAGGACATACATGCAAAATAAAAGTTCACCGCCTCGATTAAATAGCTTTGCAACATTTCACTTACTGGTTTGGATACTTGTATCCTAGATACAAACTATGGTTGTCCCATAGCAAATAGTTCTATATCTCCTACAACGGCCTCTGCCACGGGCTCCGCTTCTTCTTCAAGGCGACCAGCTTCTTCCTCTGAAGTCCCCGCGGCGAAGCCGGCCGCTACCCGGCCTAGGTCAAGCCTCAAGTAATGAGACCGCAACATGGCAAGGCCATGAGCAGCCACACTCTGCGCCACAGAGGTTGTGAAGAGCAGGAACCTGCCCCAGAGCCTGCACGCCTTCGAGAGGACACCATCCATGGTCGCCCACTCCGCCAGCTCCCGGATGAGCGCCTCCCCGTCGATACATCGTACCACCGGGTCGACCTCCTTCGCCAGCAACTAGAAATGGCAATAGTAGGTTTCCACCTTCGCCTGCAGATCTGGAAATTGAAGATGAACATGCTCCCGGTAAGCTGCGAACACAACAACATCATATGAGATGGTCTCACGGGCATAGTGACACACAAATTGCAGCAGAACCTACCTTCGTGCATCGCCTGCATTTTTGTACAACCTCATGTTTGGCTACGATGACCTCCTCTTCCACTAGGCGTTTTGCCTCCTCCGCCCCGAGCAACCCTACACCAATAGAAGGTAAAAAGGAACCGACTAGACACCTCCATGCCACAAGACATAAAGAATCAACAGGAAGGATAACTTACGGGCGGTGACCTCATCAACCCTCTTCGCCTACATCAGGAGTTCCGAGTTCTCGTGCTCTCGCTCTCGGATGACGGCCTCCAACAATTGCGACCGCCGGTACACATTACCTAGACTCGCCTCCAACCCTGCGAATTGGTCTTCAACACGAGCAACCTCCCTGTGAAGGCGCTCGTTCTCCGCCACCAGGGACGCGAGCTGGTCAACAATGACTTTACGCTCCTTTCCGGCCATGACGAGGCTCTACGAACGTAGAGGCACCTCCATCAGACGTTACACCGACCAAACACAGGTTAAGGGGAAGACCACAAACCTTGATGTGTTCCATCATGTTGCTCACATCACTCAGGAAGGACACCGCCTCCTCATCGACCTCTCCCTCCTTGACAACGAAGAAGTCGTCGCCATCACGCCTGAAGGTACGCACCGGTGTAGGCTACGAGCTGTCTTCCGTACAAGGGATCTCCTCCACCACCTCCGGCTCTTCCGCTGCCGGCGTCGCTGCCCTCCTCCTCTTCGTCGGCCGCGCCTCAACGGACACAACAACTATCATCTCGCACGGGTCGTCGATGCGTACCGACCCAGCAGTGATGGCGTCCCCATCCCCGACCACCGGCGCCTACAACCGTCGAGGATTCGGTTTCAACTGCCTCCGCCGCCGTCGCCCCTGCACTTGTGGGCCCAGCGACTAGAGCGCTCCCAGGTCCGCACCCCTCCGAACGCCCCATGGACTCCCTAGGCACCGGTACCTTGAAGCCCGCAGGGTCAGGAGCATCTGGCGCGCGACCAGGAGTGTCAAGCGCCATGCTACGTAGCGCAGCAGGATCTTCGGCAGTCGCCGAACAACTAGGGACACGCCACAAGTCCAGGAAGAATCAAATCAAGCAAGTCACGAATAAGAACTAGAAATGAGAAACTCATAACACCGACGTTTGTCGTGCCTTGGCAAACTGATGCATGCGAGGCACCCCCGTAGGATCTGACGACGCCACCAGTGGTGGACTCCCCGTTGCGCCGGTGGCCAGTGGGGCTACTCGCCTCCACAGGTCTCCGCGCCACGTCCACTGGCCCCTTGGGCAGAGGCACCTTGGCACTTGACGCAGAAGTCCCCTGCTCATCATCTTCGGTCAGCGGAGCATCGTCTTCGCCACTCGACACCTCATCGGTCCACTCCGACAAAGAATAAGACGGAGGAGCGACGCCCTCATTTATGACAAAATTTCCGCCGGTCTCCACCGATGGCTTCGACCTTTTTGGGGAAGGAGGCGTCGGACGTTTCCTTAACGGGTCGTAACGCCTCCGATCCCTCCCAGATCAGGACTCAGGGGCACGCCTCGCCCGGGATGATCTGCCGACCACCCCGTCATCCTCACTTCTATCTAGTGTAGGCGCCTGCCTCGGCGTTTGGTCGACGGTCACAGGCCACTTAGCTGAGGGGACCTGGGAAAAGAAGACGACACGATCCTGCCCACGGAACTACAACAATCCATCACCAAAGTAATCTCCAACAAGAGACAGATAGGAAAACACAAGACATGAAGTCTCACCTGCGGCGGCGGCTCGTTTGATCGAAAAGGGTTCCTCAGATTCTTCATATACGGGACGCCGAGGTTGAAGAGCACCTGAAGACGATCTCGTGCATACCCGGGCTCCAACGACTCCGACGACTCTCATGTGGAGTCCGAGCGACCAGTATACGGGAATGCGGGGTGGTCCCTGTCCTTGCACGACTAACAACATCTCATGATGAAATTCCAGCAAATGGCGACCCCATCCAGTGACCTACGGTCTACCAGGCCAAGGAGCTCCGTGACTTGGCCCATACCGTTGGACGACGGGCACGCCGACCAGCTCGGCTGCAACACAGGAATGACCATCAGGTCGCCACGGGCATACGGTTCTGCTTGGGGAATATAGAACCAGCAGGATTTGTATTCCGCCACCTTGGATCGAAGAGGCGTGGTGATGTACACGTTGGCCATCCCCTCACGAAGTTGAAGGTACACCGACCCGATGATCCGTGACGCCCTGGTGCCCTTTTACTTCAGGCGAAAGAAGTATCGGAAAAGCTCGAAGTGGGGATCAATCCCTAGGTATGCCTCGCAAAAATGAATAAAGGCTGCAATGTGCAACACCGAGTTGGGGTGGAGGTTGCACATTGAGATCTGGTAATACTCCAGAAGGCCCCGGAGGAACGGATGGACGGGAACTCTAAAACCGCACCAGAAAAATGGCTCGGAGAGGACGAGCTCCCCAGTGTTGGACATGGGGAGCTCCTCCCCTGTCGCCGCCCTCCACTCCACGATGGCCTTATCCTGAAGGACGTCGGCGGAGATGAGAAGCTGAATGTCCTCCTCTTCCAGTGTGCACCTGGACCAATCCTTGGTCCAATCAGGCCTCATCACCTTCGTTTCCTTCGCCGACTTCTCCGCCGCATTCTTCGACAAAGCACGGGAGAGCCTCCTCTTCGGCGCCATCTCTGCTCTTGGGCAAACAGAAGGGATCTAGAATCCGTTGCGGAAAGGATGGGCAAGAGGCGTGCAAGCGGAAGACGATGGAGGAGATTGGGGAAGACGGGAGATTCTGCAACAAAGGAAGGCGTGAAAAACACCGCCACCACTAACTCCTCCTTTTATAGCTCGCGGCGCGGCGCTTCGGGTCCATGGTTTTTGGGAAACCTCAACGGTCTAATGTGGAACCGCCACGCAAGCCGTCGCCCGCAGCGCGGGCGGTCCGCTCACTAATGGGCCACTAAACCTAAACCGCACAGTCAATAAGGCCCACTTACCCATATACCGCGTTACTGACTCTGGTTAATTCCCTTAATTTACAGCTAATTATTTCTCAATTTCGCTAACTCGATAGTCTCGGGGACTGGAACGGTATTTTTTCCATGACCTTTTTTCGTAGCTACAGTATCAACACTACAGTAACACTTCACCAGACCTTAATCAACATCCTCAGCAAGGATATTCGGGAACCTCGCCGACCCCAGCTACGACTTTCCGCACCTGGTCGCCGCTGTCTCCGACCTGACACGGGGACTTCGCTGATCACCGAGCCTCGAGCAGGGTTCGGGGACTGCAGATGACGTGACCCCCGCGTCCACACTCCCGACACTCGTAGAAAAGCCTCCGTCGGCAAACAAGCTAGGGGACTGGGACTCGGGGACTGTGAACACTACAGAAAATTCTGACCCTGATCAAGGACCATCACACTCCATGCATCAGGCTTGGGAACGCAGTCGTTTTCTACAAAACTTCTGGTTAAGTCCCCTTGCATTTTGTATATTTTATAGCTCGGCACCACGTGCATACTTCACCTACTACCAAGCTCTAAGCGAGTACACTTCACCTTGCGGTGAATGTGCCTATTTCTTCCTCGACAAAACCTGCTATATTCATGTTGTTTTACAGAGTCTAAGTGGGTACACTTCACCTGGAAAGTACTTTCAAATTTCTTCTTTTTCAGCATGTCATATTCTTTCGACAAGTAGCTTCAGACTTATGACGAGGCGACCTATTTGCTGATCAAGCTACGACGCTCTTGACCAGTCCGGCCTGGTTGGGAGGCTTCTCCGGGCTGTGCCCCGACCAGGCAGCCTAGTCGGAACTCTGCGACAATGCCGACGTGTGAAGGCGATCAGGCCACACCTCCTCGAAGGACGACTGGACAAGCTCGCCAGAAGAATACAAGGTGCTCGGGACTTGTTGGGGATAGTACCTCCGTATACCCCTAGGGACCTATATGCACCTCTTGACCAGAAGAAGACCCATCTTGAGAGGCCCTGCGGCACGTGACCAGGCCTACCATGCTCGCTAGGGACTCCAGAAAGCCTTGCTCGCCAAGGAAGATCCTAGAAGATAGACTCGGATCCCTTGCCTTAAGGGACCCATTGTAATCTGTTAGGATATGGAAATTGTAACCCTTCTCTTCGACTATATAAGGCGATCAGGGACCCTCCTCAAAAGGATCCATCTTGTTACCTATCTCTTAGATCAATCTAGCCACCAGAACACAGGACATAGGGTATTACGGCGATTTGCCGGCCTGAACCTGTATAAATCGTCGTGTCCACGCTCTCTGTGTTACGCTTGACCGTCATCGCCACACCTCCGCCTACAATCTACTACCGTAGGGTACCCCCTAGGTAGACTGCGACGTATATTTCATCGATAGTCATCATCAACAAGGAGGAACAAGCCTTGAAACTGGTTAATACTAAGATCGGCTGCATCAATTCCAATGCTACTGCATCAACAGATACACACATATTCCATTTGGATTCTGGTCATGCATTTGTCACTGTGTGTCTAAATCTAACTTTTGCACTAATTCTTGTTAGTGATCATATATAGGTAAGATAGGATCCTGTGACCTCAATGCAAGTTTCTTTCACTAGTAGAAAACATGGCTTTACTGGCGCCCCCCAAAACACACCACAGGCGGCTTTAGTTATCACGTGCATGTACAAAAAAAATTTTGTCCGAACGGTTCCGAACCGCCTGTAGAAATTGATTTCTATAGGAGGTTTGCTTAAGATAACCGCCTGTAGAAATACTTGATTTCTACAGGCGGTTCCTTAAGACAACCGCCTGTAGAAATCGATTTCTACCGGCGGTTCCTTAAGACAACCGCCACTAGAAATACTAGGACCTGATTTTTTTTATTTTTGTAAACGACCTCGGATGGAAAAACTTTCTAAGTAAAAGTTGTAGATCTCAAAAAGTTATGAAACTTTGTAGTTTACAACTTTTTCATTTGAAATCATCTTGTCATCGAAAAATATATTTGAATTTGTTAAATTTGAAATTCAAATTTTTGTAAACGACCTTGGATGGATAAACTTGCTAAACAAAAGTTGTAGATCTCAAAAATTTATGAAACTTTGTAGTTTACAACTTTTTCATTTGAATTCGTTTACTGGCTCAAACAATCAATTTACACTCGGTTTAGTATAGAATGTGGTGAACTAAAACCGAATCTAGACACAAGTGTGTCATGGGTGGAGTGGTAGAGGATGGATCGCGCGAGGGTGAGGTTGCATGTTCGAATCCCCGGTGAAGCGCAGTTCGCGAATAAATGTGGGACTTGTGACTTACTACTAGTGGCCTCTCCCTAGAATTGAATTTTTTTTCTATTTTAAAAACATAATTTCGGACAGCCATTTCTACGGCCTCTCCCTAGAATTGAATTTTTTTTCTATTTTAAAAACATAATTTCGGACAGCCATTTCTACAGGCGGTTAAGAGAACCGCCTATAGAAATCGATTTCTACAGACGGTTCGTAAGAAACCGTCTCTAGAAATGGGTCATTTCTACTGGCCCCAGCACAGGCGGTTGTGAAAAAATCCCCGCTGGAGCGCAATTCGCGATTAAATGTGGGACTTGTGACTTACTACTAGTGGTCTCTCCCCAGAATTGAATTTTTTTTTCTATTTTAAAAACATAATTTCGGACAGCCATTTCTACAGGAGGTTAAGAGAACCGCCTATAGAAATCGATTTCTACAGACGGTTTGTAAGAAACCGTCTCTACAAATGGGTCATTTCTACTGGCCCCAACACAGGCGGTTGTGAAAAAATCCCCACTGGAGCGCAATTCGCGATTAAATGTGCGACTTGTGACTTACTACTAGTGGCCTCTCCCCAGAATTGAATTTTTTTTTCTATTTTAAAAACACAATTTCGGACAACCATTTCTACAGGCGGTTCGGCGTTAAGAGAACCGCCTGTAGAAATCGATTTCTATAGACGGTTCGTAAGAAACCGCCTCTACAAATGGGCCATTTCTACTGACCCCAGCACAGGCGGTTGTGAAAAAACGGCTCTACAAATGGCTTCTCAACCGCCTGTGCATGCGTGTTTTGTACTAGTGTTTCAACAATACTGAAACAAGCTAATGAGAGAAACGACCTTCACCCTTCACACCTGCATCCCGCAAGCTAAAGGAGACTTCAACAAAGGGATAACAAGGATATATATATATATATATATATATATATATATATTGATAAAGATGCAATATAAGTGACATGTTTTTCCATGTCATTGACGACTATCTAGCCACGTTACTAATTTACTCCCTCCATTCCAAATTGTAAGTTATTTCAAGAATTTTAAAGAGTCAAAGTATTTTAAGTTTGACTAAAGATTATATAGAAAAATATAAAGATTTATGACATCAAATATGTATAGTATAAAAATATAACTAATAAAGAATCTAATGATACTTAGTTGATATCAAATATGTTATTATTATATTATATAAATTTGGTAAAACTTTATAAATTTTGACTCTCCAGGATTCTTGGAATGACTTATAATTTGGGATGGAGAGAGTACTTTTCTAGCATAGTGGATTATGTAAATCCACCCACAGCACCACGAGAGGAGAGAGACTAGTGATATATCTATTATGTTAAAATTATAGCTTACCATATTATTGATATATATGCGGCCTGATCTTCCGATATGGATGATAACTTTGATGGGTGTAGAACTCAACATTCACAATCTAGGCTTTGAAACAAGTCTTCAAACCCCCACATCCATTACACCACTCATTCGTTGGTTATCATCCACACACAACGTGATTGACCTTACTGGGATAACTTTCCTATAAGGGAATCGAGAAACACAAGCAATGTCAAGATGAGAAATTGGAAGTATATATGAAGTATAGTAAATTTATAAGAGTTTCAAGTTTTAATTTGATTTGAAAGGACTAGTCAACATGGGTAAACAAGATCAAGACCAAGGGCTCTGGTTCACAACAGTCAATCTTGGTGACACAAGTATCGTAAACAATGTGTGTTTCACGAGGAAAACAAGAATGCAACAAAAATCAAACCCTAACAAGAACGGCAATGCTTAATTAAAGTCTTGGGTGTGATCACTGGGCGTGCTCTCTAATGGGCTCTAAGACTATAGACGGTCCAACGGACCAAAACAGCTTGTTCAAGGACCCTAGCAGATTTAGGATGTTGAATTGTTTCAACGATTCTTGTTGAGTCAAGATAAATTTGACGTGAAGTCAAGGCCACCGATTAAATTATGAATGAAATTAATTAGCTTTTCTCGCATACTGCAATTGTCGAAAACAGAGTCCATATAAGTTCCAGGAGTTATTTTCACTCGAGTCTACTTCTTTATTTTGCGATGTACTCTAACTTGAGTTCTACTAGGCCTCTACCAAGGTTTGGTTGAGTTGGATGCCCACACTGGTACTCCTTGCCTCCTTTGCTTGTATATTCAAGGACCGATGTCCTCGTCAGTTGTACCACACGTTGTACCTCATTTGTACTACAAGTTGTACTCCACCTATAAATCGCTATATATATATATATATATATATATATATATATATATATATATATATATATATAAGGCACCCCAAAATAGTTTTTTGGTGATTCCCCAATACCTTTGTATATGGTATCAAGGACTTTAGCCTATGTCCTATCCTATTGCATTGATATAGGCACTGAGTTTGTCAAATCATTCCGCCACTAGTCTTCTTGCCGATCACAACATCGGGTTGCGTCTCTCATGTCCACATACTTCTTAGCAAAATGACGAAGTGGAACACATGCAATGCACCATCAACAACACAATTGTCACACCCGGTTTTAAGACAAAACCAGATATACACCATATGTGAACCTAGAAAGTCAAATATCACATATAACCACAAATATAGGTGATAGCAAAAGACAATACTTATTATATAGCGAATTAATAAAAAGAAACAACCTCAGAGGCAATCAGCAGAAAGACAACTCTAATCTTCAAGCGAAGGCTCCAACTTCATAGGGACAACTAACTGGTTGACCACAAGCCTAACTCCTTTAAACTCATGTAATCTGATACCCATCCGAGATTTTTATCCAAGTAATAAAAATAAAGCAAACATAAGTACTTGTCGTACTCAATAATATAACATAGGGTTATGTAGCTCAAAAGGATGACACACGCTTACTTGTGTTGCTTTTAACTTGGTCAAGTTTTATCAACAATTAGCTTAAGTTATACTTAACCCAACAAATAACCACATGATCATTAATGAAACAACTTATTATATTGTAACTCCAAACTCATCATCATAGGACAGAATATGCTTCACCCACCAACTTGAATGCATCTTGAGCACAGGAAAACTATTTTTATCTGGGTGACTTGAAAGTGCAATCTTGCGATATTGCTTTGTTATCTTGCGATGTGATTTGTCTTCCACTTGAAGAATTCCATACAAATCTTTGTCACCACCCACCATCGATTCAGCCGCATAGTGTATATACCACAGATAATTAACATTTGGGACATATTCTGGGCCAGCTCTTGACAAAGCTCTTGAGCTTCAAGTATAATTTGTTGGGCATGACAGAAATCATTGTTCTCCATCTTCTCTAATCTTAGATGTTCAAATGGAGGCGGGCATTTGGGTTCAATGGAGGCGGGCGGGAGCGACCGCCTCGGTTAATCGCCGATTAACCGAGGCCTTCATTGGAGGCGGTCGTGCTTTCCCGCCTCCATTAACAAAAAACGACCGCCTCCAATAATGGTTTATGTACTAGTGTAAGTTGTACTTGAATAATGAGATATACATATAGAAGAGTAAATTATTCATTCTAATACCTTTGGTTTTTTTTTGTTTAGATTTGGATGGTTCTTTGTTGGATCTGGTAGGCACTAAAGTGGTCAGTCTCTGCTTTGTCACAAACAAGCTAACCATCTTTTTTCTCTCACACTCTTTAAGAATTTCCATCACTTCAGGATCTTGTTCTATTACAACCAAGCCATCTTTTCTCTTATAGTATAGATAGTCGATTGCTGAGTACCCATGTTGCTCGATCAAATCAACCAAGTTGTAGTAGCATATCTCATCTCTATCCATTTCTATTTGCACACGTTTCTCTCCTGCCCCATCACATTCAAGATTTATGGTCCAATTATCCACCGCCATGGTTGCTCAATCTAAATAAAATATAGCACCATCAGAATAATAATAATAAAGATAATAGAATAGTAACAATTAGACTAAAGTGCATATTTGTAAACTGAAGGACACTAAGGCAAGAGCCCGGACAAGTTGCGCAAACAATAATCTAACAGAGGTACACTACATATCTTCGGATCAAGTAGAGTTGTAAAAGTAAATGCATATCAGATTCAGATATTAAAAATAAAACTGATCTGAGTTGCAAGAAACCATCTAAAGCTGGTTGGCCTCTTGTTTATGTCCCAAAAGAATGAGGTGGCTTAGGAGCTTTGAATTTATACACTCAAAATGTGGTGGCTTACAGGCAACAAGGCAATGATACATGGTCATATATTTGGGGTTCCAGCATGTTTGCTTCCAGTAAAGCTTATCTAAGTCTTACAGGCACAAAGCAAGTTCATCTGGTTTACAAATGGTTATGGAATTGTTGTTGCCAGCCAAAAATATTTTTTTGTGTGGCTGTTACTTAAAGATAGACTGAGCACAAGAGGTCTTCTAAAACATAGAAACATGGATTTGGAAAGCTACAGCTGTGTGCTTTGTCACTTTGACACTGAGGAAACTTTGTAGCATCTGTTTTTCCACTGTCCTTTTGCCATGTGTTGCTGAAATACTCTAGGTGTTGCTCACCTAATACAAGATGATCTCTTGGATTCTCTTTTAGCTTTCAGATTACATATTCAGCAGCATTTCTTCATGGAAATAATAATCTACTTGTGCTGGGCCATTTGGGCTGCGAGAAATGACAACATATTCAGAGACATTCAGCACTCTCTCAACAATTGCAAATTCGTCATCAAGAAAGAACTAGCTCTAGTTAAGCTCAGAGCTAAAGGAAAATATCAATTATCAACCCAAGTTAGATCATTGTCTATAAGGCTTTGTATAATACTCATGTTTTCCTTGTTTAAGTTTATTGTTTTCTGAGCATTGTGTTCAGCCCTGTAAGTATACATGAAAAGTTTTTTTTCAATAAAAGTTCAGTATGGGGAAACTCCCTCCTGTTTCATCCAAAAAAGGCATCTCTATCATGCATATCGGGTTCGCATCAAGTAGATTTGTAAAAGTAGATGCATATCAAATTCAGATATTGAAAAACGAGTTACATAGTCCAAGACATTTCTATTCTGCATATCAGATTCAGATCAAGCAATGCATATCAGATTCAGACATGTTAAAGGACTGAATCAATCAGCAGAGATGGGGGAGGACCAGTGGAGGGCAGGAGGATCAGGGTCGCAAATCAGTGAAGACTGAATTCATCTTACAAGCAGTTCAGTAGACACTAGTTCGCTACTTCTGTGCTTGCTGGTTTCTGCTTGGTGTGCCGTGTGCCCCTGCCGCTGCTTACCTACGCCGCTGCCTGCTCAGCTGCGTAGTGTGCCCCTGCCTAAGCCCACCGCTGATGGCTGCCTGCGGCGCTGCACGGATGCGGTCGCGCCGCTGACGGCTGGTGCCTGTGCGGCTGCGCCGCTGGCCGCTGGCCGCTGCGCGTTGCGAGCAAGGCGAGACAGGAAACAGAAGGACAAATCGAGTACGTACCTAGCAATCCCGGCTGGACGGATGAACTGATCCGGCTGGCACGAACATGGATCAGCTGCCCAGCCAGGGGTCCTCTCCGTGAACGAGATTCTCTTTCTCAGGGAACTCCACGCACTCGCTCGGCTTGCAGTTTCCCGCTTCGCCTCCGTCGAGCTCGTTCACCGCCGTGCCGACCTTGAGCTTCGGTCAGTTGGAGGGGGAGCCGGGAGGGCAGTTTTTTTTGGCTAGATTAGATTATTTGGTAATCGAGAGCAGCACTGTTAGGCGGCAGATGGATTTCTCGGAGTGAAAATTTGGTTACAAATAATTTCGGTCAATATTTTAAGAGGGAAACTAATATTTTAAGATGGATTTCTTGTGCTGATCAGTCTACGCATTCTAGCACATTTTTAGAAAAAAAAATCAATTCTCCCTTTATTTATCCGATTCAGTACCGGTAATAAAAAAGAAAATTAATGGACATTTGATACAGTCCTCATTATGTCTACAAGATATAGTACTTGATTATTGTCGCAAAAAAAAGATATAATACTAAATTTGGACATCTTAAAATTACAGTATGAGTAATGACTACATATATTGGTTTTGTGGTAATATTAATAATAAGTACCGAATTGGGTTATTTGAAATTGACGAATAATATTGATTTTAATATTGGCATTAACACATAAATGAAATTTATTTAATTTTATATAACTACACACATCAATTTAATGTGGTCAATAATGCTAAGATTAGTTATTTTTGGGATCAATTAGATAATGCCATCATTAGCACCATAGTTTCCATAGAGACACCAGAGGATTTATCGGTCATTTTTCATTTCATCACTCTCGCTTTCACTTTCTACTCGACTCTATTTGCTTGAACTCCTTTCAGCAATAGATGCCCAACGGGCTGTGTTGGCCCGGCCCAGCGGCACATCGGCCCGTGTCGGCACGGCACGTCGTCGGGCCTCAACGGGCTGTCGTGCCTGTGTCGTGCTCCTGCCTGGCCTTCAGCCCAATGCACGACCCGTGAGCCGTTTGGCCGTGTCGTGTCGCGTGTTCAGATCGGGCCACGGGTGAGGGGAGTGCGTGGAGGAGTCGTGCCGCCCTTCGACTCCGGGACGTCGCGCGCGAGGAGGCGGGAAGGGCGAGGCAGCGAGGCTCCGACTCCAAGGAGGCGGTCGCTGCGTCGCCAGGATGCTGTGCATTAGGAGGTGTGACCGCAGGACGCCGCGCCGCGCGCAAGGAGGCTGGAAGGGCGGGGCCAGAGTGGCGGCCCAGGCACGGCCTAGTGCCCCAGGCCGAGCCGCCCGGGCCCGATGGCCACCGGGCCATGTCGTGCTCAGGCCGGGCCACCGAGCCTCGGGCTGCATGACCATCTATACTTTTAGCTTATTTCAATTTATTTTCTCTCGTAGAATACTATTCAATCAGCTGGAATCGGCCGACTTCTATACTAGCCGAACATAAACGCTCACTAGTACGCTAGAGGAAGTCCATTGGAACTTTGTCGGAGTTGCTTCTCTTCAATGACTGGCCGGCGCCCGTCATCGCTGTTCATTGGAGCCTGTTTTGTCATCGCGTCTGTTGTCCCCCGTTAGTCCGCCCTCGACGTCTATCCGAGGCATGGCCTGGCCATGTTCGTTGAAGACCTAGCTAGCAGATGATGTTGTTGCCGCCTCCATTAACAAGGTCGTCGACCGCGCTCAGCATGCCATGGAGCTGTGCGCCGTAGCGCCCCTCCGCTCATCAACAACGATGCGTAGACTTGGCCGCCCGGCATCAATGTTGCCCTCCCACCGCCACATCTCCTTTGTTCATGGGCTTCTACGTCGCCACTTAGTACGATAAGCTAGAACATAAACATATGTGTAAAGAAAGTTTAAAATAAAAAACTCTAAAGTTTTCAAATTTGAGAGATTAATTTTTTTTTCCAAAAATATGTATTTTCTAAAAAATAAATTTACGCTTAAAATATTTTTCTTGATGTCAGCATAACTATTTATGATGCCAACAATATATTTGTTGAAAATAATATGAAAACTGAACACGGACTGTGAACGGAAAGTGGTGGAACAGAGAAGGGTTCACCGTGACCAGCCTGGTATTTGTAGTGTACTTCATATTTCACACTGGAAAATGTGATATACGACATCATCTTGTTGTCACGCCGACATCATGCAAGAGTAGGACGTGCGACTCCCACCCTTGGTGCACCCACTCCCGCGCCCCTTCGCACCAATTCAGCCGCCCTGCTCCATCGGCCCATACCCTGTGAATCCTGTTCTCCATCGCCGCCGCCGCCGCAGCCCCCGTGGAGTGCCCCCCGTGCTCCCCAACCCCTGGGCCTGCTCCCCATCGACGACGACGCAGAGTGCTGCCCTCGCCCAGACCTGCTCGCCATCGACGCCTCCGCAGACGCGGCCGAAAACAACAGGCCGGCGCCATCCTCTACGCCTCCTTCCCCTCCTGCGAAGGCGACGACGGCAACTGAACCCGGTACCGAGACGCCGCCTCAAGACTCATGGAACAGGTAAAATGCCAAAAAGACGCCGTCTCGTTTTGTTTGTACTTGTTGTCTCGTTCGCCAATTTAATTATTCTGATTTGATAATGGCTAAAATAATCATTTGATATTTGGACACATGTAGTACAAACAAATTAAATAAATTACTAGAGTTGGATGACCATCGTCAGGATGAGATGCCTGTGTTGTTCATCTTTCTTATTCTCTTGTGAATTATTAAGGCAAATTTGATTAACTCTGATTTGAACAGAGCTAGAAAAAAATATAGTGATTGGAATCTCTAGTTGCTCCGTTCATTATAGTATCATGGAAAACCAAGCTGAATTGTTTCTTCGGAAGGCGCTGAATGGGCTGGGGCTGGGTCTGTACCTGTTTACATAATTTAATGAATGGGTAGGTGTTAACTAGCAACTAGAAGAACATAATTCTTCTTGAATAATGAGTGCAAATACTATCTTTGTTTGCAGGTGGTTCAGACAGAAGGGGTGTAGAAGAAACTCTGAAACACAACAGTAGCTAGCATGACAAGTATGTGTAAGGTGCTTTCTCGTGCTGTATGGTGTCATAGATTCTCCCTGAGAACTCTGAATTTGCTTCAAGAACAAGTGAAAAAACTTTCACATTATTTTGATCTGCAAATGGCAATTCATAATTTGACTGATTTGACTGTATATACTTGATTTCCTTAGTGAATCACTTAAGAACCAACAAATGAATAACCTATTCTTGTCTTCCTGTTGCCAGTGTATTCTTGTCGTCCTGATTGATTCCAGTGTAGAGAAGGAATCTCATCTAATTTTGTATCGAGAATGACCTGTGTTTATGGAACTGAGACTGACCTGTTAGGTTTCTCCTTTCTGCATTGCTACTGAGACTGGCCTGTTCATTACAGTATCATGGAAAACCGAGCTGAATTGTTTAAAAAAAATCATAGCTGAATGCATATAATGATGCTTCCTGCAACTCTGAGCCATGTATTTTCATACTGACAACTGTAGCACATTTTATTTCAGTGAACCAAGTCGGAACTATTACAAACATTTTGCAAGGGCACTGTCAAGTGAGTTGAATCCTAAGTTTTTCCTATAAATGCTAAATTGGCAAAGTATTCTTTGTAATTCGTCTCCCAAACATTTTTCTTGTAGAATCCTATGAAAAAATAGTCAAATTGTTTCATCATTGCAGTGGTTATATTTCGAGGCTATTAGAATCATAGCAGACAGTCCCATAGGAAGTCTATTGTGGTTCCTTAAGTTAAAACAAGGTGAATGATCTGAATCTATTTTCTTTATTGCTACTATTATAACTTTTTCATCACTCATAACAAGGATAAACAAACTAACACAGTGATAGCATTTCTTGTTTTTAGTGAATTAATAATGGACTTAAGTGGTATTAAGAGGTTGTTGCAATTGGAAAGACCAAGTGATAAGTACATAGCTGGAGTACAAGGTTTTCTTAAGTTTGCCTACAGTGGGAAAAGGTCTGATGCAAAGATTCGATGCCCCTGTGTCAAATGTGTCAATAGGCAGTTACAAATGTAGGAAATAGTGTATGAGCACTCGGTGTGTAATGGAATGCTGCGTCGATACACTATATGGGGTTGTCATGGGGAAACAACATCATATATCTGAGGAAAAATTTGAAAAAAAAACAAAGATTCAGAGCCACCACATGCAAGTTTAAACACTAATATGCGCCAAGTAGTTCAAGAAGCCTTTGGATATATAGAGAGTGAAAATCACACAAATGGACCTGCAACTGGTTCTCCTCAAGATGGACCAGATGCGGAAACACAAGCTTTCTTTGATTTGCTTAGGGATGCCGATGAACCTTTATGGGAAGGATGCGAGCTGTCAAAACTTTCTTTCCTTGTCTTGTTGTTTCATGTGAAATCGACCAACAAGTGGAGCAATAAATCGATTAATGATCTACTTCAAATCTTATAGCTTGCCCTCCCAAATGGTTCAAATATTCCTACAACATTTGCGAAGGCTCGAAACATCTTTGCAAAACTTGGCCATAAATATGAGAAGATTTATGCATGCCCAAATAATTGTCAGCTCTACAGGAAAGACAAGAAAGATGATGACTTCTGTTCAAAATGCAAAGCTTCAAGATGGAAAAATAAGCCAGATGAAACAAAATTAACAAAAAAAGATAGAAGAAAGGCAATCCCAAAAAAGGTATTGTGTTACTTTCCGATCAAACCTAGACTTAAAAGGCTTTTTATGAACAAGGAAACAACTAAGTTAACTAGATGGCATGACGAGGAGCGTACAAAGGATGGTGCTTTGCGCCATCCTACTGATTCAGAGGTTTGAAAACTCACTGATTCCCTCTACCCTCATATTGCATCGGATTCTCGAAACATGAGGTTTGGAATAGCAACATATGGTTTTAACCCATATGGGAAGTGCAATTCTACCCATAGTTGTTGGCCAGTTGTATTAGTACCATACAACCTTCCACCATGGTTATGCATGAAAGCTTCTTCTCTTATGCTTACTCTAATAATTCCTGGTTACCCTGGAAAGGACTTCCATACATTTATGCAGCCAATTTATGATGAGCTAAATGAGTTGTTTGACACTGGTATGTCTACATATGATGCATCTCGAGATGAGAGATTTCAACTTTATGCTACAGTATTGCAGATTATAGCTGACTACCCTGGGGCAGGGATACTGACACGGTATAGTGTTATGGGACAGCTAGGTTGTTTGTCCTATGATGATGAAACAAGTTCAAGGCGCATGAAACATGGCATCAAGCAATGTTTCATGGGGCACCGACGATTTCTACCTGCTGGCCATGAGTTCCGTTATGATGCTACTTCATTTGATGGAAGTGAAGAGCATCGGTCCAGACCTATTTCTTATTCTGGACAAACTCTTTTGGAAAAGATAAAATCAATTAGTGACTTTGAAAAGTCTAAAACCTGGAAGGGTGTTAGTGGACTATATTGTTTGTCTTATTGGAAGTATAATTTGCAACGACACAATCTTGACTTTATGCACATAGAGAAGAATGTGTGTGAAAATATATTTGGGACACTTTTAGAAATGGAATCCAAATCAAAGGACAATCTATGGGCAAGGAAAGACTTGCAAGAAATGAACATTAGGCCAGATCTGCATCCACAAAAAAAGGCTAATGGGAAGTATTACTTGCCTCCTGCTTTGTACAACATGTCTAAAGAGGAGAAGCAACAATTCTTGACAGTCCTTCATGACATAAAAGTTCCAGATGGTTATTCTAGTAACATCTCTAGATGTGTAAATGTTGGTCAAGCAAAAATTTTAGGCCTAAAAAGTCATGACTGCCACATACTAATGCAACAACTTATGCCACTAGCTCTGAGAGGTCTTCTTCCAGATGAAGCTGCATCTGTCTTATTTGATCTATGTGGATATTATAGAGAATTGAATGCAAAAGTTCTCCACATGAATGAACTTGAGAAGTTAGAGGAATGGATCATAATGACGTTATGTCGGATGGAGATGATATTCCCACCTAGCTTTTTCACTATCATGGTGCATCTAGTTCTTCACTTAGCAACAAAGGAAAAAATAGGTGGTCCTGTATGTTATCGGTCAATGTATTTTGTGGAAAAGGTATGTTCTCCTTATAAAAAATTTCTTGATGGTTTTCAGACCCTGACTAATAAGCTTTCACGGAATGATGATAATGATGAGTCACTTGGATGCTCTACTAGGCAGGCATCAACTCTTTTTCCTAATCCTTGGAAACCACTTGGGAAGCCAAGGACTTATGTCCTGAGAAGTTTGGCTAAAGTACAAGCACATAGATATGTGCTGTTCAATTGTTCTGATATCGATCAATATCTTAGGTAATATCTCAAAACTGTAAACATGAATTTATTTTTTTCCACCCATAAATTTTCCTACATGTAAATTATAGAGCTCATGCTGAAGAGATCATTGAAAAAGATACTGGACGTCGAGCCAGTCATAGAGATGTTGAGAAAATCCAAAATGAGAAGTTCCATCAATGGTTTCGATGTCATGTGAGTACCTTAACTCAAAATGCTTTACATTTAACACTAACATGCAAAACTAAACTTGTTCCTAATTGTACAGATAATGCAGTTAGAGAGTGAAAATGTTGCATGGTGTTAAAGATGACATTAGATGGCTAGCTCGTGGCCCACTTGAAGCTGCAAAAAGGTATCGTGCTTTCAACAGTCGAGGTTTCCGTTTTAGGCCTAAACGACTAGACGAGGTGACACAAAATAGTGGTGTAGTGCTAACTGCAAAAACATCAAGTTATGCTAGTGCAAGTGGTGGCAAGCCAATTTTAGGTGATGTGACTTACTATGGGAGGACAATTGATATTATTGAGCTAAATTACTCTGGGAAATTCTTTGTGCTACTTTTCAAATGTGAATGGATTGATGTTCTTACCAAAAGAGGAATAAAGAAGGATAAGTATGGCTACACACTTGTTAATTTCTCACACTTGATACATACTGGAGAAAAGATTGGTCATGAACCATACATTTTTCCTAACCAAGCTGACTAGGTGTTTTATGCTGATGACAAAGAAAACCCTGGGTGGTCTATAGCCATGAAGATAAAACCAAGAGATATATATGACACAGGTTATGATGAATGGGAAGATGATGTAGAAAATAATCCATTTCATGTCACACACCTAGGAGATATGTTCAATAATGCAAATGTAAGATATCAATGGGTTAGAAGAGACATTGAGGGAAGTACAGTTTGTTGAGGGAAGTACCTGACTCTTATTGTGCATGCTCATTTCTTCAATGGTCCAAAAAGGGTCGGTAAGCAAAATTAACACATTTATTATGCAATAAATTTTATCATACATCTAATTGTCATACAAAATATGTTTTTTGCAGCTGGCTTGTATTCCTATTAGGAGAGAACAACTCTTCACAAACTGACACACTAGTCCTATGAGAATGCTGCACCAAAGAGAAGGCTACATATTGAATGAATGATTTTTATCAGTGATGAGATGTATTAAGATTTTTTTTATTTGATATGTGATGAAACTCGTTTAGAACAAAATTATGATTTCGTGAGATGAACTTGTTCAGGCTAATTCATGGGTTTGTGACATGAACTCATGATTACTGTGATTTTTATCGGTGATGCCAAGAATTTTTATCCCCATAATTTTTATTGTGTTCAGTATTCTAGAAGTTTTATTTGCTAATTATTCCATATTTTTATGGCCAACGGCCAGCCAGCCTGCGTGCTGTCAGCCCAAGTACCGGAAATGAAAATAGCATGTTTACCCCCATATAGGCCATGGTGCTACCTGTCGGTGTCTAAAATGGCGGGGTCTAGACAACCAACGAGTAAATTTCCAAACGTGTCGGAGATCAGATGGTTACGCTCGGAGAACACAGGGTTTATACTGGTTCGGGCACGAACGCCCTACGTCCAGTTTGCGGCGGAGTCGTGTTACCGAGCGGAGTTACAAGCAATAGTGAGAGAGAGAAGCTGGTTCCCAGAGCTCGCGTGAATGCGAGTACGTGTGTGTTGGAATGAATCGAAAGAGTTCAGAGAGAGAGAGAGACTGGAGGTCCATTCTCCCCCTTTATATGTAGGGAGAGATGGTGGAGTACAATAGGGGGAGAGAGAGAGAGTCAGTGAGCCCGGTACGGGTTGTTGACTTGGGTGTGCTTTTGGCTCCTGTTCGCCTTCCTTCCCAGGGAAGACTGCATCTGTAGGCATGCCACCCGGGTCCTGTTCATCCTTGGGACCGGGAACACCGCTGCTCCCTGATTTGAGCATGGGCGGGGGTTGGCAGGATAGGGCCAAGCACCCCCGCGTTCCGTCGTACAGGGCTGATGACGCCCTAATCCCTGTTCAAGCGTCCGTCGGAGGTATGGTTCGGGTGTAGCGAGCGTCGGTCATTGGTCAGGAAGCACATGACCTTGTACCGCAGGGAGGATACAGGGGAGGGCATGGTGGTTCATGCCTTGACGCCCCATCCCTAAGGACAAGGGGTATTGTGAACCTTTTGACTATACAGGCTAGGGCGCCACGGACCGGTCGTGGCGGCGGTGCCTCCGAGGGCGGATGGCATCACGGATGACGTCACCCTAGCTCGGATGAGGCGGAGGAGCCCCCGAGGGCGGAAGCGTCGCGGATGACATTACCCCAGCTTGGACGGGGCGGAAGTGCCCCCAGGGTAGACGGCGTCACGGATGACGTCGCTCTAGCTCGGTCGAGGTGGAAGTCCTTCCGAGGGAGCGGTGTTGATTTGGATTGGTTGGAGGCGGGGAGCCCCCGAGGGTAGTGTCGTCGCCCTGGCTCGGACGGGTCGGAGAGCCGCTGAGGGTGATTTTGTTTTTACGAAGTCTGGTGTTTAGGATACCCTATTCTCAGGTATCCGACACTACCCGGCCTACATGATTACGTAAAATGCAAAAGAACAAATGGATCATGCAAAGGAATACATGGGAAAAACATTAGTTCTTGTGCCAAATACATGTAGAATACTAAAAAAAGAGGGAAACATACATAATGGCAATAAAATAAAGTATCCAACACTTTGAGGCCTATTTTTTATGAAGTTGATGATTACAGTCCTAAAATTGCATAGCGTGATAGTTGTAGTTCGAGGTAGCAATTTTCTTGTGTCAGGGGAAGCAAGCGAGCTTGAATGTGATTATAGGACGTCTTGGTCCACCGCAAGAAGACCCGTGCGCACAGTGTGGGGATGTCAAGAGTCTAGGGGACGATTGCTCTAAAAATCTTTGTAACACTTGGACTGTAACACTATTTTGTGAGAGTCTAGGGGGCGATTGCTCTAAAAATCTTTGTAACACTTGGACTGTAACACTATTTTGTGTTACTAGAGGACATATATTTATAACACATTTTATATGTTCCATTTATGTGTTACAAAGTAGTGCTCTTTTGTAACATTTTTTTTGTAACACTAATTTTGTGTTACTAAAATTGTTCTTAGTAACCCATTTGTATAAAAAAAGTGTTTTGTGTTACAACCGAAGTCTGTAACACTTTATTTTGTGTTACTATGCAATTTCATTGGAACACATTGATAATATGTTACAAGAAAATGTTATAATATCCTTGTTGTGTAGTAGTGCATAGGTTATGGACATAGGGTTCAATCTATCCGAGGGTGTGACACCAAGTTCTTGCCAAGGATAAGGCAAGTGTATTGTGAACTTTTGAGTTGCCTTCCTATTGTTTGAGTTTTCAGTTATTTCAGTTGCTATGTTTTTCATGATTCACGATCGAGTCATGCTCTATGTTCTTCATATTTCAAGTGTTCCTTTATGTTCAATTCAAGTTTAGGTGAGTCCAATCGTGTAGTTTGGTATTTATATTCATGTTCTAGTTTCATGTTTATCTTTATATTCAACTAGAAACATAGCCGCGTGTTATTGCGGAACTTTCTTAAAAATAAAATTTGCGCATGTATGAGTTAAACATACATGTTCTTGCATTAATTGATTATTAATAAAATTGGGCATTTCAATGAAATAATTCAATATAAAGTAAAAGAATTAGGTCAAATATAAGATGATGGAAAGACAAAACAAATAAAATATATGCATGAATTTGTACATTTTTTATATATTAAATAGTAATTGCACTCAGTGAAGGTTATTAATTTGGATGGCTTGTATCAATAGGTTGGAAGTTAATATGGGTCGACGTGACATTAGTGGGAGTAGCGTAACTGCACTCAGTGAAAGTTAATGCATGATTTTGATACCTATAGTGAGAAATGGTGTGGATGCATGCGTTATATGTTGAGACAGAACAGCAGTGGGGTTTGAAATAATAAATAATACAGGTTACTGTTCCTATAGATTTGGATGTATAATTTGGTTCTTATATTTCCATTGAGTAAGTGCTGGACCCACTTGCTTGGCCTTACAGTAAATTCTAAACATGTGTTCTAGTTCTTTGTTTTTAATGGGTTTATGGTAAGTGATGTGATTATATTTGCTATGTGTGTTTAGTCACCCCTATGTTTATTTGGTTTTTAGGCATCATTGATGGCATCATGCATAGGAACTAGGAGTAGTACCTTCATCTTGAGCACACACATATTTAGTCTTTGTATTCTTAGTTCACTAAATTTAGACTTTAAGGTGTGAAATTAATTTTTGCTTGCTTTCACAATGTTTTGCTTAAGACAATATATCTTATATATGGAGGGTTTGATTATTATTTGGTTGTTGGTGGGTGCTTCAGTCCCTTCTTATATCTGCTTATTTATATTCATCATTTAAATTGCTTATCTACGACATCCAGATTGCAGGGAAAACTACTATGTCGAATATTTCAATAAATTCTTGTCTTAGTGATTGTTAGGAAATGTTTGGTAGCCTCTACTTAAGTAAATAACTGGGCTGTTATATGAGTACACCACAGATCTCACGCCCAAGGTATGGCATTGTTGGAGGTAAATCAGTTCTATAGATTTATTTAATCAGTCTGATTTCTTGAGTAACATTACATTCTGCATAAACTGCATAGCACAATGCAACATGGTATGATGTTGCCCTTTAAACAAAGAGCAGTTCCTTAATAGGTCGCATGCCCATCAATCATGATGGTACCATGTCTTGCCGATTTAGTAGGGTAAGATGGCTCCATTGCGATGCCGCAGAGCCCTTGGGAGTCCGAGATGCCTCGTTGCATTCTGATATAGCCCCTCTCACCCCAGTCCTCGCCCCATGAGTTCTTCACTATCCAGTATTAGTGCCATCTCGAGTTTTGCCATACCCAACAGCGGCGACTCCATGGTCTAGGTCCGTCCCGCAGCTTCCAGTGAAGACGCCCTGAGAGGAAGCACCATATATAAGTGCACAATTTTGACTAAACTGAGCTATTACTGTTTCTAAAAAAAAGCAAATTATGAATCCATGCATGATCGATCTGGCAAGTAATTATAACATGTTTTCCTTGGTTCAGCCACTGGTTTGAGATGTTCAACAATTAATGTATATGATCGATCATTTGGCATATATCTCATCAAGTTACCTCTGAGTAGAACTGGAAATCTTGGCCGCTAGCCTCAATTGCAATGGCCACAGGCTGGTTTGCGACGGCTTTCTGTAAAGCATCTTCGTTGTTAGCAGGGACATCCTCATATCCATCTATTGTCACGTCATGGGATTGTTCCTGCAACAACAATGTAATATTCGATGCACAAAAAATAAATGGTTTTTTAGTTTGGGTTAATATATGTTTACACATGCATTTTCATTTCAAGCATTACAAAAAAGACATAGTACTTTTGCCTTGTTGCAGCTCGTCTGCTGGGCCTGATACGGATAGTTGGATTCGGTGGTGATCCCTCCGTTCCTCTTGATGTACTGGAACGCGTAGTCCATGAGGCCACCGTTGCAGCCTTGGTTGTCGACGTCGTCGCAGTCCATGAGCTCCTGCTCCGACAGCGACACCAGCTTCCCGGTCCTGATCTTGTTAATGCCCTCCACAGCCGCAATGGTCGAGAACGCCCAGCAGCTCCCTTTTTTGTTGACACCAAGTACATATATACACACTGTGTTAGTTACTACTGTATTTGTGAAGATGATACACACTTGCATAGTATATACAGTGTTAGCTCAGCTGTGATTTCGATTTCATACCGCACTGGCCTTGGTCCTTGATGCCGGTGACCGCGCCCCGCTGCCGCCAGTCCACAGCCGGCGGCAGGTTTCGGGCTTCCGCATACATAAAGCTCCTCCCCTCGCCGCCACCGTGTTTTCTGCCGCCACTCAGCGCGCGGTGGTGCCGCGTCCGGGACCCGGCGTACGTGCGCCGGAACTCGTCCGTGGTCATGTCCGCGAACTTGTTCAGCGCCAGCCTGAACGGCCGGTCCTTCTTGTTCGCCTCGTGGATGTACCGCACGTTCTCCTTGAACACGTTGAACCGGCGCGCCTTGTCGTCGTCGTCGTTGTCCTCTGCTGGAGATGGGCTCGACGGCGACGATGCCATGTAGTGGCTGCGCCACTGCTCGTACAGTGCTCGCAGGCTCTCCTCCGACGCCAGGTCCTTCTCCGTAAACGGGATGCCCCGTGCCGCCGCTGTCGCCGCCGCCAGTGCCAACACCGCAGCGAGCACGACGAAGGACCTCATCAACATATTTGGTGAGTATTTAAGTCAGACCAGCCAGCTGCGAGGTGGACTATGTGCAGATGCAAGCTAAAGCCATGAATATGTGCTATATATATAGACGTACAGGAAATGCATTATTGTGCGGCCGTTTGAGGATGATGGGCGGTTGGAGATGGCGGGAAGGAAGAGAAGAACTTTCTGAACGCAGGTAGGGACGATAAGCTCAGGAATAAATGCAAGAAAAATGCTTGCCTTTTGCTAACTGGATAATGCCAAGTAGGAGGTGGCGGGAAGATGTACTCACTCCTATGTATGAGCGCCGGGAAAAGCCACCAAAATGGAAAACGGGTGCATAAATTGAAATCGTTTAGAGTAGGGATTCTGAAATTTGAAATTTAAAATTATCAAGTAGTCTAGGTACGGTTGTTGACATAGTGTATACCAAAGTTACCGTTCTCAATAGAATCTACAGCTCCGTAGATGAAACGGTTTTAAAATTTCATATAGTAATGAATCTAGAGCATCGTCCGTGTCTCGGGTTAATAGAAAACGACTGCCTTGGTCAATGAATCATATAACAATGGCGGGTCGAGAAAACCATAAAAACCCCTGCCCCTATCGACATGTGCTTTGGTATGGAACAGGTGAGCAGATTTTTTTTACAAAGTGCAAATTGCTGTTGTGAAGGTGGGGCACTGTTATGGCAATCCATCTCTGCGAACACATGGTTGATATGTGCCCATGATATTTAGTTTTGTGATGGGTGATTGATCAACACTTGGGCGCTTCAGGTTGAGCGGTTTATACTAATCCTTACGAAAGCATATGTGTGCCTGTCTATCGGCTTGTGGTGTGCAGGTGCTATGTCCGGAGACAGTGGTCAATGGCGTGGAGAAGGTCGAGTAGAGCTTGCCGTGCCGATGGACTGAGAGCGGTGTGAAGGGCGGAAGCGGGGCTCGGACCGAGGGACCATGGGCGCCGGCGGACTAGCTGTGGTGGCTAGTACTTGGCACCGGTGAGCGCAACAAGACATGGAGGTAGACCGAGTTGACCGAGTCAAGACGGCGGGCGAGCGGGTCGAGCAGGAGGCTCACGGGACTCAGAGTCCGACCGGGCGAGGACACGGTGGCTCGAGTCGAGCGGTTTGGTGGTTTGGGCCGCAAAACCACTGGTGGACGGTTTCCGAGTTTGGGCCTCAAAACTCGGGGTTCGGTAGTTGAGCCCAAAGCCGCCGGTGGCGGGTTTCGCGGGTTTGGGCCTCAAAACCCGGGCGGAGCTTCTGAGGAAGCGGGGATGGCACGTGGCGGAATCCTGGAGGTTGCGTCGAGGCGACGACAACTGCTGGCAGGAAGCGGGGCCATCCATTCAAAATTGCGAAGATATTTTCCGGAGCTTGGACTGCAATGCTTAATCTAGGTAGTTCACTCAGTGTATCTAGAGGGGTCTTTAGGAAATAGCCAAACCCGATAAGTAGGGGTGAAGGGTTATCCCTCATCCCACCTCTTGAACCCTAATCATTTGCACCACCTCTCTCTCTACCCTCTCTCTAGTTCATGAGGTCCCTAGGTTGATCTCTCCAACCTTTGTAAGGATTTGCACTCGGTTTTTTGGTGGGAATCGGAGGCCTTACCCTCCGTAAGCCATGGTGGCTTTGATTTCGTGATTGTGTCTCTTTTGCTTGTGTTCTTTGTTAATCGTGTTTTGCTTCTCTCTAATCCTCTAAGTTCTTGAGATGAGTTCTTCCGATTGAGAGCAAGTTTTGCAATTCCGTTTGAACCAGGTTGTGCGGGATCACGAATAGAACATTTGCACCGAAGGGTTTTGCCCCAAACATCATGAGCACTTAGATCGGGCAATTTCTATTTCGTGTTCTTCGTTTTGGAGTTTTTCCCGAAATCTTTTTACGCCCGTTGATTCTCTCCAGATTGAGCAATGATTTCTTTGGGATACCTCCTCCATAGCCTTGGGCATCATGCCCACAAAATTTGGTGATTATTGGTGAAGATTTGGTGAAGATTTGGGAAGATTTGGGGAAGAGGCGATTCAAAATCGCCCCCAAATCACCTCTGATCCGCGACTCGCGGACTGTCCGCGCCCTAGTGGCGGACTGTCCGGCGATCGGGATCGAGGCAAGTTTGCTCAGCCTTTTTCGGCTTTGCCCACGGACTGTCCGGGGTTTTTCGCGAACTGTCCGCCGTTGAAATCCGTCGAAACACACAGTTTCTGGTCTTGCTGTTCCGGTTTTTTGTTTTGCCGGAGGACAGTCCGGGCTTCATCCGCGGACAGTCCGCCGCTCGTCAGAATCAGGCTGCGGACAGTCCGAGCCCTCGTCAGCGGACAGTCCGCAAAAACTACTTCGCTATTTTTCCCGTTTCTCTCTCGTCCGGACTCCGAATCAAGTTCCGTTTGTTGCGTTGGATTCGTATTCACGTAAGGAACATGATGAGGTGCTTTTGAGACCAGTTCTCATAAGTATTTTTGGGTGTGCCCTTGCCTCTCTTCTCTAGAGGTTGAGAGCACCTCCTTCGGGTCACGTTTCGCGAGTATGTGGTGTCCACCCATGTGTTGCGTCGTGTGCGTGTCGTCTCTCTCGAGGTTGAGTTTTGGGCGTGATTTTGGGACAAGGGCCAAGTGTTGAAGTTGATTTTGAATTGGCTCCCTTTCACCCCCTCTGGTCGTCGTTCTCGGTCCTTCAATTGGTATCAGATCCGGTTAAGGATCATTCCACCTTACACAGTTCTTGATCCGCGAAGGCGACATGGAGCAAGGTGTTGGCAAACCTCCGTTTTTCGATGGAACGAATTTCATCTATTGGAAGGTGCGCATGTCCGCTCACCTTCAAGGGCTTGATTCAAAGATTTGGGAGATTTGTGAGAATGCGGACTATGTGGTTCTTGGTGCTCGGATCAATGAGCTAAAAATCACGCAACATGTGTTGAACGCAAGAGCCCGTAGCATCCTCTTCTCAAGTTTGTCCCTTCCTAAGTTTGAGCGAGTTTCGAGTCTCACTACGGCACAGGAGATCTGGGAAACACTTGTGCGATATCATGAGGGCAATCCTCAGATCAAGTCCAGACTCTTCGACACGTACTGTAGGGAGTACGAGAACTTTGTCAGTTGGCCGGCGAAACTGTTGACGGGATGTTCACTCGCTTCCAATCTATCGTCAACAAGATGCGTGCTAATCGTGCCAACTTGCCTTATGATGATCATGAGATGGCTATCAAGCTTTTGCATGCTCTTGATCGGAAGGTGTGGGAGATGAAGGTGGTTGCCATTCAGGAGTCACCGGGCTATCAGTCCCTGTTGACACAAAAAGCGTCAGGATCTGCGAACACCTCGGGCTTATACCCAAATTCGATATCCAAAGGCATGCCAGTCGATTTGACCAGTTAATCGACAAGGACGATAACTAGAACAAGATCTGAACGAGACAACGACGATGCGCCCGGATGTCAAGGCTCAAATTTGATCAGGATAACTAGAACAATAGCAGAACGAGACGACAGCGATGCGCTCGGACGTCAAAGCTCTGATTGCTCAGGACACGGAACTTGCAAGGGTTGACGGAGGTCGATGAGATGCAACCCGTCGAAAACAGAAGAACTCGTAGATAAACTAAACCTAATGCGGTAAAGGTAAATTACTGGTAAAGTAGATAAAAAGGTAATTGATTTGTTTGATATGCTTGGATATTTTTTTCACATGGCCCTTGGGCACATATTTATACTCCAATATGGGGAGTTGTACATGGATATGACTCATACCTTCCTAAACAAACACTCTATTCTTAGGGAAATAACTGACTCGCGCAGGAGTCGGACCCAAATAATAATAATCTTTTCCTAAACAGACTCTTCTATTATTAAGGAAATAAAACGACTCGTACAAGAGTCGGACTCAAACTTCTATAACAATACTGGTATAAGATCACCAGTTTCCTTATGTTTCTCCACGATGAAACTTTCCATCGACACATCCTTCCAATCCGCAACTTCCTTTTAGCGCCATCGGCAACTGTATGCTCACGTTAGCCATGTCATCCTTCATCGGCAACATCCCTGTATGATTTATCATTACATCGATAATGAGCTTCAATTCTCAACTGCAATGTTCTTCCTGTCTCAATCGACAACAAGTCCCTGTCTGCATCAACAACACTCTTGTCTTTATCAACAATCTGACTAGTAATATCCCAATGCCGATAAGGAACGACAACTAGCCTTTTTCCGATCAGCACAATCTTTAGATCATATTGACACGTGCCAAAAAATGGTGTCAACACTTGCCCCACAATTTCGGCGTATAAGATATCTTATGCACCAAAATTTCTTCTACTGGATCTTCTCCAAAAATGCCTGCACCACTTCCTTGACTACTGCAGAGCCACTGTTACAATCCTTCGACCTGTATCGAACATCTCCTTTTGTAGCCAACAAATTCATCGGCAGCGCTGCTCCCAGTGCACAAATTCTTCACTCAGCCTGCCGATGCCCCCCAAGTGTAACAGTTGAAACACCAGGGCTCACCAAGTGCTACTCCCAAGCCAAAATGCCCAAGGCCATCGACTCTAGTTACGCTATCAGCAACATATTGACATCTGCCGATGGATCCCCATCTTTGCGCTTTGGCCTTCATCGCTTGTCTGAAGATTTCCCTCTGGAAGGATTTTCATCATGACACAAATCTTCTTGGCGTTCACGCTGTATTCTCCTTCTTTGAGTCTTTGTAAGACCCTTGGGGCACCATTGAGGGAGTTTAATTTTCCAAACAGGCTGGTATTGTTTCCCATTGCTTGTATCTGCACCACCCCTTATGTTTGGATCTCTGGAGAATATTTCTTCATCGGGCACCCTTGCATCAGCCATCTCCTCAAGTTTTTCTTGACAAATACGCTTCCCAAGCCTGTCGTGTACGCTGACCTTGCCCCCAGCCGATCATGCACTGACTCCTTTTCTCTGATCGGCCTACCATAACTTGATGCCCGATCGTCACAACAGGGTTTCTTTTTTGACCGAACGACAGGGTAATACCTATTGCATTCAGGGCAATTATCAGCAGTAGGCAGCTTGATGCCCTCTTCCCAGCAATGAACAAAGAAGGGACACTTCCAGTGGTCCTTATGCCGAAGCCACTCTTGGCGCCTTTCTTCCTCTTGCAACCGATATCGCTCCTCTCGTGATTGCCGATACTCTTGTCTTGGTCGCCTATGCGTGATTATAACACCAGAAGCCCTCTTGTCATTCCTGCTCTCATTGGCCACTCTCTTGCCCTTTCTGTCATTGGCAAACTTCTTCACATCGCGCTCAGCTACCTGATGGTCTGGATCCACCGATGCATTCTTCCTGGCAGCTTCCGATGTTAACACTTTAGTTTTTTCAGTAGTTTCCACCATGTTATTTGGAAACGGATGCTGGTCAATCTTCATCGGCTTCTGGGCTTTAGTATTTCCAAACGTGATTCGCCCAGATTCAATTTCTGATTGCAACTGCTGCCTAAAGACTTTGCAATCATTGGTGTTGTGGGAAGTTGCATTATGCCACTTGCAATACCTGATCCTTCTGAGCTCTTCGGCCGATGGAATTACCCGGTTAGGCGCCAACTTGATCCGCCCTTCTTGAAGCAATAGATCAAACATCCTATCGGCCTTGGTAATGTTAAAGGTGAACCTCTCAGCTTCCTTCTGGCCAAACGGATAGGATACCGACTTCTTGTCCTTAACCCATTCAGCAGCGTCAATGCTCAACTCTTCATCTGACTCAGAATCCTCTTCTTGCCCAATGAAGGCCACCTTCTTGTTCCAAGTCTTCCTGGGCTCAAAAGTTTTAACGTCATGATCGGCAATCCTCTGCACCAGATGACTTAGGCTTTTAAATTCTCGAGATGCATACTTATCTTTGATATGCGGCAGTAGTCCCTGGAAAGCTAAATCTGCCAGTTGCCGATCATCAAGTACCAGACTGTAGCACTTGTTCTTTGCGTCCCGCAGCCTCTGAACAAAGCTTTCTACCGATTCATCATTACGCTGCTTCAGCTTGACTAAATCGGTAAGCTTCTTCTCATGCACGCCAGCGAAGAAGTATTTATGAAACTGCCTCTCCAGATCGGCCCATGTGATTATAGTGTTCGGAGGCAGTGAAATGAACCACGTAAATGCCGATCCAGACAATGATGATGAGAACAATCTCACCCTTAGTTCTTCTTTGCTGGCAGCTTCTCCACACTGGATAATGAAGCGGTTGACGTGCTCCATCGTTGACGTGTCATCTTGGCCAGAGAACTTGGTAAAATTCGGCACCTTGTATTGATTTGAAAGAGGGATTAAATCGTATCCCGGAGGGTATGACGTCCGATAAGAGTATGTGTTAACCTTGGGTTTAATGCCGAATTGTTCCTTCATCACTTCGGCAATCTTATGGACCCAGTACGCATCCTGTTCTTGCCAACTCATTGGTTGGACGTTGACCGGCGGAGCCGGCTGATGCGCCCCTTCGAGTCTTGGTGGCAAAGTGCTTGAAGTAATTGGTGCATGTGCAGTACTAGTCATCTGAACATTATGCATCGGCTGATTGGCCGATGGGTAGCTTTGCACACTCACTGGATTATACTGTGACATTACATTCATCGGTTGCTGTAGCGATGCTCCACCTTGAGCGTTTGCCAAGTATTGATACCCGGGTTGTACCACCTGATGTTGAATTGGTAGTGGAGCAGTCCAACTAGGAATGTAAGTCATCGGCATATAATTCACCGATGGCTGATAGCTAACTAGAGCGTGTTGCTCCTGTATTCTGGAGCAATCAATAATTAGACTACCTTGAGGCCTTGGTACTCCAGCTTGAGGGTTTGCCACAACCATAGGCTGACTCGTATTTGCAAGACCCTGCTGCATCGGTAAAGAACTTGCCGATGGTGGCATTAGAGGCATTTTAGGCATCTCCACCTGAAGCTCTTCTGACGGCAATTGCATACTTGGAGCAGATGTAGCATAATGCATCATAAGATTCATCGGTTGCGAAGACATTGCCGATGCCATAGGACCGCTCCATGCTGTACTGTTACCCTGGATTAGATTGGAATCAACAGATGGATTTGGAGGCATACCGTATCCCCACCAGTTGACGGGAGTTGGCTGACTCTTAGCTGCGGGTCCTGACATTGCCGATGCCACCAGATCTATATTCAATGGAGTGACGCTTGCAGGGCTCGATCTTGGTTGTGTAGCCACATCGGCAGACGGATCCACAGGAGTGGAAGACGTCATTGGAGCTGTCGATGGGTTTATAGATGTCGATCCAGGTTGATGATACGCTGGACCAACATACTGAGGTTCCTGTCCTTCTTTGAAAGATTGCATAACAACATTGTACACAATATTGGACATCACATTGGAGTGGTTGATTAACGCATGATTCAATGCAGAATTAACCATCTCTTATAATTTACCAGGATTGGCATTGAATGTGACCTGCCGCGGCAACGGCAGATCTTGCTTCTGGATGGCTTTGCCGCTCCTGCTTAGGCTGAAGGACTTCGGATATAATTGCTTGTACTCCTCCATAGCCCGCTCCATAGCCTGTTTTTGATCGTCTTTCAGATCAGCCTCGGAGACTTCGATGACGTTCCTCGGATTGACGTTGGTATGATCACCCATAGCAGATGTATAATTGGTCCCATCGGGTGTGCCAAAAGAGGTGTTGACACAAAAAGCGTCAGGATCTGCGAACACCTCGGGCTTATACCCGAATTCGATATCCAAAGGCGTGCCAGTCGATTTGACCAGTTAATCGACAAGGACGATAACTAGAACAAGATCTGAACGAGACAACGGCGATGCGCCCGGATGTCAAGGCTCAAATTTGATTAGGATAACTAGAACAATAGCAGAACGAGACGACAACGATGCGCCCGGACGTCAAAGCTCTGATTTCTCAAGACACGGAACTTGCAAGGGTTGACGGAGGTCGATGAGATGCAGCCCGTCGAAACCTGAAGAACTCGTAGATAAACTAAACCTAATGCGGTAAAGGTAAATTACTGGTAAAGTAGATAAAAAGGTAATTGATTTGTTTGATATGCTTGGATATCTTTTTCATGTGGCCCTTGGACACATATTTATACTCCCGTATGGGGAGTTGTACATGGATATGACTCATACCTTCCTAAACAAACACTCTATTCTTAGGGAAATAACTGACTCGCGCAGGAGTCGGACCCAAATAATAATAATCTTTTCCTAAACAGACTCTTCTATTATTAAGGAAATAAAACGACTCGTACAAGAGTTGGACTCAAACTTCTATAACAATACTGGTATAAGATCACTAGTTTCTTTACATCTTCTCCTCGATGAAACTTTCCATCGACACATCCTTCCAATCCGCAACTTCCTTTTAGCACCATCGGCAACTGTATGCTCACGTTAGCCATGTCATCCTTCATCGGCAACATCCCTGTATGCTTTGTCATTACATCAATAATGAGCCTCAATTCTCATCGGCAATGTTCTTCCCGTCTCAATCGGCAACAAGTCCCTGTCTTTATCAGCAACACTCTTGTCTTTATCGGCAATCTGACTTGTAATATCGCAATGCCGATAAGGAACGACAACTAGCCTTTTGCCGATCGGCACAATCTTTAGATCATATTGACACGTGCCAAAAAACGGTGTCAACACTCCCTGACCGTGGATTAGCTGTTCAGCAAGCTCAAGTCCTCGGAGATTGACTACCAGACCCGGGCCAAGCTTGAGAACCCGTCGAACCCATCCATGGCGTTGGTTTCCGGCCCTGACGGTATGTCTTCTTCTTCCTCTAACCCTTCACACTCTTTATTCGCTTTGTCTTTGATGTTTGTGAAAGAGGAACAAGTGGAGGCTCTTGGAGATGATGAGCTGGCTTTGGTCATCTCTAGGTTCTCGCGGTTTCTCAACAACCGCTTGAACCGACGACGTGGTGGCTCGGCCAAGGGGTTCTACCATTGCGGTTTCTCAACAAACTGCCCCAAGAAAGCTGCGGGCGACTTCACCAAGCGCAAGGACAAGCTGGAGCACCGCTTCGAGGATAAGCACATGGCCAAGGGCGGCCACAACCGGAGATCCTCGAAGAAGGTGATCGAAAAGGTGAAGGCCAAGCACCGAGCTTTCTTCGCCTCCCTCAGCGACATCAAGTGCTCCACCGACGGAGGCTCTTCTTCAAGCGACGATGATGAGTCGAAGGGAAAGGTTGAGGACAAGCTCAACGACCTCTGCTTCTACACCGACGCCAAACACGGTGGCTTCTGCACCATGGCGATTGGAGCTGGTGAGGTCGGCGAGCACAAGGACGACTCCGACGCCGACTCCGACACACCCGAGGTATCACCCACCAACGAGTCTCTCTCTTCCGAGTTTGAGTCCTTGAATGCTACCTTCATGAGTCAGGATGTTGTGCTCAAGCGTGTGATTAGAGAGAGGATGTTGGCCAAGTATCTGAAAACGCTAGATGAGCTCGAGTTTGCTAAGGCGTTAGTGGTGGTTACCGAGGAGGTAGAGTGCGATGCTTGTGCCATCCACATGTCTGATCTTGTCACTATCCAGGACAGGTATGGCACTCTAATTGAGGACATCAGTAAGGTGAAAGCTAGGCCTAGCTTACTTGGTGCGTGCAAGTCTTGTGAAGGCTTGCGTTATGAGCTAGCATAGAAGGAGAGTAGGATTGCAGTGCTAGAGAAGGTCAACTCAGATAGCACTAGAGAGTCGGATTGTGTTGAGGCTTTGGAGCTTGAGATCGCAACGTGCCAACATGACAAGGCGCGTACCGAGGAGGATAACACGCACCTCCGGTCCATCTTAGCTTGGGTGTCTGGCAGAGAGCCGCAGCTGGGGATGTTGTACAACAAATTCAGGCGGGCTGGCAACACGAGAATATGCTTTGCTGTAGGTGGGAAGGGTGATAACACTTTTGGCAAGATCGGTGAGTGCAGTGGGTTGAGCGAGAGTGAGAAACCCACCACAACTCCCAAGTTCACCAAGTTCACTCCACCTAATCCTACCAACCCCTCTGATTTACCTGTGAGAGATGGTGTGTTTGAAGAGCCACCCAAAACCACTCTACAGAAGCAAGTCTGGATTCCCAAACCGAACCACCTTCGGAACCGACTTGACACTTTGCCCGAAATCTCTAGTGATCCCCCTCCTAAGAAAACTAGAGCCACCCAATCCACCAAGAGAGTGCCTACCAAGAGTGCGGCAAGGTACCATTGTGAGTATTGTGAGCGGGATGGGCACTTGGTTGAGTTTTGCTATAGGAGGAAGAGAGATGAGCGGCGACAGGTTGAGATGAACAACCGGGACATGTACCACCCACCGGTTGGCGTGCGTGAACCGGAAGTTCGGAGGTGCACTACTAGGCCAAGAGGTGCAATGCCTCAAGGTGCTAGGCCTCAGGAGGCGAGGCCACACGGTGGTCGTGCTCGGCGGAGTGCCGGTCGTGACCCATACGACTATGGGCCTCGTGGCGGTGGCTTCACTCCCCACACCTTTAGCGGACCACCTTTTTTCTATGGTGGTGATCGCTATCCCCCTATGGGAAGGGAGATGTTTGGTATGCCTCCTAACCCTTTCTTTGGGCAAATAGGACAACACTGGTATCCTTCTCCATTTACTAACCCCAGTGTTGCGTCGTTTGCTCACCCTATGTCTTGTTATTGATGTAGGAAGGAGGACTGGAGGAGACTTGGCTTGTGGATTACGGATGCTCACGCCATATGACCGGAAGTGCCAAGTGGTTCTCCAGCCTCGACCCCGTGCGCCACACCGAGTACATCACATTTGAGGATAAGAGTAAAGGTAAGGTTGTGTCCCGAGGGTCAATCCGAGTTAATTCGTCTTTTGTTCTCAAGGATGTTGCTTTGGTTGCGAATTTGCATTTTAACCTTCTCTCGGTTTCGCAGCTCCTTGATGACGGTTTTGAAGTGAGCTTTAAGCCTAATCTTTCTCGGATTTTGGACTCGGGGTGAGCTTGTTTGCCAGATTTTGCCCTTCGGGAAGGTTTTTCGTGCGGAGTTTTCTATCTCTTCCGGACCTTCCCGTTGTCTTCTTGCCGGTTCTTCTTCTGATCTTTGGAAGTGGCATAGGAGATTGGGACATTTGAGTTTTGACTTGCTTGCAAGGCTTAGTTCGATGGACCTTATCCAAGGATTGCCAAAGCTAAAGTTCGAGAAGGATTTGGTTTGCCAGCCTTGCAGGCATGGCAAGATGGTTGCTGCTTCCCATCCTCCTGGGACAGAGATTATGACCAAACAACCCGGCGAGCTCTTACACATGGACACAGTTGGTCCAACTTGGGTTAAGTCGGAAGGAGGGAAGTGGTATGTGGTTGTAGTCATTGATGACTACTCGAGATACTCTTGGGTGTTTTTTTGGAGAGTAAGGATGAGGCTTTTATGCATGTGCGTGATCTGATTTTGAGATTGCAAAATGAGATACCTAAGCATGCCATGAGAGCGATTCGCAGTGACAATGGCACAAAATTCAAGAATGCTCAATTTGCATCTCTTTGCTCTTCTTTGGGTCTGGGTCACCAATTTTCCTCTCCTTACACTCCCTAGCAGAATGGTGTTGTGGAGCGCAAGAATCGGACCCTTGTTGAGATGGCTAGGACGATGCTCGATGAGCATAGGACTCCTAGGAGGTATTGGGCCGAAGCGATTAATTTTGCTTGCTATATTTCCAATCGCATTTTTCTCCGAGCTTTCAAGAAGAAGACTTCTTATGAGTTGCGATTTGGGAGACCACCCAAGGTAAGTCACCTACGGGTGTTTGGGTGCAAGTGTTTCATCCTCAAGAAGGGAGGTAAGTTGGACAAGTTTGAGTCATGGTCTTCAGACGGTATATTTCTTGGTTATGCATTACATTCTCATGCTTATCATGTACTTAACCTTGAGACTAACCGAGTGATGGAGACTTGTGAGGTGACTTTCGATGAGACTATGCCTTGTGTTTCGACTTCCTTTGAGCTTGCAGGTGAGGATGACTTGCACACTAGCATCTTTGTGGAGGAGGAGCAGGACGATGCCGATTGGGGTGATCTCGAGCCGACTCCACCGGCTGGCCCAGTCGACCCTGTGACGTCCACTTCGGCTCACGGCCCCGATCCGTCTACTTCCTCTACATGGGGGTTGTTCGAACAACTTCCTCAGTTCGTGCCCGTTGCACCTGAGGAAGCTCCAGCTACTGTCGAGGGGGAGGCGACTTCTTCATGTGCGGCACCGCTACACATTCAACATCGCCACCCTCCTCAGACTATGATCGGCGACATCGACGAGCGCACTACGCCCTGCAGGTCGTATCGTATTTCCCACTTTGCTCATTTGGCTTTTGTCACATCTTTTGAGCCTCGAGATGTTGGACATGCATTGATGGATCCGGATTGGGTTAATGCCATGCATGAGGTGTTGGAAAACTTTGAGCAAAACCGCGTTTGGGTCTTAGTGCCACCACCACCAAATTGCCATCCCATAGGAACCAAGTGGGTTTTCAAAAACAAACAAAGTGAGGACGGGGTGGTAGTGCGAAACAAGGCTAGGTTGCTAGCGCAAGGCTTTTGTCAAAAGGAGGGAATAGATTATGAGGAAACCTTTGCTCCTGTTGCCCGTTTAGAAGCCATTAGAATCCTTTTAGCCTTTGCCGCTTCCAAGGGGTTCAAACTTTTTCAAATGGACGTTAAGAGTGCTTTCTTGAACGGGTACATAGAGGAGGAAGTGTATGTTAGGAAACCTCCCGGTTTCGAAAATCCCAAGTTTCCAAACCATGTTTTTAAACTCCACAAAACTTTGTACGGTTTGAATCAAGCCCCTAGAGCATCGTATGATAGATTGCGAACCTTCTTGCTAGCTAAGGGTTTCAAAATGGTATCGGTAGATAAGACGCTTTTCCTCCTCAAGCAAGGCAAAGACACTCTCCTAGTCCAAATATACGTGGATGATATCATCTTTGGAGGTTCTTCTCATGCTCTTGTTTCCAAGTTTGTAGATATTATGAGCAGGGAGTTTGAGATGAGCATGATGGGCGAGCTAACTTTCTTTCTCGGGTTGCAAATCAAGCAAACCCGAGAGGGGACATTTGTGCACCAAGGCAAGTACACGAAGGACATCCTGAAGAAGTTTAACATGGGCGAGGCAAAGCCCCTCTCGACGCCCATGTCAACTACGACTTCCTTGGATGCGGACGGGGACGGAGAGCCGGTGGATCAGACGGAGTACCGAAGCATGATCGGGTCGCTTTTGTACTTGACGGCGACCCGACCGGACATTCAGTTTGCCGTCTGTTTGTGTGCGCGCTTTCAGGCGTCGCCGCGCACTTCGCACAAGCAGGTGGTGAAGTGCATCATGAGGTACTTACGCTTTACCCCTGAGTTTGGATTGTGGTTTTCGGCCTCCTCCTCTCTTGTGCTTTGTGGCTATTCCGATGCCGATTTTGCCGGTTATTGTCTTGATCGGAAGTCCACGTCGGGGGCTTGTCAGTTTCTTGGGTCTTCTCTCGTGTCTTGGTCTTCTCGCAAATAGTCTGGCATTGCTCAGTCTACCATAGAGGCAGAGTATGTGACTGTGTTGACACAAAAAGCGTCAGATCTGTGAACACCTCGGGCTATTACCCAAAGCTCGATGTCGAGGGCGTGCCAGTCGATTTGACCAATCAATCGACAAGGATGATAACTATGACAAACTGAACGAGACGACAGCGATGCGCCCGGACGTCAAGGCTCAGATTGATCACGGATAACTAGAGCAGAGCTAGACGAGGCAAACAGCGATGCGCCCGGATTGCCAAAGCCTAGAGGTACTCCCACGCGGAACTAGCAAGGATTTTGACGGAGATCAGGGTGATGCAGCCCGTCGAAAGCTTGAAGAACTCGTTAGGCTATAACTAATGCATAATAAAGGTAAATTGCGGTAAAAGTAGGATAAAAAGTAGAATTGGTTTGTTTTTGATTTGATTGATCTTTTCCATAGCCCTCGGGCTCATATTTATACTCCCGCATGGAGAGTTGTACAAAGACACGACACATATCTTTCCTAAAAACAAACTCCTACTTTAAAGGAAACTGACTCGCGCAGGAGCCGGACAACAATATTTATTTCCTAAACAAACACACCTTTTTTAAGGGAAAATAAACGACCCATGCAAGAGCCGGACCCAAACCACTATAATAATACTGGCACAAAACACCAGTTTCCTTATACTTCTTCTCGATGGAAACTCTCCATCGGCAGATTCCTTTAATCTGCACCTTCCTTCTTTGGACCATCGGTAACCTTCAGCTGCCCCCAAGCGCTAAGTTACGCTCATTGGCATCGGCAACACTTTTCCCAATTGGTAGCATCCCCTCGTCGGCAATCGGCAATAAACCCTTGTCGGCAATCGGCAACTATTTTCCATCGGCAATCAGCAACGAGCCCTTATCAGCAATCGGCAACAAGTCTTTATCGGCAGTAAAGGGTCTTCATCGGCAGCAGCTCATCAGCAATCGGCAAGACCGCCAATTAACCCTTGTCGGCAAAGACCATCCAGCTTCCATCGGCAACATACTTGGTCTTCTGTAGCACTCTCCCGTCGACCACATCAACTCATACTTTACCGATGCCGATGGGGAATAGTCACCAGCCAGTCAAGCCTCAGCCCATTTGACACGTGTCGAAAAACGGTGTCAACAGGCTGCCGCTAGCTGTTGTTCTTAGTTGCTTTGGATGATTGCGACTTTGAAGGATTTTGGCTTAGTGCTTACTCGAGTGCCTCTGCTGTGTGATAGCACGAGAGTCATCAGCATAGCCAAAAATCCCGTGCTTCACTCTAAGACCAGGCACATTGATGTTCGTTTTCACTTCTTGAGAGATCACTATGAGAAGGGCGACATTGACCTCCGGCATGTCGAGACCCAAAACCAGCTTGCGGACATCCTCACAAAACCTTTGGATCAAGCTGTGTTTTCTCGCCTTCGGGGTGAGTTGGGTGTTTGCTTTCCTTTTTAGAGGAGGAAAGCTCTTTGTATCATATTTCTTCTTTTGGTTTTTATTTGACCTTTCTTTCTTAGTTTTTCATTGGTGTCAGTTTGCATCTTGCATCTCATTGCATTTGTAACATAGTTCATTTTTAGCTTCATACCTATAGCCGATATAATGAATCTATGCTCTGTTTGAGGTGCTTTATGTGTCTATGGTGTTGCTTAACTTAGACTCTCTTTGATCTTTTGAT
This sequence comes from Microstegium vimineum, assembly GCA_022036555.1. Taxonomy (NCBI): domain Eukaryota; kingdom Viridiplantae; phylum Streptophyta; class Magnoliopsida; order Poales; family Poaceae; genus Microstegium; species Microstegium vimineum. The sequence continues at coordinate 18,926,194 of CM039132.1, read as the reverse complement.
ATGCAATAGAGCTAAGTTAGAAAAGCTTTAAAACTGAATTTAATTCTTTACATCACCTCTGAAATGACACTAGCATGTGTAGGCTTTTGATGATCCCTTTTGGCTGTCTTGTATACAGCTTGTAACTATGACTCTTCATTGTTTCATTCACTTCCATTGAGCACCATGTTTAAACTTTATCTAAAATGAAGTAGCTCCATGAATAGTGAATTGATAAGATCGAGTTGGGTTTGCATTTGTGAGCACTTCACCGTGTGTTCGAGACTGCTTCCCATTTGGGTTGAACTTGAGCAGTGTCGTGTATGACAGAATCCGGTGTGTTAAGCTCCTTGGCTTCGCTCGGTTGATAAGTAGCATCACTTTGCTTACAACCACTCGCATACACTCATAATGTGCCTAAAACTGAATTTTTCTGCAAAACTCTGAAAAATGAAACTCTTTCATTTTGGGTCCTTGGCTTGTTGTATGATCTTTGCTAGGGATAGTTTTACTCGCTATACATGTCTCGGGTACAAAGGTAAGGGGTACCCTAAATGTGTGATAATCTAAAGCTCAACATAGCAACCATTTTTAAGGCAGGATCCGATCAGCCGTTCAAGTCAATGGAGGAAGGCCCATCACGCAAAGGCCTCCCTCACCGGCAACAGTGACCAGTCATGGGCCGACCCATTACTGGAAAAACAGTAGGAGGGATCCCCCTCCACCTCTACCTCAGCTGATGGACAGGGGTCGAACGAACGACCCCTCCGCCTCCGCCTCGACCTCGATTGACGGACAGGGGTCGAACGAACGACCCCTCCGCCTCCGCCTCGGCCTCGACTGACGGACATGGGTCGAACGAACGACCCCTCCGCCTCGACCTCGACTGACGGACAGGGATCGAACGAACGACCCCTCCACCTCCGCCTCGACCTCAACTGACGGACAGGGGTCGAACGAATGACCCCTCCGCCTCGACCTCAACCGACGGACGGGCGTCGAGGGAACGACCCCCCAACATCGACCCCCCGTGACGGACGGGGGGTCGATCGAACGACCCCTGACGGCTACATTCTCCCACCTAACGCCATAGGCGCCCACTACCACAGTCAAATCCATCAACTCGCCGCCCATGCCCGGGACCTCCGTCAACCGTGCGGCCGCTATAGCCACATCGCAGGTACGGAATCCAGAGGGACCCCCTTGAGCCATGAACAGGACAACCCTCGACTGTGTCTTCAGGGATACGACAGGGTCACGCTGGCTCGACCCCCCTCGACCAGGGGGCTCGACCATCGTCTCCAACAACTCCGGCATGGCTCCCGTCCAGTCCATCCTGCGTCAACTGTGGGACTCGTACCCATCTACAGAAGGCCAACCGTACTTCGCCATGCTGTCCGGTGGTGTCTAGTCTGCTATCGCCATGCCCTGAAACACCGAAAGTACAGAAGGAACATGCCGCTACAGCGATCGACGTCTCGTCGCAGGCATGGCGCAAGGACATGTCTCCCATTCCGATACGTACTAGGTTCCTGTAACCCTAAGCCTCCCCTTGGCCTATAAAAGGGGACGCTGGGATAATAGACACAGAGAGACACAGAACTCCACCTCCAAGCCGAGCGGAGGGTCAGATCATTGGACATCCGCCCACACTCGCAACACCACTCCTTACCTGCTTGATCAACATCTCAAGCAATCCACCAACCGATCACCTAGGGTAGCCCTGCTAGTCCTAGGCCTCAGCTCCGGTACCCCCGGGCCAAGGAGGACCAGACGACGGTCCCACCACTCGCGCCTCTCGCCTGCGACCAGGGGGAGGCGTGAATGACGCCGCCGCACTCTTCACCACGCGGATCCTGAGACGCCGGACGCCGCCTCCCCAGCCCCAGCTGGCGACACAGTTCCTCCCTTCGGGAGCCTGTTTGACCCATGCTTGCGGGTCGGGAGTGGGTACCTCGTCGAGCCTGACTTTGGCTTCGCCCAATCGTCATCTCAGAGGGTCCCCGTGGCTTCTCCGACATACTTGTCCGCGCCGCCGCACTCTTCACCACGTGGATCCCGAGATGCCGGACGCCGCCTCCCCGGCCCTAGCTGGCGACACAGTTCCTCCGTTCGGGAGCCTGTTTGACCCATGCTTGCAGATCGGGGGCGGGTACCTCGCTGAGCCTGTCTTTGGCTTTGCCAAATCGTCATCTCAGAGGGTCCCCGTGGCTTCTCCGACATACTTGGTCACGCCGCCGCGCAACCCGCTTCTGCACGGACTTTACAACAGCGCCAGACTCTATTCTGCCTTTGTAAACTCGCAGATACAGACACGTTACGGGCCCCCAGGGAACCTGCTACGTGCAACGATCAACCTCGTCACCACCCCTCCACCGGGTGAGCACCCAAAGCCACGACGAGCCCCGGTCCCAGGCTATCACACCTGGGGCACGGTACGGCGACGGCTGGAGGAGGAGCGCACGAGATCTTTCCCCAACTTCTACCAAGGCTACCCCAATCCGGACTCCCCCGATGAGGATTACGATCCCACGCGGGAGTATTTCCACCTCATCGAGCCGATCCACCTCAGGACGCCCAGATCGCGCAAGTCCGAGAGCTGCTCGCCAAGCTCGAAGAGGAGCGCCTACGACTTCATCAGCTCAAGCATGCCCTCGAGCGAGATCCTCACCAACGCATGGAACATGGAACAACTACGTCGTTTCTATCCTTAGGCCTCGAGGCCTCGTACATTTTCGCATTTATGTACAATTCTCGCATCTCGAGTGAATAGAAAAGTCCACAATCCTAGTGCTTTCATTTTCATTCGTGACTCGAGGTAGATTTTACTCTACCCCTCGACGCCTCTCTTTCTTCTGCCCCTCGGAGCACGCTTAGCGCAAGGTAGGAAACGCGCTCGAGACCCACAAGGGTCGAGGGGTGCCGAGCCGGGAACTCTCCTACGCCCCCGAGCTAAGGTACTCCCACTCGCTCCCCCCCTCGAGGGCCTCAGGCGTGCGTCCAACAACTGCGCCAAAAAGCGGAGCACCAAGGCTGGTAGAAGTAAGAATGGCTCGAGAAATCACCGCTCATGGTCGTAAAGGTAGACTCGACCCTGCTCCCGCAGAGCCGAGCCTCCCTTGGGGGCTAACCGGGAATACCCCTAAAAAAGTCCCCGAAAACCGCTTTTACCCCTAGGGCCTCGAGGCCTTGTACATCTTACGCATTATGTATATTTATCGCATCATGAATGAATAAAATGTTCTCGAAATACATTTCACGTTTGTTCATGACTCTGAGGTAGCCTCGACTCTGCTCCTGCAAAGTCAAGCCTCCCTCAGGGGCTGACAGGGGGGGCCCTCCTATGTCCTGTAAAAACCCAAACGTTTTTTCGATACTCAGCCTTCTCTTTCCACCTTTGCCCCGAGTACGCTTCATGGCTAAGTAAAAAACGCCTCGAACTCCCTAAGGGTCGAGGGCCGTCGAGCCGGGGACTCTCCTATGCCTCAGGGCTATGGTACCCCCACTCGCTCCCCTCTCCAGGGATACGAGCGTGCGTTGAATACTTAGTCCACAAGCAACGACTCAGGCAAAGAGAAATAGAGACAGCTCGAGAAATAAAAACACCCAAATGCATCTCGAATAAAATGCATTAAAGTTAAGAAGCCCAAGGGGCTCGACATCATATTGTCACCAACCTAATCTATTACATGGACCTTCTTGTCCAGATTTGGCTCACAGGCCTCGACTACTCATCGCCATCTCCGTCCGGCGGGGGAAGCACCTCGGCCTCGAACAACTTCGCCAACTCACCGCCGGGCACCTCTGCGGCGTCGATCAGCTCATGGCATCTCGCCATGTTCGCTTCATCGGTCAGCTCCGGGTCGACGACGAAGCCACTGGCAACGACGTCGAAGTCGTAGGAGTACCCCGAGCGGACGACCGCGAGCGCCCGCTTCACGCCTATGTGAAGGGCAGCACGGACGTGCTCCGTCACTCCACGGGTCGCGGCGAAGAGCCGGCGCAAGAGTGAATCTCCACGCACGTCTCCCGCAACCGGCAGCTCCGGCTCAACACCCATGCCGTCGCAGAAGGAGGAGATGGCATCCCCAAGCCTCTCATTCAGGCTCGTCTCCGCCCCGAGGAGGTTCTGAAGACTGGTCAGATCCTCGTGGGCTCAGGCCTTGTCCCCTTCGAGTTCTGCAAGAACAAATAGAAGACTCCATCAAAACCAAAAAGCAGGGGAAGGGGCGAGACCAAGCGAGCTCAATAACACTTCTAAAAAACTCACCTTTGGCGTGTGCTTCCAGGGTGGCGTAGTCTTGCTCAGCCCTCTGAAGTTGGTGGCGGACGTCGACGAGCTCTGCAGCTTGGTCGTTGTTTTTAGCCCAGAGGTCCTCGATGATCTTGCCAGTACTATCGAGGGCCCTCTTCTGGTTAGCCGCCACCTCCCCAAAGCGGCGATCTGGGCTCGAGCCTTCTCCTCCGCGACATCCAGCGCGTCGCGGTCGCGGGAGACGGTGTCAACATCCGCCTGGAGTTCCCGGGCTCGCCCCTCGAGGGAGGTGCGGTCGGTAGCCACCTGCTTCAGGTCAGCCTTGAGCTGCCGGACATGTTCCGCCGCTCGAGCCAGTTCCTCCCTCAGCTGGGTGGACTCCTCGTCTGCCTTACGCTGGGCCTCCCGGGCAGCGTCCCGTTGCTGCTCGACCTCGACAACCTCCTTAAGGGCAGCCTCGGCCCTCGACTGCGCTCGGGAGGCCTCCTCCTGGGTAGCCTTGGCCCCCTCCTATGCGGCGGCCACCTCGACCTTCTCCTGGGTGGCCTCAGCCTCCGCCTTCTCTAGTGAAGCACGGAGGACGGGGAGCTGGCGCCATTGCTCCTGTGTCCGCAGGATGAACTGGGACTTGTCGTGCGACCTCGCCCTCAACGTCTACCAAGGATAAAAAGGAAGGTCACAGCAAACGACAACAAAATAACCAAGGTAAATCAAAAGGGAAAGGACGAAACTTATATTTATTCCTTTGTACAAGTCTTTGGACACGACTCCCACGGCCGCGCGCATCGCGTGGTCGAGCCACGCCCGGAACTCCTCCATGTGCTCCCATTCCCCGTGCTCGGCTTAGTCGTCGAGCTTGAAGAATCTGCGCCCTGGATCTCTGGAGTCGGGCAGCTCGAGCACCTCCTGCCCCCAGAGATCGCTGGAGCGGTCGACCCTCCTCCTCACCTCGTCCATGATGCCCTGACCCATCTCGAGGGTACCTCCGTGGGACATCACCCACTCGGATAGGTTGGGGAAGTCGGTCGCCCCCTCGAGCCGGGCGATCCTCTCCTCGAAGTGGTCTTGGAGGGCCGCCATCGACGCCTCCGGGTCGTCACTTGGAGGTGGAGGGGGCCCCCAGCGTGGGAATAGCCCTGGGCGGTAGAGGAAACTCATGTTAGCCTCCAGCACGGTGGGATCGCCACGGTCTGGCATCACATCTCCTTCCTCCATCACGACCGAGCCAGGGGGCGGACCACCTCGAGCAGACGGCTGCCTTACCTCGACGACAGGCCGAGCAGCCACCTCGGACATCGTCACGTCCGCCGCGCTGCTTCCTTGCAGCACCACAACAGCCCCCTTCGGCTCCGACCGGGGGGTCGTCACCACCACCATCTCCGCCACCATCGCCGTATCCGCCGCGGGCGTCGCCTCGATCTCCTCAGCCCGTCCTCCCTCCTCGGCAGGCTCGGGGAGCAGCGCCGAGGCCCCTTCGATAGGGGTCTCCGCCGACGACGGCACCTCCGGCGCAGCAACAACCGCACCCTCCTCTTCCTGCGCCTTCTCTTCGCGCTCGCGCCGCTGACATGCCTCCCATGATGCGAGGTTCTCGGGCCACCGCATCATCGCTGGTTGCTCCGGCATCTCTTCCTCGCCGGTGGAGGTCAAGTCGACCACCTCCATCTCTACGGCGGCTTGGGGCTCAACCCCCTCAATCACGGCCGTCGTCGACGCCGGCTCCACGCCTTCCGAGGCTGCTGGCGTACCCCCCTCCGACGGGGCGGTGAGCACGGCCTCGACCACCACTCTGGTGGACCCTGTCGATGCGACGGGTTGACCCGCCTCTTCCTCTGCTCGATCCCATTCGGCGGCAGATTGCGCCTACCCGCGCCCTATCGCCTCCCGCGCCTTGGACACCCACACCTCAACCGGGGTGACGGTCGAGGGGGATGGGGCAGCAGGGCTGGCTCCGGCGACCATCTTGGCCGCGACCTCCACCTTCAGCCTCTTGGCCGGGGTGGGGGTTGCGTCCTCCAACGACCTCTTCACCCTGAAAAAGGAACTCATACGCGACGGTAAGCACGAGTCATAACCAATGAAAAATACTCGGGATCGACAGGGAAGCAGCTTACCCCAGCGGAATCACGGGGGTCCGACCAGTGGACCTCGAGCCGCTCGGGGGCTTCTACGAGGCACGTCGGGAGCCACTTCTCCCGCCAGCGCTGGCCGCGGCAGGGGTTGAGGCTACTCCCGGCACCGTATCCTTGGCAGGGGCCAACGATGTCTCCGTCGCCACCGTCCTGGTCTCATCCTAGGTCGACGGGCCTGATGCCCGTGTGCTCGACCGAGTAGGCACCGGGGGCATGCACAACCGACCCCTCAACGGGGTCCGCGACGAACGGCTACGCGTCTGCCGTGACACTTCACCTTGAAGAGCCACGGGACGCTCGTCCCGCGACTCAATTCCGATAGTTGGGGTCGACCTCGACGTCGATCCCTCTCCTCCAATACTGGCGGACGCCCCCTAAAACTTGGGCACCGCTCTTTCTTCCTCGAGATCTTGCTGCAGCTCGGCCTCCTCCTCCTGCTCCGGCTCCTCTTCCTGCATAAGGACGATACCCGTCAGGTCAAAAATGATAGGCCTAACCCGATACTGTCACGTCATGACATCATCTTTAACAACCTCGTCGCTGCTCGACCCCTCATCCTCATCCTCCTCCGAGGGGGATTCCTCCTCGGGAAGGTTGGTCTGCCTCTGCCGTGCCCGGCGTTGTTCACGCTCCTCCTTGTCTCGGGCCTTTTTGCCCTTATCCTTCTTAGCCTTGTCCTTGTCCTTCTTGTCCTGCTCAGCCCGAAGGCGTCTCACCTGGGAGTCGTTCCGCTCCTCCTTCACCGGTGGAAGCGACTCCCGGAAGACAACGTTCCCCTGAGGGAACGCTAGGTGGTTAGGACGCAAGCAAAGGAGACAAACAAGATAGACAAGAGGGCATTGACAGAGAAAGAGGTGTCGTACCAGCTGGACGTGGCCCTGGTCTGGCATCATGGGGACGTTGGCGACGTTCTCCACCTAGAATGCGCCGGCAAAGGAGGCGCGTACTCAGCGGACCACCCTCTCGAGGAGCAGCTCGTCCTCCACGAGGCGACACCCCGTGAGATCCACCCCCAGGCGCATCTTGTCGAGGCGTCGCGGGCGAGCCATCAGCGGCACGACTCGCCGCTGGTGGAACACCGACGCCACAATGGCTGCCGTAAGCCCCGCCTTCTTCAGACGGGCAATCGCTCCAAGCAGGTGGTCAAGACGCTTCTGCTTCTTCTGCTCGACGCCGTACCTCCAGTGGTCGGGCCTCGAGTCGATCGTCCTCCAGGTGTAGGCGGGGAACAGACCGCCGTCGTTCCTCAGGTAGAACCACCCGGAGTGCCATCCTGAGTGGCTCGACGTAAGCTTTGCCGGGATCCAGCAGTCCACCCTCTTGAGGGAGATGCTGCAGCACCCTGCCCTGACCATCCTGCGGCTACCGCTCCTGGCCGAGGCGTGGAACAGGACCACCTCGAACAGGTGGAGCCACAACTCCCAATGTGGCTCCATCCCCAGGTATCCTTCACACACGGCGGTGAAGACCGCTGCGTGGCAGACGTCGTTGGGGTAGAGGTGTTGGAGCTCCACGCCGTAGTGGTAAAGGATCCCGCGTAGAAGACGGTTGAGGGGGATCCCAGCCCCGCCCGGTGGAAAGCTTCGAAGCTGACCAAGTAACCCTCCGGCGGGTTGGGCTCAGCGTCCTCCCTCGGCGGCGCTATCCACTCCGGCCGGTCCGCGGAGGTGATAGGCCGGAGAAGGCCGCTCTCCACCAAATCTCCCAAACGCCCCACCATCGCCGACGATGGAAGCCAGGCGTCAGGGCCACGCAAGCTGTAGCCGGCCATGGGAGCAGGGAAGCGGATGCGCTCGGATGCGGGGGTGGAAGGTATGTTGCCAATCTCTCCTCTCCCTACACTCGCGTGCGCAGAGATCCGGCTCGGTGGGCGACGAAGGCAATGGCGAGAAGAAGGAGGCAGTGAAGGCAATGGCAAGCGTGAGGGAGCTGGCTCCCCACCCTAAGTATTTATAACCGGAAGCCCAACGGGCGGATCCGACGAAAAGGCAAGTAAGTCTCCGCACTTAATGCGCCTACCTACCACCCCCTCGTATTCCATAAAATAAGGCGCACCCATCACGTCATCGGGCTCCGCGCCGCACTCCACGCCGCATCCTACGCCCGCTACGGCTGCAGTCGAACGGACATCTTCTAAAAAGGCGTGCCTACGGCGGGCAACGTGCAACAGTGGGCGTTATCTTCGGAGGTAAGCAACGGACGTCGCCCGTCCATCAAAATCTCGAGGGAGCGAAAGCTGGCCCTCGAACAGGGTTCGACAGCTGCCCTCGAGTACCTGAGGTGAGGAGGACCCAGGGTTATGGACTCCGGTCCACCCCCAAATTTCGAGGGGGCGAAGGCTGGCCCCACGAACAGGGTTCCACAGCCGCCCTCGAGTACTCGAGTCAGGGATGACCTAGGGGGGCGGCGCGAGCCCCTAGCTCGAGAATGAACTCTCGAGGCCCCCCGGGACATATCCGAGGCATAACCAGGGAATACCCATGGATCCCTATGACGGGAGGCATCGAGCCACCAACTCCCATCGAACGGAGTTAGCACCTAGGTAATCCACGCGGTCTTGCTTAATGAGAACGCCTCAGGGATTCTATCGACCCCTATCGAATGGGGCACGAGTTCTCACTTGGATTTCTACCTGTTACCCTTTACCAGCTCACAGAGGACTTCGAGGCTTGTCCTAACGAGGATAGCCTGATGCTCTTCGCCCCACAATCTGAGCGCAAGGATCCGTGGGAAGGACGCTAGGAGGTGGTGAAAGCCCAGCCACACGAGACTCGAGGGCCAGACTACGCACGACACCCCTCGACGAAAGAGGGTTGAAAACATTCGTAGCCTGGCAGACAGAGTTGACCCCTCGATAGGGAACTATGACTCCAGCTTAACGCTCGAGGGAGCAAAGGCTAGCCATCGAAAGGGTTTCGACAGCCGCCCTCGAGCACCCCCTTCCCAAGGAAGTGAAACGCTCGTAGCTTGGCGAACATAATTGACCGCTCGATAGGGCGCTATGTCTCCAGTTAATCCTAACTCCCCTCGATAGAACACACGTCAAAAACCCAGAGGAGTTCTTAATCACTCCTCTGGGGCCTCGGGGGCTAACCCCGCGGGGTGCGCTCGTGCGCACCCTGCGGAGAATCAGACCTCGTACTAACCCTGCAGATCATCAGCAAAAACCTCTATGCGGATTTTCCTTATCCACATCGAGGCTCGGGGGCTATTGTCGGGTACAAAGGTAAGGGGTACCCTAAATGTGTGATAATCTAAAGCTCAACATAGCAACCATTTTTAAGGCAGGATCCGATCAGCCGTTCAAGCCAATGGAGGAAGGCCCATCACGCAAAGGCCTCCCTCACCGGCAATAGTGACTAGTCATGGGCCGGACCATTACTGGAAAAACAGTAGGAGGGATCCCCCTCCGCCTCTACCTCGACTGACGGACAGGGGTCGAACGAATGACCCCTCCCCCTCTGCCTCGACCTCGACTGACGGACAGGGGTCGAACTAATGACCCCTCCACCTCCGCCTCGACCTCGACTGACGGACAGGGGTCGATTGAACGACCCCTCCGCCTCGACCTCGACTGACGGACAGGGGTCGAACGAACGACCTCTCCGCCTCCGCCTCGACCTCAACTGACGGACAGGGGTCGAACGAACGACCCCTCCGCCTCGACCTCAACCGACGGACGGGGGTCGAGGGAACGACCCCCCAACCTTGACCCCCCGTGACGGACGGGGGGTCGATCGAATGACCCCTGAGAAAGAAGCTCGATCGACTTACCTGCTCCCGGTATGGGGTAAAGGGGATCCAATGCACCTACCTGCTCCCGGTATGGGGTAAAGGGGATCCAATGAACCTACCTGCCCTCGCCTAACGCCATGGGCGCCCACTACCATAGTCAAATCTATCAACTCGCCACCCATGCCCGAGACCTCCGTCAACCGTGCGGCCGCTGTAGCCACATCGCAGGTACGGAATCCAGAGGGACCCCCTCGAGCCATGAACAGGACAACCCTCGACTGTGTCTTCAGGGATACAACAGGGTCACGCTGGCTCGACCCCCCTCGACCAGGGGGCTCGACCATCGTCTCCAACAACTCCGGCATGGCTCCCGTCCACTCCATCCTGCGTCAACTGTGGGACTCGTACCCATCTACAGAAGGCCAACCGTACTTCGCCATGCTGTCCGGCGGTGTCTAGTCTGCTATCGCCATGCCCTGAAACACCGGAAGTACAGAAGGAACATGCCACTACAGCGATCGATGTCTCGTCGCAGGCATGGCGCACGGACATGTCTCCCATTCCGATACGTACTAGGTTCCTGTAACCCTAAGCCTCCCCTTGGCCTATAAAAGGGGACGCTGGGATAATAGACACAGAGAGACACAGAACTCCACCTCCAAGCCGAGCGGAGGGTCAGATCATCGGACATCCGCCCACACTCGCAACACCACTCCTTACCTGCTTGATCAACATCTCAAGCAATCCACCAACCGACCACCTAGGGTAGCCCTGCTAGTCTAGGCCTCAGCTCATCCTGAGCACCCCCCGTGTAAACCAACTTGTACCCCCCCTGTACGAGCACTTCGGTGCAAGATAATACAATCGATCCTCCCCCACTGGACGTAGGGCATTCTTTGCCCGAACCAGGATAAATATTGTGTTCTTCTTGCATCACGTCTGGGAGAGGGAGCACGCAATATACAAATTTACTAGTTGGTGGTCTTGACCCCCTGGGTCAAAACACCGACAACATGGGACAATTTTTGAGGTTGAACTTATATTGTATGCCATGTTTATCTGTCTTTAGGAGGTGATACCCTTTCTCTGCTCACACATGTAAACTTCTCTAAACTAGCTTCTAGAGTGATCATTAGCTCAACTTGAGTCTTTGTTGGGCACGTAGAGCTTTTCCTATTCTCACAGGATCACATCACTTAGGGCATCCTTTCATTGTTTTAGCTCTATGTATGAAGCTTTTGCACTCATTTTGCATTTCATGGCATGTGTGGCCTTTTCTTGAGTTTTAAGCTTTGATGAGCTACATGTGTCAACAAGGGGGAGAGTTGTGCATTTCACTCTAGTGGGGAGAAAGCATGCATTTTGTACCTTCCTTAGTCAAGGGGGAGAGATATGTGGTCAAGGGGGAGAAAATGTGCACTTTGTGAAAATCTTGCATTTTTGGCACTTTTCACCCATTCTTGGTATCTTGAGTATTCTTTTGCCTAGGGCGAGTTTTGCTAGATGTGTTGAGCTTTTGCCTATTCTGGAGGGTCTAGCTTGTGTTGTTGACTCTGACAGGTTTTGATTGGCTTCTTGAGTTGTATGTGCTTTAATTGGTATCTTGAAGAGTTTCTTGCCGTAAGGCGTTTGGTATCTTTGGCTTGCTAGCGGTGTTGAGCCCGTTTCTTCCTCTTGTTGAGGGCTAGCTTTGTTTTGCTTGGTTGTGTCGTGCCATTGCCCATGTCTTTGGGAACCAAGTTTTGGATGCGATTTGCTTCTCTCAAGTGACCCCGTTTTGGCTTTCTTAGCTTTTGGTCATTTGGAGAGCTTTACCTTGTGGCTCAAATCTGAAATGCACTTGTGTTGACAATGCACTCATCAAGGGGGAGATTGCGAACACATGGTTGATATGTGCACATGATGTTCAGTTTTGTGATGGGTGATTGATCAACACTTGGGCGTTTCAGGTTGAGCGGTTTATACTAATCCTTGCGAAAGCATGCGTGTGCCTGTCTATCGGCTTGTGGTGTGCAGGTGCTATGTCCGGAGACAGTGGTCAATGGCGTGGAGAGGGTCGAGTAGAGGCTTGCCGTGCCGATGGACTGAGAACGGTGAAGGGCGGAAGCGAGGCTCGGACCGAGGGACCATGGGCGCCGGCGGACTAGCTGTGGTGGCTAGTACTTGGCACCGGTGAGCGCGAGAAGACATGGAGGTAGACCGAGTTGACCGAGTCAAGACGGCGGACGAGCGAGAGGCTCACGGGACTTGGAGTCCGACCGGGCGAGGACACAGTGGCTCGAGTGGAGCGGTTTGGTGGTTTGGGCCGCAAAACCACTGGTGGACGGTTTTCGAGTTTGGGCCTCAAAACTCAGGGTTCGGTAGTTGAGCCCAAAGCTACCGGTGGCGGGTTTCGCGGGTTTGGGCCTCAAAACCCGGGCGGAGCTTCCGAGGAAGCGGGGATGACACGTGGCGGAATCTTGGAGGTTGTGTCGAGGCGACGACAACTTCTGGCAGGAAGCGGGGCCGTCCATTCAAAATTGCGAAGATATTTTCCGGAGCTTGGACTGTAATGCTTAGGCTAGGTAGTTCACTCAGTGTATCTAGGAAGGTCTTTGGGAAATAGCCAAAGACCGATAAGTAGGGGGTGAAGGGGTATCCCTCCTCCCACCTCTTGAACCCTAATCATTTGCACCACCTCTCTCTCTACCCTCTCTCTAGTTCATGAGGTCCCTAGGTTGATCTCTCCAACCTTTATAAGGATTTGCACTCGGTTTTTTGGTGGGAATCGGAGGCCTTACCCTCTGTAAGCCATGGTGGCTTTGATTTTGTGATTGTGTCTCTTTTGCTTGTGTTCTTTGCTAATCGCGTTTTGCTTCTCTCTAATCCTCTAAGTTCTTGAGATGAGTTCTTCCGATTGAGAGCAAGTTTTGTGATTCTGTTTGAACCAAGTTGTGCGGGATCACGAATAGAACATTTGCACCAAAGGGTTTTGCCCCAAACATCATGAGCACTTAGATCGGGCAATTTCTATCTCGTGTTCTTCATTTTGGAGTTTTCCCGAAATCTTTTTACGCACGTTGATTCTCTCCAGATTGAGCGATGATTTCTTCGGGATAGCTCCTCCATAGCCTTCGGATCATGCCCACAAAATTTGGTGGCTATTGGTGAAGTTTTGGTGAAGATTTGGGAAGATTTGGGGAAGAGACGATTCAAAATCGCCCCCAAATCACCTCTGATCCGCGACTAGCGGACTGTCCGCGCCCTAGTGGCGGACTGTCCGACGATCGGGATTGAGGCAAGTCTGCTCAGCCTTTTTCGGCTTTGCCCACGGACTGTCCGAGGTTTTTCGCGGGCTGTTCGCCGTTGAAATCCGTTGAAACACACAGTTTCTGGTCTTGCTGTTCGTGGTTTTTTGTTTTTCCAGCGGACAGTCCGAGCTTCATCCGCGGACAGTCCGCCGCTCGTCAGAATCAGGCTGCGGACAGTCCGAGCCCTCGTCAACGGACGGTCCGCAAAAACTGCTTCATTGTTTTTCCCCGTTTCTCTCTCGTCCGGACTCCGAATCAAGTTCCGTTTGTTGCGTTGGATTCGTATTCACATAAGGAACATGATGATGTGCTTTTGAGACCAGTTCTCATAGCTATTTTTGGGTGTGCCCTTGCCTCTCTTCTCTAGAGGTTGACAACACCTCCTTGGGGTCACGTTTCGAGTTCGTGGTTTCTATCGTTCGTCAACTTCTTCCGACTGCTCCGCTGCACCTTTAGGGCTCTTCCTAACGTGTCCACTCACATGTTGGGTCGTGTGCGTGTCCTCTCTCTCTAGGTTGAGTTTTGGGCATGATTTTGGGACAAGGGCCGAGTGTTGAAGTTGATTTTGAATTGGCTCCCATTCACCCCCTCTGGTCGTCGTTCTCGGTCCTTTAATCTCCACTCAACAGAATCATGGTTTAGGAGCCTATTCAAGAGCATATCTATATCGACACCCCACCTTCACATCCGCCAAAAAAATAACTGTGGGGTGACAAAAAAACATTATGACCTCATAAGACTTAACTTTTAGAAAATCACAACTCTTTAATATATGACATTGTATGAAGATGAATTTTATATAAAAATTATAGATCTTGATGAGATATACAACTTTATAGTTTTAAATGTTTTCATTTAAGGACATTAAGATGCTCTAAAAAATAATATAAAATGTTATCACCATAATAATCGTGTACTAAAGCTTGGCGCATTAAAAAATAATATATTTTGATGAAGTCAAATAAAAACACTTTTATATCAAAGTTGCTCTCAATCACTCTCGAAATTAGAAAACTGATTTTAAAATGAGTCGAGGGCCATATTTTTTTTCAGTTTTGATAATTAGAGGGTGTCTGTTGCCTAGTTTTGTAGTTGAAGATTGAAAATCGAACTTCAATAAACTACTAAAGAATCAGGTATCACTACCGACCCATCACTTTTGGTTTTGTTTGGGCCGGCGGTGATGCCGCTTCACTGCCGGTTCAAGCTCTGACAGGCCCCGAATGACTGGGGGCAGCGGCACAACCAGCAGTGAAACTCATCATTACTGTCGGTTCGTGGCTTGAACCGGTAGTGATGCCTCTCTGCCTTATCACTGCCGGTTCAAGCCACGAACCGGCAGTGATAATGAGTTTCACGGCCGGTTCGTGGCTAGAACCGGCAGTGATGTGTCTAGGTTATTATTTAAGCAGGTACTGGTGCGCTCCGAAATGTTCAGACGCGTGCCAGTGCCACCGGAATCATAGATGGATAGATAGATAGAGAGAGATAGAAATATAATCTTAGTATATAAGTTCTTTAACATAGATGCTTCATGAAATATAATCTGAGCATATGTGATTTAATATATAGATGGCTGGACGTCGTAATCTCCCACCACCGGAAGAAATTGGTTGGAATGGTTATTGTACTTGGATGGGTTTCGATCCGGTATTGACAATAGTACCGCAGAATCATCCAAGCATAGTAAGTTAATCAATATATTTTTCATATGTACAAAACTAGATCATCCAAGTTAATTAACATGTCTTATATGTACTTTAGATGATTGATCCAATTGTTTGGCTTAAAGGAACACTCGCCTATTTCGGGGTGCACAATGTGGATGTTCAGCTTTATCGTCTAGATAATGGTCCAGAATTCCAATGTCGTATCGTTAGGATGGGTCATGGTAGTGGTCGTGGTCGTTGTAGTGGTCGTGGCCGCGGTAGGGTTGGCGGTCGCAATGCGTTACAAATCTTAGAGGTGGGAATACAGGCGACCCAACGAGGTGTTGCTATTAAGTATGTTGTCTTTGCTTGTACAACTACGCTCTCAAGAAATGGGATCACACTTCCTACTATGTCCTCGGTGAAGATTTAAGCTATTAATCATAACATTTATCATCATCTTTCGGGGGTTCAATGCACAAATGGCTCAGAACTCATCAATGGTAACTCTAAGACTCATAGCTTATACCTAGATTTGTTCTTGTATATTGTCAATATTGCTCTTATAATTAACACTACCTTGTGTTAATACTTATAGGTAGAGGAGTATGACATGACCAACGCAGGGTGTAGTTTTGAAGCCATTCTGAACGAAGTAATGGATGCATTGAGTTGTGACTGGCAATATGCTGATGAAGAGCCAACACTAACTACTGCAGGATTTCAAGCAAAGTTGGTTGCGACTAAGAAGAGAGACCCACAAACTACTCGACCACCGTTAAGTGTTGTTAGTACACCATGTGCTCGTAGTTATAAAGCAATGGAGAGTGTACTATTTCATACGTTTTTTCTTGGCTATTAGTGGCTATATCTGTTTGGCGATGGTGCTGCTAAACCCTTCAGACGGAGATTTTTAGAACACTGATGATATGGTTACTAATAGTATTGCTATTGCTACTGAAAGCAAATCTAGGTGAGATGTATACATGATCTAGCAAGTTAAATAATACCTCGCACCGGGCTGAGACTCTCCATTACAACTATTCAAGCAACAACAACTGACAGACAATAACTCTGCAACTTTAAAAACTAATAAGGCCTTTCCTGTTTACTTATTTGCCCCTACACCTACGCTGGAAAATCAAAAACGACCCTTTGAAAATTTCCATATCACTATATCAATGTTAAGATGAACCCAGTCTTCTGGCGCTATATGTCTTTCTGGAAGAAGACAGTAAGATGTTAAGCCATATGGCTTTTGAATACTTTTGCCACTAACATGCAGGCAATCAATAGTTGTTGCAGGATGAATTTGTCACAGATACACAGTTATACACAATAATAGTAAATTGTTACTCAACAACTTGCGGCCATTTTTGTCAAAACAAACAATAATAGTTTCACAAAACATGATCTTTCAAACCATATTTGAGTCCCAACACTACACAGTACACAGGACATGACATTTCAAGAAGAAAAGTAGTACCAAAAGCACATAGCTCACCATAAATAGGAATGCACAAATGTAACTCTCTCCACGGACAAGCTATGATTGTTGTTATTTGTTTTGCTTATGACAATAATTTTTCATTTTGTCATTGCAGCAACATGAAAAACAGTGTATAATTAAATTCTAATTGCAGCTTATTATTAAAAAAATATACTAGTGACATTGTTCCTAGGTGACATGGGACAATAATCCTGCTGTCTCCCTGTTCAGCTGCTCTTTCTTCTGTTGCATAGAAAACTAGCGATTACAAAATGAAGCATCAGTCATATAAAAAAAACAAATAAAGTTAGCCTCTACAGTCATCACATTCTGTGACCTTTCCGAGTCCACCGAAATACATAGGTAGCACCCACAAAGACAGGACACGACAGAAATTGAGGACGAATTGCAGATGTGTTGTTATTTAATTCAGAAACATGTGTCAAGAATTTAGAAACGTCAAATATCTAGAGATCTGTAAGATCTAGCAACAAATTAAATTAGTCCACTGGTGAATTAGGCAGATGCAGATTTTCATCTCTGTGAGATGTTTTGCCTCATCTCGCATTTAGATTTTTACCTTCTAGCCCTGTGCAAAAAGGCATTTTCATATAGCGATAATTTCTGTGAATTAAACTTGTCAAGCACTGGAATATGATATGATCTAACAATTATTTTAGTTTGCTCCTCGACTCCATTCCCTGGAGTGAGGGATTTGAGCAGGGGCCATGCCACCCCACAAGACAGTAGAATTTGTACTGTAAAATCCAAACAAGATAGTACTAGAGACAGGCAAATTAATGAAACATGTGCCTAGACATGTTATTGGGAAAAACTTTGTATAATTGAGCGCTCCATCAGATTTTATTGTGTGATAGCACTGTCTTAAGTGCTGAGATTATATGACACTTTTTTAACATTTGCATGATGCGGTCGGATACTCTGATGTGCCATAACTTGTATAGAGACAGGACAATTTCAGGCAGGCGCTTGCATATCTGGAAAACGTCCAAAGTCACATGTTGAGGTGATCAACATAGTCATGATCCCGAGCATTCTTGTGCAAAAAGATCAATGAGTGAACCACAGCAAAAACGGGCAGTATTAGCTCAAGGTTCTGAAAATGCTTCAGTTTCTAAGATGGGCACTCCCTTATCTGCTTTGGAAAATTCTCTAACAAGCATCTGCCCTCCAAATTCTTGTTCCCCACTCTACTGTAAGGGTAACCTCTGTGCTTTTTCACTATATAATAATGGGTGGTTGTTCAGTGATAATGACTTCGTTTAGCTATCCATGTCCAGGACACTCAACACACCCAAAAACTGTTGCGTCTGACAACGTGAGTCCACTGCATTATGTCTCTTTTGGAAAGTTAATGATGAAGACATCGTGCACGCTAGACACGCCTACGCCATCGTCTTTCCCATGCTGCAACTCATCTCCAACTCAGCTGCCACGTCGACTTCGAGTCTGTTTCGGAGTCCAGAACCAGCAAGGAGTAAAACGGACGCCCAGGACGCATCCGGACTCCGTTTTCGACGATCCACCCACAGATGGAAAGATAATTTCATAAGGAAACCAATGACGTTGGTTTGAGGTCCAAATTCATTCTGAGTCATTGGGAAACGTCCAAAACAATTCAGTGTCCAGAATCTGTTCCGGTGCTGCGTCACTGTTTTTGGTCCGTTGGGCCATGTATCGTCATTGAGCCCATTAGGGGGCGCGTCCAGGGGTGGCGACGACCCTTAGACCTATATAACCAGCCGCCACCGCTCTCGTTAGGTTTCGGGTTTTGTTTTAGAGTTTAGTTTTCCATCGAGAAACTGAATCGTTCATTGTAACTGTGATGACAAATCCTTTTACAGTGATCCAGGGCCCTGTTCTTGATCTCCTCCACTGTGTCGATTAGTCCTTTGGAACCGAGTTCTTGAACCCTCTATTGTTATTCGCATCAATCATATTTGCAATTTCAAATTACGTGTTTATACCTTCTTGCTTGTGTTCTTCGATTCGCTTGCAGGAAAAGCCTTTTTGGCGATGTCAATCTGTTGACACCGTTTTTCGACACGTGTCAAATGGACTGAGGCTTGACTGGTCAGTCGCCGTTCTCCATCGGCATCGGGAAAGTTTTGAGCCGATATTGCCGATGGGAGAGCGCTGCGGGAAGACTAAGTGCGTTACCGATGGAGGCTGGATAATCTTTGCCGACAAAGGTTAATTGGTGAAGTCTTGCTGGAGCTGATTGCCGATGAAGAGTCATTGCCGATAGCCGATGAAGAGTCATTGCTAATTGCCGATGAGGGGTCATTGCTGTTTGCCGATGAAGAGTCATTGCTGGTTGCCGATGAGGGGTCATTGCCGGTTGTCGATTGGGGATGGTTGGTGAGTTACCAGCACAAGGTCGCTAATCGGAAATGTTGCCGATTGCCGATCAGGAAAGTGTTGCCGATGCCGATGGGCGTAACTTAGCGCTTGATGGCAGCAGAAGGTTACCAGTGGTCAAAAAAAGGAAGGTGCGGATTAAAGGGATCTGCCGATGGAAAGCTTCCGTCGAGGATAAGTATAAGGAAACTGGTGCTTTGCCAGTATTATTATTATAGTAGTTTGAGTCCGACTCTTGCGTGAGTCGTTTATTTTCCTTTAAAATAGGTGTGTTTGTTTAGGAAATAAATATTGTTATCCGGCTCCTGCGCGAGTCAGTTTCCTTTAAAATAGGAGTTTGCTTTAGGAAGGATATGTGTCGTGTCTTTGTACAACTCTCCATGCGGGAGTATAAATATGTGCCCGAGGGCTATGGAAAATATATACAATCCAATTCAAAACAAACCAATTTTATCTTATTCTACTTTTTATCGTAATTTACCCTTTTACTGCATTAGTTGTAGTTTTCAACGAGTTCTTCAAGCTTTCGACGGGCTGCATCATCCTGATCTCCGTCAAATCCTTGCTAGTTCCGCGTGGGAGTACCTCTGAGCTTTGGCAATCCGGGCGCATCGCTGTTTGCCTCGTTCAGCTCTGCTCTAGTTATCCTTGATCAATCTGAGCCTTAACGTCCGGGCGCATCGCTGTCGTCTTGTTTAGTTTGTTCTAGTTATCATCCTTGTCGATTGATTGGTCAAATCGACTGGCACGCCTCTGGAATACCGAGCTTTGGGTAATAGCCCGAGGTGTTCATAGATCTGACGCTTTTTGTGTCAACACCTCTTTTGGCACGCCCAGTGGGACAGATTATACAGATCTACACATTCGGCATGGCTGATCATGCCGATGTCAACCAGAGGAATGTCATTGAAGTGTCTGAGGCCGATCTGAAAGATGATCAGAAGCAGGCCATGGAGCGGGCTATGGAGGAATACAGACAGCTGTATCTCAAATCCTTCAGCCTCAGCAGGAGTGGCGAAGCAATTCAGAAGCAAGATCCTCGTTGCCACGACAGGTCACGTACGACGCCAACCCTGGTAAGCTACAAGAGATGGTTAATGCCGCTGTAAGTCAAGCTTTGATTAACCACTCCAGCGTGTTGTCCAATACTGTCTACAATGCTGTCGCACAAACATTCAAAGAAGGACATGCACCGCGATATGTCGGTCCAGCGTATCATCAGCCTGGATTGGCATCTACAAGCCCATCGGCGGCCCCAATAGCGTCTTCCACCCCTGTGGAACCGTCTGCCGATGTGGCTACATCACCAAGACCGAACGCTGGCGACACCACCAAGTTCAACGCAGATCCAGCCGCGTCGGCAACTTCAGGGCCAGCCCCCGCTAACTGGTGGGGATACGGTATGCCTCCGAATCTATATGTTGGTTCTAATCTGGTGCAGGGAGACGGTTCAGCCTGGAGGAACTCTACGGCATCGACAGCGCAGTCACAGCCGATGGCTCATATGATGCACAACTCTGCGCCTGTTCCAACCATACAAGTGCCATCAGATGATCTCCAAGTAATCCCCAAGATACCCCTGATGCCACCATCGGCAAGCTCTATGCCGATGCAACACATTATAACCACCGACAGTCAATCTCTGGTGGCGAATTCTCAAGCTCGAGTGCTGGTCCCCCAGGGTAATCTGGTGATCAATTGCTCTAGAATTCAAGAGCCGCATGCTCCGGTCAGCTATCAGCCATCGGCAAGTCATATGCCGATGCTTTATAATCCTGGATGGGTCAACCAGCCACCAGCTCAGCAGCCTGGCGCGCCGATGTATTATTATGGAGGCCCAGCTTACACTCAGAGCGGACCATCGGTACAGCAACCGATGAACGTGACGGTTCAGCCAACTCCGCCAAGTATGCCAAACTATCCATCGGTAAGTCAACCGATGCATAGTGTGCAGATGACTGGTGCTGCGCCCGCGACTACTGCACATCTTCAAGAGGCGCGTCAGCCGACTCCACCAGTCGACAATCAGCCAATGAGTCGGCAAGAGAAGGACGCGTACTGGGTCGGTAAGATTGCCAAAGTCATGAAAGAGCAATTCAGCATCAGACCCAAGGTCAACACATACTCCTATCGGACTCCGTACCCTCCTGCATATGACTTGATTCCTCTTCCAAATCGGTACAAGGTGCCTGACTTTACCAAGTTCTCCGGCCAAGACGACACGTCAACAATGGAGCACATCAACCGCTTCATTATCCAGTGCGGAGAAGCTGCCAGCAGGGAGGAATTAAGGGTGAAATTGTTCTCTTCATCATTGTCCGGATCGGCATTCACATGGTTCATATCGTTGTCTCCAAATTCTATAATTACATGGGCCGATCTGGAGAGGCAATTTCACAAGTACTTCTTTGCTGGTATATATGAGAAGAAGCTTACTGATTTGGTCAAAATGAGGCAACGCAACGACGAATCGGTAGAGAGTTTTGTGCAGAGACTGTGGGACGTGAAGAACAAGTGCTACAGTTTGGTGCTTGATGATCGACAACTAGCAGATTTGGCCTTCCAGGGGTTACTGCCGCACATCAAGGACAAGTACACGTCCCAATAGTTTGAGAGCCTAAGTCACCTGGTGCAGAGGATTGCCGATCAGGATATCAAAGCCTTTGAGCCCAGGAAGACGTGGAACAAGAAGGTGACCTTCATCGGGAAGGAAGAAGATTCCGGATCGGATGGAGAGCTGAATGTCGATGCGGCCGAATGGGTGAAGGATAAGAAGCCTGTGTCTTGTTCGTTCGGCCAAAAGGAGACTCAGAGGTTCACCTTCGACATCACTAAGGCCGATAGGATGTTTGACTTGTTGCTGCAAGAGGGACGAATCAAGTTGGCGCCCAACCAAGTGATTCCATCGGCCGAAGAGCTTAAGAAGATTAGGTACTGCAAGTGGCATAATGCAACCTCACACAGTACCAATGGCTGCAAAGTATTTAGGCAGCAGTTGCAGTCGGAGATCGAGTCTGGGCGTATTAAGTTCGAAAACGCTAAAGTCCAGAAACCGACGAAGACAGATCAGCACCCGTTCCCCAACAATATGGTGGAAATCAGCGAAAAAACCAAAGTGCTGACATCGGAAGCTGCCAGAAGGAATTCATTGGTAGACCCTAACTGCCAAGTGTCCGAGCACGACCCAAGGAGGTTTGCCGATGGCAGAAAGGGCAAGGAGGTTGCCGATGAGGGTAACAGCGCCAACAGGGCCCCTGGGGTGGTGATCACTCACAAACAGTCAAGGCGATATCATCGGCAATCACGTGAGGAATGGTATCGGCAAGAAGAAGAAGAGCATCGGGAATGGCTTCGACATAAGGACCACTGGAGGTGTCCCTTCTTCGTTCATTGCTGGGAGGAAGGCATCAAGATGCCCACTGCCGATAACTGTCCAGAGTGCAATGGGTACTACACAGCTGATCGGTCAGGTAAGAGACCTTATTTTGATGATCAGGCACCTAGGTACGCCAGGCCGCTCAGAGAGAACAGATCGGCACATGACCGTCTGGGGGGCAAGCTCAGTGCCCATGATCGGCTCGGCAGGCATGTTGATCAGGGGGAGCTGGAGGAGATGGCCAATGCTAGAGTGCCCGACGAAGAGAGATTCTCCAGAGATCCCAACATCGGAAGAAGTGCCGATGTAAGCGGTGGGAAGCAGCACCAACATGTCTGGAAGACCAAGCTTCCTCCATGGTGCCCTAAGGGTTTGACTAAAACCCAGAAGAGGAGGATTCAGCGCCAGCGCCGCGATGACCTATATGACGGTGCAGAGCCCTCAGGAGAGAAGCAATGGAGGCCAAAGCGCAAGGACAGGGAGCCATCGGCAGATGTGAACATGGTTGTCATGTTGCCGATGGAATTCATGGCGCCCGTTAGCGATGATGAAGAGGCTGCCGATATGGCACAATTGGTGCTGGATCCGATGGCGGCTATCTTTGAAAAGCCTACCGAAGATGAGAGGCAGCACTTAAGGGCTCTGTTTGTTAAGGGCAAAGTGGATGGCCAGCCGATGACCAAGATGCTGATGGATGGTGGCGCGTCGATCAACATAATGCCCTATGTCGTGTTCAGAAAGCTTGGCAAAGGTGACCAGGACTTAGTTGAGACCGATATGAAGCTCAAGGACTTCGAAGGCAATGTGTCAACCGCCATGGGAGCCGTATGTGTTGACTTAACCATCGGCAGTAAGACCTTACCGACAACGTTCTTTGTGATCAGCGGCAAAGGTACTTACAACTTGCTCCTCGGAAGGGATTGGATCCACTCCAATTGTTGTATCCCTTCTACTATGCATCAGAGCCTGGTACAGTGGATCGGAGACAGAATTGAGGTCGTCCGCGGTGAAGCCCCATCTACTGTTGCATCGGTAGAGTTAGAGACTTATGAGCAGACCAGGTGTATATCTGGCGAAGCCTGGGACAAAGAGTTCCTCAAAATTGCTGATTACCGCATCAAGCCGATCCAAGCAGTCGGTCCTGAGGGGGAGTCTTAATGGATCAGTTCGCCGATGATGGGAAATTGGCGCAGGGCTTTACGTCTGCCGATGATTTGCTCGAGATCGACATCGGCGATGGTAGTAAACCTAGGCCTACTTTTATTAGTGCTAAGTTAGATTCCCAATGTAAACAACAGTTAACCGATTTATTAAAGGAGAATAAAGATTGTTTTGCTTGGGATTATACAGAGATGCCTGGTTTAGACCGATCGATAGTTGAACATCGGTTACCCATCAAATCCGGTTTCCAACCACATCGGCAGCCGGCGCGCCGATGCAACCCTACTATTTTACCCGACATCAAGGCTGAGATTACAAAGTTAATCGAAGCTAGATTTATTCGGCAATGCCGATATGCCGATTGGATCTCTAACGTGGTTCCTGTGTATAAAAAGAATGGAAAACTTCGTGTTTGCATTGATTTCAGGAATCTCAACAAGGCTACGCCGATGGATAGCTACCCGATGCCCGTTGCCGATCTACTGATCGACGCTGCTGCTGGACATCAGATTATTAGCTTCATGGATGGTAATGCTGGGCATAATCAAATATTCATGGCTGAAGAAGACATATCCAAGACTGCTTTCCGATGTCCAGGTCACGTCGGCTTATTTGAGTGGGTGGTCATGACTTTTGGCCTGAAAAATGCCGGTGCTACTTATCAGAGGGCAATGAATTTTATCTTTCATAAGTATATCGGCACAATAGTTGAAATCTACATTGATGACGTGGTGGTTAAGTTCGGAGACTTCAGGAAGCATCTTGCCGATTTGCGGAAAATATTGGAGTGTACCAGGGAGCATGGGTTAAAGATGAATCCTAACAAGTGTGCATTTGGGGTATCGGCAGGTCAGTTTCTGGGTTTCATGGTGCATCAGAGAGGCGTTGAAATCGGCAGAAAGTCTATTGATGCAATTAACAAGGTGGTTGCTCCTACCAACAAGACTGAGTTGTAGTCTCTGATCGGCAAGATTAATTTCATTAGAAGATTTATATCCAATCTGTCTGGTAAGATTAAATCTTTTAGTCCTCTGTTAAAGTTGAAAGCCGATCAAGAGTTTACATGGAAAGAAGAGCAGCAGTCAGCCTTAGAGGAGATTAAGAAATACTTGGTGAATCCTCCAGTTTTGGTTCCACCTCAACACGGGAAGCCTTTCAGGTTATATTTGTCTGCCGATGACGGTGTTATCGGATCAGCCTTAATTCAAGAGTTTGAAGGGAAGGAACGTGTAATATATTACTTGAGCAGAAGATTGGTGGATGCTGAAATCAGGTATTCGGCCATAGAAAGATTGTGCTTATGTTTGTATTTCTCTTGCATTAAATTGAGGCATTATTTGCTGTCGGCCGAATGCACTGTTGTCTGCAAAGATGATGTGGTCAAGTACATGCTGTCAATGCCGATTTTGAGTGGACGAATCGGTAAGTGGATTTTGGCACTATCAGAATTTGACCTAAGGTATGAATCGGCTAAGGCTGTTAAGGGTCAGGTGATGGCCGATTTTGTTACTCAGCACTGCAATATGGTGAGCTTTATTGAGATTGCTCCTTGGGCTTTATTCTTTGATGGGTCTACGTGCAAGGATGGAGCAGGTATCAGTATTCTCTTGATTTCACCCCGAGGACAGAGGTATGAGATTTCGTTGCCGATTGTTGCTACGTCAACAAACAATCAGGCTGAATACCAGGCTTTACTTAAGGGGTTGGAGTTACTCAGAGAAGTGCGTGCTGATGCTGTTGAAATCTTCGGTGATTCTATGTTGGTAATTAACCAATTGATCGGGACGTATGAGTGCCGAAGCGAAGTTTTGATTACTGTTCATGAGCGGTGTTTGCAGTTGTTAAAAGAGTTCAAAGAATACCGCCTTGAGCACATTCCAAGGTTGCATAATGAAGAGGCTAATTGGCTAGCACAGAATGCTTCGGGATATCAGCCGATTCAAGAAGTCACGACATCGGTAACAGTTGCCGATGACTGGAAAAAGGAGATTGCCGATTACTTGAGGGATCCATCCAGGAAAGTTGAAAGGCGTCTAAGGTTCCAAGCTACTAAGTATGTGCTTCTCGATAACGAGTTGTATTATCGGACGATTGATGGAGTCTTGCTTAGATGTCTCGGCAAAGAGGAGTCGAAAGAATTGATGGGTGAAATCCATGAAGGTGTATGTGGAGCGCATCAATCGACATTCAAGATGAAGTGGATGATTAGGCGGAATGGATATTATTGGCCGACAATCCTTGAAGATTGCTTCAATTATTTCAAAGGGTGCCCGGACTGTCAAAAGTTTGGTAATGTGCAAAGGGCACCTCCATCGGAAATGAATCCTATAATCAAGCCTTGGCCGTTCAGAGGATGGGCTATTGATCTCATCGGCCAAATTTATCCGCCGTCAAGCAAGGGGCACAAGTTCATACTTATTGCTACCGATTACTTCACCAAATGGGTTGAGGCAATCCCCTTGAAGAAGGTGACATCGGCGAACATGGTGGATTTCGTTAAGGAGCACATCGTTTACCGATTTGGTATTCCTCAGACCATTACTACCGATCAAGGGACCATGTTCACATCGGGAGAGTTTGATGACTTTGCTGCTAGCATGGGTTTCAAGGTGTTAAATTCTTCTCCTTATTATGCTCAAGCTAATGGTCAAGCTGAAGCGACTAATAAAGGAGTCATTAAGCTTATAAAGCGTAAGATTGAGGAAACCCCTAGAAGGTGGCACATGGTATTAAACGAAGCTTTGTGGTCATATCGGATGGCTTGTCATGGTGCAACTAAGGTCTCGCCGTATCAGTTGGTTTATGGGCACGATGTTGTCCTACCTTGGGAAATCAAAACTGGTTCTAGGCGATTATCTTTTCAGGATCAATTGACGACCGATGATTATATTACTCTGATGAAAGATGAGTTAGAAGATTTGGCAGGTCATCGGTTGAGGGCATTGATTAGCATTGAAGAGAATAAGAAGAGAGTTGCCCGATGATATGACAAGAAAGTAAAAATGAAGGAATTTGCCGATGGCGATTTGGTTTGGATGTTGATTTTACCGATAGGGACTAAGAGCTCTAAATTTGGAAAATGGTCCCCTAACTGGGAGGGTCCTTATCGGTAAAACAGTCTGCTCCTGGTAATGCTTACATTCTGGAAACTCTCGAAGGAGTTGCATTTTCTAGAGCGATCAATGGCAAATACTTAAAGAGATATTACCCTAGCATATGGGTAGATGCGTAGTGCCCCGTTGAATGCGGATGCACGAAAGTTATATAAACATCAGTAAAAACAAACTGGCGTCATATTATAAGTTAAACTCAAGTATCAGGTTACAATTTTTGCCGATACAACAGACATTACAGCAAGGAATGGATAACTGATATCGCACGCAAGCGAATTTGCTCTATGTCGTCCATCTCCTTGGCGTCGGCATCGGCAGAGCCCTCGACCGGCTTGATTTTCTTCTCCCATAGTATAGCCTGTCGTGCATTCTGGTCCCTTTCTTGCTGCAGGACCTTGATGGAGTCGGATAGTTGGGTTCTCTGCTGGTTGGCTACAGTCAGATCCCCCTCAACCTTCTGTAACTCCGCAAGCAACTCCTCCTTCTTTGCCGACAGTCGGGAAATTTCTTGATCAAGGTTGCCGATGGAGACTTCTGCTTGGCTGATGCCTTTGTGCTTCTCATCGGCAATATGTTTGAATTTGAGATTCTCTTCCTCGCTCTTGGCTTGAGCAGCCCTATTGGCAATGCGATGGGTAAACTTCTGGTATTGGATCTGCTTAATGTCGAGGAAAGTTGCCCGGAGAAGGACTTCTGCTACGTCGGCGGAAAGATGGCTCTGGATGCCCTTGAATGCAATCCTTGCTGTCGATGAATCCTGGATGAATTGAGACGTGTCTTGTAGTAGCAAGGAAAGCAACTCTTCCAGCTTAGATTTGACCTCTCCCGACAAGGTTGGGACGGAGCTCTCCTCTTCATCGTCATCGGGGACGTCGACGGCAAAGGAAAACAGGCTGTCCGCTTGAATGCGGCCTTGACGTCCATCTTCATTCTGAAGGTTTAAGCTGTAGGAGAAGAGGCTGTCCGGAGAGTCCTGAGCCTGAAAACAGAGAAGTTAAAATATGCCGATTGTAAAATTATACTTTGAACTTTAAAGTAATCGACTTACCGTCTTGAAGCGGATCACCTGCCTGGGGCCTGGCATACTGGATGGTCCAGCTTCATCCTGGACATCGGCAGCGGATGCCGATGACTGGACCCTTGTTGGAGAAGCAACCGACGCAGCTGGTGCTGGTATAGTTGTTGCCGGTGTAGCCTCCGATGTGGTGACAGTTTCTTGTGGTGGCAGTTCCACTCTGTCATCGGGAACCTGGGTCGACGGTGCCGATGCCAACGTCGCTGCTGCTGCGGAAGGTCGGGTTGTTTCTTCGCCGGGTAGTCTGGCCGACTGTGCCGATGACGACGCCTCCGCTATCTGTTAGGAATATGCCCTAGAGCTAATCATGTAGATGATTATATTCCGATTGTATCCATGATTAATAAAGTGTTCTTTGAATATCCATTATAGACAACTAGTATTGATTGACGATTATGTGAATTGTTTGTGGAACTCAATTACCTGAATGGTTATTCTAAAAGTTGTCCCCGATCGGCATTCTTGTAAGAGCACACTTGAATATTAGACCAGCACATGTATTAGTTGATGGCTATGTTTCACAAGTCATTGACATGGAGATGTCAAACTAATAATGTGGGCACATGTGAGACATGTAGGCTGGACTGACCCAACAAGAGAAAGTCTCTATTCATGTCATGTACGTTATGTCCTTAGACCTGAGATTGTGGTATGTACTCAAGATGTGAAACGATCTACTTAGGGACTATCAAACGCTACTCCGTTATTGGGTAGTTATAAAGGTGGTCATTGGGTGGTCGGGAAACATGCTATGAGACATAGACAATCAAGATGGAATTTGCCCCTCTCTTCGTGAGAGAGATATCACTGGATCACTCATGTGATTGGATCAACAAATGCATGGTCATGCTTGGGTTAAGTGTTAACCCACGAGTTGAACCATATATCGAGTGGCGAAGGGAATAACTTGTACATGGTCATAGTGGTTCGTCTGATATGATCATAGCGTATGCATAGGAGTTGACACGTCTTGCTAGAGGCCGCTATCAACTATTAGGCGAGTAAGAGTACTTGGGCCATGTCTATGTATGCGTGAGCCCATAGGGTCGCACGCTTAAAGGGCTGGAAGCCTAATTCGGGTTGGACCCGAATTAGACTAGGTTTAGGGTTACTAATGGGCCTCCAACGTGGGAGCTCGTCAGGACGCCTATATAAGCAAGGGGTGGGCGCGGGGCAAGATTGATCCACGCCTTTTGGCAGCCGCCGTCTCCTCCCCACGCACGCGCCTTTTGCTCCTCGCGGACCTAGCAGTCCGGAGGCGCAACGCTTCCTCCCTGTACGTGTGGGATTCCTCGGAGGTGCTGCATCTGGAGCACAAGGACGAACCGCGTGAGGGGGACGTTGAGACGGACGACCACACAACTGCACTGCCTGCTGCGACGCGCACGACTACATCAAGTCGTCTTCCGCTGCACCTGCGCGTCTAGTGGTAATCCCGTAACCTATAACTAGCAGTAGATCCTGGTTTATGAGGTCGAAAAGTTTTGTTTTCCGGCTAGCGTAGCAACCTTGTATTCCATCACTATCGTGGCGGGTGGAGTTACCTCTTGAGCCGGGACGTCGTCCATCGGTTGATCAGGTACACTCACCGATGGAGGCTCTGCCGATGACCCGCCGGTGGTTGGCGCAACAGAAGCTGATGGAGGTTCTGCCGATGACCCGCCGGCAGTTAGTGCGATTGGGACCGGAGGCAGTCTTGCTGGCGGCGCATCGGCAGCTGATGGCGCAGTTGGAGCCAATGGTGGAGGAGAAGCCAGCCTCAGGCGCCTCTTTTTCGTCGGCGCAGCAGTAGGGGAGCCGACCCGCTTGGACGAAGACCGGGGGGCATGAGCAGCCGGGCTGGAAGGTGTTTGCCTGCTGGAAGCAGATGCCGATGACCATAGTGCCTGAAAATACAAAGCAAGTTATACAAGATAAATGTTGCCAATAAAACAGTATGTAACCGGTACAGGTAAAAGCGATTTTACTGCATAAACCGTGTAAGGGCAACGGCAGTGGCCGATGTAGCCTGGGTTTTTGTGGGTGTCGGCGCAGGTACCTGTTGGGGCGTGAAGGCGGCCATCGTCGGAGCTTTGGGGGCCGATGATCGATATGGGGCCCATTATCCGAAGATTAAAGGGCCTACCACTGTTACTCATTGTGGGAACCGGATCATCGGCCTGTCAGGCGCAAAAGAGTTAAGTGCTGATACCGATGACAAAAATAAAGTAATAGAAGTACATCAGATAGCAGACTTGCTGCGTCATCGGGGATGATGTAATCGGCGTCAATCAAGTGCTGATAATAGTGTGAAGACTTGGCGAGTAGCTGGCACTTCCACTCTTGCCACCAAGACTTGAACTCATTGGTGATGAAGGAGGTTGGCGACCAGGAGGACAAGTCAAGGTCTGACAGATCGGCATCGGCAGGAAGGCTGATGACTTTATTCCAGTCTAGATTACTGGAGATTGCCTGCCTAGGTCTCACTACCTTAGAGTAGCAGAGTTTGATCGGCAGTTGGCCAAATGTCAATTGTCTCGCTGCCGCCGATGGATAGTAGAACTCGTAGGATGGTGGGGCATTCTTCCCAGATCCGAAGATATTTACTGGAATAGCTCGGGGAGTAATGCTGGCCCTCATGATTGCTTGGTTCTCGGGCAGGCTCACATCGGTCAAGTTGAACAGCAGCGGAAACTGGTTGTATTCATCAAGATGTGGCCACCAGGTCCGTTCTAAGGTGGGGAGTCCGTTGTAGAACTTCTGGAAATAATAGCCGAAGTGCTCTGCATCGACATCGGTACCTGGCAGCACTATGATAGCCTCTCCAAAGTTAAGCGGAGGGCGAGTTGCCGATTCATCATCCCCGTATCGGTAATCTTCCGATATGTCCCTCGGGAATTGTTGGGCAAATAAATCAAACTGGAGGGCCTTGTGCATGTGTGCGTTCAACCATAGATTGACAAACCACCAGGGGCCTCCGAGATTGCCGATGGGCTCTCCTAGCAGTAGCTTGTGGGACACTTGATGCAGCAATCGGTAAACTGATCCAAGAAGATACCTGCCTAAAGGAAGCCTCGTTCCATCGGCAAGTAGTTTAGCCGCTGGGAGGTGCATGGTGGTCGGACCAATGGTTTTGCCGTAGAAGATGAATTTTTCTAACCACATGTTTAAGAAGATGGCGTGCTCCCGTTGAGTTACCGATCCGGTTTTCTGATTCTCTTTAATATAGCCCGTCCAACCGCTGATATTCCGAGTGTTTACCTTGTACTCAGATTTTCTGTTAAAGAGGCTAAGCGTATCAGCAGAGGTGATATCCAAGCCGGTCAGCATGTAGACATCGGCAAGGGTTGGGGTAGCTGGTCCATGCCTGAAGAGGAAAGCGTTCATGCTGTTGGACCAGAAGTATGAAGCTGCCATCATCAAGTTTTCGTTCTTCTCTGCATCGGCAATTGAGAGTCTAATACACTGATCCAAGTTACGCTCCTGCCAGTACACTTGTTGTGATCTGACTACTCTCAAGTACCAGTTCTTCCATCCTTTAGTGTGCTTGGGCCATGAGCGGAATGTGTCCTTCCACAATCCTAGGTCAAAACGTTCAGATCTGAATAGAATCCGGTTGGTTTCTGCATTAATGATGAATGTGGGGTCTGGATTGCCCATGGGGCCTAAGCAGCTCAGGTTGGAATCAGTGAGTGGGATGACTACCTTGTTGTACAGCTCCTAGGGTTCGAAGAAGAAGGGGCGAATCAGAAAAAAAAAGTGGGGATAAATCCAGGTTTTTGCGACGAAAAGAACCATGCAGAGAGGTTGGATTGAGTGGAGAATGAGTCTTACCTTCGGGATGTCGACTTGGATCGCCATTGGAGTCGAAGGAATGCTTGTAGTTCGTCCTTAATTACGGAGGAACACTGTTGCTTGAGCTTGTGTTCTTCAGCGCAGCTGGAGGTTGAAGACGAAGGCAGGAAGGTGAAAGTGAAAATGGGCTCGGGTAAAAAGGCAGTGTAGATCCCGGTAACTTTTATAATCCTGTTCAGGGGTATTTTGGGGTTCTGTTCCACACCATGCAGGAATGTGGAGAGGACCGCGGTAGATACGCGCGGTGATCGAGGTGGTTTGCAACTGTTTGTGCTACAATCAAGGGATTTTATTATTAAATTGCAGTTCCACACGCGGGGATCGAGGAAACCATACATCTATCTCGGAGGTAACGGCTACAGTGGAAAGAATTTTGGCACGTAAAGTATTATACGCTCCGAAACTGGGGGGCATGTGTTGACACCGTTTTTCAACACGTGTCAAATGGACTGAGGCTTGACTGGTCAGTCGTCGTTCTCCATCGGCATCGGGAAAGTTTTGAGCCGATATTGCCGATGGGAGAGCGCCGTGGGAAGACTAAGTGCATTACCGATGGAGGCTGGATAATCTTTGCCGACAAAGGTTAATTGGTGAAGTCTTGCTGGAGCTGATTGCCAATGAAGAGTCATTGCCGATGGCCGATGAAGAGTCATTGCTAATTGCCGATGAGGGGTCATTGCCGATTGCCGATGAAGAGTCATTGCTGGTTGTCGATGAGGGGTCATTGCCGGTTGCCGATTGGGGATGGTTGGTGAGTTACTAGCACAAGGTCGCTAATCGGAAATGTTGCCGATTGCCGATCAGGAAAGTGTTGCCGATGCCGATGGGCGTAACTTAGCACTTGATAGCAGCAGAAGGTTACCAGTGGTCAAAAGAAAGAAGGCGCGGATTAAAGGGATCTGCCGATGGAAAGCTTCCGTCGAGGATAAGTATAAGGAAATTGGTGCTTTGCCAGCATTATTATTATAGTAGTTTGAGTCCGACTCTTGCGTGAGTCGTTTATTTTCCTTTAAAATAGGTGTGTTTGTTTAGGAAATAAATATTGTTATCCGGCTCCTGCGCGAGTCAGTTTCCTTTAAAATAGGAGTTTGCTTTAGGAAGGATATGTGTCGTGTCTTTGTACAACTCTCCATGCGGGAGTATAAATATGTGCCCGAGGGCTATGGAAAATATATACAATCCAATTCAAAACAAACCAATTTTATCTTATTCTACTTTTTATCGCAATTTACCCTTTTACTGCATTAGTTGTAGTTTTCAACGAGTTCTTCAAGCTTTCGACGGGCTGCATCATCCTGATCTCCGTCAAATCCTTGCTAGTTCCGCGTGGGAGTACCTCTGAGCTTTGGCAATCCGGGCGCATCGCTGTTTGCCTCGTTCAGCTCTGCTCTACTTATCCTTGATCAATCTGAGCCTTAACGTCCGGGGGCATCACTGTCGTCTTGTTCAGTTTGTTCTAGTTATCATCCTTGTCGATTGATTGGTCAAATCGACTGGCACACCTCCGGAATACCGAGCTTTGGATAATAGCCCGAGGTGTTCATAGATGTGACATTTTTTGTGTCAACACCTCTTTTGGCACGCCCAGTGGGACAGATTATACAGATCTACACATTCGGCATGGCTGATCACGCCGATGTCAACCAGAGGAATGTCATTGAAGTGTCTGAGGCCGATCTGAAAGATGATCAGAAGCAGGCCATGGAGCGGGCTATGGAGGAATACAGGCAGCTGTATCTCAAATCCTTCAGCCTCAGCAGGAGTGGCGAAGCAATTCAGAAGTAAGATCCGCCGTTGCCACGACCGGTCACGTACGACGCCAACCCTGGTAAGCTACAAGAGATGGTTAATGCCGCTGTAAGTCAAGCTTTGATTAACCACTCCAGCGTGCTGTCCAATACTGTCTACAATGCTGTCGCACAAATATTCAAAGAAGGACATGCACCGCGATATGTCGGTCCAGCGTATCATCAGCCTGGATGGCATCTACAAGCCCATCGGCGGCCCCAATAGCGTCTTCCACCCCTGTGGAACCGTCTGCCGATGTGGCTACATCACCAAGACCGAACGCTGGCGACACCACTAAGTTCAACGCAGATCCAGCCGCGTCGGCAACTTCAGGGCCAGCACAATCAAGTTGTGCTTGGTTGATAACTAACGGAGCAGTGGTGTAACGGTTGTAGGGTTCGAATTGTGTCTGATTTGAAGCCGGATCGCCAACGTCGAGTTCTCCACAAGTCGAATTTATCGGTTGCCTCATTGAAAATCGGGTCAGTCCTCATCAGTTAAGGCCTTTACAGCGGCTTCCATGATTTCATGTGTAATTTTGTTAGGTGCAAAATCAGTTGGAGAGGGAAAAATCCCTCCTTAAGGTTTACACCTCGAAGAAAAGTGGTTACACTAGTACTGATTAGAGTCACCAGTAAAGATGGTTTGTAAAAATCCGATGATTGTGATACAACCTGCAGGGCTTAGTAAGAAAAAGAAAGGCTTCAATTCGAAGGACAGCTTATTGCGAAGGAGAAAGAACATGACAAAGAAAATCTTTCAAGACTGAATTTGGTGGAAAGCAACATAGAGTAAGCACTTGATGTCGACAACTGCAGTTCAATGGCATCCTGGTTGAGGTGAAACAGAAACGCCTAACTTGAAATGCTGTGTTCAGTTTGTCTGGAAGTGGAAGCTTCATACCTGATAGGATGTTGGCAATTGATACACTCCTACACTGAGTGGTATCTGGTAAGTTTGGTTGTTGTAACAGTACTTGTGTGGGTCTCGTTTGCTGCTTTTAATCGAAACATGACATGCTTGCAACTAAGCTGTTGCATTACTGTAACATCCCTGACTTTTGTATCATATAATTGTAATGCCAATCCCACTTGCTCAGAAGTCGCATGTCAGAAGTGTGCACTACATCTTCCACTTGCTCATTTTTTATTTCCTTGTTATGAAGATGAATCACTAGCTATTTAAAAAACAAAATGGGCAATGCTACAGTACAAATTTCAATTCCTAGGAGGTAATACCTCAAATGAATCTCAGCCAATGATTTTCTAGATTTTTTGAATTAATAAAATAATTAATCTAAGAAAAGGAAAAGGAAACATTGTTACGTACATCACCGTACAAAATTGATTTTATATAGGAATAAGAATATATCAAGTAGACAAGTACAAAGTTATAGAGATCAGTCAAAGATCACGTATGCATCAATCAAATCGAGAAAATAGATTTTATATTTAAAACTTTCCACACTTATCCTATTTTATAAAATTAAAATTAATTAAATACATATTTCATCTATTACCTCCTAGGAGGTAATATGTGATCATGATCATCCGATCGAAATAAATAAACGGCTCACAGTTATTTGGAGGTACCAAAACAAAAACAACCATTATGTTGAGTAGTCATCACAATTTTACTTTGGACTCTAACTAAGGTGTACAAAGAAAAAGTAACTGCACGTATCAGTGTATCTTTCATGAAGTTAATGGATATGTCGATGAGCTTTGTGTCTTGTAATAAGTTCCATCACTGAAATTATCTAAGAAGCATAAATATTAACAAAATGTGCAAATTTGTTATAATAGAAAAACTGAACTGCAGGGGCAGGGGGAGGGCTGGTTACATGCTGATTTTCCTTTGACTCGAACTTCCAAGGCCGTGTGGCGCGCCTATCCCTAGCCAAAGCCTTTCACCAGATTCCTCCCCTTTCTTTCCGTTTTGTAGCACTCGACATGGCTACGGTTAGGGCAACAACTAGACGAGTTTGCTTCCCGAGAAGCTAATTTTCTATTTTTCGTGTAGTTTTTGGAAAATAATTTTAACTTAAAAAATCCGTATAACTAATTCATTTTTAAGTCAGAAATAGTAAGGCCAACGATATAACAAGGCCTAAAACAGACTAGCACCAAGTGTCCCATGCATCATACCTTAATCAA
Source organism: Microstegium vimineum (assembly GCA_022036555.1). Classification (NCBI taxonomy): domain Eukaryota; kingdom Viridiplantae; phylum Streptophyta; class Magnoliopsida; order Poales; family Poaceae; genus Microstegium; species Microstegium vimineum. The sequence continues at coordinate 18,890,780 of CM039132.1, read as the reverse complement.
TGAACCAAGTGTTTGAACTATGGCACTTGTGGTCTTTTTCGTTGTGATGAACTCAATTGCATATATATCACTGCAAAAATATAGGTCATTTACATCAAAAAGAATACTTGTGTTCATAAATTACTGAAACCCAAAATTCACCATATATAGGGCCAAATGTGTTTACCTTCCACAGCGCAGATCTGACCGTTGCCAGAGCCAAGGGCATGAAGCCCATCTCGCCCAAGACAGGCTGCCATCAGGGCTTGCTCATGGCCAGACTCGAGAGGTATGGTGGAGGATACGAGGGGGAGTGCAGCTTTTTTTTTAGAAAATTAGAAAATGGATATTTTATACCTGGCTTCATCTACCAAAGTAGAATCAGGCCACCATTACAGAGTTCGAGTCTTAAGTCTTACACATGCAAATGAGTTGTAAAACACAAACACTAAATGACTAAAGACAATGAAATAAAGTTATAACTAAACTAGACCAATCCGAATATGTGATAACCATCCATTCGACGCAATGCTTGTTTTGCGAGTTGTCTTTGGCTGCTGTTGGTGCTAGTGCTTGTGCCACGGTGGCGTGTGATATAGTGGTGTGGTGCCGTGGTGGCATGGGAGGGAGTAAGGAAGGAGATGATAGAGATGTATGACATGTGAGTCGTCTGACATGCTAGGTGACCTAGATGGCACCTCATGCAAGTTCCGTTACCACATGTGCCCATTATCAAGTTTGGAGGCGGAGATTTCACTACTGCAGAAAACCAAATCAGTGCCGGTTCAAAACCTTCTTTCAGTGGCAGTTTTTGAACTGGCACAACCATTTCGGCAGTGATGAGCACATGACATCACTGCCGGTTATGCCAAACCGGCACTGCTTGAGCCATCACTGTCGGTTTGTGTGCCCAACCGACAGTGAAGGGTGATATATCACTGCCGGTTTTATTTGAACCAGCAGTGATATTATTTTTACAATTTGCAGTAATAAACGAACCCTTTGATATCGATGTGAAAGTGTCAATCTTATTACAAAAACCATCAACATTTATATTACAAAAACCATGAACATTTATATTACAGGAATTCATAGAAGTGTCAATCTTATTGTACAATACAATAGTTCAACGATTTAGTACTACCAATTCGGAGAAGTGTGAGTCGCCTATCTTGTAACCAAAAACCTCATCGATGAACAATGGTTACGAGCACATGGTGTACTGACAACGGTTAACGGTGGTCGAGTAGTTGGTGGGTCTCCCTTCTTAGTCGCAACCAACTTTGCTTGAAATCCTGCAGTAGTTAGTGTTGGCTCTTTATCAGCATATTGCCAGTCATAACCCAATACATCCATTACTTCGTTCAGAATGGCTTCAAAACTACACCCTGCGTAGATCATGTCATACTCCTCTACCTATACGTATAGGGTTAATTATGAGAGCAATATTGACAACATATAACAACAAATCTAGGTATAAGCTATGAGTCTTAAACTTACCATTGGCGAGTTCTGAGTCATTCGTGCACAGAAACCCGAAGATCATGATACATGTTGCGATTAATAGCTTCCATCTTCACTGATGACAGAGTAGGAAGTGTGATCCCATTTCTTGAGAGCGTGATAGCACAAGAGAAGACATCATACTTAATAGCAAGACCATGCGGGGGTGTCTGTATTCCCACCTCTGAGATTTCTAACACATTGCGCCCGCCAACACCACCGCGGCCACGACCACTGCCACGACCATGACCATGACCATGACCCATCCTAACGGCAATTGAAAATGAAATACGACATTGGAGTTGTGGACCATTGTTTACATGATTAATCTGAACATCCACATTAACAACCCAAAATAGGCAAGTATTCCTTTAAGCCAATGTATTGGATCAATAATCTACGGTACATATAAGACATGTTAATTAACTTGGATGATCTAGTCATACATATGAAACATATATTGATTAACTTACTATGTTTGGATAATTCCGCGGTACTACTGGCAATACCGGATCGAAACCCATCCAAGTACAATAACCATTCCAACCAATTTCTTCTGGTGGTGGGAGATTACGACGTCCAACCATCTATATATTAAATCACATATCAAATAACATATACTAAGATTATCTGTCCCTCTCTATCTATCTTTCTCTACATATCTATCTATTATCTATATTAAATTTCATATCACATATCAAATAACATATACTAAGATTATATATCCCTCTCTATCTATCTCTCTATCTATATTTCTCTACATATCTATCTTTCTCTACCTATCTATCTATTATCTATATTAAATTTCATATCACATATCAAATAACATATACTAAGATTATCTATCCCTCTCTATCCATCTCTCTATCTATATATCTCTCTATCTATCTTTCTCTACATATCTATCTATTATCTATATTAAATTTCATATCACATATTGTTGGTGTTATGACCCAGAGGGTCAAGACCACCAACTAGTAAATTTGTATATTGCGTGCTCCCTCTCCCAGATGTGATGCAAGAAGAACACAAGATTTATCCTGGTTCGGGCAAAGAAGGCACTACGTCCAGCGGGGGAGGATGAATTGTACTATCTTGCACCTAAGTGCTCGTACAGGGGGGTACAAGTAGGTTTACACGGGGGTGCTCAGAGTGAGCTGAAGCCTAGGACTAGCGAGGCTATCCTAGGTGGTCGGTTGGTCGATTGCTTGAGGTGTCGATCAAGCAATCGGGTGCGGTGTGTGCGACTTGGCTCTTGGTGTATGCGGGTCAGAGATGATGTCTCGGTTCGTTGAGAGATCTCTGATGTCCGAATACGTGAGCCAATTCGAATGCACCTGCTGATGCTGATACGAATGCACATGCCCCTTCTTCTATCCCAGCGTCTCCTTTTATAGATCAAGGGGAGGCCTGAGAGTACAGAGGTCCTAGACTGTAGAGGCATGGGAGAGATGTCCACGGCGCCATGCTTGCGATGGGACATCGATCGCTGTAGCGGCGTGGCCTTCCCGTCCTTCCGGTGTTCAGGGCATGGCGATAGCAGACTGGACGTTGCCGAACGTCACAGCGCAGTACGGTTGGCCTCCTGTAGATGGGTACGAGTCCCACAGTTGACGTGGGACGGACTGGACGGGAGCCATGCCGGAGTGGTTGGAGACGATGGTCGAGCCCCCTAGTCGAAGAGGTTCGAGGCCAGCGTGACCCTGTCGTATCCCTGAAGACACAGTCGAGGGCCGTCCTGTTCATGGCTCGAGGGGGTGCCTCTGGATTCCATACCTGCGATGTGGCTACAGAGGCCGCGTGGTTGACGGAAGTCCCGGCATGGGCGACGGTTGATGATTTGACTGTGTAGTGGCGCCCATGGCGTTAGGCGGGCAGGGAGGCATTGGATCCCTTACCCCATACAGGAGTAGGTAGTGTCGATCGAGCTTCCTTCTCAGGGGTCGTTCGGATCGACCCTGTCCGTCAGTCGAGTAGAGGCGGAGGCCGAGGGGTCGTTCCTTCGACCCCTGTCCGTCATTCGAAGGTCGAGGCGGAGGCGGAGGGGTCGTTTCGCCCTTCGTACCCCCTGCCCGTCCCATTCGAAGGGTCGAGGTGGAGGCGGAGGGGTCGTTCGTTCGACCCCCTTTCCGTCATTCGAGGTAGAGGCGGAGGGGATCCCTCCTACCGTTTTTCCGGTATTGGGCCGGTGAGGGAGGCCTTTGCGTGATGGGCCTTTTCTCCATTGACTTGAACGGCTGATCGGATCCTGCCTTAAAAATGGTTACTATGTTAAGCATTAGATTATCACACGTTTAGGGTACCCCTTACCTTTGTACTCGACAGTAGCCCCCGAGCCTCTATGCGGATAAGAAGAATCCGTGTAGGGGCTTTTGCCGATGATCTGCAGGGTTAGTAAAAGGTCTGATTCTCCGTGGGGTGCGCGCGAGCGCACCCCGTGGGTTTAGCTCCCGAGGCCCCAGAGGAGTGATTAAGAACTCCTCTGGGAGCTTTGACGTGTGTCCTATCGAGGGGAGTTAGGATTACCTGGAGTCATAGCGCCCTATCGAGCGATCGATCATGTTCGCCAGGCTACATGCGTTTCACTTCCTTGGGAAGGGGGTGCTCGAGGGCGGTTGTTGAAACCCTTTCGAGGGCCAGCCTTCGCTCTCTCGAGCGTTAAGCTGGAGTCATAGTGCCCTATCGAGGGGTCAACTCTGTCTGCCAGACTACGAGTGTTTTCGACCCTCTTTCGTGGAGGGGTGTCGTGCGTAGTCTAGCCCTCGAGCCTTGTGTGGCTGGGCTTTCACTACCTCCTAGCGTCCTTCCCACGGATCCTTGCGCTCACATTGTGGGGCGAAGAGCATTGTGCTATCCTCGTTAGGACAAGCCTCAAAGTTCTCTATGAGCTGGTAAAGGGTAACAGGTAGAAATCCAAGTGAGAACTCGTGCCCTATTCAATAGGGGTCGATAGAATCCCTGAGGCGTTCTCATTAAGCAAGACCGCGTGGATTACCTAGGTGCCAACTCCGTTCGATGGGATTTGGTGGCTCGATGCCTCCCGTCGTAGGGATCCTTGGGTATTCCCTAGTTATGCCTCGGATATGTCCCGGGGGCCTCGAGAGTCCGTTCTCGAGCTAGGGACTCGCGCCGGCCCCCTCTGGGTCATCCCTGACTCGAGTACTCGAGGGCGGCTGTCGAACCCTGTTCGTGGGGCCAGCCTTCGCCCCCTCGAGATTTAGGGGTGGACCGGAGTCCGTAACCCTGGGTCCTCCCTGACCTCAGGTACTCGAGGGCGGCTGTCGAGCCCTGACTGAGGGCCAGCCTTCGCTCCCTCGAGATTTTGACGGACGGGTCAACGTCCGATGCTTACCTCCGAAGATGACACCCACTGTTGCACGTTGTCCGCCATAGGCACGCCTTTTTAGGAGATGTCTGTTCGACTGCAGCTATAGCAGGCGTAGGGTGCGGCGTGGAGTGCGGCGCGGAGCCCGATGACGCGACGGGTGTGCCCTATCCTGTGGAATACGAGGGGGCGGTAGGTGGGCGCATTAAATGCGGAGATTTACCTATCTTTTCGTTGGATCCGCCCGTTGGGCTTCCGGTTATAAATACAGGGGTTGGGGAGTCGGCTCCCTCACGCTTGCCGTTGCCTTCACCGCCTCCTTCTCGCCATTGCCTTCGTCGCCCACCGAGTCGGATCTCTGCGTGCGCGAGAGTAGGGAGAGGAGAGATTGGCAACATACCTTCCATCCTCGCATCCGAGCGCATCCGTTTCCCTGCTCCCATGGCTAGCTACAGCTTGCGCGGACCTGACGCCTGGCTTCCATCGTCGGCGACCGTGGGGCGTTTGGGGGATTTGGTGGAGAGCGGCCTTCTCCAGCCTATCACCTCCGCGGACCGGCCGGAGTGGATAGTTCCGCCGAGGGAGGACGTTGAACCCAACCCGCCGGAGGGCTATGTGGTCAGCTTCGAAGCTTTCCACCGGGCGGGGCTGGGACCCCCCCCCCCCAACTGTCTTCTACGCAGGATCCTCCACCACTACGGCGTGGAGCTCCAACACCTCTCCCCCAATGGCATCTGTCATGCGGCGGTATTTACCACTGTGTGTGAAGGGTACTAGGGGATGAAGCCGAATTGGGAGCTGTGGATCCACCTGTTCAAGGCGGGCCTGTTCCACGCCTCGGCCGGGAGCGGTAGCCGTAGGATGGTCAGGGCAGGGTGCTGCAGCATCTCCCTCAAGAGGGCGGACTGTTGGATCCCGGCGAAGCTCACGTCGAGCCACTCGGGATGGCACTCCGGGTGGTTCTACCTGAGGAACGACGATGGTCTGTTCCTCGCCTACACAGGGAGGACGATCGACTCGAGGCCAGACCACTGGAGGTACGGCGTCGAGCAGAAGAAGCAGAAGCGTCTCGACCACCTGCTTGGCGTGATCTCCCGTCTAAAGAAAGCGGGACTTACGACGGCGATCGTCGCGTCGGCCTTCCACCAGCGGCGAGTCGTGCCGCTGATGGCTCGCCCGCGACGCCTCGACAAGATGCACCCGGGGGTGGATCTCACGGGGTGTCACCTCGTGGAGGACGAGCTGCCCCTCGAGAGGGTGGTCCGCCGAGTACGTGCCTCCTTCGCCGGCACATTCAAGGTGGAGAACGTCGCCAGCGTCCCCATGATCCCAGATCAGGGGCACGTCCAGTTGGCACGACACCTCTTTCTCTGTCAATGCCCTCTTGTTTGCCTTCTTTGTTTCCTTTTCTTGCGTCCTAACCACCTAGCATTCCCTCAGGGGAATGTTGTCTTTCGGGAGTCGCTTCCACCGGTGAAGGAGGAGCGGCACGTGGCCCAAGTGAGACGCCTTCGGGCCGAGCAGGACAAGAAGGACAAGGACAAGGCTATGAAGGATAAGGGAAAAAAGGCCCGAGAGAAGGGGGAGCGTGAATAGCGCTGGGCACGGCAGAGGCGGGCCAACCTTTCCGAGGAGGAGTCCCCCTCGGAGGAGGATGAGGACGAGGGGTCAAGCAGCGACGAGGTTGTTAAAGATGATGTCATGACGTGACGGTATCGGGTTAGGCCCTTCGCTTTTGATATGACGGGTATCATCCTTATGCAGGAAGAGGAGACAGAGTAGGAGGAGGAGGCCGAGCCGCAGCGAGGGCTCGAGGAAGAAAGGGCGGTGCCCATGCGTTAGGGGGCGACTGCCGGTATTGGAGGAGGAGAGGGGTCGATGTCGAGGTCGACCCCAACTGTCGGAATGTAGTCGCGGGATGAGCGCCCCGCGGCTCTTCAAGGTGAAGTGTCGCGGCAGACGCATAGCCGTTCGTCGCGGTCCCCGTCAAGGGGTCGGTCGCGCGCACGGGCATCAGTCCCGTCGACCCAGCAGGAGACCAGGACGGTGGCGACGAAGACGCCGCTGGCCCCTGCCAAGGACACAGTGCCGCGAGCAGCCTCAACCCCTGCCGCAGCCAGCGCTGGTGGGAGAAGTGGCTCCCGACATGTCTCGCAGAAGCCCCCGAGCTGCTTGAGGTCCACTGGTCCGACCCCCATGATTTGTTGGTTATGATTTGTGCTTACCATCGCGTATGAGTTCCTTTTTCAGGGCGAAGCACTCATCGGAGGACGCGAGCCTCACCCCGGCCAAGAGGCTGAAGGTGGAGGCCGCGACCAAGATGGCCGTCGGGGCCAGTCCTGCCGCCTCGTCCCCTTCGACCCTCGCCCCAGGTGCGGCATGGGCGGCCAAGGCGCGCGAGGCGATAGGGCGCGGGCAGGCACAAGCCGCTGCGGAGCGAACTCAAGTGGAGGAAGAGGCAGGTCGACCCGTCGCATCGGTAGGGTCCGCCGGAGTGGCGATCGAGGCCGTGCTCACCACCCCGTCAGTGGGGGGCGCGCCAGCATCCTCGGAAGGCATGGAGCCGGTGTCGACGACGGCCGTGGTTGAGGGGGTTGATCCCCAAGCCGCCGTGGAGATGGAGGTGGTCGACTTGACCTCCATCGGTGATGAAGAGACGCTGGAGCGCCCGGCGCCGAAGCAGTGGCCCGAGAACCTTGTGTTGTGGGAGGCGCGTCAGCGGCGCGAACGCGAGGAGAAGGCGCGGCAAGAGGAGGGAGCGATTGTCGCTGCACTAGAGGTGCCGCCGTCAGTGGAGACCCTTATCGAAGGGGCCTCAGCGCCGCTCCCCAAGCCTGCCAAGGGGGGAGGACGGGCCGAGGAGCTCGAGGCGACGCCCGCGGCGGAGACAGCGACGGCGGCGGAGATGGTGGTGGTGACGATCCCCCGATCGGAGCCGGAGGGGGCTATCGTGGCGCTGCAGGGAAGTAGCGTGGCAGACGTGACAATGTCCGAGGCGGCTGCTCGGCCTGTCGTCGAGGTCGGGCAGCTGTCTGCTCAAGGTGCTCCTCTCCCTAACTTAGTCGACGTGGAGGGAGGGGACCGCAGTGAGCCTGCGACATTGGGTGCTAACGTGTGTTTTCTTCACCGTGCAGGGTTATTCTCATGGGGGGGACCTCTTCCGCCTAGAGGCGATGACCCGGAGGGGCCGGCGGCGGCCCTACAAGATGACTCTGAGGCCAGGAGTGCCCAGCGACCTCCTTCCCCACTTTGGTGGAGCGGGTGATGCTCCACGGGGGTGACCTCGATATGCGCCAGGGCATCATGCGGGAGGTCAAGGAGAGGACCGACCGCCGCAGCAAGTTCTGGGGGCAGGCGCCCCTCGAGCTGGCCGACCCCTAAGACCCAGGGCGCACCTTCTTCAAGCTCGATGATCAAGCCGAGCTCTGGGAGTGGGAGCACCTGGAGGAGTTCCGGGCTTGGCTTGCCCGTGTGGTACGCGTGTCGGCGGAGGTCGCTTCCGCGGATTTGTACCGGGGGGTTCCGGATTTGTACCGGCGGAGCTCATTTTCTCTCTGATCTTGCTTGGGTCATTTTGTTGTTCTTTTCTGATGACCTTCCTTTTTATCCCTGTCATGTGTTGAGGGCGAGGTCGTACAATAAGTCCCAGTTCATCCTCCGGGCGCAGGAGCAGTGGAGTCAGCTCCCCATCCTCCACGCCTCGCTAAGAAGGCGGAGGCCGAGGCAACCCAGGCGAAGGTTGAGGCGGCCACCGCGCAGGAGGGGGCCAAGGCCGCTCAGGAGGAGGCCTCCCAGGCACAGTCGAGGGCCGAGGCCGCCTCAAGGAGGTTGCCGAGGTCTGGCAGCCGCGGGACGCTGCCCAGGAGGCCCGGCGTAAGGCTGAGGAGGAGGCCACCTTGCTGAGGGGGGAATTGGCTCGAACGGCAGAGCAGGTCCGGCAGCTCGAGGCCAACCTGGAGCAGGCGGGCACCGACCGCGCCTCCCTCGAAGAGCGGGTCTGGTAGCTCGAGTCGGATATCGACGTCGTCTCCCACGACCGCGACACGCTGGGTGTCGCGGAGGAGAAGGCTCGAGCCCAGATCGCCGCTCTGGGGGAGGTGGCGGCTAACCAGAAGAGGACCCTTGATGGTACTGGCAAGATCATCGAGGACCTCCGGGCTAAAAACAGCGACCGAGCTGTAGAGCTCGTTGACGTCCGCCACCAACTTCAGAGGGTTGAGCAGGACTACGTCACCCTGGAAGCACACGCCAAAGGTGAGTTTTTTTAGAGATATTATTAAACTTACCTCTTTTCGACCCTTCCCCTGCTTTTTTGGTTTTGACGGAGTCCTCTATTTATTCTAGTAGAACTCGAAGGGGACAAGGCTCGAGCCCACGAGGATCGGACCAGTCTTCAGAACCTCCTTGGGGCGGAGACGAGCCTGAACGAGAGGCTTGGGGACGCCATGTCCTCTTTCTGCGACGGCATGGGTGTCGAGCCGGAGCTGCCGGTTGCGGGAGACGTGCGTGGAGATTCCCTCTTGCACCGGCTCTTCGCCACGACCTGTGAAGTGATGGAACAGGTCCGTGCTGCCCTTCACATAGGCGTGAAGCGGGCGCTCGCAGTCGTCCGCTCGGGTTACAACTACGACCTCGACGTCGTCGCCAGCGGATTTATCGTCGACCCGGGGCTGACCGATGAAGCGAACATGGCGAGATGCCATGAGCTGATCGACGCCGCAGAGATGCCCGGCGGTGAGTTGGCGAAGCTGTTCGAGGCCGAGGTGCTTCCCCTGTCGGATGGCGATGGCGATGAGTAGTCGAGGCCTGTGAGCCAAATCTGGACAAGAAGGTCCATGTAATAGATTAGCTTTTGTGACAATATTATGTCAAGCCCCTGGGGGCTTCTTAACTTTAATGCATTTTATTCGAGATGCAACTGGGTGTTTTTATTTCTCGAGCTATCTCTATTTCTCTTTGCCTGAGTCGTTGCTTGTGGACTAAGTATTCGACGCATGCTCGTATCCCTGGAGGGGGGAGCGAGTGGGGGTACCATAGCCCTGAGGCGTAGGAGAGTCCCCGGCTCAACGGCCCTCGACCCTTAGGGAGTTCGAGGAATTTTTTAACTAGCCATGAAGCGTACTCGGGGCAAAGGTGGAAATAGAAGGCCGAGTTCGAAAAACGTTCGGATTTTTAGAGAGCTTAGGAGCCCCCCCCCTGTCAGCCCTCGAGGGAGGTTTGACTTTGCCGGAGCAGAGTCGAGGCTACCTCAGGGTTATGAACGAATGTGAAATGTATTTCGAGAATATTTTATTCATTCATAATGCGATAAATGTAAATAATGTAGAAAATGTACAAGGCCTCGAGGCCTTAGGGGTAAAAGCGACGTAGATGTTCGATGTTCCATGCGTTGGTGAGGATCTCGCCCTTGTCGTTCTTCAGCTTGTAAGTCCCTGGCTTTAGCACCTCTGCCACGATGAAGGGTCCTTCCCAAGGTGGTGTCAGCTTGTGACGCCCTTGTTGCTTTGTCGACGGCGCAATACGAGGTCACCGACTTCGAGGTCCCTTTTGCGTATGTGCTTGTCGTGGTAGCGCCGCAGCGTCTGCTGGTACTTTGCCGATTTGAAGAGGGCCACGTCTCGGACTTCCTCGAGCTGGTCGAGGGAGTCCTCTCGGGCTGCTGCGTTGGCTTGCTCGCTGTAGGCCTTTAGTCGAGGGGACCCATACTCAAGGTTAGTGGGGAGGACGGCCTCGTACCCATAGACTAAAAAGAACGGGGATAACCCTGTAGCTCGACTTGGGGTCGTTCTGAGACTCCATAGGACAGAGGGCAACTTATCGACCCATCTCTTGTCGTGTTTGTTTAGCGGTCGAAGATCCTTGGCTTGAGGCCCTGCAAAACCATACGATTGGCGCGCTCGACCTGGCCGTTAGTTCGAGGGTCGGCGACTGCAGACCAGTTCAACTTGATGTTGTGGTGGTCACAGAAGTCCAAGAACTTTTGGCCGGTGAACTGCGTGCCGTTGTCGGTGATGATGGTATTGGGGACCCCGAAGTGGTGGACGATGTCGGTGAAGAACAACACAGCTTGCCGAGATTGAATGTTGGCGATGGGTCGAGCCTCGATCCATTTCGAGAACTTGTCTATGGCCACGAGGAGGTGGGTGTGGCCACCTTTGGTTTTCTTCAGGGGGCCGACCATGTCGAGCCCCCATACTGCGAATGGCCAAGTTATGGGTATCATCTGAAGAGCTTGGGCGGGGAGGTGGGTTTGCCTAGCGTAGAATTGGCATCCCTTGCAAGATCGAACGAGTTTGGTAGCATCGGCGACGGCTGTCGGCCAGTAGAAGCCTTGTCAAAAGGCGCTTCCTACCAGCGTTCTTGGCGCCGCGTGGTGGCCGCAAGCCCCCGAGTGTAGGTCCTTCAGTAGTGCCCTTCCCTCCTCGAGGGTGAGGCAACGTTGAAGTACACCGGTAGTGCCCATCCCCATACAAGACGTAGGTTTTGGCACGTCGGGCTATGTGTCGGGCTTCGGTGCGGTCCTCTGGGAGCTCGCCCCGTATCAGATAATCGAGGTAGGGTGTGCGCCAGTCTGTCGAGGGGGTTGGTGTTGCGGTTGTCTCGTCGATCTCCATGACCTCTCCTCTGTTCGAGGGAGGATCGGTCGAGGAGGAAGGGTCGATCCCTTGCTCGAGGGAGGGAGCCCTCGAGGCTAGGTCGATGGACGACTTGTGAAGGTCCCTCGAGAAGACGTCGGGAGGGACTGTACCTCGAGTGGATGCGGTTTTGGCTAGCTCGTCAGCGGCTTCGTTGTACCGGCGGGCGACGTGGTTGAGCTCGAGGCCGTAGAATTTGTCCTCGAGCTTTCGGACCTCCTTGCAGTAGGCTTCCATCTTGGGGTCGTGGCAGCTCGAGGTCTTCATCACCTGGTCGATCACAAGCTGCGAGTCCCCTCGAACGTCGAGGCATCGAACCCGAGCTCGATGGCGATGCGCAGACCGTTGACGAGGGCCTCGTACTCGGCTACGTTGTTGGAGGCGGGGAAGTGGAAGCGGATGATGTAGCGCATGTGGACCCCTGAGGGTCATATGAAAAGCAATCCGGCGCCTGCCCCCGTCTTCATCAACGATCCGTCGAAGTACATGGTCCAGAGCTCGGTCTGAACTTGCGCCAGGGGTAGTTGAGTATCGGTCCATTCTACAATGAAGTCTGCCAGTACCTGAGACTTGATGGCCTTCCGAGGGGCGTAGGAGAGAGTTTCCCCCATGAGCTCGACCGACCACTTTGCGATTCTCCCAAACGCCTCCTGGTTCTGGATTATCTCCCCAAGGGGGAAAGACGAGACCACAGTAACCGGGTGGCCTAGGAAATAGTGTTGGAGCTTGCGCCGAGTGAGGACGATGGCATACAACAACTTCTGAATGTGGGGGTATCTCATTTTGGTTTCTGAGAGCACCTCGCTTATGATGTAGACGGGCCTCTGCACCAGCAGGGTGTGTCCCTCTTCTGTCCTCTCGACTACTAGGGCAGTGCTGACTACCTGGGTAGTTGCTGCAACATAGAGCAAGAGGGGCTCGGCTGGGCTTGGGGGCACCAAGATAGGTGGTGAGGTGAGTAAGGCTTTGAGTTTGGAGAGCGACTCCTCGGCCTCGACGGTCCATGTGAAGTATTATGTTTTCTTTAGGAGGCGGTAAAGGGGTAGTGCCTTCTCTCCGAGCCGTGAGATGAACCGGCTGAGGGCGGCGAGGCAACCCGTGACCCTTTGTACGCCCTTAAGGTCGTTGATCGGGCCCATCCTAGTGATTGCGGTTACCTTCTCAGGGTTGGCCTCGAGGGACCCCGAAGACACACTTCTATGGGTTTAGCTTTATGTGGTTTCCCCTGAGGCACCCAAACGCGATTTCAAGGTCCCCGACCAGGTTCCGACTGTTTTGGATTTGACCACGATGTCATCGACGTAGGCCTCGATGGTCGGCCCTATGTTTTTTCCAAAGACATGGAGCATGCATCGTTGATATGTGGCCCCGGCATTTCGCAAACCGAAGGGCATAGTGAGGTAGAAAAACATGCCAAAGGGGGTGATGAAGGAAGTCGCGAGCTGATCGGACTCCTTCATCTTTATTTGGTGATAGCCAGAATACGCATCAAGAAAGCAGAGAATTTCACATCCCGCAGTGGAATCTACTATTTGATCAATACGTGGTAATGGAAAAGGAACCTCAGGACATGCTTTATTTAAATTAGTGTAGTCTAGGCACATTCTATCCTTTCCATTCTTTTTCTTGACAAGTACAGGCCTTCAAAAGCTTGTTGACCTCCTCCCCGATGATTCTGCGCTTCTCCTCGTCGAAGCGGCGTAGCCGTTGCTTCACCGGTTTGGATCCAGCCTGGATGTCCAAGGAGTGCTCGGCGACATCCCTTGGAATGCCCGGCATATCCGAGGGACTCCACGCAAACACGTCAGCATTCGCGAGGAGAAAGTCGACGAGCACGACTTTCTATTTGGGCTCGAGGGTAGCGCTGATCGTTAGCGCCTTGCCATCCGCGTGGTTGGGGTCGAGTGGGATGGTCTTGGTGTCCTCCGCATGCTTGAAGTTGCCGGCGTGCCGCTTGGGGTCGGGGATCTCCTTAGAGAAGTCGTCGAGGGCCGCGAGGATGGCTGACTCCTCGACCGCCTCAGCGTTTTCCACGCACTCGACGCAGTCATAAGCGTGCTCGTAGGAGGTGTCGACGGTGATGACTCCCTTGGGCCCTGGCATCTTTAGCTTGAGGTAGGTGTAGTTCGGGATCGCCATGAATTTAGCGTACTCCGGTCGACCGATGATGGTGTGGTAGATTCCATGGAACGCGACCACCTCGAAGGTCAGATCTTCCTTCTGGAAGTTTGAGGGGGTACCGAAGCAGACGGGTAGCTTGACGCGGCCGATCGGGAGTGCCTTCTTCCCTGGAATGATCCCGTGGAATCCCCGCGCTGGGCAGGAGCATGGTCCTTGGGATCCCAAGGAGGTCGAGGGTCTCGACATAGATGATGTTGAGGTTGCTTCCCCCATCCATAAGTACCTTGGTGAGGCGGGTGTTGAGTATGATCGGGTCGACGACGAGTGGGTAGACCCTGCGATGGGGACATGCTCGGGTTGGTCGTTCTGGTCGAAAGTGATCGGCGTGTGGGACCAGTCGAGGTATCGAGGAGCCTGGGCTCGAATGGAGAATACCTCTTGACGCTCCCTTTTGCGCTGACGCGCACTGAGTTGAGTCAAGGGTCCCCCGTAGATCATGTAGCAGTCGTGAATCTCGGGGAAGCCCCCATTCTTGCCATCGCCCCCGTCTTTTGGATCCTCCTTGTCGTCTTTCTTGAGGCCAAGAGAGTCGAAGTATTTCTTGAGCATGCGACAGTCCTCGAGGCTGTGGTTGACCGGTCCCTTGTGATAGGGGCAGGGCTCTTTCAGCATCTTGTCGAAGACGCCCCCCTCGAGAGGGGGACCTCGAGGCTTCTTCTTGTCTGTCGCAGCGACAAGATCGTCGGGCTCGACGTTGCGCCGACCCGGTTGGTTATTCTTCTTCTTCTTGTTGTTGTTGTTCCTCTTGGACCCGTTGTTCGAGCCCCCGAGCTCGTCCGCCTTGGCCTTCCCCTTGTCGGGGGATGCATACAAGAATGCGCCAACGGCTTCCTCGCCGACTGCGTAGTTGGCGACGATGTCCATGAGCTCGTTGGCGGTCTTGGCGGTATTCCGTCCCAGTTCCCGCACCAACTCCTTGCAGGTTGTCCCAGCAACGAACGTCGTGATGACATCGTGGTCGGAGATGTGGGTTAGCTCAGTACGTCGCTTGGAGAACCATCGGGTGAAGCCGCGGAGGGTTTCCCCTGGCTTCTGCTTGCAGCTGCGGAGATCCCAGGAGTTTCCTGGCCGCACGTAGGTGCCCTTGAAGTTCCCCTCGAAGATCCTGACCAGGTCGGGCCAGCCATGGATCAAGTCCGGGGGGAGTTCCTCGAGCCACCTTCGAGCGGTGTCGGAGAGGAAGAGCGGGAGTTGCCGAATGATGACGTGGTCACTGTCGGCTCCTCCTAGCTGACATGCCAGCCTAAAATCAGCGAGCCAGAGCTCCGGCTTGGTTTCGCCGTTGTACTTGACCAGGCTGGTGGGCGGACGGAAACGAACAAGCAAGGCGGTTTGCCTGATGTTGACACCGTTTTTCGACACGTGTCAAATGGGATGAGGCTTGACTGGCTGGTGACTATTCTCCATCGGCATCGGTAAAGTATGAGTTGATATGGCCGATGGGAGAGTGCTACAGAAGGTCAAGTATGTTGCCGATGGGAGCTAGATGGTCTTTGCCGACAAAGGGTTTATTGGTGGTCTTACCGATTGCTGATGAGCTGTTATTGCTCATTGCCGATGAAGACTCTTTGCTGATTGCCGATGAAAACTCGTTGCCGATTACCGATAAGGGCTCGTTGCCGATTGCCGATGGAAGATAGTTGCCGATTGCCGACAAGGGTTTATTGCCGATTGCCGGCGAGGGGATGCTACCAATTGGGAAAAGTGTTGCCAATGCCGATGAGCGTAACTTAGCGCTTGGGGGCAGCTGAAGGTTACCGATGGCCCAAAGAAGGAAGGTGCGGATTAAAGGGATCTGCCGATGGAGAGTTTCCATCGAGAAGTACAAGGAAACTGGTGTGTTGTGCCAGTATTATTATAGTAGTTTGAGTCCGGCTCTTGCATGGGTCGTTTATTTTCCTTTAAAATAGGTGTGTTTGTTTAGGAAATAAATATTGTTATCCGGCTCCTGCGCGAGTCAGTTTCTTTTAAAGTAGGAGTCTGTTTTAGGAAAGATATGTGTCGTGTCATTGTACAACTCTCCATGCGGGAGTATAAATATGAGCCCAAGGGCTATGGAACAAATCAATCCAATTCAAAAATAAACGAATTCTACTTTTTATCATACTTTTATCGCAATTTACCTCCTTATGCATTAGTTGTAGTTATCAACGAGTTCTTCAAGCTTTCGACGGGCTGCATCACCTTGATCTCCGTCAAAGTCCTTGTTAGTTCCGTGTGGGAGTACCTCTAGGCTTTGGCAATCCGGGCGCATCGCTGTTTGCCTCGTCTAGCTCTGCTCTAAGTTATCCGTGATCAATCTGAACCTTGACGTCCGGGCGCATCGCTGTCATCTCGTTCAGTTTGTCATAGTTATCATCCTTGTCGATTGATTGGTCAAATCGACTAGCACGCCCTCGACATCAAGCTTTGGGTAATAGCCCGAGGTGTTCACAGATTTGACGCTTTTTGTGTCAACACCTCTTTTGGCACGCTCGGTGGGACCTGATTATACAAATCTACACATCCGGCATGGCTGATCACGCCGATGTTAATCAGAGGAATGTCATTGAAGTGTCTGAGGCCGATCTGAAAGATGATCAGAAGCAGGCCATGGAGCGGGCTATGGAGGAATACAGGCAGTTGTATCTCAAATCCTTCAGCCTCAGCAGGAGCGGCGAAGCAATTCAGAAGCAAGATCCGCCGTTGCCACGGCAGGTCACGTACGACGCCAACCCTGGCAAGCTACAAGAGATGGTTAACGCCGCTGTAAGTCAAGCTTTGATTAACCACTCTAGCGTACTGTCCAATACTGTCTACAATGCTGTTGCACAAACATTCAAAGAAGGACATGCACCGTGATATGCCGGCCCAGCGTACCATCAACCTGGGATGGCATCTGCAAGCCCATCGGCGGCTCAGATGGCGTCTTCCACCCCTGTGGAACCATCTGCCGATGTGGCTACGTCACCAAGACCGAACGCCGGTGATGCTACCAAGTTCAACGCAGATCCAGCCGCGTCGGCAACTTCAGGACCAGCCCCCGCTAACTGGTGGGGATACGGTATGCCTCCGAATCTATATGCTGGCTCTAATCTGGTGCAGGGAGACGGTTCAGCCTGGAAGAACTCTACGGCATCGGCAGCACAGCCACAGCCGATGGTTCATATGATGCACAACTCCGCGCCTGCTCCAACCGTACAAGTGTCATCAGATGATCTCCAAGTAATCCCCAAGATACCTCTGATGCCACCATCGGCAAGCTCTGTGTCGATGCAACACATTATAACCGCCGGCAGTCAATCCCTGGCGGCAAACTCTCAACCCGGAGCTCCGAACCCCCAAGGTAATCTGGTGATCAATTGCTCCAGGATTCAAGAACCGCATGCTCCGGTCAGCTATCAACCATCGGCGAGTCATATGCCGATGCCTTATAATCTTGGATGGGTCAACCAGCCACCAGCTCAGCAACCTGGCGGGCCGATGTATTATTATGGAGGCCCAGCTTAGATCCAAGGCGGACCATCGGTACAACAACCGATGAATGTGACAGTTCAGCCGAGTCCGCCAAGTATGTCAAATCACCCATCGGTAAGTCAACCGATGCATAGCATGCAGATGACTGAGGCGGCACCCACGACAACTGCGTACCTTCAAGGGGTGCATCAGCCGACTCCACCAAGCATACCAAGCTACCCATCGGCAAGTCAGCCGATGCATAGCGTCCAGATGACTGGTGCTGCGCCCACGACTACTCCACATCTCCAAGGGGCGTGTCAGCCGACTCCACCAGTCGACAACCAACCAATGAGTCGGCAAGAGTAGGACGCGTACTGGGTCGGCAAGATTGCCGAGGTCATGAAGGAGCAATTCGGTATCAAACCCAAGGTCAACACATACTCCTATCGGACCCCGTACCCGCCTGCATATGACTTGATTCCTCTCCCAAATCGGTACAAGGTGCCTAATTTTCCCAAGTTCTCTGGCCAAGACGACACGTCGACGATGGAGCACATCAACCGCTTCATTATCCAGTGCGGGGAGGCTGCCAGCAGGGAGGAATTAAGGGTGAGACTGTTCTCGTCATCATTATCTGGATCGGCTTTCACATGGTTCATATCATTGCCTCCAAATTCTATAATTACATGGGCCGATCTGGAGAGGCAATTTCACAAATACTTCTTTGCTGGCATACATGAGAAGAAGCTTACCGATTTGGTTAAAATGAGACAGCGCAACGACAAATCGGTAGAAAGTTTTGTGCAGAGGTTGCGGGATGTGAAGAACAAGTGCTACAGTCTGGTGCTTGATGATCGGCAACTAGCAGATTTGGCCTTCCAGGGGTTACTGCCGCACATCAAGGACAAGTACGCATCCCAGGAGTTTGAGAGCCTAAGTCACCTGGTGCAGAGGATTGCCGATCAGGATGTCAAAGCCTTTGAGCCCAGGAAGACTTGGAACAAGAAGGTGACCTTCATCGGAGAGAAGAAGACTCTGGATCGGATGAAGAGCTAAATGTCGATGCGGCCGAATGGGTGAAGGATAAGAAGCCTGTGTCTTGTCCGTTCGGCCAAAAAGAAACAGAAAGGTTCACCTTTGATATCACCAAGGCCGATAGGATGTTTGACCTATTGCTGCAAGAGGGGCGAATCAAGTTGGCGCCCAGTCAAGTGATTCCATCGGCCGAAGAGCTCAAGAAGATCAGGTACTGCAAGTGGCATAATGCAACTTCACACAGTACCAATGACTGCAAAGTGTTCAGGCACCAGTTGCAGTCGGAGATTGAGTCTGGGCGTATTAAGTTTGAAAACTCTAAAGCCCAGAAGCCGATGAAGATAGATCAGCACCCGTTCCCAAACAACATGGTGGAAATCAATGACAAAACCAAAGTGCTGACATCGGAAGCCGCCAGAAGGAATTCATCAGTAGATCCTGACTACCAAGTGCCTAAGCGCGACGCAGGAAAGTTTGCCGATGACAGAAAAGGTAAGAAGGTTGCCGATGAAGGTAATAGCGCCAACAGGGGACCCGTAGTGGTAATTACTCACAAACAGCCAAGGCGATATCATCAGCAATCGCGTGAGGAACGGTATCGGCAAGAAGAAGAGGAGCATCGGGAATGGCTTCGACATAAGGACCACTGGAGGTGTCCCTTCTTTGTTCATTGCTGGGAAGAAGGCATCAAGCTGCCCACTGCCGATAACTGTCCGGAATGCAATGGGTACTACACAGCCGATCGGTCAGGTAAGCGACCTTGTTTTGATGATCAGGCACCCAGGTACGCCCGGCCGCTCAGAGAAGACAGATCGGCACATGGCCGACTGGGGGGCAAGCTCAGTGCCCATGATCGGCTTGGCAGGCGCGTTGACCAGAGGGAGCTCGAGGAGATGGCCGACGCTAGAGTGTCCGACGAAGAGATATTCTCCGGGGAGCCCAACATCGGAAGAAGTGCCGATGTAAGCAGTGAAAGGCAGCATCAACCTGTCTGGAAGACCAAGCTTCCTCCCTGGTGCCCTAAGGGTTTGACTAAGACTCAGAAGAGGAGAATTCAGCGCCAGCGCCGCGACGACCTATATGACAGTGCGGAACCCTCGGAGGAGAAGCAATGGAGGCCGAAGCGCAAGGACAGAGGCCCATCGGCAGATATAAACATGGTTGTCATGTTGCCGATGGAGTTTATGGCACCCGTCAGCGATAATGAAGAGGTTGCCGAGATGGCGCAGTTGGTGCTGGACCCGATGACGGCTATCTTCGAAAAGCCGGCCGAAGATGAGAGGCAGCACCTGAGGGCTCTGTTTGTCAAGGGCAGGGTGGATGGTCAGCCGATGACCAAAATGCTAGTGGATGGCGGAGCGTCGATCAACATAATGCCCTATGTCGTGTTCAGGAAGCTTGGTAAATGCGATCAGGACTTGGTCGAGACCGACATGAAGCTCAAGGACTTCGAAGGCAATGTGTCAACCGCCATGGGAGCCGTATGTGTTGAACTAACCATCGGCATCAAGACTTTGCTGACAACATTCTTCGTAATCAGCGGCAAAGGCACCTATAACTTACTCCTTGGGAGGGACTGGATCCATGCTAATTGTTGTATCCCTTCTACTATGCATCAGAGCTTGGTACAGTGGATTGGGGATAGGATTGAAGTCGTCCGCGGTGAGGCCCCATCTACTGTTGCATCGGCAGAGTTAGACACTTATGAGCAGACCAGGTGCATATCTGGCGAAGCCTGGGACAAAGAGTTCCTCAAAGTCGCCGATTACCGCATCAAACCGATCCAAGCAGTCGGTCCTGAGGAGGAGTTTTGATGGATCAGTTCGCCGATGACGGAAAGCTAGGGCAGGGCTTCACGTCCGCCGATGACTTGCTCAAGGTTGACATCGACGACGGTAGTAAACCTAGGCCTACTTTTATTAGTGCTAAGTTAGATTCCCAATGTAAGCAGCAGTTAATTGATTTATTAAAAGAGAATAAAGATTGTTTTGCTTGGGACTATACAGAGATGCATGGTTTAGACCGATCGATAGTTGAGCATCGGTTACCCATCAAGTCTGGTTTTCAACCACATCGGCAGCCGGCGCGCCGATGCAATCCTACCATCTTACCCGACATTAAGGCTGAGATTACCAAGTTAATCGAGGCTGGATTCATTCGGCAATGCCGATATGCCGATTGGATTTCTAATGTGGTTCCTGTGTATAAAAAGAATGGAAAACTTCGTGTTTGTATTGATTTCAGGAACTTGAACAAGGCTACGCCGATGGATGGCTACCCGATGCCCATTGCCGATCTGCTAATCGATGCTGCTGCCGGACATCAAATTATTAGCTTCATGGATGGTAATGCTGGGTACAATCAAATATTCATGGCTGAAGAAGACATACCCAAGACTGCTTTTCGATGTCCGGGTCACGTCAGTTTGTTTGAGTGGGTAGTCATGACTTTTGGCTTGAAGAATGCCGGTGCCACTTATCAGAGGGCGATGAATTTTATCTTTCACAAGTACATCGGCACAATTGTTGAGATCTACATCGATGATGTGGTGGTTAAGTCTGGAGACTTCAAGAAGCATCTTGCCGATTTGCAGAAGATATTGGAGTGCACAAGGAAGCATGGGCTGAAGATGAATCCTAACAAGTGTGCGTTTGGCGTATCGGCAGGGCAGTTTCTGGGCTTCATGGTGCATCAAAGAGGCATTGAAATCGGCAGAAAATCTATTAATTCAATTAGCAGGGTAGTTGCTCCCAAAAACAAAACTGAGCTGCAGTCTCTGATCGGCAAGATTAATTTCATTAGAAGATTCATATCCAATCTGTCTGGTAAGATTAAATCTTTTAGTCCCCTATTAAAATTGAAAGCCGATCAGGAATTTATATGGCGAGAAGAGCAGCAGTCAGCCTTGGAAGAAATTAAAAGGTACTTGGTAAATCCTCCAATCTTGGTTCCACCTCAGCACGGGAGGCCTTTCAGGTTATATTTGTCTGCCGATGACGTTGTTATCGGGTCAGCCTTAATTCAAGAGTTTGAAGGGAAGGAGCGTGTAATATATTACCTGAGCAGAAGGTTGGTGGACGCTGAAACTAGGTATTCGACCACAGAAAGAATGTGCTTATGTTTATATTTCTCTTGTACTAATTTAAGACACTACTTACTGTCGGCCGAATGCACTGTTGTCTGCAAAGATGATGTGGTCAAGTACATGTTGTCAATGCCGATTTTGAGTGGGCGAATCGGTAAATGAATTCTAGCATTATCTGAATTTGACCTAAGGTATGAATCGGCAAAGGCTGTTAAAGGTCAGGTGATGGCCGATTTTGTCACTCAACACTGCGATATGGTGGGCTTTGTTGAAATTGCCCCTTGGGCTCTGTTCTTTGATGGGTCTACGTGCAAGGATGGAGCGGGTATCGGTATTCTGTTAATTTCACCCCGAGGACAGAGATATGAAGTTTCTTTGCCGATTGTTGCTACTTCAACAAACAATCAGGCTGAGTACCAGGCTTTGCTTAAAGGGTTAGAACTACTCAGGGAAGTGCATGCTGATGCCGTTGAAATCTTCGGTGATTCCATGTTGGTGATTAATCAGTTGATCGGGACATATGAGTGCCGAAGTGAAGTGTTAATTGCAGCCCATGAGCGGTGTTTGCGGTTGTTAAAGGAGTTCAAAGAGTACCGCCTTGAGCACATTCCAAGGTTGCATAATGAAGAGGCTAATTGGCTGGCACAGAATGCCTCAGGATATCAGCCGATTCAGGAAGTCATGACATCGGTAACAGATGCCGATGACTGGAGAAAGGGGATTGCCGATTACTTGAGGGATCCATCCAGAAAAGTTGAAAGGCGCCTAAGGTTCCAAGCCACTAAGTATGTGCTCCTTGATAATGAGTTGTATTATCGGACAATTGATGGAGTTTTGCTCAGATGTCTTGGCAAAGAGGAATCAAGGGAGTTGATGGGTGAGATCCATGAAGGTGTGTGTGGAGCGCATCAATCGGCATTCAAGATGAAGTGGATGATTAGGCGGAATGGATATTATTGGCCGACAATCCTGGAAGATTGTTTCAATTATTTCAAAGGGTGCCAAGATTGTCAGAAGTTTGGTAATGTGCAAAGGGCGCCTGCATCGGCAATGAATCCTATAATTAAACCTTGGACGTTTAGAGGATGGGCTATTGATCTCATCGGCCAGATTTATCCACCGTCGAGCAAGGGGCATAAGTTCATACTTGTTGCTACCGACTACTTCACTAAATGGGTAGAAGCAATTCCGCTGAAAAAGGTGACATCGGCAAACATGGTGGATTTCGTTAAGGAGCATATTGTTTACCGATTTGGTATTCCTCAGACCATTACCACCGATCAAGGGACCATGTTCACATCGGGAGAGTTTGATGACTTTGCTGCTAGCATGGGTTTCAAGGTGTTGAATTCTTCTCCTTATTACGCTCAAGCTAACGGTCTAAGCCAAAGCAACTAATAAAGGAGTCATTAAGCTTATAAAGCACAAGATTGAAGAAAACCCTAGAAGGTGGCACGTGGTGTTGAACGAAGCTTTATGGTCATATCGGATGGCTTGTCATGGTGCAACCAAGGTCTCGCCGTATCAGTTGGTTTATGGACACGATGCTGTCCTACCTTGGGAAATTAAAACTGGTTCTAGGTGATTATCTTTTCAAGATCAGTTGACGACCGATGATTACGTTACTCTGATGAAAGATGAGTTAGAAGATTTGGCAGGTCATCGGTTGAGAGCGTTAATTAATATTGAAGAGAACAAGAAGAGGGTTGCCCGATGGTATGATAAGAAAGTAAAGGTAAAAGAATTTGCCGATGGTGATTTGGTTTGGAAGTTGATTTTACCGATTGGGACTAAGAGCTCTAAGTTTGGAAAGTGGTCCCCTAATTGGGAAGGTCCTTATCGGATAAAACAGTCTGCTCCTGGTAATGCATACATTTTGGAAACCCTCGAGGGGATGACGTTTTCTAGGGCGATCAACGGCAAATATTTGAAGAGATATTACCCTAGCGTATGGGTAGACGCATGATGCTTAGTCAAATGCCGATGAAAAGTGAACTTATGAAAACATCGGTAAAAGCAAACTGGCGTTATATTACAAAACAAAATTAAGTATCAGGTTACATTCCTACCAATACTAGAGACATCAAAGCAAGGAATGAATAACATTTATCGCGCGCAGGCGAATTTGGTCTATTTCATCTAACTCCTGAGCGTCAGCATCGGCAGAGCCCTCAACCGGCTTAATCTTCTTCTTCCATGAGATAGCTTGCCGAGCATATTGATCCCTTTCTTGCTGCAAAGCTCCGATGGAGTCAGATAGTTGGGTCTTCTGTTGATTGGCAGCTGTCAGACCCTCTTCAATCTGTTGCAGTTCTGCCAGCAGCTCCTCTTTCCTCGCCGATAGCCGAGAGATTTCCTGGTCGAGGTTGCCGATGGAAGTTTTGGCTTGACCGATGTTTCTGTGCTTCTCATCGGCAAGGCCTTTAAATCTGAACTTCTCTTCCTCGCTCTTGGCTTGGGCCGCTCTATCGGCAATGTGACGAGTAAGCCGCTGGTACTGAATTTGTTTGACGTCAATGGAAGCTGCTTGGAGGATGGTTTCTGCTGCATCGGCGAAAAGATGGCTCTGGATATCTTTGAATATAATCCTTGCCGTCGATGAGTCCTAGACAAGTTGGGAAGTATCTTGCAGCAGTAGGGAGAGCAACTCCTCAAGTTTGGATTTGACTTCTGCCGATAGAGCCGGGTAGGAGCTTTCCTCTTCATCGTCGTCGGGGACGTCGACGGCAAAAGAGAACAAACTGTCTGCTCGGAGGCGGCTTGAGCGCTCATTTTCGTTCTGAAGGTTTAGGCTGTAAGAGAAGAGGCTATCCGGAGAGTCCTGGGCCTGAAAACAAAGGTTAAAATATGCCGACTGCAAAACTATACTATGATCTTTATGGTAATCCACTTACCGTCTTGAAACGGATTTCCTGCCTGGGGCTTGGTATGCTAGACGGTCCGGCTTCATCTTGAACATCGGCGGCAGATGTCGATGACTGAGCCCATGTTGGGGAGGTAGCCGACGCCGCTGGTCTTGGTGTAATCGTTGCTGGCGGCGCCTCCGATGTAGTGACGGTTTCTTGTGGTGGCACTCTGTCATCGGGGACTTGGGTCGATGGTGCCGATGCCGACGTTGTTGCTGCTGCGAAAGCTTGAGTAGTTCCTTCGTCAGGTAATCTGGCTGGCAATGCCGATGCTGATGCTACCTCCGCTGCTACGACGGGAGTTGTTTCTTCAGTCACCGTAGCTGGTGCCGATGCCGATGCCGTTTCGATCGCCGCAGCAGCCACTATCTCCTGGACGGGGACGTCATCCATCGGCTGTTCAGGTACGGAAATCAATGGAACTCCTAGCGATGACCCGTCGGCAGGTGGTGCGACTGGAGCCGGAAGCTCTGCTGGCGGCGCATCGGCAGCTGATGGTGCAGTTGGAGCCGATGGCGGAGGGGAAGCCAGCCTCAAGCGCCTTTTCTTTGTCGGCGTAGCAGTAGGAGAGCCAATCCTCTTGGATGAAGACTGGGGGGCATCGGCAACAGGGTCAGAAGTTAATTGTATTCTGTGAGCAGATGCCGATGACCATAATGCCGGAAAATATAAAGTGAGTTATGCAAGGTAGATGTTGCCGATGAAACAGTGTATGATCGGTACAAGTAAAGAGTTTACTGCATAAGTTTGCGTGAAGGCAACAGCGGCAGCCGATGTAGCCTGAGCTGTTGTAGGCATCGGCAGGGGTACCTGTTGAGGCGTGAAGGCGGCCAACGTCGGGGCTTTGTTGCCGATGATCGATATAGGGCCCATCATCCGAAGTTTGAAGAGTCTGCCGCTATTGCTCATCGTGGGGACTGGATCATCGGCCTGTCAAATACAAAGGTGCAGAGGAGTGATGATACTGATGACAAATAAAATAATGAAAGTACATTGGATAGAGAACTTACTGCGTCGTCGGGAATGAGGTAATCGGCGTCGATCAAGTGTCGATAGTAGTGCGAAGACTTGGCGAGTAGTTGGCACTTCCACTCTTGCCACCAAGACTTGAACTCGTTGGTAATGAAGGAGGTCAGCGTCCAGGAGGACAAGTCAAGGTCTGACAAATCGGCATCGGCAAGGAGGTTGATGACTTTGTTCCAATCCAGATTGCTGGAGATTGTCTGTCTGGGTCTTACTACCTTGGAATAGCACAGCTTGATCGGCAGTTGGCCAAATGCCAGTTGTCTTGCCGTTGCCGATGGATAGTAAAACTCGTACGATGGTGGGGCATTCTTCCCAGATCCAAAAATGTTTACCGGGATAGCTTGGGGAGTTATACTGGCCCTCATAATTGCTTGGTTCTCGGGCAGGCTCATATCGGTTAAGTTAAACAGCAGTGGAAAATGATTGTCTTCATCGAGGTATGGCCACCAGGCCCGTTTCGAGGAGGGGAATCCATTGTAGAACTTCTGGAAGTAATAGCCGAAGTGCTCCCTGTCGGCATCAGTACCTGGCAGCATTATGACGGCTTCTCCAAAGTTAAGTGGAGGCCGAGTTGCCGATTCGTCATCATCGTATCGGTAGTCTTCTGATATATCTCTCGGAAATTGTTGGGCAAATAGATCAAACCCGAGAGTCTTGTGCATATGAGCGTTCAGCCATAGGTTAACAAACCACCAGGGGCCACCGAGATTACCAATAGGCTCCCCTAGCAGCAGCTTGTTGGATACTTGGTGCAACAATCGGTAGACTGACCCGAGGAGGTACCTGCCTAAAGGGAGACTTGTGCCATTGGCAAGCAGTTCAGACGTGGGGAGATGCATGGTAGTCGGGCCGATAGTTTTGCCACAGAAGACAAACTTTTCTAACCACATGTTTAAGAAGATGGCATGCTCCCGTTGGCTTACCGATCCAGTTTTCTGATGCTCCTGAATATAGCCTGTCCAGCCGCCGATACTGCGGGTGCTCACCTTGTGCTCAGCTTTTCTGTTGAAGAGGCTAAGCGTATCGGCAGAAGTGATATCCAAGCCGGTCAACATGTAGACATCGGCAAGGGTGGGAGTAGTTGGTCCGTGCCTGAAGAGGAAGGCATTCATGCTATCGGACCAGAAGTATGAAGCTGCTATCATTAAGTTCTCATTCTTCTCTGTATCGGCAATTGAGAGCCTAATGCATTGATCTAAGCTACGCTCCTGCCAGTACACCTGCTGTGACCTTGCCAACCTCAGATACCAGTTTTTCCATCCTTTGGTGTGCTTGGGCCATGAACGGAATGTATCTTTCCACAATCCCAGACCAAAGCTTTCAGATCTAAATGGTATCCTATTGGTTTCTGCGTTGATGATGGAAGTGGGGTCTGGATTGCCCATTGGGCCTAGGCAGCTAAGATTGGAACCAGCAAGAGGGATGATAACTTTGTTGTACAGCTCCTAGGGTTCGAGAAAAGGACGAATCAGAAGGAAGAACAGAGGTGAAATCAGGTTTTTTGCGCAAAAAAGAGAGGTTGGATTAGATGAGGAATGGATCTTACCTTCGGGATGTCGACCTGGATCGCCATTGGAGTCGAGGGGAGTGCTTGGTTCGTCCTTAGATTGCGAAGGGTACTGTTGCTTGAGCTTGTGTTCTTCAGGGCAGCCAGAGGTTGAAGATGAAGGCAGGAAGGTGAAAGTGAAAATGAGCTCGGGTAAAAAGGACGGTATGGGCCCCAGTAACTTTTATAAGCCTGTCCAGGGGCATTTTGGGGTTCTGTTCCACACTGTGCAGGAATGTAGAGAGGCCCGCGGTAGATACGCGCAGTGGTCGAGGTGGTCTGTAACTGTTCATGCTACAATCGAGGGATTTTATTATTAAATTGCAGTTCCACATGCGGGGATCGAGGAAACCGTACGTTTATCTCGGGGGTAACGGCTACAGCAACAGCTACAGCAACGGCTACAGTAGAGAGAATTTCGGCACGTAAAGTTATACGCTCCGAAACTGGGGGCATGTGTTGACACCGTTTTTCGACACGTGTCAAATGGGCTGAGGCTTGACTGGCTGGTGACTATTCTCCATCGGCATCGGTAAAGTATGAGTTGATATGGCCGATGGGAGAGTGCTACAGAAGGTCAAGTATGTTGCCGATGGGAGCTGGATGGTCTTTGCCGACAAAGGGTTTATTGGTGGTCTTACCGATTGCTGATGAGCTGTTATTGCTCATTGCCGATGAAGACTCTTTGCTGATTGCCGATGAAAACTCGTTCCCGATTACCGATAAGGGCTCGTTGCCGATTGCCGATGGAAGATAGTTGCCGATTGCCGACAAGGGTTTATTGCCGATTGCCGGCGAGGGGATGCTACCAATCGGGAAAAGTGTTGCCAATGCCGATGAGCGTAACTTAGCGCTTGGGGGCAGCTGAAGGTTACCGATGGCCCAAAGAAGGAAGGTGCGGATTAAAGGGATCTGCCGATGGAGAGTTTCCATCGAGAAGTACAAGGAAACTGGTGTGTTGTGCCAGTATTATTATAGTAGTTTGAGTCCGGCTCTTGCATGGGTCGTTTATTTTCCTTTAAAATAGGTGTGTTTGTTTAGGAAATAAATATTGTTATCCGGCTCCTGCGCGAGTCAGTTTCCTTGAAAGTAGGAGTTTGTTTTAGGAAAGATATGTGTCGTGTCATTGTACAACTCTCCATGCGGGAGTATAAATATGAGCCCAAGGGCTATGGAACAAATCAATCCAATTCAAAAATAAACCAATTCTACTTTTTATCCTACTTTTATCGCAATTTACCTCCTTATGCATTAGTTGTAGTTATCAACGAGTTCTTCAAGCTTTCGACGGGCTGCATCACCTTGATCTCCGTCAAAGTCCTTGTTAGTTCCATGTGGGAGTACCCCTAGGCTTTGGCAATCCGGGCACATCGCTGTTTGCCTCGTCTAGCTCTGCTCTAAGTTATCCGTGATCAATCTGAACCTTGACGTCCGGGCGCATCGCTGTCGTCTCGTTCAGTTTGTCATAGTTATCATCCTTGTCGATTGATTGGTTAAATCGACTGGCACGCCCTCAACATCGAGCTTTGGGTAATAGCCCGAGGGGTTCACAGATTTGACGCTTTTTGTGTCAACACCTGATGGTCCTGCCGAAGACTCATGGCCCTGGTGGTTCCGGAGATCGACGCTGATCCTCGTCACTGTCGTAGCGCCCACCTCGATGAGCACTATAACCTCGAGCCTCAGCATCACCATGTCGGCGTCGTTTGTTGTCGTTGATGTCGCGTTGCGCGTCTCGCGTTGTCGATTATCGAGGATGCGGTCTCAAACTGGTCGCTGCTCCACCCCGCCTAGGGGCGCCTTGTCTTGGTGGATAGATACCTCTCGATCTTCTTGAGGGGGCACATCCCGCTGCTCAGAGGCAGCTCCCTTGTGCCTCGAGGCCGAGCTCTCCGCTTGCTGTACGGCCACGGTTCGGAGAAGCCCCTGGATTTCATCCCTGATGCGTTGCGCCTAGGCCGTCGATGGTGCCGACATGTCGCAGAGCAGCATCGCGGTTGCCACGACATTCTGGCTAGCACGGTTGTAGATGTGGCGCTCGTTCGCCCTTTCGTTGACGATCTGCCGATAGACTTCCCAAGCCCGCTCGCGAGCTCCTCCGACCTGTGGCGCTCGCGATCTCGCTCGAGGGCGTGCTCGAGCTGCTGAAGTCGTAGGCGCTCTTCCTCGAGCTTGGCGAGCAGTTCTCGTACTTGCGCGATCTGGACGTCCTGCGGTGGATCGGCTTTGTCAGGACTCGGGGGCTCGGCGTTTCGCGTCAGTGTAGCGTTGCCCCCTCCTCTTTCATCCGTGGTCGCGGCGCCGTTGATGTCGTCCTGGGAGTCAACCTGGCCGTCGAGGTGGAAGCATTCCCGGGTGGGATCGTAATCCTCATCTGGGGAGTCCGAGTCGGGGTAGCCGTGGTAGAAGTTGGGGAAAGATCCCCTGCGCTCCTCCTACAGTTGTTGTTGCGGCGTGTCCCAGGTGTAGTAACCCGGGCCAGGGCTTGCCGTGGCACTGGGCGCTCATCCGGTGGAGGGGTGGTGATGAGGTTAGTCGTCGCACGTAGTAGGTTCCCTGAGGACCCGTAACGTGCCTGCATCTGCGAGTTTACAAAGGCAGAATAGAGTCTGGCGCTGTTGTAAAGTCCATGCGGAAGCAGGTCGCGCTGCGGCGCGGCTGAGTATGTTGGAGAAGCCGCGGGGACCTTCGGAGATGACGGTATGGCAGAGCCAAAGTCAGGCTCAGCGAGGTACCCGCCCCGACCCGCAAGCATGGGTCAAACAGGCTCCCGAAGGGAGGAATTGTGTCACTAGCCGGGGTCGGGGAGATGGCGTCCAGCGTCTCGGAATCCACGCGGTGAAGAGTGCGGCGGTGTCGTTCATGCCTCCCCCTGGTCACAGGCGAGAGGCGCGAGTGGTGGGACCGTCGTCTAGTCCTCTTTGGCCCCGGCGTATCGGAGCTGCTGCTATCCAAGCCACTACCTGAGAGTAGAACCATGTCGTGGCCGTGGCCCGTGGACATGAACTCTAGGCTCCCGAACCAGATGATGGTGGCGAATGGAAGTGATGGGATCGTCGAATCCATCTGGGAGAGTAGTTCGGAGTTGATTGACACGCAAATCCCCCTACCTGGTGCGCCAACTGTCGATGTTATGACCCAGGGGGTCAAGACCACCAACTAGTAAATTTGTATATTGCGTGCTCCCTCTCCCAGATGTGATGCAAGAAGAACACAAGATTTATCCTAGATCGGGCAAAGAAGGCCCTACGTCCAGCGGGGGAGGATGGATTGTATTATCTTGCACCTAAGTGCTCGTACAGGGAGGTACAAGCAGGTTTACACGGGGGTGCTCAGGATGAGTTGAGGCCTAGGACTAGCAGGGCTACCCTAGGTGGTCGGTTGATGGATTGCTTGAGATGTTGATCAAGCAGGTAAGGAGTGGTGTTGCGAGTGTGGGCGGATGTCCGATGATTTGACCCTCCGCTCGGCTTGGAGGTTGAGTTCTGTGTCTCTCTGTCTCTGTCTATCTCTCTATCTATATTTCTCTACATATCTATCTTTCTCTACCTATCTATCTATTATCTATATTAAATTTCATATCACATATCAAATAACAGATACTAAGATTATCTATCCCTCTCTATCCATCTCTCTATCTATATATCTCTCTATCTATCTTTCTCTACATATCTATCTATTATCTATATTAAATTTTATATCACATATTGTCGGTGTTATGACCCAGGGGGTCAAGACCACCAACTAGTAAATTTGTATATTGCGTGCTCCCTCTCCCAGATGTGATGCAAGAAGAAAACAATATTTATCCTGGTTCGGGCAAAGAAGGCCCTACATCCAGCGGGGGAGGATGGATTGTATTATCTTGCACCTAAGTGCTCGTACAGGGGGGTACAAGCAGGTTTACACGGGGGTGCTCAAAGTGAGCTGAAGCCTAGGACTAGCGAGGCTATCCTAGGTGGTCGGTTGGTGGATTGCTTGAGGTGTCGATCAAGCAATCGGGTGCGGTGTGTGCGACTTGGCTCTTGGTGTATGCGGGTCAGAGCTAATGTCTTGGCTCATTGAGAGATCTTTGATGTCGGAATACGTGAGCCGATTCGAATGCGCCTGCTGATGCCAATACGAATGCGCATGCCCCTTCTTCTATCCCAACGTCCCCTTTTATAGATCAAGGGGAGGCCTGAGAGTACAGAGGTCCTAGATTGTAGAGGCATGGGATCGTTGTAGCGGCGTGGCCTTCCCGTCCTTCCCATGGCGATAGCAGACTGGACGTTGCCGAACGTCACGGCGCAGTACGGTTGGCCTCATGTAGATGGGTACGAGTCCCACAGTTGATGCGGGACGGACTAGACGGGAGCCATGCCGGAGTGGTTGGAGACGATGGTCAAGCCCCCTGGTCGAGGAGGGTCGAGGAGGGTCGTATCCCTGAAGACACAGTCGAGGGCCGTCCTGTTCATGGCTCGAGGGGGTGCCTCTGGATTCCGTACCTGCGATGTGGCTACAGCGGCCGCGTGGTTGATGGAAGTCACGGGCATGGGCGACGAGTTGATGGATTTGACTGTGGTAGCGGGCGCCCATGGCGTTAGGCGGGTGCAGGTAGGCGCATTGGATCCCCTTTACCCCATACCGGGAGCAAGTAAGTCGATCGAGCTTCGTTCTCAGGGGTCATTCGTTCGACCCCTGTCCGTCAGTCGAGGTAGAGGCGGGGGCGGAGGGGTCGTTCGTTCGACCCCTTGTCCGTCATTCGAAGGGTCGAGGCGGAGGCGGAGGGGTCGTTCGTTCGACCCCCTGCCCGTCATTCAAAGGGTCGAGGCGGAGGCAGAGGGGTCGTTCGTTCGACCCCCTGTCCGTCATTCGAGGTAGAGGCGGAGGGGGATCCCTCCTACCGTTTTTCCAGTATTGGGCCAGTGAGGGAGGCCTTTGCGTGATGGGCCTTTTCTCCCATTGACTTGAATGGCTGATCGGATCCTGCCTTAAAAATGGTTGCTATGTTAAGCATTAGATTATCACACGTTTAGGGTACCCCTTACTTTTGTACCCGACACATATCAAATAACATATACTAAGATTATCTATCCTTCTCTATCTATCACATATCAAATAACATCTCAAATAGGTATTTCGTCGAACACCATGGTACCGTGGAGGCAGGTGGACGCAGGTCCGTGGTGCTTGGTGTCGTGGAGGGAGGTCTGCGGTGCTTGGCGTCGTGGCGAGGACGGTGGCGTGGAGCGCCGTCCTCCTGCCTGATGCGTGCGGCGGCGTGGGCGGCGGCATCGTGGGCGGCGGTGTCGAGCGGCGGCGGTGTGCTGCGGCGGTAGCGGCGTGGGCGGCGCCGG
This sequence comes from Microstegium vimineum, assembly GCA_022036555.1. Lineage (NCBI taxonomy): Eukaryota > Viridiplantae > Streptophyta > Magnoliopsida > Poales > Poaceae > Microstegium > Microstegium vimineum. Next base: position 18,858,782 of record CM039132.1, on the reverse strand, counting down.
CTGAGTGGGCACTGGCGCAAGTCTGAACATTTCGAAGCGCGTCGGTGCCTGCTTAAATACAAACCCTGTCGTATCACTGCCGGTTCAAGCCACGAACCGGCAGTGAAACAACACATCACTATCGGTTCGTGGCTTGAACCGACAATGATACGGTAGAGAGGCATCACTGCCGGTTCAAGCCACGAACCGACAGTGATGTGGTGTTTTACTGCTAGTTCTGTCCCAGCCCCTGATAATTGGGGACCTGTCAGAGCCTGAACCGGCAGTGATGAGACATCACTGCTGGTCCAAACACAACCGACAGTGATGTGCGAGCAGTGATTGCCGATTCTGTAGTAGTGTTTGCAATTAGAAGTTTGGGATCTAGATGGCAAGTTTATATATTGGAGCTAACATGTCAGATCAACATCAGCGCTACTCTAAGTTTGCATATTGTATCAGTTTGGGTGTACAATTCCCGGAGCTTCGGGCAAGTTTATTTTTTTGAATAAAACGGGGGGGGGGGGGGGGGGGGAGAGCTTCCCCACCAAAGATTGCATTAACTTAACACACGATCCAGAGTGTTGGAAGAATTTCAAGAGTACACGCGAGGAGATACGCAAGCCAGTCATCTAGACTGTTTACAAGATCACGGCGAATCCGTTTTTGCCAAATTACAAGGTCATAGCACACCCGGGTTACAATAATTCTGTTGTCGCTGTGTTCATCTCGGAAGATCTTACAGTTCCTCGAGTTCCAGAGTCTCCAGAGGATCGTGAGAAGAACGAAGGACCAGAGCTTCGTGTTTAGTCCAGACGGAGGCAAGAAATTCTAGATAGCATCATCAGATAATTTCATAGCGCCGTGGAGACCGAGCCTTTGTCAAACATCAACACTAATGGGGCAGCCGAAGAAAGTGTGCTGTCTATCCTCGGGCCCGGACATCTCTGGCACAAGTCGCTATCCACGACATGTTTGGCATGCAGGTTGGCACGCGTACTTAGACGGTCTCTGAAGTACAGCCAAGCAAACACCTTCACTTTGTTTGGCACCCTGAACTCCCAGATGCGTCGCCCATAGGGGTCCGAAGATTCCGGCCTTTGATCAAGAGCAGCATAAGCATCTCTGGTGGTGAAGGGCTTCTGTGTTGTTTTCAGAACCCTCAAATCTGGGCCTTGGCGGAGAGTAATATCCTGCAAAAGACAAAGTAATCTCTCCAGCTGGGCACTGGCCGAGCTCGTTCATCGTAGCCTGCTTCGGGCAAGTTTAGAGACAAAGAAAATGCAAGTATGAGACCTAGATAATTGTAATCCTAAATTTAAGGCCTTCAATAATGTGTTTTACTCTTATATTAGTGTGAAATCTCAAGTGCTCAGAGAATTGTCGCTGTGAGTTACATATAGCAGTTGGCTCTCGCTCCAGCCAAGCACACAACTAACCATCCATCACTGTTTCATTTTGTTGAAACAACGGCTGGCACGTATAGCCACGTACAATACTTCTCGATCCAGGTAGAGACGACGGAGACGATCCAAGAGAGTCCAATATGTTGATTGGATCTCATCGACGAGCAAACGAGCAGATTAATTAATAATAGATATATGTTTGGACACCAGAGCTAAAAATTAGCTTATCTTTTTATACCAATTGGAAAAAGCTTAAACGTGGGCTAAGTTGGGGCTAACAATGAGAGCTAATTAATAATTAGAGTCCATGAGCTCATAATTAGCACATGTTTAATCGATTTTCATAAGGTGGGTTAATTTTTAGCCGTAGGATAATTCTTCCAATCACAATGCACGACCGAAAGGCACCCTCCAGCGATGGACAGCCGTGTGAGCGTCCTCAACGCTGTTTGCATTTGTACCTGCGATCTGGAGTAGAATAGGAAAAAATAAGGTACCACGTCCCACTCGCTAGAACAGGGCGAACACCAACTTAGCCTTGCGCAACCACCGACATGATCCACCCCGCATCACAAATCTGGAAACCTTTTTTGGTGGCCTGCAAAGCAAGATCAAGATTATTAGAGCTTTTCTTTTTTTTTTATCAATTCACCGGGTGCTTGTCCGTACTTGCCTATGGTTATTATGCATAATTGATTTATAGCAACACCTTGCGTATTTCATTTTATAATAATAGAAGAGGCTCTGTCCAAAACCGTCTCTGAAAATAGTTTTTTTTTGAAAAATAAGTTCTCTATAAATTTTATTTTATTCTAGAGGAGGTTTGTATTTTTAGCCGCTTCTAGAAATCTATTTTTTTTAGAAAAGAACTAGTATGCGAATGATTCTAGAGCCGCTCCTAAAAATTGATTTATAGAAGCCGCTAAATTGAGAACTGCATTTAAATTTGGTGCAACATAGTAAAATTTATAACATTTCAAGAGAAATCATATGAAAATAATTTTTAATATGAGATATATATATACAACTTTATAATTGATTACTTTTTTATTTCGAATAATTTAGGTTCTTTCCTTTTTTTGAATTTCTCACATTTTTTATACTCAATTTTTTTAATTGTTCAAACAATCTCATATGGAGAAATAAGCATAACTAAAGTTAAGATCTTGAAAAGACAGTTGATAACATTTTCATTTGAGATAATCTTTTTTCCAGAAAAAACATGCATAATTTAAAATTTAATTTTTATGAACGACCTCAAATGTAGGAACGATCAAAACAAAAGTTGTATATCTCAAGGAGCTATATAATTTTATAGTTGACAAATTTTATATTCAAAATATTTATCCAGAGGGAAAAAATTCAATATATCACATTTTGAAACATAAATTTTTCAAACAACCTCGGATTCAGAGACAACTAAAACAAAAATTGTATTACACCACAATATCTAGGACTTTTCATTATTGGGTCCCAAATATTCATTTCAAAACTTAATAATGTGCATTTCTTAACAAATTATACTATTAGTTTGTTCAAACCCCAAATATTCATTCAACCCTCCATCCTTAAAAACTTGATATTTTTGTTTTGTTCTAGGTTAAACTATTTTTAGCTTAAACAAATTGATATATTTGTTAACATTTTCCACACCAAATAGGTATACCATCAAACTATGTTGCATAAAGATTCCAATATACTTATTTGATGATATAAATATTAATATTCTAGTGTATGAATTTCGTTAAGCTATAGTTTGAATGAAGACAAAACTAAAATGTAAGTTTTTTGTGGGGAGAGAGGTAGTACAAAAGAAATGTACCTACACCTTTGTTAGCGTTGAGTTGGAGGTGAAATGATAGGAAATATACACGCTCGTATTTTATGAAAAAAATCAAGTGACTTGTGACTCAAAACAATGAGACTACCGGACTAAAAATCCATTATTTTTAGGAACTTATTTGTGGTTTTTGAAAAATGATTTTTAGATAACACTCCCTTAATTCTAAATAGTAAATCCTAATTTACTTGGCATTTTTACCTAAAGGTTGACTACTCGTCTTATCCAAAAAAAATTATGTATAAAATACAAGTGATCAAACTTTATAAAAAAAAGTTAAACAAATTATAATTTAAAACGAAGTTATTAGTAGATTAGGAGATACCCAGCAAATCAATTTCTAGAAATTGTTCGACCATGTACCTCTGCAAATACTTTAGTTAGTAGTGTCATGCGTATTGTCAATCCATATTATATTTATACACACACGATCATCTTCTGCACACATGAGCACTAGCTGCCACTACCAGACTCGGGGTCTTTACCGAGTGCATGGGTTACTCGATAAAGCTGCAATTGCACTCTGGAAAGTTTTTGTCGATTGCCACCCTCGACAAACAACACTAGTTAAGTTTTTGCCGGTATTTTTTGTCGTTTGCCGAGCGATGGATAGTCAGCAAAATTCGAAACAAAAAAAATAGAGAAAAAAACTATAACTTTAATATAGGGGAGGGGCCCCACTGCAAAACACTATAAAGTTGTAAGTCATGGCTACGCAACCGACAAGATTCTTCGAACCCGCGACCTCTCCCTCATGTGTAAACCCTCAAACCATTGCACTACAAACTTACATGTGTCTTGATATAGTTTTGGTTCTCTATACTCCCTCCATCCCTGAAACAAACAATTCCTAGAATCCATGTCAGTCAAACCTTTTAAACTTTGACTAACTTTATAGAAAAATATAACAGCATATATGACTTAAAATGAGTATCATGTAAAAATATGTTCTTAGATAAATCTAATAATATTAGTTTGATATTATAATTTTTAATACTTTATTCTAGAAATTTGGTCAAAGTTTAAAAAGATTGACTTAGGAGAAACCCAGATATCCATTCTTTCAGGGACGGAGGGAGTATTCTACTAAATTGAGTATAAATTGCTTGTTTGAGGCTCTAAACGAATTGAAATCAAAAGGTTGTCAACTATAAAGTTTCATAACTTTCCGAGATCTACACTTTTCATTTCGAAAGTTTTTCCATCCGAAATTATTTACAAAAAAATGAATTTCTAATTTTTTAAAATTCAAACATAGTTTTGCATTACAAGGTGATTTTGAATCAAAAGGTTACTAACTATATTTTTTCATAACTTTTCAAGATTGACAAAGTTTATTTTGGTTGTTTTTCCACCCTTTGAAAAATTCAAATTTTAAATTTTTAAATCTAAACATAGTTTTGCATGACAAGATGATTTCAAATCAAAAGGTAGCTAATTGTGAAGTTTCATAACACTTTTCGAGATCTATAAAGTTTATTTTGATTCTTTGGTCATCTCTTCATCCGACTTGGTCATTCTAATATTATTCATAAATCTTATATAACTCTCTTATAATTTCATAAACCACCATAGACTCTTCTAGTATCATAAACTATAAGAGAGATATTTAAGATTTATGAACAAATTTACTTTCACTTTGTCATATGAAAAAATAACCAATATAAATATTGTACATCTTGATGAGTTATATAACTTTGTAGTTAAAAATGTTTTGATTTGAATTAATTTACTATTTCAAAATATACATTAAAATTTTCTTTAGCTAGTGTAAAAAACACTTGGCAAAAAGCACTTTTCCAAGTGTAAAAAAAATACTCGACAAAGAAGCTCTTAGCCGAGTATTAAAAAAAACACTCAAAAAAAATTTCTCCACCGAGTTTTTTTTTTACTCGACAAGGGACCTAAAAATACCCAACAAACCTCTTGGTACTAGGTAAAGAGCCGGATTCTATTAGTGTACGGCACTGCTACTCTGCTGCATTCACTCAAGACTAACTATATATATATAACGCAAGCAGCTAGACGACCGATTGCTCGAGAGCCATGGAAGAAATAATGCAGATGCTTCCTGGTGCCCTGGCCATGCTCGTTCTCCTCACCACCGTCGCATACCTGCGCAGCAGCAGGCACCGTGCAGGCGACACCCGCCGCACCGAGGCAGTCCCGGCAACCATCGAGGTGAGAGACCCCGAGGCAGCCCGGCGCATGATCATCAACAACGCCGACTCCTTCTCCGACCACCCCGCCGTGCCCTTCCCCGTGAACATCGACGCCGGGCACCCCAAGACGAGCAGCATCAACAGCGCGCCCTACGGCCCGCTCTGGCGCGTGCTCCGGTGCGACCTCACCGCCGGTGTCCTCCACGCCACCCCTCGCGCCTCGCCCGCATCGCGCCGCTCCAGCGCGACGCCGTCGACGCCCTCGTCGCGGACCTCGCCGCCGCCCGTGTCCGAGGAGGAGGAGGAGCGGGTGATGATGAGGTCGCCGCCGTCCGCGACGCCCTGTACACCGCCGTGTTCAAGGTAGTGGTGCGCATGTGCTTCGGTGACGACGACGGCGTCGGCGGCGACCGCGCCGACGACGTTGCCACCATGCAGCGCACGCTGCGCGAGTTTTTCCACTCCGGCGTGGACGCCAGGCGCCTCGCCACCTCGAGGCTTGCGAGGCTGGTGCACTGGAGGCAGTGGCGATACCTAGTCGGCACGCGCGATCGCCTGGCCGAGGTCTTCGTCCCTGCCATCGCGGCACGGCGGCGGCGGCGGCTCCGGCCTAGCAACGACGCCAGCGGTGTCCAGCAGTCGTACGTCGACTCGCTCCTCGACCTTCGCGTACCCTCCATCGACGATGGAGAACCGTCCGGTGGCAACACCGGCGGCCGGCGGCGCGCGCTTAGGGACGACGAGATGGTGAGGCTCGTGTGGGAGTTCCTAGGAGCCGGCACGGAGACTGGTGGCGTGCGTCGAGTGGACGCTCGCGCGCCTCGTCACGCATCCGGAGGTCCAGGAGAAGCTCCACCGCGAGCTTAGCGGCGGCGACGGCGACCAGCAGCCTGTGCCATCCGAGGAACGCCTCCGGGACTCGCCATACCTGCGCGCCGTCGTCCCCGAGAGCCTGCGACTGCACCCGCCGGTGCCATTCATCGTGTTGGTAAAACAGGACTCAGGATTGTTCTGCTAGAGCCTTACTGCCTTTAGTCTTTGTATCCCTTTATATAGAACAAGAGTTTTTAGTCTTTGTATCCCTTTATGTAGAACAAGAGCTCAACAGAGCTTCGTGGATACAGGTTGGCTCCAAGAGCATCTTCCTAGTGTAGTACAAGTAAAGCTAGTTTAAAGCAAAAACAAACTACCTACTGCTACAAGTGTCCAAACTGTTTACTGCTACAACAGTCCAAGACTGGAGCTATAACAGTCCAAGACTGGAAAAGACTGAAAAGACTAACAACTAAAGTGTAACAAACTAAAGTACATTAGAAGCCAAGGCTTATCTATCAATTCTCTCCCTAAGCCTTGCTTCAGCCATCCTTGCTGATCTTCTTGAGCCTGATCTTGCCTCTCATGGTCTCGAACTTGGTTCTTCCAAGTGACTTGGTGAGGATATCGGCAAGTTGCTCATTTGTGTCGATGTGATCGGCCTTAATGCTCCCGTCTTCCACGCAGTCTCTAATGAAGTGGAACTTGGTCCTTATGTGCTTGCTCCTGGAACACTGGGTTCTTGGCAAGTGCAAGTGCTGATATGTTGTCCACCTTCAACTCCACAGTTTCCACCTTTCTTCCTAGCAGATCGACAAGCAACCTTGATAGCCATAGCGCCTGAGTTGCTGCTGTAGTCATGGCCACGTACTCTGCCTCACAGCTTGAGGGTGCCACTACGTTCTGCTTTACCGATTGCCAGCTGACCAAGCTGCTGCCTAGGAAGAAGAGACAATCAGTTGTGCTCTTGCTGAAATCAATGTCTCCAGCCAGGTCTGAGTCACAATAACCCAAGAACCTTGCCGATGGGAACCTTGCCGATGAGGGACTTACCAATGAGGGTGCCTTGGTGAAGTGGAGGCCATAGTCAAGGGTACCAGCCAAGTACCTGAGAATTCCCTTGACTACCATTTGATGTTCAGTGGTCGGTCTCTCCAAGAACCTGCTCACAAATCCCACTGAAAAAGCCAGGTCTAGTCTAGTGTGGACCAAGTACCGCAAGCTTCCAACCAATCTCCTGTATTGTGTTGGATCCACTTCTTCTGCTGTGCTCTCCTTACTCAGCCTCAACCTTTTCTCCATCGGTGTGGCAGCAGGGTTGCAATCGGCCATGCTCCCCAACTCCACAATCCTCTTGGCATAGTGGCTCTGCCTCAGAGTGATCCCACTACTCCCTTGTTGCACTTCTACTCCAAGATAGAAGCTGAGTAACCCAAGGTCACTCATTTCGAAGATGGACTGCATCTCCATCTTGAAAGCCTTCACTTCCTCTTCCTTGACTCCAGTGATGATCAAGTCATCCACATAGACTCCGACCAGTAGAACAGAGTCATCTGAGCCTCTTCTGTAGATAGCAGCTTCATGCTTGCTCTGAACGAACCCCATCTTCTTCAAGGTTGAGTTCAGCTTTACATTCTATGCCCTAGGTGCCTGCCTCAGCCCATACAGTGCCTTGTGGAGCCAATAGACCTTGTCTTCTTCTCCTTGGACAGCAAACCCAAGTGGCTGCCGCACATAAACCTCCTCCTTGAGCTCTCCATTGAGGAATGTCGATTTGACATCCATGTGATGGACCCTCCATCCTTCTTGAGTAGCCAAGGCCAGCAGCAGCCTGACTGACTCCATCCTTGCCACTGGGGCAAAAGCATCCTCGTGGTCGATCCCTTCTTGCTGCACAAACCCCCGAGCCACGAGCCTTGCCTTGTGCTTGATCACATCTCCATCGGCACTCTTCTTCAGCTTGAACACCCACTTCAGAGTGATCGGCCGATGATCGGCTCGAGGTGGCACCAGTTCCCAGGTGCCGTTGCGCTCAATAGCGCCCAGCTCTTCCTTCCTCGCAGCTTGCCAAGCTGGATCATCGGCAGCTTCATCGTAGGTAGTCGGCTCGCTTGAGCAGGAGAGGTTCAGCTCGGCGAACAGCCTCTGAGCCAGCGGCGGAGTGGCCTCATCCCCGATGAGGTCAGTGATGCGTCGGTAGCATGGTGGCTCACTGCCATGGTAGGCATCCACCCTTTCTTCATCGTCCTCCGGGAGAGTCACGTACTCGACCCGAGGACTGGATCCGCTCGTTGCCGCTGGCGTCGCTGCCGATGGCGCGGCTGCCGATGGAGTCGTTGCCGATGTAGCCGTTGCCGATGGTGCCACTGCCGATGGCGCGGCTGCCGATGGAGCCGCTGCCGATGGAGGAGTTGCCGATGGCGCGGTACCTTGTGACGGCTCCGATGTAGTGAAGCGCGGTGCCGATGGTGATGGTGATGCCGATCCAGGCACCACCTCTTCCCAGGGGTATTCGACGGTGAAGTCGCCGCTCCCTTCTGCCGATGTGCTTGCCGATGCCGATGTCCAGTCCCAGCCACGGCCTTTGTCGAACACGACGTCGCGGCTGATGCGCACGCGCTGGGACACTGGATCGTAGACCTTGTATGCCTTCGCGCCCTCCGCGTAGCCGATGAACACGCCGGCCTCGCCTCGGTCATCCAACTTGCAAAGCTGAGTCAGGCGCCTGGTGTAGGCAACGCAGCCAAACACCTTGAGGTGGCCCAGCGTTGGCGATCGGCCATGCCACGCCTCGTAGGGGGTGATGCCCTCCAGTGCACGCGTCGGGGCACGGTTCAGAAGATGCACTGCCGTCATCATTGCCTCCACCCAAAATCTTGCTGGTAGACCGCGCTGCTTGAGCAGAGCTCGCGCCATGGCCACTACTGTCTGGTTCCTGCGTTCAACAACTCCGTTTTGCTGAGGGGAGTGAGGGGCACTGAAGTGCCTTTTGATACCTTCATCAGCACAGTAGCGGCTGAACTCGGCGACGGTGAACTCGCCGCCGTTATCGGTACACAGTACCTTGAGCTGGCAGCCACTCTCCACCTCTGCTGCAGCCTTGATGCGCTTGATTGCCTCCCCAGCAGCATCCTTGGTCGGCAGTAGCGCCGCCCACATGAATCGGGTGGCGTCGTCCACCAGTAGGAGGATGTATCGGTTGCCTGCCGATGCCGGTGGTGTCACCGGCCCGCAGAGGTCGCCGTGCACCAACTCCAGGTGCTCCTAGGCATGGTATGCCGATGCCGATGGGAAAGATCGCCGCTTCTGCTTGGTGGTGACGCAGACGTCGCAGACCTGCTCTGCGTGGTCGATCTTGGGGATCCCACGGGCTATTTCACCTCTGCTCAGGCATCGTAGTGTATCAAAGTGCAGATGACCGAGCCTCTCATGCCACTGCCACGCCTTGTCGTCCTTGCGCATGGCGAGACAGCAAGGCTGCACAGCTTCCAGGTGAAGGATGTAGAGTCGGTTAGGTTGCCGATGTACCTTGGTGAGCAGGCGGCGACTGCGATCCCAGATGCGCAGCACGCCATCGGTAATCTCCACCTTGGAATCGCCTTCGTCCAACTGCCCGAGGCTCATGATCGAATTCTTGTGGGCAGGGATGAAGTACACGCCTTGCAACATCTGTTGCTCGCCGGTCTTGGCTTGGAACACGATGGTGCCGATGCCGCGGATGTCCACCTTGGATGCATCCCCGAAACGCACAGTACCGCGGACATGGGTATTCAGATCGGCAAAGAGCTCTCAGCGCCCCGTCATGTGGTGCGTTGCTCCGCTGTCGAGGTACCAGCCTCCCATCTTCTCTTCTTCTTCATCGGTATCGGTACCGAGGAAAGCTCGAGCCCTTGGCTCCTCCAGAGCGACTTCTTGCGCAGCCAGAGAGGCTGCCGATGGAGCGGTTGCCGATGCAGCAGTTGCCGATGCCGGTGGACCCTTGTCCAGCTCGACGAATGCATGCGCCATGAACAACCCGCCGTCTCCTTCGCACTCGGCGTACTGGGCACGCCCAGCGTATCCACCAGCACCGCCACCGCGTCCTCCAGCACTGCCACCGCGGCCTTCACCTCGGTCACCTCCTCGGCCGCCACGATCACCTCCACCGCCGCGGCCTCCGCCGCGCTCTCGTCGTGGCAATCGGCAATCGCGCGCCCAGTGACCCTCCAAGCCACAGTTGAGGCAGGTGTTCGGTCCACAATTGTCACCCGGACCGCGAACACCGCCGCCATCTCCGCGGCCAGCTCCGCGCCGTCGGCCACGCACGCCGCCACGGCCCCGATGGTTCCTTCCTCCGCGACCTCGTTGCTGCCTGGGAGCCGATCCATCGGTATCGGCAAAGCCATCGGCATTGGCAGCGCCCTTCTTTTCCTTCCTCCAGCGCTCTCTCCACTGCTCCTCAGTGTACATCAGCTTCCCTCCGACGGCCATCGGCCCGATCGGTGCTTGCCTCTCGTACTCATCCACCGCCTTGAGCCTCCCGGTCACCTCCTCGAGTGTGAGCGCCTCAAAGTCGAGGAATAGCTCGATGGCAACGACGATCTGCGCGTACTTCACCGGTACCGATCGAAGGTACTTCTCCACCACGCCCTGGGTGCCTGCCTTACATTCCATGCCCTGGGTGCCTGCCTCAGCCCATACAGTGCCTTGTGGAGCCAATAGACCTTGTCTTCTTCTCCTTGGACAGCAAACCCAAGTGGCTGCCGCACATAAACCTCCTCCTTGAGCTCTCCATTGAGGAATGTCGATTTGACATCCATGTGATGGACCCTCCATCCTTCTTGAGTAGCCAAGGCCAGCAGCAGCCTGACTGACTCCATCCTTGCCACTGGGGCAAAAGCATCCTCGTGGTCGATCCCTTCTTGCTGCACAAACCCCCGAGCCACGAGCCTTGCCTTGTGCTTGATCACATCTCCATCGGCACTCTTCTTCAGCTTGAACACCCACTTCAGAGTGATCGGCCGATGATCGGCTCGAGGTGGCACCAGTTCCCAGGTGCCGTTGCGCTCAATAGCGCCCAGCTCTTCCTTCCTCGCAGCTTGCCAAGCTGAATCATCGGCAGCTTCATCGTAGGTAGTCGGCTCGCTCGAGCAGGAGAGGTTCAGCTCGGCGAACAGCCTCTGAGCCAGCGGCGGAGTGGCCTCATCCCCGATGAGGTCAGTGATGCGTCGGTAGCATGGTGGCTCACTGCCATGGTAGGCATCCACCCTTTCTTCATCGTCCTCCGGGAGAGTCACGTACTCGACCCGAGGACTGGATCCGCTCGTTGCCGCTGGCGTCGCTGCCGATGGAGTCGTTGCCGATGTAGCCGTTGCCGATGGTGCCACTGCCGATGGCGCGGCTGCCGATGGAGCCGCTGCCGATGGAGGAGTTGCCGATGGCGCGGTACCTTGTGACGGCTCCGATGTAGTGAAGCGCGGTGCCGATGGTGATGGTGATGCCGATCCAGGCACCACCTCTTCCCAGGGGTATTCGACGGTGAAGTCGCCGCTCCCTTCTGCCGATGTGCTTGCCGATGCCGATGTCCAGTCCCAGCCACGGCCTTTGTCGAACACGACGTCGCGGCTGATGCGCACGCGCTGGGACACTGGATCGTAGACCTTGTATGCCTTCGCGCCCTCCGCGTAGCCGATGAACACGCCGGCCTCGCCTCGGTCATCCAACTTGCAAAGCTGAGTCAGGCGCCTGGTGTAGGCAACGCAGCCAAACACCTTGAGGTGGCCCAGCGTTGGCGATCGGCCATGCCACGCCTCGTAGGGGGTGATGCCCTCCAGTGCACGCGTCGGGGCACGGTTCAGAAGATGCACTGCCGTCATCATTGCCTCCACCCAAAATCTTGCTGGTAGACCGCGCTGCTTGAGCAGAGCTCGCGCCATGGCCACTACTGTCTGGTTCCTGCGTTCAACAACTCCGTTTTGCTGAGGGGAGTGAGGGGCACTGAAGTGCCTTTTGATACCTTCATCAGCACAGTAGCGGCTGAACTCGGCGACGGTGAACTCGCCGCCGTTATCGGTACACAGTACCTTGAGCTGGCAGCCACTCTCCACCTCTGCTGCAGCCTTGATGCGCTTGATTGCCTCCCCAGCAGCATCCTTGGTCGGCAGTAGCGCCGCCCACATGAATCGGGTGGCGTCGTCCACCAGTAGGAGGATGTATCGGTTGCCTGCCGATGCCGGTGGTGTCACCGGCCCGCAGAGGTCGCCGTGCACCAACTCCAGGTGCTCCTAGGCATGGTATGCCGATGCCGATGGGAAAGATCGCCGCTTCTGCTTGGTGGTGACGCAGACGTCGCAGACCTGCTCTGCGTGGTCGATCTTGGGGATCCCACGGGCTATTTCACCTCTGCTCAGGCATCGTAGTGTATCAAAGTGCAGATGACCGAGCCTCTCATGCCACTGCCACGCCTTGTCGTCCTTGCGCATGGCGAGACAGCAAGGCTGCACAGCTTCCAGGTGAAGGATGTAGAGTCGGTTAGGTTGCCGATGTACCTTGGTGAGCAGGCGGCGACTGCGATCCCAGATGCGCAGCACGCCATCGGTAATCTCCACCTTGGAATCGCCTTCGTCCAACTGCCCGAGGCTCATGATCGAATTCTTGTGGGCAGGGATGAAGTACACGCCTTGCAACATCTGTTGCTCGCCGGTCTTGGCTTGGAACACGATGGTGCCGATGCCGCGGATGTCCACCTTGGACGCATCCCCGAAACGCACAGTACCGCGGACATGGGTATTCAGATCGGCAAAGAGCTCTCAACGCCCCGTCATGTGGTGCGTTGCTCCGCTGTCGAGGTACCAGCCTCCCATCTTCTCTTCTTCTTCATCGGTATCGGTACCGAGGAAAGCTCGAGCCCTTGGCTCCTCCAGAGCGACTTCTTGCGCAGCCAGAGAGGCTGCCGATGGAGCGGTTGCCGATGCAGCGGTTGCCGATGCCGGTGGACCCTTGTCCAGCTCGACGAACGCATGCGCCATGAACAACCCGCCGTCTCCTTCGCACTCGGCGTACTGGGCACGCCCAGCGTATCCACCAGCACCGCCACCGCGTCCTCCAGCACTGCCACCGCGGCCTTCACCTCGGTCACCTCCTCGGCCGCCACGATCACCTCCACCGCCGCGGCCTCCGCCGCGCTCTCATCGTGGCAATCGGCAATCGCGCGCCCAGTGACCCTCCAAGCCACAGTTGAGGCAGGTGTTCGGTCCACAATTGTCACCCGGACCGCGAACACCGCCGCCATCTCTGCGGCCAGCTCCGCGCCCTCGGCCACGCACGCCGCCACGGCCCCGATGGTTCCTTCCTCCGCGACCTCGTTGCTGCCTGGGAGCCGATCCATCGGTATCGGCAAAGCCATCGGCATTGGCAGCGCCCTTCTTTTCCTTCCTCCAGCGCTCTCTCCACTGCTCCTCAGTGTACATCAGCTTCCCTCCGACGGCCATCGGCCCGATCGGTGCTTGCCTCTCGTACTCATCCACCGCCTTGAGCCTCCCGGTCACCTCCTCGAGTGTGAGCGCCTCAAAGTCGAGGAATAGCTCGATGGCAACAACGATCTGCGCGTACTTCACCGGTACCGATCGAAGGTACTTCTCCACCACGCGCTCCTCGGTGATGTCCCGATCGCCGTGGATGACGAGTTGCTGATGCAGAGTGGACAGCCGGATTGCAAAGTCCTCGACTTGCTCATCGGGCTGGAGCGTCGCCCAGTCTCGGCGAAGCCGCTGCAGCGTCGCCCGTCGGACCTTGTCCACGTCGATCCTTGCTGCAGCGATGGCGTCCGACGCCTCCTTTGCCGATGCCTTGTCCATGAGCGGGATGCCCATCTCCTTGGGCACAACAGCCATGATCACCTCGAGCACCCGCCGGTCGTCGCGGTACTGGACCGGACCTCCCTCGACGGCCTCCCACATGTCGCGCGCCTACATCCGTAGCTTCATGAGCTGCGACCACTCATGGTAGTTGGTCTTATCTAGCATCGGCCACGCTGTGCTGCTGCCGGAGTCGCGGTAGACCACCCTGTCCCGCGACTCATGGCGCCCGCCGCCGCGGCCTCGCCTGCGGTCCCGCGAGGACAGAGAGCGGCGCCGATCCCTCCGATCGTGCGGGCTCTCAGGACGCCTGGCGTCCTCCTCCACCTGCTCCTCCTCCTCCGCCGCGATCTCCGCTCGTAGCGTCTGCGCGGTCCTCGCCGCCTGCTCTGTTGCTGCCACCGCCTGCCTCGCCGCCTGTACCACCGCCGCTGCTGCTGCCTGTGCAGCCAGCAGATGCGCGGCCCGGGTGTTGGAGCCGCCCTACGCCCCCTCACCGGCGACAGATGCACCATCCTCGATGGCCACGGCCTTGGCCTTGCCGGCGGCCGCTGTTGCGCGCTCTGCTGAGGAAGACATGGCTGGGGAAGTGGAGAGGTGGTGTTCTTGGCTCTCTAGCAACCAGAGCTCTGATACCAATTGTTAGTAAAACAGGACTCAGGATTGTTTGCTAGAGCCTCACTGCCTCTAGTCTTTGTATCCCTTTATATAGAACAAGAGCTCAACAGAGCTTCGTGGATACAGGTTGGCTGCAAGAGAATCTTCCTAGTGTAGTACAAGTAAAGCTAGTCTAAAGCAAAAGCAAACTGCCTACTGCTACAAGTGTCAAAACTGTCTACTGCTACAACAGTCCAAGACTAGAGCTATAACAGTCCAAGACTGGAAAAGACTGAAAAGACTAACAACTAAAGTGTAACAAACTAAAGTACACTAGAAGCCAAGGCTTATCTATCACATCCTGCGCGACGTCGTCGGGCGCCAACCCGAGGGCGCAACGACGGCGGCGGCGGCGGTCGGAAGAGGAGTCCCACTGCCACCGCCCGATGGCACGCCGTTGCGCTTCGTGTTCATGGCAGCGGACATTGGGAGGGACCCCAAGGCCTGGATGGACCCCGAGGAGTTCAGGCCGGAGCGATTCCTGGACGGCGGCGACGGCGAGGACGTGAGCCCTATTCCAGGGCCCGAGGAGATCAGGATGATGCCGTTCGGAGCCGGGCGCAGGCATTGCCCTGGCGCCGGGCTCGCCATGATTCAAGCCAAGTGCTTCATAGCCGCGCTCGTGCGCGAGTTCGAGTGGGCGCCGCCGGCGAGAGGCGGCAGCGTTGACCACACGTCCACCAACGCGTTGTTCTTGAAGGTGATAGCGTCGCCTCTTAGAGCGCGCATCGTGCCACGCCGGTCTTAGATGTTGGTGTGGAATCATGTTATTATTGATGTAATTAGCAGTGAGTGATCCATATTCTATATTTTAAGAAACTGCTTTGGATTCAGATTGTCTCAATAAAGGGAGAGGCTATGCGCTGATTTCTTCCCGCATCTCGGCCCACAACAAAAGGACTTGTAGCGCAGCCCACGAAACATGTACTAGAGTGGAGAGAGCTCTGAGCGGGACAGGCTATGGCCCACCATAATCAGACTTGCATGGTCTATACAACTTTAGAAAGTTATAACTAGCAAAAAATATATCTAAATTAAATTCCGACTGCATCATTGTATTTTTGACAATAAAATCTTCAAGACCACACATGGATATATCTAAATAAACATTTATTTATAGACATCTATCTCATAAAGATGGAACATTTTTCTTTTATAAAATAGAAGTGTAATTCTAGTTTTCAAAAAAATTGTTCCGTCTTGACAAACTAAATGTTCTAGATTCCGAAAAACAATATTCCAAATTTAGTAAAGTAAAGTATCATATTCATAGGCATGGTATTATAATACAAATGAAAAAATACAAATGCTATGAAATAAATAGAAACAATAAAATGAGAAAATCTTAAATAAAAATATAAAAGTACATAAGAGAAACATAAATAGTACAGAGAAATAACATGTAGTAGATGCAAATAAAAAATATATGTATGGATAATACTCAAACAACTCATAGATACTATGTGAATAAAAATAACTTAAATATAAAAAAAATAATGGATATAGCCAAAAAAAAGAAAAGGTCTAATAATCTAAACTATGACATAAAACATGTTATGGGTAATCAAAAGATAATGGAACATCTTATTTAAACAACATGAACATCACAAAATACAATACATAACATCACATTTATAATATATAAATATCACAGGCATACTTTATGAACATCACGAAAATGTATCATAGAATATCACATGCCTGCTATGCGAACATCACAAAATACATCATAGAACATCATATGTATACTACGTAAACATCACAAAATATATCTTAGATCTTATGTATACTACTAGATATCATAAAATGCATCCTACAACGTCACATGTACTTTACACGTTCATAGAAATATATAAATTAAAATAATAAAACTACATAACATGGAAAACAAACAATAAAAAAGAAAGCAAAGGAAAATAACCATATATAAGTAGAAATAAATAAAAATAGAAAAAAAACAAAATAATATTAAAATGCAAATAAGTAGAATAAAAATATATATATGTAACAATGCATAAAAATAATATAATTAAACACATGAAGTATCAAATGGGTAATACAAATATACATAGAACATCTCACGAGTACTAAATGAATACACAAAAAGTAATCGTAGAACATCTCATTTATACTAAATGGACATCACAAAAAGATATTATAGAACATAAAATATAAATTATGTGAACACAAAATAAATTAGGAAAACTAAAACAATAAAATGGAATATATAATAAAGAAAATAAAAACTATCACATGAAAATTACTTGAATAATCTAAAAACATATTACAAAATATCTCATAAATATTCAATATTATAGGAATGTCAAAAAACATATTAGATGCATACTATATTAAATAGAATTACTATCTGAAAAACCCTTTGTCCCTGAAAGATCAATTCCTAGAATCCGTGTCAGTCAAATTTTTTTTAACTTTAACTAACTTTATAGAAAAATATAACAACATCCATGATTAAATAAAATGAGAATCATGTGAAAATATATTCTATGATAAATGTAATTATATTAATTTAATACCATAAATTTTAATATTTTTTCTAAAAATTTAATCAAAATTTAAAAAGTTTGACTTATAACAACTCTAGAAATCTATTCTTTGAGGGACAGAGTGAGTATATCAAAAGAAATTACATGAAATTATATCTGACTCACTGATATAATTTCCATCATATGCAAAATAACTAATTACAATTAAATAAAAATAAAATAAAAAGAATAGTATTCCACATATAGAAAATAAAATGAATAGAATTAAAAGAATAATATAGGACCGCACAATACTAAAAATAAAATAAAATAAAAGAAATAGTAGCACGGAAAGAGATAAAGAAAAGAAACGTATCCTATCTCGCTTGCCTAAGCGTTGCATGGCCAGAAAAGGAGCCTACGTGGATATTGGGTGGACGCGATGCTAGAGCCGAATTTAGCTGGGACGTGCTTGCGCTAATTAGAGCAACTCCAACATTTAGACTTGACATATTTAATTTTGCTAAAAAAAACTAAAAAATTACTTGTCAATAGTTTATCATTTGAGCTTGGTATTTTTTGCTAAACTCCCCATAACAAGCCCATTGCGCGTATTGTCACATGTGAAAGCCGGGAGGCATTCTTTCACGCCAAGAAAAACCCCGCGACCTGTACGCCTCGCGCCGCCGCGCTTCGTTCCCGCGAAGGCCTGGAATCGTTCCCGCAAAGACATGGACCGAGAAGATTCCCACGCGCGTGTCCATCTTCACCATCGCCGGCGCTAGGGGATTCCCATGCAATAAGCACGGCCATGAAGAAGACCTCCCCGCCCTCGTCGTCGCCAGCGGCCAGCAGGCGCCGGTGTTGCGCCGGGTCCGAGTGCTGCACGCGGAGCCGCAGGTCGGCGCCGTACCTGACCCGTCCACGGGCCACGAGTGCGCGCCGCTGAGGTGGTCGCGGAGCGTCGCCGCGGAGCCCACGAACCCGCAGCCGGGCTACGAGCACAAGCACGCGCGCGCTGGTGCTCCCCCATGTCGTAGTATGTCACGTAGCTGCGGCACCCGTACGCGTCGTGCGGGCACAACACCTTGGCCGACCTCACGAGTCACGATCTCCTCCATGGACGCTGCTGCGCGCGTAGCCGCCGCACACGTAGCACCGCCCGCTCCTGCTGGGGTTGCGATGGTAGACGCCGCAAGCCAGGTGCCCGAATGCGCACTGCATGCCAACGCACAAGCTGCCATTCAATTAGCAAGCCATGGATTTGCTAGGATGAACTCAACTAGAGATTCGAGTAGCAGGCAGACATGAAGACCGGAGGCTTCAACGGGAGCGTGCACACGGGGCAGTGAAGCGCCGACTAGGGGCGACGGCGGAAGCCCTGGAAGTCGCGGACACGGTGCCGCGAGATGGGAAACCCCAGGAAAAAACGGTTGGGCCCACAATTTATATTTTTGTCAAGTCACTATGGGAACTGTTGGAGATTACATCTTTTTTATCTTTGTCATATTAATTTAAGAGTTGGCATTTTCCATGTTTTGTCAAATGCTAAATGTCAAACTGTTGGAGATGCTCGGCGGGCCGTGCTTGCGCTAAATAATTGAACCACTATGAAATCGCGCTCTCTCCAAGAGGGTCGGCGGGAGACCCTAAAAACGTTATGTGAGATCATCTATCTATCTATCTATCTATCTATCTATCTATCTATCTATCTATCTATCTATCTATCTATATCTATACTATAATTGAATTTTTCAAATAAATCTAGGTCCACGCTAATAAACGTCCCCTGCTGAGAGATCCTAGCTTCGTGTACCCAGAAAATACACACATGAATTTACCTCTATTAAAATCAAAGGCTCACGAAAATTCGACATCAGATCTAAGGGCTAACAGACGATGTTTGTCCAAGGCTTCTCACCCGCCTCTCACCCGCGCCCTCACCCTCCCGAAGGCCCATGGTAGACGCCATCGCGGACGGTCACCGGCTTCGCACCCACCACGCGCATGATCCTCTATCCACGTGCCCGCGTGAGATCCTCGCGAGTCACGGCAGCCCCGCGCCTCAACGGGCTCCTCGACGGCGTCCGGCCTGTGCGCGCAGGCTTTCAGCATGAGGACGGTGGCGGCGTGCGTACAGAGGAGCAGGAGCAAACATACTCTACCTCACCCCTAATCTCGCCGTCATCGCCCACCATCATGCGGCCATCCCCGCCTCCACCCGATGCACCAATAGCCCACTACCATGGGCCCGACCGCTCAACGAGGTCATGGCCTTGGGTGACGCCAATGCAGGTGACCACCAGGTTGGGTGTGCGGCCAGGCCGCCAGGGCGGGCTTGATCCTCGCTGAGGGTGCATGGCCTCATGGCCGGGGGCGACTGCGACCAAGGTAGCATCCTGGCCGGGAGTAACGTCGAGCCGAGAGCACCCTTTTGGCTTCCATCGCAAGGTTGTTAAGTTTTCAGTATTTCGATGTTTGGTTTTTAATGTAATCGTAGATTTCTGTTAACACTGGATTTTTGTACGCTTGGGAAGATGACAGGTGGGCCAGTAAGCAGTGGGTGTTCGGAGCATTCGGCAAGTATCCATGCGGTCGGCTAGGTTCGGAGCATTCGGCAAGTATCCATGCGGTCGGCTAGTTTTGGAGCAATTCGGCAAGTGTCTATGCAGTCGGTTAATCTTTAAAGATTCGACAAATGATCGTGCGGTCGGCTATTCTGAGAAAGGGTGATTTTCTGTTGAAGAAGCGACAAAAACGGCAAGTGAGAGCCGAATCGGGCAACAGACATCGCGACGATAAAGGAAATAAAGACTCCAAAGGAAAGACTAGGGTTAGAAGTGTCGTGTTTTTCCTTTAATGTTTGTAGTCGTGTCCTTTTAGGACTCATGTCATGATCAGGATATAAATATAAACCCTTGGCCATTGTAAAAATTGTTCACAACCAATACAATACAACCGGGCCCGTGCCAACTTCGAGCCCTTTGTCGTGTCGTCGAGTTCTTCGAGAGGAATTATCGATCCGTCGACCTCCGTAAGTCCCGGCAACCTTTCTATCATGTCTAGTATCACGCGGTGGATTTAGATGTTGATGCAAGTAGTCTTGTTTGTTTTCAATGATCGTGCGGCGGATCCTTGCTTGACAATCAAGAAGTCTTCGCTTATGTTTCGTTTACGAGTAGACACCGTGCGGCAGGCGTTTGCTCGATATGCTTAGCAAAAGCAAGATAGTTATCGGCTCTATTAGATTTGGCAAGGTCTAGTAGATTCATTAAGTTATCATGTGTTGCATGTTTTAGATATTTTATATATTTGTAACACTCTTTTGCCCAATCTAGATTGATACGTTTCAGCTCTATTTTTTTTCTTATAGATCTATTTTACTTTTTATACAAATAGATCTTGCGTTCATAATAGCCGAGTTAGTTTAATCTAGATTGTTACATGTTGCGGGTTCATGCATGTTAATCACGTTTAAGCTTCGATAAAGCTAGGTGTCGTGCGGCAGATGTAGGCTTTAGATTAGTTTGATCGTGTTTACATGCATGTTTCTTCATCATGGATCCCATCTCGGTTAGGTTGCCGAACTTGGTTATGCTTAAACTTATAGTTAATAATCATTCGTTCGTACGTACTTTTTCATACATGCACGTTCGGCTATCAACTTTTCACATGCTTTGCGTTTGCTTTAGCCGAACGATCTATAAGACCTGTTGGCAGATAGCTTCTATAGCTATACGTCGTTGTAAGTGGCTTCAGGGCCGTATATATGGAACAACCCGGTCTTACCCGGCTTGTTCCAGGTTACATCTAATGATTTTCATCCCTTGTTAGTTTCAGGTCAAACTGACTGGCACGTTTCCAGATTTCGAAACACCCGACCACCCGATTGAAGCTACGCTTTCCGGCTTGTTGTGTGTGAGGCACATTGCGTCATATTTTGTGTCAACACACTTCTTGGCACGCTCGGTGGGACCACGCACATTTCAAGATGCCTAAATTCGATAATAACCAGGTTTTGGACGTGACTATGGATGAGTTGCCAGAAGACTTAAGAAATACGGTTCAACGAGCATGTGATGAGTTTCAACGCAAGTGCTTAATGTCCTTTTCCAAGAACAAAAGCAATAAGGTTTTTCAAAAACAGGAACTTACGAGATCTCTCCTTCCACATCAGACTGATTACACCGAAGAGGAAGATGCTCGGAAGCTGACTGAAGTGGTTTACAAGTCCATGAGTGAAACTATGAGAAATCAGCATATGGCTTTCCTGAATATTTTTCGTGCGATCATGGTCAATACTTTTGGTCCATCTGCTGATAAATATTTTAAAGAGTTTTCTGGTCCAATGCAACGACCGACATTGTTCCATGTACCCAAGCACCAGGAGAAAGCTGCTGAGAGTAGCGGAGCGCCTGACATAGACCAAGGTGGGATGGCTCCTCACCAGAAACAACAACCGCCCATGATGTATGGCCAGCTCACGTTCGGTGCAACAGGAAACGTCCCACAATCGGCTTTCAAGGTGTCTCCAGCTGCAAATAGGCTGTAGAAAAATATGTATGGAGAAGGATATCAGGAATTTGCCGATTACAACGCTATTGATGCTTTCCCGAATCCGGGGTATAAGAACTCTGCAGGTTTGGCTTTTGAGGGACAGGCACATAGAGTTCCAAATTCAAACATTGACCTTATAATGAACAGGATGACAGATATGATGCATAATCAGTTTGGCTTGAAGCCAAAGAACCAATCTTATGCATATAAGTCTCCTGAAGCAGAGTGGTACAACCGAGTGGCACTGCCTCCGAGGGTGAAGCCTCCTACAGGTTTGACCAAGTTTTCCGGTCAGGATGATACCAGCACTATAGAGCACATCAGCCGATACCTGACGCAACTTGGAGAGGCGTCTGCCCATAAAGCTTGGAGGATTCGATATTTTCCATTGTCTCTGACAGGGCTAGCTTTCACATGGTTCACATCTCTGCCGGTAAATTCCATTGGTACGTGGGCAGAGTTAGAGCAGAAATTCCATGCATATTTCTTCACAGGAACTAATGAGAAGAAGCTAGTCGATCTCATGAACTTGAGGCAGAGGGATAATGAAACACCTCAGGAGTATCTCCGCAGGTTCAGAGGGACCAAAAACCTCTGCGATTCCTTGAATCCACCAGATGACCAGTTGTCAGGAATGGCAATAGCAGGCATGCAGCCGAATGTCAGGGAGAAGCTGTTCGGCATGGAATTTGATGACCTTGGTCAGTTGTCGCAGTGGTTGGCTATGATGAGTAATTAGGTGCAAGGTTTCAGGAGAGACAACTGACTCCAGAAAGGTGATATGGCTAATGAGATGTATCAAAGTTTCCTGGAAAAAACAACCGAGTACAATGATGAAGATGAGATAGCCGCAGCCGAGTTAATCTGGGCAAAAGAGCCAACTCAGGTTAGTCAGCGATGGTTGAGATAGCAGAAGGGAACTTATGACTTTGACGTCTCTAAATGGGATAAACTGTTCGAGTTGTTACTGAAGGAAGGACGCATCAAATTGCCGGAAGGGCACCTCATGCTGCGCCCTGAAGGGGTAAAGGACAAGAAATTTTGTGGTTTCCACAATACCAATTCTCATTCCATCAATGACTGCCGAGTATCCAGAATGAAAATTCAGAAGGCTATTCAGGAATGACATCTGAAGTTTGATGGCAAGATGAAAATTGATGCTAATCCTTTTGCGCAAAACATAGTGTCTTTTTCCATGAACATGGTTGCCATAGAAGACTCCAAAAGCAAGGACAAGATGAAAGTGTTAACCTCAAACAGAGCAAGAAAAGCTGGTGTTGTTGACCCCGATCGGCAAATTACAAATGAGGAGTTTCGGCAATGGGTTCAGTTCCAGAATAGCCGAACCGAGAAGGGGGAAGCTTCCAAACCCAGGGTCACTACACGGATTCTGTTGAACAAGTGGCGATGGGAGCGAGAGCAGTATCAAAAGCAGAGGTATTATGAGGAACAAGAATTCATGGAGGAACATCATAGATACGAGGAAGAGATGTATCGGAGAGAGCAAGAATACATGAAAGAGCAAGAGCAATCTAATTGTGGGTGTTCATTCTTCAGACATTGTTGGAACGAAGGCTTGAAGCTGCCTACTAGGAACAATTGCCCCGAATGTAGTGATCAGTATTCGGAGTACAGGCAGTCTCGGGTCAACCACCATCCGGTCCCTGAAAGACTTGGAGCACATGCTCCTGAGGATGATCGGCGTTTAAAAATAAGTAGCTCTGACGATCGCCGAGGCAAGAGGTTTGCCGATCAGGAGTGGATCCATTATGAGAGAGGTGCTGAGGAAGAAGAGCGTCGGGAGTATGTCTGGCAAAAGGGACAATGGTGTCCACCAGGGCTGAGGAAAAGCTAGAAAAGGAGAGTGCAACGCTTGTGGAACAGAGAGTTAGCACAAACTGTTCCTGAAAAGAAACAGACATGGCGTCCTAAGAAAAGGCATGATAAGCAAGATCGTTCGGCTGACGCATGCATGGCTTTCTTCATCCCATCATAATTCATAGCTCTCGAAAGCCAAGACATCCAAGAGGAAGTGTACTCAGATTTCGATGAGAGTGAGTATCAGGATCTAATGGCCCAGCTTGTCCTGACTCAGCAGGCAATCTTCAATAAACCGGCTAAGCATCGACATTTGAAAGCGCTTTACGTGAAAGGATATATCAATGGCAAACCTCTGACCAAGATGCTTGTTGATGGGGGGCTGCCATCAATATTATGCCTTATACTACCTTTAGGAAGCTCGGGATGACTAATGAAGAATTGTTGAAAACTGACTTGGTACTCAGGGACTTCGCTGGCAATCCTTCTGATAACCGAGGAGCTGTACATGTTGAGTTGATGATTGGATCAAAGACTTTGATTACTACCTTCTTTGTCATTGATGGCAAGGGGGCACATATAGTCTCCTCTTGGGAAGAGATTGGATTCATGCTAATTGCCGCATACCTTCAACCATGCATTAGGTTCTCGTTCAGTGGATTGTGGATGATGTTGAAGTTGTTCATGATGATGATTCGATGAGTGTTGCTGCCACAGAGCCTGCCTACTGGGAGTATGATGGCTTCAATTGTTTTTCTAGAAAAATCTAGGGAGAAGGTCTCGTAAATGTCTCCAACAAGGACCAACAGCCGATCCAAGCAGTCGGCTCTCATAGCAATTTTTAATGGGGAACCCAATCGATGGCAACAAAGGAAAGCTAGGACATGGCTTTATGTCGGCCGATAAGCTAGAAGAAATAAATGTTGGTGATAATGTCAAACCAATGCCGATGTATATCAGTGCAAATTTAGACCCAGAGTATAGAATAAAGTTGATAGACCTTCTAAAAGAATTCAAGGATTGTTTTGCTTGGGATTACACAGAGATGCCTGGACTAGATCGTTCTATTGTTGAGCATCGATTGTCGATTAAGCCCGTGTATCGTCCTTACAAACAACCTCCTCGAAATTTTTTCAAAGAGGAGGTACTGGCCGATGTGAAAAAAGAAGTTGAGAGATTATTAGAAGCAAATTTCATTCAGCCATGCAGGTATGCAGAATGGATTTCAAGCATAGTACCAGTGTACAAGAAGAATGGAAAGATGAGGGTCTGTATTGATTTTAGAGATCTCAATAAAGCTACTCCAATGGATGGTTATCCAATGCCGGTTGCCGATTTGCTTGTCGATGCAGCAGCTGGTTATGAAGTCATCAGCTTTATGGATGGTAATGCTGGCTATAACCAAATCTTTATGGCAATAGAGGATATTTCAAAGACAGCTTTCAGATGTCTTGGTCATATTGGTTTGTTTGAGTGGGTTGTCATGACTTTTGGTTTAAAGAATGCCGGTGCAACTTATCAGAGAGTCATGAACTTTATTTTCCACGAGTTGATCGACAAAATTGTGGAAATCTATATTGATGACGTGGTGGTTAAGTCTAGAGATCGCATGGGACATTTAGCCGATTTAAGAAAGACTTTGGAGTGCATTAGGAAGCATGGTTTGAGGATGAACCCGAACAAGTGTGCCTTTGGGGTCTCGGCTGGTGAGTTTTTAGGATTTCTAGTCCATAAAGGAGGGATTGAGGTCGGTAAGAAGAGCATGGAAGCAATAGACAAGGTTATTCCTCCAACTAATCTCACAGAGTTGCAATTACTGCTCGGCAAGATTAATTTTGTAAGGAGATTCATATCTAATTTGTCAGAAAGAGTTTTGCCGTTTTCTCCACTGTTGAAGCTTAAAAAGAATCAAGAGTTTGTAGGCGGCTGACAACCTGACAATAGGGTCGGCCCTCATGCAAGAGTTTGAGGGAAAAGAAAGAGTGATGACTTACCTTAGCCGAAAACTGCTAGATCTAGAGACAAGGTATTCAGCTATGGAGAAACTTTGCCTATGCGTGTATTACTCATGTACCAAATTTCGGCACTATTTGTTGAATGCCGAATGCGTGGTAGTTTCTGAATTTGATGAATAAAGCATATGTTATCAATGCCAATTTTAAACGGAAGAATTGGCAAGTGGATTTTAGCTTTATCTAAGTTTGAATTGAAGTACAAATCGGCAAAGGCAGTAAAGGGTCAAATTATGGCCGATTTTGTTACCCAACACCATGATCCTTCTCCTAGCATGATAAGTATTGCGCCATGGACTTTGTTTTTTGATGGTTCATCCCGTAGCAAAGGTGGTGGTGCTGGCATTTTCTTGATCTCTCCACGAGGGATAACTTTTAAATATGCCATCCCAATTGAGTTCCATGTTACTAACAATCAAGCAGAATATGAAGCATTGCTTAGAGGACTTCGACTGCTTGTTGAAATAAAGGTTGTTGCTGTTGAGATCTTTGGAGATTCTGAGTTAGTAATTAATCAGCTGATCGGCCAATATGAATGCAAAAGTGATGTATTAAGGGAATATTATGAAGAATGCAGAGAGCTTTTGAAGAATTTCAAAGTAGCAACCTTGCATCATATCCCTAGGGGGCATAATGAAGAAGCAAATAAACTGGCTCAAACTGTTTCGGGATACCGAGAGGATCAAGAGATTCATGCCTTGAATGAGAATCGGGTAATTGATGACTGGAGAAGTGAAATTGCCAATTACTTAAAGAATCCATCACAGAAGGTTTCCCGAAAGCTCAGATACAAAGTTGTCAAGTTTGTGCTCCTTGATGACCAGTTGTACTATAAATCTGTAGATGGAGTGCTCCTTAAATGTTTGAGTCAAGAAGAGGCAAGGAAGCTGATGTATGAAGTGCATGAAAGGACCTGTGGTGCACATCAATCGGCTTACCGAATGAAGTGGATAATTTGGAGAACTGGTTATTTTTGGCCAACTATGCTTGAAGATTGCTTTGAATATTACAAGGGGTGTCAAGATTGTCACAGGTTTGGTAATATTCAGAGAGTCCTTTGTCGTGTCGTCGAGTTCTTCGAGAGGAATTATCGATCTGTCGACCTCCGTAAGTCCCGACAACCTTGCTATCATGTCTAGTATCATGCGGTGGATTTAGATGTTGATGCAAGTAGTCTTGTTTGTTTTCAATGATCGTGCGGCGGATCCTTGCTTGACAATCAAGAAGTCTTCGCTTATGTTTCGTTTACGAGTAGACACCGTGCGGCAGGCGTTTGCTCGATATGCTTAGCAAAAGCAAGATAGTTATCGGCTCTATTAGATTTGGCAAGGTCTAGTAGATTCATTAAGTTATCATGTGTTGCATGTTTTAGATATTTTATATATTTGTAACACTCTTTTGCCCAATCTAGATTGATACGTTTCGGCTCTATTTTTTTCTTATAGATCTATTTTACTTTTTATACAAATAGATCTTGCGTTCATAATAGCCGAGTTAGTTTAATCTAGATTGTTACATGTTGCGGGTTCATGCATGTTAATCACGTTTAAGCTTCGATAAAGCTAGGTGTCGTGCGGTACATGCAGGCTTTAAATTAGTTTGATCGTGTTTACTTGCATGTTTCTTCATCATGGATCTCATCTCGGTTAGGTTGCCGAACATGATTATGCTTAAACTTACAGTTAATTATCATTCGTTCGTACGTACTTTTTCATGCATGGAAGTTCGGCTATCAACTTTTTACATGCTTTGCGTTTGCTTTAGCCGAACGATCTATAAGACCTGTTGGCAGATAGCTTCTATAGATATATGTCGTTGTAAGTGGCTTCAGGACTGTATATATAGAACTGCCCGGTCTTACCCGACATGTTCCAGGTTACATCTAATGATTTTCATCCCTTGTTAGTTTTAGGTCAAACTGACTGGCACGTTTCCGGATTTCGAAACACCCGGGCACCCGATTGAAGCTACGCTTTCCGGCTTGCTGTGTGTGAGGCACATTGCGTCATATTTTGTGTCAACAATTTCTCAAATTTATGGGATTCACGATGACATCATCAGCTACAGCTACTCTGAAAACTCCGTAAATGTTGGATGTTGGATACTTCCCTATGTATGTTAATCCCGAACTTTTCAGGTGCGATGTCTGTAGGTACACATTTAAGTTGTCAGCTGCAGAGGAGCTTCTGGTGGGCAGCCCTGACACAGACATGGTATAGTTAGTTCTTCATTCCAATGTTTTTATCTTATCAGGATATCGGGAAGGATCTTTTAACTTGGATAGGTCATTGTTGCTCTTCTGTTCTATGCTTTCTATCACTGCATTTTGTATTTGTTACAAAACCATGTCTCTTGTCGACAGGGAGCCAGGGAGGCAATGCACAGAGGAACCTCAATCTGTCTATGAACCGCTACTTTTCAGATGTTCCCAGAGAAGCTTTCCATGAATACTATTAGCTTGCAGCATCTGTTATTTTAAACCTCTACTAGATGGGAGGTAATTTTCCACTTAACACCCCCATTGCTGATTTATGAGCCAATTCTTTCCTTTTTCTTTTTTTTGAGTACAATTCTTTCCTTTTTCGTTTCCCTTTATTGGCTTTTCTTTGTTTTTTAAGTAATCTCTTAAGAGTGGATAACATTCATTAACATTCCACATTTCATTTGTGCTTTGAATAGTATTACAGAATATACTCTAGAGAATTCAGTCATAAAACCTACCTATATATATGTTGACATATGAGAGTGCAACTGAATTGTTTTACATGAACCGGAAAGAAGAGGAAGAACTAAGGATTCTTCAAGAAGCTGCTTCAATTCCTGCAGAGTGGCGTAGTAGTCAGGTATGTGCAAAATCGATTTTGCTATCTATACTAATCTATAATGCACCCTTGCACAGGTCAGGCTTAGAAGGCTGGAGAGTTCCTGGTGCCCACAGTACTTTCAGATGAGGTCCAGTCTGAGATGAACCTACGAAGGCAAGCACAAGGATACACATATTTCCAGCAAGAAGGTGGACAACAGTTTGGTAGTGGATATTCTGATCATGGTTTTTTATAAGTATTCTGAACATCGTTCAACGTACAGAGATGCAAAGCAAAGAGAGTGAGATTTTAGAAAGTAGCAGCAGCAACATGCAGTACTAAAGTGTGTTCTTCTCTGTGTTACAACAGCTGCGAAGATGTCCCCTCTTTCAGTGTCAAGGCCCAAATATTCAGTGTTTGATGTTGGATCTCACAACAGGATCATGTAATGCTTTCTTCTTATTTTGTTTTCCATGTTGTATCTTCCATCTAAAGCAGGGCACCTTGAAATGAACATTCTGGGAATAACAGTGACATTTTATTTAATATGTTTAACGAAAGTTGATGTGTATATGAAGCTCATAATTAATAAAGATGCATCATCAGGCCTCTTCCTTAACAATGAAGGTGGCAGGGATGAGCAAGACCAGCATGTTGTCTTTGTCTTCCTGCTAGAGCTTTTGAACAAGTATTTGCTACTGCCTACTTGATAAGCATATAGTGTGACTCACATGTCAGTGAGGTTAATTACATATGGAAATTGTATATATTTAAAGCTACTTAAACATGTATATCTTTTGATCATCTGGTAATATTTCTTTAAATTATTAGTGAATTTTTGGAGGGACACCTCTACACTTGAGGAGCAAAGAGTGAATTGTTCGGGAGTTTTGACAAAATGAAGTCGCTCAAGTAAAATGTTCCTTGGTTAAGAGAAAATTAGTTAATAAGTGGTAGTGGTAGTGAAAAATAGTATCAGCGTCATGGTAAGAGTGAAACAACTACTTCAGAGAATTTGGTTTTCATCTAATTTGGTGACCTTAAGGAGTTTTGTATCTTGTCTTGTTTAAAAGAGAGAGAGACAATTCTTGAAAGGGTTGTGTTCATTTTGTAAAGGATTAGGAAGCTGAACTTATTTGCGAGTTTGTGTTTGTTTCATTAGTTGATTTATTCTCTAGACGTTACCGTAGCGTTAGCACGGGTAATATACTAGTTTGACTAGTAGGCTACATCGTAATAAAAAAAATATAATGTTCTTTTAAAAAACGGAACCTTTCTTTAGGATAAAGAACAACTTAAATACTACTCATTTGAATTACAAGAAACTAGCCATCTGCCCTTTCTTATTGCTACATATATAAAAACAAGAAATGATTGTAGTGATTCTCGAGTGAAACATTTCTTGTGTGCTTTGTTTGGCGGTGCTTTATCAGTTCTTGCAAGAATCAGAAATATTTTTAGTTGCCAAACAGGGTCTTCATTTTAGGGGATGGTAATTATCCAGGTTAATTTTACTATGGATGCAGTTGGAATCAATTGCACATTACATTATAATTACACGAAATTAGTTCCGCAATACATTATAATTTTACAATCGAGTGATATGTTCCTTATTTGTCAATTTGTAATAATAAACTAAATTTTGGGGTTTCTGATGTAGAAATTAGATTTTATTTATCAAATTTAGAACTTTTAAGATTAAGAAGAAAATGTCTACGGGACACATCATTGGTTTGTCTACTCTTTTAAAAAAATTATAAAATGAATTGGATGCAACTAGAGAAAAGGTGCTAAGAGGGAAGAGACCAGGATGAAGAGATGAAGTGACATATTTAGATGGACACAAATATTCTCTCTAAATTTCTTACTGGAGGCCACAAGATAATATTTAATTATTTGACTAGCAGTCATTGCACAGTATTATAGTCAAAGTATCCTGTATGTGCCGTTGCTAGTTCATTGAAAGGCCAATGTTTGTGCTCGGCCCAACCTTATTTTTAAGCATCGGCTTGTCTTATTTAAGGCCCAATTTCCAACTTTACCAAACCCATTTTCAGGCCTAATATAATGTTTGGCCTAGACTTTTTTTTAAGCATGGGCGGTTTCATGTTTGGCCCAATTTATCAAATATATCGTCTTCGTCTTCGAGGAAGATGTACCATCTCATACGTACATCTGTCGAAGTTCATAACAGTTTGTCTCGTGTTACGACGAACCGGCTGAGTTTATCACATCACTCTGCTGGCTTGCTGTGTCGCAGACAGAAGGACTTGAGGCTGTCAAGACCGTCTTTGAGAGAAGATGGATCGATTGCAAAGGTGATCCGGAGCCAATCCTTGCATCCCACAACCTGTCCTGACAATTTGTTTCCACCATGTTACATTACATCCTAAATTATAAGACATCACAAGAATCTTTGAGAGTCAAAGTATCTTAAGTTTGACTAAACTTATATGATAATATAATAACATTTATGATGTCAACGAAGTATCATTAGATTCGTTATCAATTATATTTTCATAGTATGTCTATCTGATATCATAAATCTTTATAATTTTCTACATAATTATTGGTCAAATTTGAGATACTTTGACTCTTTAAAATTCTTGGAATGTCTTATAATTTGGGACGGAGGAAGTACTAAACAAATGAATCAATCTGTATTAGTTCTAGAACTATAGTTTTTAAAAGAATCATGTTCATATTCAGGAGAATAGTAAAGTACCTGGCAGAACAACCACTGATTCTTCCTTTGCCAGCCGGCAGCAGAAGTCCATGTCATCTTTGATGTCCTGCAGGCTGGACAGATCCAGCTTCACCTGTAGCAGGCCATGGGAATTTCACACGAGAATGTTAGCGAATCCCTCGTGATGTATCTTGCATCATGGAATAGTATATGTGTAGTCAATCATCACAGACCATTACAAACATGGACCCCATTGGTTTGCTTGGGCATGATTCCGTTGATGTCCTTCAACTTTTCCCAGCATATATCTGCACTTTCTTTTAGAATTTTGATTGTTCTTTTGAAGAATTCCTCCTTTGTGTTCTCCAGGAGGTTGGGAATTGCTCCCTGACAAACAAAATTTTGCGATTTAAGTCAACGCAAACCATTGTAGTTCCAATGCATAATGTCAAGCATGCCAAGAAAATTGCAATACAGTTATAGTCACCTGAACAAATGTTGCAGGATCAGTGCAGATATAATGGTATGTCCTGATGCTAGTGGCTAGCTGAAAGAACAAAAAACATGTGTAAACATTGTGCCACTGCATTTTTCTCTGTACCTTCATCTAGTTCCAAAATCTGAAGAATAGCTCCACTATTAAATCAGGTATGTCAGCCACCCACGACATTCTGTTAAATGAAAAAACATGTCTAGTTCATGGCACCTTCATTTAAATCCAAATTCTGAAGAATGGCTTTACTATTAATCATATGTCAACAGTTTAGCACCCAGGACATTCTGTTAAATGAAATGCAAACAAACATTCCAATACTGATTATCACATAACCAATGTTAAAGTGTGATATGTAAATTAAGAACCTTGGTCCTCTGAAATACACCATTAGGATCATTTGTAACAATCCATCCAAGTCGCCAACCGGGCACCATCCATCTCTTTGAAAATGACCCCAGTGTGAGCACTGGAGCCACAGACCCAAACACACCCATCGGCACAAATTTCCTCTCTCCAAATGTCAAGTGTGCATAAGCCTCATCTGCTATTACAAATATGGCAAGCTTCCTTGCGGTCTCAGCGACCTAGAACATAATGAACAAAAATAGGTATACCATCAAACTATGTTGCATAAAGATTCCAATATATACTTATTTGATGATATAAATATTAATATTCTAGTGTATGAATTTAGTCAAGCTATAGTTTTAATTAAGACAAAGCTAAAATGTAAGTTTTTTCTGGGACGGTGGTAAAACGAAAGAAATGTACCTATCCCTTTGTTAGCGTTGCCTTTGAGGTGAAATGATAGGAAATATGCACGCTCTTATTTCACGGAGAACAGTCAAGTGACTTGTGAGCCCAAACAAAGAGACTACTGGATTTAAAAACCACTATTTTTAGGAAATTATTTGTGGTTTTTCAAAAACAATTTTTAGATAACACTCCCTTAATTCCAAATAGTAATTCCTAATTTGTTTGACTTTTTACCTAAAGTTTGACTACTCGTCTTATCTAAAAATTTGTGTAAAATATAAGTGATCAAACTTTATAAAAAAATTCATACTATTTCTAGAAATGGTTAGACCACATACCTTTGCAAATACTTTAGTTGGTAGTGTCATATTGTCAATCTATATTATTATATATTATATATTTATACACGGTCATCTTTTGCACACAGGAGCACTAGCTGCCACTACCGGACTCAGGGCCTATATCGAGTGACCCGCCTCGATAAAGGCTGTGCCGT
Source organism: Microstegium vimineum (assembly GCA_022036555.1). Taxonomy (NCBI): domain Eukaryota; kingdom Viridiplantae; phylum Streptophyta; class Magnoliopsida; order Poales; family Poaceae; genus Microstegium; species Microstegium vimineum. The sequence goes on along the minus strand of CM039132.1, from coordinate 18,825,979 downwards.
TTGCCACCCTCGACAAATGACACTCGTGAAGTCTTTGCCAAATGTCATTTGTCGTTTGCCGAGCGCTGAACAGAAAGAAAATTAGAAAAAAAAACTAGATTTTTTTTAATCGGGGAGGGGGAAAAACCATAAAAGTCTTTGCCAAATGTCATTTGTCGTTTGCCGAGCGCTGAACAGAAAGAAAATTAGAAAAAAAAAAACTAGATTTTTTTAATCGGGGAGGGGGAAAAACCATAAAGTCACGGGATTCAAACATGAGACCCCTCTAACCATTGCACTACAAACTAATATGTGTAAATTTCTTGTTTGAGGACCTAAACGAATTGAAATCAAAAGGTTATCATCTACAAAATTGCATAACTTTTCAAGATCTACAATTTTCATTTAGAAATTTTTTCCATCCGAGATCATTTACAAAAAATTGAATTTCTACATTTTAAAAATACAAACATAATTTTGCATGACAAGATTATTTAAACTCAAAAGGTTACCACTATAATGTTTCATAACTTTTTGAGATCTATACAATTTATTTTGGTTTTTTCCATCCAAGGTAGTTTAAAAAATTCAAATTTTAAAGTTTTAAAATTGAAACGCAATTTTGCATGCCAAGACAATTTCAAATAAAAACGTTTCCCACTATAAAGATTCATAACACTTTTTGAGTTCTATGTTTATTTTTGTTGTTTGGTCATCTCTTTATCCGACATTATCGTTATAACATTATTCACAAATCTTATATATATTCGTAGTTTTATAAACTATGAGAGACTTGTAGTTTCGTAAACTACAAAAAAAAGACATGTAAGATTTATGAATAAATGTAGTTTTAGTGTTTTACTTTGTCATATGAAGAAATGACCAAAACAAACATTATATATCTTGATGAATTATACAACTTTATACTTAAAAACATTTTGATTTGAATTAATTTATTGCGTCAAAATGTGCTTTGAAATTTTCTTTACCTAGTGTCAAAAAACACTAAAACTATATTTAAGTGATCCATATTCTATTTTAAGAAAATGCTTCGGATTCAGGTTATGTCAATAAACGTTATATATGTATTAGAAACGTTCTGTGATATCATTTGGCTGGTAAGTTATATTGTGATTAATAATTATATATATAAATAAAAACATTTTTTTTAAAAAACAGAGCCTTTCTTCCTGACAAAGAACAACTTAAATACTACTAATAAACTAGCCACATCTGCTCCTTCTCATTGCTACATATAAAAACAAGAAATGATCGTAGTGATTCTCAAGTGAAAATGTGAAATATTTGTCATGTGCTCGGTTCTCGCGAGAATCAGAAATGTTTTTAGTTGCCAAACCGGGTCTTCATCACTACCGGAAACGACCTCTTTGCCGAGTGCCCCAAGGTTTGTCGAGTGCTTTCCGTTGGGCACTCGGCAAAGAAAAGTTTTGCCGAGTGCCACACTCGGCATAATTTAACACTCAACACCACCCTTGTTTGCCGAATGTTTTCCACTCGTCAAAGCCTGGCACTAGGCAAAATGTCTCTTTGCCGAGTGTCAGGCACACGACATAGCCGACACTCGGCAGAGACCGTTAGGAGCCGACGCCGCCAATGGTTTGCCGAGTTTCACCGTTAGGCACTAGACAAACTGTAAGCTTTACCCTGTGTTTTACATATTGCACTCGGCAAACTTTAAGCTTTGCCGAGTGTCGTCTGTGGCACTCGACAAACCTAGTTTTTTTCTTTTTTATTTTCTCCTCCAAACTTTTTCTACTGTCCTTCAATGGTACCTAGAACTACATGTTTAAGTATTACAGTTTTCTCCATATGTTTGCTATATTTAGTTAGTTTTTTTTCAATTAATTGAATTATTTGACACAAGCCAAATTTGAGCCGCAAGTGATTTAAATAATGAAAAAATGATTGAAAAAATATTATCCATATTATTAAGCCTAATTTGAGTTCATATGTGGGAAAGTAAAACAAAAACTCCACGTCTTGTTCACGAAACATGATCTCAAACGTGGGTTAGAATTGATTGAAAAATCTATAAATAGCAAATGGTCTCCAAAAATTATAAAATTTATCAGGAACTCATTATATCATACTTGGAACATGTGATCAAAATTTGGGATGATTTCCAATAAGTTGTCACATACATGTCTTACAAATTCAATCATCTCCGATAATGTTTCATATCACTTAGAAGGATTTAGTAGGATTTGAATTGAAAGCGAAGGTAAAATTGAAATTTGAATTCAAAACTTTTCGTACAGGCAATACAAAACATAGATGGTGTCATGTCAAGATTTGGTATTTTTTTAATCTGTTTGATAATTTTTAAATTTGTAGTCGCAATTATATTATTTATGTAACATTTGAATTTGAGTTATAACTACATGAAATAATAGTAAAATATTTGTATATATAAGCATAAAATATATATTGCTAAGTGAATTTGACAAGGTATTTTGAAAGTGCATTTGAAAAAGTATAATAAAAGACATAAAAGAAAGAAAAAGGGGAGAAAAAATATTTTTTTTCTAAAACCAACTTTGACGAGTGCCAGATCAGCGGCACTCGGCAAAGTAAATGCAATATGTATCATAATGTGTCATCTCGCATCTTCTGAAGTAAATGCAACGTCGCATACCTCTGAACATTCATGTGACCTGTGAAGCCATCTGAAATGTAATTTGAATTATACTGATTAAGATTTGGGAGCATTATTATTGAAAGCAATCAATAATAGGAAAAGAAATTTCTTTTGTCTTGGATAGGATTCTCCTTACCAGACTCTTCAGTGACATTCTACGTCTGGATTTTCAAGGCACGATCATTTATTATAGGATCCTCATCTTTTGCCTGAAATATAATTAATTTGATAAATTGAAGATTGAAAAGTGATCTTTAAGTTGAAGTTTAACACAAAAAATTGCATATATTAAGTATTATTGAACTAGAAATATTAGGACTAATTTCAATGCATATTTCTCATAAGGTCAAACAGAGGTCTTTACCGGAATGATATCTTGGGGCACATTTCTAATTTTAGAGTAGTTCTCCGTTCTGTTTTTGTCCATTTGGACACCTGAAATTAAGTGACTTTATCATAATGATGAGGACAAACAACAAACAACAATCGATCCTTAAAATTCGAGTAGTGAAGTACTATATGATTGATAGACTCACTGGCTTGTAAGTCTTTTGTGGTGCTCTGACCATCCCCGTGCTCTGCATAGGTAGCAACTATAGTACTCTTGAAGGCTTCACATTTTCTTTTGCGGTTTGTGTTGTTGTTTTTTCTGTTTTTGCTGGTGCCACTATCACCAACTGCTTTTACTACCTTCTTGTTTTGATCCGGAGTTGAAACATCTGTGGTTAGTTTTCTCATTTTAGACATTCTATTAGTATTAGCTTCATGTACCTTTAGCGCGCTCAGTGAGGAACCAAAAGGCCAATCCCTGGAATATGTCAAAAGTAATATTTAGTCATTAGTCTAAGAGAGTTTGTAAAAAGACACATTTTGATATCAATGGTTTCATGCATAATCATGCTGAAATAAACTTTTATGTATACCTGTTCAGGACGTCTAACAAGACCTCCTTATATGGCAGTAAATGATACTATGCAACAACAGATGTGGTTATTGTGTACAAACCACTTTCAAATATAGGACCTCTCATCCTGTTAGAGGAAAGGAAAAACTACAATAAGGACAACTTCTGTAATTTACTATGATTGAAAAAATATGTATTAGACTAAACAAAGCAACTCACTTAGGAGGCACAATCAGCACACTACCGGAAACAGCCTCTTTGCCGAGTGCCCCGAAGTTTGCCGAGCGCTTTCCGTCGGGCACTCGGCAAGGAAAACTTTTGCTGAGTGCCACACTCATTCAACACTCATTCAACACCCTTGTTTTCCGAGTGTCGGGCACTCGGCAAACCTCAACACTCGGCGCTACCCTTGTTTGCCGAGTGTCTGACACTCAGCAAAGGCTAGCACTAGGCAAAATGTCTCTTTGCCGAGTCTCAGGCGCACGACATAGACGACACTGTGCAGAGACCGTTAGGAGCCTACGCCATCAATGGTTTGCCGAGTGTCACCATTAGGCACTTGTGTAACACCCAAAATTATGCATTTTTCAAAATAGATTAAAAGCAACTTAAAAGCATTTTTGTGTGGGCATTATAACCTAGGAAAATAATTATATTTCATGAAATAAAAATGGTCATCATACTAGAATCAGTGTTGTTGCATTCATGCTGATGCATAGTATTTTGTAATGTTGGAGTTTTCAATTTTCAAACTTGTTTTCAAAAGTGCAATTGAATTTGGGTTTGGAATTTCAGAAAATGAAAATGGGAAAAACATTTCCCTCTTCTCTCTCTTCCTTGTTGCTATCTGGCCCGAGGCCTATGTTCCCCCAGCCCAACAGACCCCCCCCTTTCTCTCCTTGGTCGCAGGGGCCTTGCCTCGGCCCAACACACCAGCCCAACCACCCCCACACTGCATCCCTCTCTCTCTCACTGGCAGACATGGCCCGCCAGTCAGCTCCTTCTCCCTCCCTCCCCTTCTTCTCCTTTCCTCCCTTTCCTTTTCTGCGCCCGACACCTCCCTCGCCGACCAGGCGCGATTGGACTCGGGATGGAGCTCCCTTCCCTATGCCGACGTAGCCCATGGCTATTTGAGCAGCACGCCGCACGCCCCAACCTCCCTTTCCTTCTTTCTCCTCCCCTTTCTTTCCTTCCCTGCGCACCGCCGCCTTACCATTGCGGTCGGACGCGAATCCGCGTCGAATCCGCGCCTTTCCTTCTCTGTGGAGCGCTCCCGAGCTATTTAAGCGGAGCCCGACGCCACACCGCCTCCACCCTGCCCTCTGGAAGCCCCACAGAGCTACCCAGCGCCACCGCGACCGAGCACACGCCGCCGTCGCTGCCTCTGCGCTGCCGAGCCCCTCCACTCCAATCTGACCGCCCCCGAGTCTTGCAACGTGGTAAGCGGTGTCCCCCGAGCCTGTCAACCCCCTCTACTCTCTCTGCCTCGCTCGCTTGAACGCTTTCCCCGCGTTCCCGTCAGTACCGAGCCGCGGTACCGCGTGGGCACTTCGCCCCCGCACGAAATCGCTTCAACCAACCCCACCACCGTCTTCGCCGTTCTCCCCTCTCCCTCCCTAGCCTTTTCGTGTTGAGTTTGGTGCACTGAATCCCTGGATTGCCCTGCGCCGCCGCCGTCTGACCATGGCGCCGCCGCGCCTCTGTTTCCGGCCGCCGCGCGCCGCCTTCCTCCCTCCCGATCTAATCTGGGCCGTTCATCTTTGAACGGACGGTCAACCGAGCTCGATACCGGTTCGGCTGGCAGGTTTGCAAAAGAGACCCCGCCCTTTTCTAAGTCTAAACCCGCAGTCCAGAGGCGTATTCCCTTGTTACGCTTTCAGTTCCAGAAGGCGCATTTCCTTTTCTGTCCGTTTTAATTCAAAAATAAAAAGGAAAATACTATTTACAGTTTTGCCACTCTATTTCAAAAGCTTATAAATTGCTCGTTTTAAATCTAAATCGACCCGTTCAAGTTGCGTTAGATCCGTAATTTTATGCTCTATCCAGTAGTATAGATTTCATCTATGTTAATTACTTTTGAAAATCAAAGAAAATTAATTTAGTAATGCTTTAATCTTGCCTTTTTCAAAATCCCGTTTAATTCATATCTTTTCCGTTATAGCTCTGTTTTTTGTGACTCAAGCGTCTATGTGATCATAGTAAGACGTAGATGTGTTTTATAAACTTTTAATTTTGTTTTATTATGTTTGGTATACTGTTCTAATCTATAGCCTTTGTTTGCTTGCATGTATGCCTCTGTATGATTGCATGTGATGTGATGATCGAGTACAGACGGTGAGCAGTACGTGGGTGACCAAGAGTTTTGCTTTAAGCAGGAGCAGCAGCAGGAACCCTTTGAGCAAGGCAAGTATTATATGGGATCTTCCTTGATGTCCTATTCATGAAGCTTTTCAATAAAATCATATGCATGTGTCTAATATTGTCACCATAGGGTTCACCTAGATTTGATTACCTTGATCCTTGAAATCCTATGGGTTACTTTTGCATATGGGTAGTTATTGCTAGTGCTCTTGTTTAATAAGCATGATCCTTTAATCTTGATTAATGACTACATGAGATGATAAAGTAAAACTTGACTTTTTAGCAACATGGACTTAAGACCCTTTCTGTCAGCAAAAGCTGGGACATACAGTACAACCATGAGGGCTATATGGCTCTGGCTTTAGTTCAGTATTAGGGTCACTCTCTCGCATGCGGTAGTTCACGAAAGTTGTCATTGCCGAGCGGTTGCGGAGCGGCTGGAGTGGGGACCGCTGCGTGTGTGTACCATCCCGGGGCTCTTATATACCCCTTGCCCGTGGATCCGTACTGTCTATGGTATGTCAACGAACCGCTTTGAAAGACTTCATAGTGTTCCCTGCCCGCTCACCTCGGTAGTGTTAAGGGAGTCATGATCTCAGGGCATTTGGGCAAACACGACTCATGGGTAAAGTGTACAGCCTCTGCAGAGTGTTAAAAACTGGTATATCAGCCGTGCTCACGGACACGAGCGGCCCGGAAAACTCACTGAACTCTTTGGTTACTTGTTGGTTATCTTTATGAATTACTTTATCATGGAATTATGTTACTTGTTCAATTGTTTACTTGATCATGCAATTTAATTTGGGGACTTAAGCATAACTTTGATCTACCACTTATAAAGTTTAGTTACAAATTAAAAATGCTTACCGCAGTAACGTAAACCAGTGTCATACTTTTGAGCCTCATGAACCCCATGTATACTTGTTGAGTACGGAAGTACTTAGGCTTGTTCATTTCTTTTCAATACTTTGGATAAAAATCCCGGATGGGTACCAGATTATCAGAGTTATGAGGAGTATCCAGAGGACTACTAGGTTTGGGGTCAACCAGTTGACGTCCCTGTGCTATGGAGCTTCGCGAGAGTTATCTTATATTCCGCTGCTATGTAATAGACATTATTTAAATACTTGTTCGCTATGTAATAAACACTTGTGATGATACATTTTTGATAATTTGACGACTTATGTGTGTGATTGATCTCTGGGCACACATAAGATTTTTGCATCCCGTTTTGCCTTTAAAACTGGGTGTGACAACTTGGCAAACTGTAAGCTTTACCATGTGTTTTACATATTGCACTCGACAAACTGTAAGCTTTGCCGAGTGTCTTTTGTGGCACTCGGCAAACCTAGTTTTTTTCTTTTTTATTTTGGCTTCCAAACTTTTTCTACTATCCTTCAATAGTACCTAGAACTACATGTTTAAGTATGACAGTTTTCTCCATGTGTTTGCTATATTTAGTTAGCTTTTTTTCAATTACTTGAATTATTTGACCCAAGCCAAATTTGAACGGCAAGAGATTCAAATAATGAAAAAATTGATTTAAAAATATTATCCATATTATTAAGCCTAATTTGAGTTCATATGTGGGAAAGTAAAAAAAAACTCCACATCTTGTTCACAAAACATGATCTCAACCGTGTGTTAGAATTAATTGAAAAATCTATAAATAGCAAATGGACTCCAAAAATTATAAATTTATCAGGACCTCATTTTATCATACTTGGAACATGTGATCAAAATTTGGGATGATTTCACATAAGTCATCACATACGTGTCTTACAAATTCAATCATCTCCGATAATGTTTCATATCACTTAGAAGGATTGAGTAGGATTTGAATTGAAAGCGAAAGTAAAATTTAAATTTGACTTCCGAACTTTTCATACAGGCAATACAAAACATAGATGGTGTCATGTCAAGACTTGGTAATTTTTTTAATCCGTTTGATAGTTTTTAAATTTGTAGTCGCAATTATATTATTTATGTAACATTTGAATTTGAGTTATAACTACATGAAATAATAGTCAAATATTTGTATATATAAGCATGAAATACATATTTCTAAGTGAATTTGACAAGGTGATTTGAATGTGCATTTGAAAAAGTATATTAAAAGACATAAAAGAAAGAAAAAGGGGAGCACAATTTTTTTTTCTAAAACCAACTTTGCCAAGTGCTGCTAGATCGGCGTCACTCGGCAAATTGCAAGCTTTGCTGAGTATCAACCCTATTATTGTCCATTTTATCTTTATTTAGTTGTGAAAAGGTAAAATACCTGTCAAGATTGTTTGAATATCCATTTGATATTCAACACTTCGATCTCCAAGCACAAAATGCTCACGGAGCTGAAACACAAATAGACTAAGATGAGTACAACGGTTTAGGTTATCACGGAAAAGAAGAATTATGAACAATCAGCATCATTATAACAACAAAAATGAATTGCAATATGTAACATACTGTATCATCTCACATCTTCTGAAGTAAATGCAATGTTGCATACCTCTGAACATTCATGTGACCTGTGAAGCCATCTGAAATGCAATTTGAATCATACTGATTAAGATTTGGGAGCATTATTACCAAAAGCAATCAATAATAGAAAAATAAATTTCTTTTGTCTTTGATAGAATTGTCCTTACCAGACTCTTCAGTGACATTCTCTGTCTGGATTTACAAGGCATGGCCATTTATTACAGGATTGTCATCTTTTGCCTGAAATATAATTAATTTGGTAGATTGAAGATTTTTATGAAAAGTGTTCTTTAAGTTGAAGTTTAACACAAAAATTTGCATATATTAAGTATTATTGAACTAGAAACATTAGGTCTAATTTCAACGCATATTTCTCATAAGGTCAAACAGAGGTCTTTACCGGAATGATATCTTGGGGCACATTTCTACTTTTAGAGTTGTTCTCCATTCTGTTCTTGTCCATTTGGACACCTGAAATTAAGTGACTTTATCATAATGATGAGGACAAACAACAAACAAAAATGGATCCTTAAAATTCGAGTAGTGAAGTACTATATGATTGATAGACTCACTGGCTTGTAAGTCTTTTGTGGTGCTCTGACCATCCCCGTGCTCTACATAGGTAGCAACTATAGTCACCAACTGCTTTTACTACCTTCTTGTTTTGATCCGGAGTTGAAACATCTGTGGTTAGTTTTCTCATTTTAGACATTCTATTAGTATTAGCTTCTTGTACATTTATCGCGCTCAGTGAGGAACCAAAAGGCCAAATCCTGGAACATGTCAAAAGTAATCTTTAGTCATTAGTCTAAGAGAGTTTGTAAAAAGACACATTTTGATATCAATGGTTTCATGCATAATCATGCTGAAATAAATTTATATTTATACCTGTTCAAGACGTCTAACAAGACCTCCTTATATGGCAGTAAATGATAGTATGCAACAACAGATGTCGTTATTGTGTACAAACCACTTTCAAATATAGGACCTCTCATCCTATCAGAGGAAAGGAAAAACTACAATAAGGACAACTTCTTTAATTTACTACAATTGAATAAATATGTATTAGACTAAGCAAAGCAACTCACTTAGGAGGAACAATCAGCACACTAACGGAAACGGCCGCTTTGCCGAGTGCCCCGAGGTTTGCTGAGCGCTTTCCATCGGGCACTCGGCAAAGAAAAGTTTTGCCGAGTGCCACACTCGGCATAATTCAACACACGACACCACCCTTGTTTGCCGAGTGTCGGGCACTCAACAAACCTCAACACTCGGCACCACCCTTGTTTGCCGAGTGTCTGGCACTCAGCAATGGCTGACTAGGAAAAATGTTTCTTTGCCGAGTGTTAGACACACGGCATAGCTGACACTCGGCAGAGACCGTTAGGAGCCGACGCCTTCAATGGTTTGCCGAGTGTCACCGTTAGGCACTCGGCAAAGTGTATTGTTTACCGTGTGTTTTATATTGCACTCGGCAAACTGTAAGCTTTGCCGAGTGTCTTTGGTGCCACTCGGCAAACCTAGTTTTTTTTAATTTTTATTTTGGCCTCCAAACTTTTTCTACTATCCTTCATCAGTACCTAGAACTACATGTTTAAGTATGACAGTTTTGTCCATGTGTTTGCTATATTTAGTTAGTTTTTTCAATTAATTGAATTATTTGACCCAAGCCAAATTTGAATTGCAAGTGATTCAAATAATGAAAAAATTGAATAAAAAATTATTATCCATATTATTAAGCCTAATTTCAGTTCATATGTGGGAAAGTAAAACAAAAACTCCACATCTTGTTAATGAAACATGATCTCAAATATGTGTTAGAATTGATTGAAAAATCTATAAATTGCAAATGGACTCCAAAAATTATAAAATTTATCAGGACCTCATTATATCATACTTGGAACATGTGATAAAAATTTAGGATGATTTCGCATAAGTCGTCACATACGTGTCTTACAAATTCAATCGTCTCTCATAATGTTTCATATCACTTAGAAGGATTGAGTAGGATTTGAATTGAAAGCGAAGGTAAAATTAAAATTTGACTTTGAAACTTTTCATACAGGCAATACAAAATATAGATGGTGTCATGTCAAGATTTGGTAATATTTTGAATCCGTTTGATAATTTTTAAATTTTTTGTCGCAATTATATTATCTATGTAACATTTGAATTTGAGTTATAACTACATGAAATAATAGTGAAATATTTGTATATATAAGCATAAAATATATATTGCTAAGTGAATTTCTCAAGGTATTTTGAAAGTGCATTTGAAAAAGTATGCTAAAAGACATAAAAGAAAGAAAAAGGGGAGCAAAAAATATTTTTTTCTAAAACCAACTTTGTCGAGTGCCAGATCAGCGGCAGCTTTGCCGAGTGTCAACCCTATTATTGTCCATTTTATCTTGATTTAGTTGTGAAAAGGTAAAATACTTGTCAAGATTGTTTGAAGATTGTTGACACCAGAAGTGGCAAACAGGAAAAGACCGCAAGCATACGGTTGTCAAGTGTAGCCTTCACCGGGAGTATTCCAGGTATCGTATTTTCCACAGGGAACAAGAAGTGAGTTAACTAGGATTATGCATATATCCTATGATGGATCAAGGGAGACTATGATAATAATTGGGTTGAGAGGTTAGATATAGCAAAGATATCTAACAAGGTATAGCTGGCTATACTAGCTTTATCAGCCCTTCTCTTGTAGGAGGCGAGGGAATAGATCAGAAAGAGGGAAAAACTCTAACCGGAACGCTCCATCATGTTGTATTGAGGCCCTACCTTTTAAGAACTTATCTTACATACGGGGTGGAATACGAAGACAAGATAGGGCTGTCACTTCCTACTAGCATCCACTGACTTTCCGTGCGATAAGCGGTTTACAAAGGCAAGATCTAGTCTAGACACCACATCTACACTATTCTTACTACTTTAACCCCAGCTAAGGACTAAAGCACTCTACTTAAAGTAAAGCAATTAACAAGCATGAAAAAATGTATAATAGCTATGCCAGAAGTAGAGTATTAAATGCTTTAAAGAACTTGGATGTATCACTTACAAGTGCTGAACTTACAAGAGGATCGCATCCGCTGAGGTAGAGCTCCGGAGAAGATTCTCGACAAATCCGGGGCTTTCTCCAAAAGTCTTCCTCACTCTCTTCCAACTAACATAGCACTATAGCTAAGCTAAGTAGTATTTCTCCAATGAGGCATGAGATCAAGTGGATGCATGGCGGCATGCAGGAAGGCGGTGAAGAGCTCGGGGTAGCTTTTAGGCATATGGGCATGGTCGGCCGACCTCCCCCTGACAGGTGGGCCCTGTGACTTCTTCTAGAAGGTGTCCCCACTAGTCAGGGGACTTAGTGGTGGCCTCTGGACCCATACTCTAGGTCAGTCGACCTCCTTTAGGGATCTTTGGGCCTCCCCTTCAGCGTGGGACATCCTTGATAGGTGTGGATTCTACTGTCCAAAATTGAGCCCAAAGTGCGGTCAGCCGATCGTCTTTTGTGGCCAAATAAGCTCATCTTTTGCAGGTAGCTTCTAGAGGTAATTTCCATCATGATGGTGTATTGGAATTGCACATTTGCCATACTTGGAAATATGTCATGTTGGGCCCCAAATCATGATGTTTTGTGCCTACATTCAAATAGAGGACATATACATGTGGAACCAAGTTATTTGAACCAAATCATTTTTTCTTTGCTTATTCGGTTCCCGAAATGGTCCTTTGTTGATGGTTTTGAGTATGTAAAAGTATGTCATTCTTACCGTCAACAAGATCCCCCATGCTTACCTCTTTTCTCGTCCTCAAGTAAAGGATAAAAGTAAACATAACTATGATATTCTCAAAGTATAGAGCAAGCATAAAGATTTACTCAAGACACTTTATTATACAAGTGGGATATGTGGTATTGTCTAGCATATATCATTGAGAGGTTGATAAATGGAATAGTTCTCAAGGCAAAGTCATCTCCCCAAATCATATTTTAGTACTTGGAGTTTTTGCTAAGTTTTTCAAAAGAAAGCACATAAGTCAACTTACTCCTCATATAGCACTCTAGATCACTCACAAGGTGTATAATTCCTTACCAAGACATAACATGAATTTGCCTTCTTTGTATCTGCCTACTTCTAAATGGCTTATGTGGAGCTTAGGTAGGGATAAACAATGTAGCATACTTGCATTACTTATATTGTAAAGTCAAAACAAGGATCCAAGGAGAAAAATGTCATAATCCTAGATCAAGATGTGCATGTGTATGGAATATGGTAGTGGACTTTATTGTACTCTTTAACTATGTATGATCTCTCTAACTTTATGATTGTTTGAGATATGGCTATCTTTTTTTTTGCTGAGCTTTTGCTCATCATCATTTTTGATAGCCATATCTCTTTTGAAGAATTTGAGAGAGATCATCACATATTTCTGGGGTATTTATTGGATGATCATGGAATCAAGTAAATGAAAGGCATGTTTTGCGTACTTCCAGTGTAGAAGCAACGTTTATATGTGGTGTGTACGTGATCTTGATTTTTGAACTATGACAAAATTCTCAACAAGGGTCACAAGGTTTGACCAAACTCAAAGCAAATACAAGAAGCATATGAGGAAGGTTTTTGATCATGTATGAACATATATGGCTTTGGTAGGAATTTCTCACTATAGAAGAATAGTGACATTATGGTTTTATGACGTTTTCAAAAATTAATCTCCAAGTACTTTAAATAGACAGGGTATGAATCATGAGCCAAGAACTTATATCACATTAATCAACAACTTAGTCAATATGGTTCCCTATCAAGATATTTTCCCACTAGCATAAGCAAAAGCAAGAATTCATCTTCATGACGCTTTTACCCTCAGAACATCATAGATCATGTCCTTTTTCAAATTTTAGTTTCAAATGCAATCTTCTTGTTTTTATTCAATATTAAAAGGGAATATAAACTAAGAAATTAATTTCATGAAGAAATAAAATTTTATTTTATTATTTTATTATTATTATTTTAGAAGGGAAATGGGTTAAGCAAATAAAAACATAAAGGAAAAAAGGGAAGAGATGTGGTAAACCAGACAGGAAGTATGTTGAGGTTGAGTAGATGCTGGCTGGTGGACCTGGGATACTTGGTGGGGTCGACCGACCCCACTTCGGAGCTGTTTCGCCACTTCGGTCCCTGAAATAGATATCTTACCTTTTGAATGTTCTTCTGCTCTGTCAGTTTTGCTATTTGGCCTCGAACGTGCATCGACCGATGCACAAAAGTGGTCGATGAGGTCCAATTTTTTCGTGGGATGTGTTATGACCGTGTACATCATGATTCCGTGGTCGATCTGGTCAAAATGTGTGTTGGCGTGTCGACCGATATTCCCCCATACTTGTTTCATAGCATACGGGAGCACAGATTAGAAAGAGATCAAATGCAGGGGTTTTGCTGGGGTAAGATACCAACAGAACCAAGAATTTCATTTGTCATTGATAGCTTAGGCATATGTTCTTTGATTTATGAGCGATAGACTATCAAGCCTAAGTATCTTGTTGCTATGAAGGGCTAAGGTGATCCAAGGGAGAAGATGGTGACAGAAGGTCCTATGGCCTTAGCATAAGGGATGACAATGATCTCTTCATGCTCTCTTATATCAGGGCCATGAGGCAGGTTGTGCTAATGGCTCTAGAGGATGACTAAGGAGAAGGAGGGGCAAGGAGATCTTCTCTCTCAATGTCTTTGGATAAGCGCTTGAGCTTTACATTAGTGATAATGCGAAGATCATTGAAGCTATATCTTCAAGACCTAGACGCGTTGTTCTCTCCTCAGAAACCCTTTCTTCTAAGTTGGTAATGCTTTCTTTGGCAACAACACGTAGAAACTTTTCCATATCGCACTTCTTCTTTGTGGAACCATGGTGAGGTCAAGGAAGGTGAGAAGGGAAGCAAGAGGAGATGGAATTTCTACTGGTGGTGAAGAAGAATAAGGTAAGATGAGGAAGAAGGAGAGGGAGAGGTTAAGAATAGAGAATCCAACGTCCTTCGCCTCTATTTTCACTTGGATCGTGCCAGAAACATGAGAGAATTGTTGGTCCAATGTTCAGGAGCAATGGGTATGGCTGAAGGGTCAAAACCCCGATCGGCCAACCGCTTTTTGGAAGGTTTGGCTCGACCGATCCTGGATTGGAGGTCCCACGGGTCAGGTTAGGCAGGCCGCGCAACATCAGGCTGAGAAGCCTCAAGACGAGGTTGGCCGACCGCCTATTGGGGCCAAATGGGCCCAAATTTTGTGTGGGAGGTGGCAAGGCTAGGTACATGCTAATTCTAGAGGCAAACACGAAAAAATGAAGAAAAATTAAAAGAAGTAGATTTTAGTTCCTAATTGGATTAAGGACAAAATATATCATGTTAATTTCATGCTCAGGTGATTTATGAAAGACTTTAAAACATTGACCATTTACCTTTGAAGTTGTCGCAGCCGTAATCTTGAGGCATGACGATTCTATGTGTCTTGACATTGATGATGACGAATGGTCTTTCTCCTATGAATCATCGTGTTGTACTCAGACTCTTTCCTCCATTCATTGCTTCTCTCCTGCGAAGGATTAGTGGACAACACATACCCAAAGGAATGCACAAATATTTTGAAATAAGGGCAATATTGTCATAGAAATGAAGGGCATCTTCTATGCTATGGAAAAGTTGGTTTTAACATTTTAGCGCAGAAAGAGATGTTCCATCATTGTTCACCAATTCTTTAAAAGTTAAACAAGGTTGAGGCAAAGATGTGCAAGATTATTTCATTACTACCTCAACCCTTGATTTGTCTCTATGAAAGATCTCTTGACTAATCCACCAAAATTTGGAAGTTATCATGCATGGGTTAGTCCAAAAGTACAACCAAATTCCATAAAAGTTTACTTTTGGTTTATTAATCAAACTTGACACCATGTCTAATGTAATTAAGGAAAGCTATTTAACCTAAGCACCATGCTTAATTTAAAGAGCTTTTGGAAGAACAATTTCTACTCCCAAACCAAATCATACTCATAACAGAACCAGTAAGCATTGAAGAATAAAGAGATTCATTTAAGAAGAGACAAGAGCATGGATGGTGAACTAGATGAGCATTTGCATTTTCTTTTTTTAAGTTTTTTTATTATTTATATGACTTGGCAAGATGAGCAAGGTATAAAGAGAAGGCAAGATAGAGACAACCAAACAAAATTGACCAATGAAGCAAGACATGAATTTCTTAGAGAAATCCACTCCCCCACACTTGGATTTTGCAACATTTGATAATGAGCAAATCCAGGTCTAGGATGCGGAATTTTATTTTCAATGTGCTTCATTATTGAAGGATATTTGGTTGGACATACCTTGTGTTTTGCTCCATCATTCTTTTTGTTCAAACCTAAAATGGTTAGTGACAAAAATACCCGAAGTAACACTTTCACAAATATTCTCTTAATCTCATTTTACAAACTCATTTTATTCCTTTTAGAATTTTGGGAAACTAAAAGTATTTTTTATTTTTGTTTTATATTTATTTATTTTAACAAGCAAAGTTTAATATAAAAGAAGAAGACTTGGGTTAGCTCCCAAAAGTGCTTAATTTTAAGACACAAGCTTGTCTTTGGGAAACCTTCAAGTTGCAACTCATGTTGGTGAAGCGGTTTCCCCTTCAACTCCAACATTTTCAAATCTATCCTCAAGACAAAAACTACTATGAGATTTGCAAAATTTATGATAGACAAACACATCTACAACCATTCTTGCAAAGATTTTCGAAACAAGGAGAATGAAGGGCTTGTAGATCATGTGTGTAGTCATGGTCGAGGGAAGGATTGATTTGGGATATTTCTCACTTGAGCATGGATTTGATGGGAAGATCGGGGAATAACTTCCATGCTCATTGGTGGAATCTTCCGTTTCAAGGAGTGGGTGAGCACTTTCTTTCTCATGACATTTCAAGTCATCCTCAAGGCTTGAATGAGTCATGACTGTTAGCGAGATTGTCATAAACTCACCCCTTGGATCAAGAATAGGTTTGGGTTCTAACCCTTTGATGAGAGGTCGGGAAGACCAAACAGGTAGATAATCTTCACCTATTCTATGACCAAGCTTCTCATTTCCTATTCTGTTCTCCAAGATTCTCATGATTGGCCTTCCGATAAAGGTGAGATGAAAGGAAAGTCCAGGAAGGCCAAAGATATGAAAATCTAGGAAGATCTTGAGATCATCAACCACCACAAGAACATCATGAAGGACTCCTAAACAATCAAGGACTTGACCATTGGGGAGTATAAGGTGTTTTTGTGATTAGGATAGATGATCCTTTGATGGTGTTGGAACATGGAAATGAGGAAGGATGTTGATCCTGAGGATAGGATCATAGCAAATTTCACCATCAATGCCCAACACTTGACATGATATTCTCCTCACATGTGTGGACATTTTAGTGACTTCTTTTGAAGATTCGACCTCATCCAACCATTCTTGGCTTACAACGGTAGATAGAGGCTCTAACCATTGACTATGCTTCTCTTGGTCAGATTTATGGCCCTCATGGCTTCCATACCTCGGGTGTCTTAATGAATTCCCAGAGTCATTAAGTGGTCATCATAAGACTTGAATAAAGGAACACATGGGGGATCATCAGGATCAAGGATGGGTTTAGAAATGAGTTCGTAGGATAAGTCAGATGTGGGCATAGAGACGGAGAGAATAGATTTGGCTTCTAAACACTTTAGTTCTCCTTCTATAATCTCACTCGACATTCCTTTATGAGGTATCCTAGACTTTTCCTGATGTGCCATGCGTGAAGTCAAGGCATAAGATGATGTTGATTTGGGAGGTTTTTGAAGAGATCCCTTCATGAGAGATCTAGAAAGATGTTTCTTAGAAGGTCTCTTTAGGAAAGGATCATTTTGGGCATTCCCAAAACCACCAAGATCAGATGAGAGGTTGGCCTCGAACTCGAAGGAATGGTTTATGTATTGGATTTCTTCTTCCTTCGAGATTTGTGGTATTTGTGGTTCGGGATCGATGGAAGAATCTTTGGATGGGAGTGGTGGTGATTTGGCTATCGAGATATCTTTTCTAGGGACTAGTTTTTCTTCTTCTATGGGTCCTTCATCATAAACGTTAGTGTAGGGGGTGTTTTCAAGAATCTTCATGAGAAGACTCTTCCCTTCACTAACGGGTAAACACGGGAAGGCTCCCCTAGAAGTCATGTCAAGAAGTTGTGCGGAATCTTTGCTAAGACCGCCATAAAAGTGTTGTAACAATGTTGACTCGGTTATAGCAAGATCAGGGCCAGATGATACTAGATCTAAAAGATGGGCCCATGCCGCACCTAGAGATTCCTCTTCCTTTTGTTCAAAGGATAGGACCTCTATTCGAAGACGAACAACACGAGAGGTGGGGAAGAAAGCTAGGTAGAATTTGGATTACAACTTTTCACATTCTCCGTTTGCATCATCTACGTGGCCAAGGTACCATTGCTTGGCTATTCCCATCAAAGAAAACGGGAATAGCTTCCACTTAAAGGTACCTCGCCTCATCCCATGGATGTGGACACATGAACACAATTGTTCAAAGTCACGTAAATGAGTGTAGGGATTTTCATCTTCGTCCCCCGAAAAAGGTTTATTCTGAACCATCACTATGAGGCTTGGGCGAAGCTCATAAGGAATATCCAATATGGCCTGAGATGAACTAGGTGGCTCCAACCTAGCACCCATTGGAGCACCATACTCAAAGAGAGGTGTTTGATCCATAGGTGTATATGTGGAAAGAAAGGTTTAAAATCAAACAAGGATAATAGGACCAAAGGGTTCTAGTTAAAACAGCTACCGTTCCTCGGCAATGGCGCCAGGAAGTTTGTTGACACTAGAAGTGGCAAACGGGAAAAGACCGCAAGCGTACAGTTGTCAAGTGTAGCCTTCACCGGGAGTATTCCAGGTATCGTATTTTCCACAGGGAACGAGAAGTGAGTTAACTAGGATTATGGATATGTCCTATGATGGATCAAGGGAGACTATGATAATTGGGTTGAGAGGTTCGATATAGCAAAGATATCTAACAAGGTATAGCTGGTTATACTGGCTTTATCAGCCCTTCTCTTGCAGGAGGCGATGGGATAGATCAGAAAGAGGGCAAAACTCTAACTAGACCACGCCATCATGTTGTATTGAGGCCCTACCTTTTAAGAACTTATCTTACACATGGGGTGGAATACGAAGACTAGATAGGGCTGTCACTTCCTACTAGCATCCACTGACTTTCCGTGCGATAAGCGGTTTACAAAGACAAGATCTAGTCTAGACACCACGTCTACACTATTCTTACTACTTTAACCCCAGCTAAGGACTAAAGCACTCTACTTAAAGTAAAGCGATGAAAAAGCGCGAAAAGATGTATAACAGCTATGCCAGAAGTAGAGTATTAAATTCTTTAAAGAACTCGAATGTATCACTTACAAAGTGCTGAACTTACAAGAGGATTGCATCCGCTGAGGTAGAGCTGCGGAGAAGATTCCCGACAGATCCGGGGCTTTCTCCAGAAGACTTCCTCACTCTCTTCCAACTAACATAGCACTATAGCTAAGCTAAGTAGTATTTCTCCAATGAGGCATGAGTGAGAGGGAAGGCCTAGGGGGGTATTTATAGCTAGAGGTGGAGTAGGGGCTACTCCAGTGCCACGTCAGTGATCCGCGCCACCTCCATCAGCCACCATAGGATGAAATCGTCATTGTAACCATGTTAAATCAACGGTGGAGATCAAGTGGATGCATGGCGGCATGCAGGAAGGCGGTGGAGAGCTCGGAGCAGCTTTTAGGCATATGGGCATGGTCGGCCGACCAGACCTGACAGGTGGGCCCTGCCACTTCTTCTAGAAGGTGTCTCCACTAGTCAGGGGACTTAGTGGTGGCTTCTGCACCCATACTCCAAGTGGGCCGACCTCCTTTAGGGAGCTCTGGGCGTCCCCTTGGGCGTGGGACCTCCTTGATAGGTGTGGATTCTACTGTCCAAAATAGGGCCCAATGTGCAGTCAACCAATCATCTTTTGTGGCCAAATAAGCTCATCTTTTGTAGGTAGCTTCTAGAGGTAATGTCCATCATGATGGTGTATTGGAATTGCACATTTGCCATACTTGGAAATATGTCATGTTGGGCCCCAAATCATGATGTTTTGTGCCTACATTCAAATAGAGGACATATATATGTGGAACCAAGTTATTTGAACCAAATCATTCCTTCTTTGCTTATTCGGTTCCCAAAATGGTCCTTTGTTGATGGTTCCGAGTATGTAAAAGTATGTAATTCTTACCGTCAACAAAGATCCATTTGATATTCAGCACTTCGATCTCCAAGCACAAAATGCTCATGGAGCCAAAACACAGACAGACTAAGATGAGTACAATGGTTTAGGTTATCAAGGAAAAGAATAATTATGAACAATCATCATCACCATAACATCAAAAATGAATTGCAATATGTAACATAAAGTATCATCTCGCATCTTCTGAAATAAATGCAACGTCATATACCTCTAAACATTCATGTGACCTGTGAAGCCATCTGAAATGCAATTTGAATTATACTGATTAAGATTTGGGAGCATTATTATTGAAAGCAATAAATAATAGGAAAAGAAATTTCTTTTGTCTTGGAGAGGATTGTCCTTACCAGACTCTTCAGTGACATCCTCCATCTGGATTTTCTAGGCACGATCATGTATTACAAGATCATCGTCTTCTGCCTGAAATATAATTAATTTGATAAATTGAAGATTTTTCTGAAAAGTGTTCTTTAAGTTGAAGTTTAACACAAAAATTGGCATATATTAAGTATTATTGAACTAGAAACATTAGGACTGATTTCAAAGCATATTTCTCATAAGGTCAAACAGAGGTCTTTACCGGAATGATATCTTGGGGCACGTTTCTACTTTTAGAGTTGTTCTCCGTTCTGTTCTTGTACATTTGGACACCTGAAATTAAGTGACTTTATCATAATGATGAGGACAAACAACAAACAAAATGGATCCTTAAAATTCGAGTAGTGAAGTACTATATGATTGATAGACTAACTGGCTTGTAAGTCTTTTGTGGTGCTCTGACCATCCCCGTGCTCTGCATAGGTAGCAACTATAGTACTCTTGAAGGCTTTAGATTTTCTTTTGCGGTTTGTGTTGTTGTTTTTTCTGTTTTTGCTGGTGCCACTATCACCAACTGCTTTTACTACCTTCTTGTTTTGATCCGGAGTTGAAACATCTGTGGTTAGTTTTCTCATTTTAGACATTCTATTAGTATTAGCTTCATGTACCTTTAGCGCGCTCAGTGAGGAACCAAAAGGCCAATCCCTGGAATATGTCAAAAGTAATATTTAGTCATTTGTCTAAGAGAGTTTGTAAAAAGACACATTTTGATATCAATGGTTTCATGCATAATCATGCTGAAATAAACTTTTATGTATACCTGTTCAAGACGTCTAACAAGACCTCCTTATATGGCAGTAAATGATACTATGCAACAACAGATGTGGTTATTGTGTACAAACCACTTTCAAATATAGGACCTCTCATCCTGTTAGAGGAAAGGAAAAACTACAATAAGGACAACTTCTGTAATTTACTATGATTGAAAAAATATGTATTAGACTAAACAAAGCAACTCACTTAGGAGGCACAATCAGCACACTACCGGAAACAGCCTCTTTGCCGAGTGCCCCGAAGTTTGTCGAGCGCTTTCCGTCAGGCACTCGGCAAGGAAAAGTTTTGCTGAGTGCCACACTCGGCATAATTCAACACACGGCACCACCCTTGTTTGCCGAGTGTCGGGCACTCAACAAACCTCAACACTCGGCACCACCCTTGTTTGCCGAGTGTCTGGCACTCGGCAACGGCTGGCACTAGGAAAATGTCTCTTTGCCGAGTGTCATGCACACGGCATAGCTAACAATCGGCAGAGACCATTAGGAGACGACACCATCAATGGTTTGCCGAGTCTCATCGTTAGGCACTCGGCAAACTGTAAGCTTTACCGTGTGTTTTATATTGCACTCGGCAAACTGTAAGCTTTGCCGAGTGTCTTCGGTGCCACTCGGCAAACCTAGTTTTTTTTCCTTTTTATTTTGGCCTCCAAACTTTTTCTACTATCCTTCATCACTACCTAGAACTACATGTTTAAGTATGATAGTTTTCTCCATGTGTTTGCTATATTTAGTTAGTTTTTTCAATTAATTGAATGATTTGACCCAAGCCAAATTTGAACCGCAAGTGATTCAAATAATAATGAAAAACATTATCCATATTATTTAGCCTAATTTAAGTTTATATGTGGGAAAGTAAAACAAAAACTCCACATCTTGTTCACCAAACATAATCTCAAACGTGTGTTAGAATTGATTGAAAAAACTATAAATAGCAAATGGACTCCAAAAATTATAAAATTTATCAGGAACTCATTATATCATACTCGAAACATATGATAAAATTTTTTGATGATTTCTCATAAGTCATCACAAATTCAATCGCCTCCGATAATGTTTCATATCACTTAGAAGGATTGAGTAGGATTTGAATTGAAAGTGAAGGTAAAATTTAAATTTGACTTCAAAACTTTTCATACAGGCAATACAAAATATAGATGGTGTCATGTCAGTATTTGGTAATTTTTTAAATCGGTTTGATAATTTTTAAATTTTTAGTCGCAATTATATTATTTATGTAACATTTGAATTTGAGTTATAACTACATGAAATAATAGTCAAATATTTGTATATATAAGCATAAAATATATATTCCTAAGTGAATTTGACAAGGTATTTTGAAAGTGCATTTGAAAAACTATAATAAAAGATATAAAAGAAAGAAAAAAGGGAGCAACAATATTTTTTTCTAAAACCAACTTTGCCGAGTGCCAGATCGGCGTCACTCGACAAAGTGCTAGCTTTACCGAGTGTCAACCCTATTATTGTCCATTTTATCTTGATTTAGTTGTGAAAAGGTAGAATACCCGTCAAGACTATTTGAATATCCATTTGATATTCAGCACTTCGATCTCCGAGCACAAAATGTTCACGCAGCTGAAACACAGATAGACTAAGATGAGTACAACGGTTTAGGTTATCAAAGAAAAGAAGAATTATGAACAATCAGCATCACTATAACATAAAAAATGAATTGCAATATGTAACATACTGTATCATCTCGCATCTTCTCAAGTAAATGCAACGTCGCATACCTCTGAACATTCATGTGACCTGTGAAGCCATCTGAAATGCAATTTGAATTATACTAATTAAGATTTCGGAGCATTATTACGGAAGGCAATCAATGATAGGAAAAGAAATTCTCCGTCTGGATTTACAAGGGATGGT
This sequence comes from Microstegium vimineum, assembly GCA_022036555.1. Taxonomy (NCBI): domain Eukaryota; kingdom Viridiplantae; phylum Streptophyta; class Magnoliopsida; order Poales; family Poaceae; genus Microstegium; species Microstegium vimineum. The sequence goes on along the minus strand of CM039132.1, from coordinate 18,803,228 downwards.
CATTTATTACAGGATCATCATCTTTTGCCTGAAATATAATTAATTTGGTAGATTGAAGATTTTTTTGAAAAGTGTTCTTTAAGTTGAAGTTTAACATAACATTTTTCATATATTAAGTATTATTGAACTATTAACATTAGGACTAATTTCAATGCATATTTCTCATAAGGTCAAACTGAGGTCTTCATCGGAATGATATCTTGGGGAATATTTCTACTTTTAGAGTTGTCCTTCGTTCTATTCTTGTCCATTTAGACACCTGAAATTAAGTGACTTTATCATAATGATGAGGACCAACAACAACCAACAATGAATCCGTAAAATTCGAGAAGTGAAGTACTATATGATTGATAGACTCACTGGCTTGTAAGTCTTTTGTGGTGCTCTGACCATCCCCGTGCTCTGCATTGGTAGCAACTATAGTCTTCAAGGCTTCAGATTTTCTTTGCGGTTTGTGTTGCTGTTTTTCCTGTTTTTGCTGGTGCCACTATCACCAACTACTTTTACTACCTTCTTGTTTTGATCCGGAGTTGAAACATCTACGGTTAGTTTTCTCATTTTAGTCATTCTATTAGTATTAGCTTCTTCTACCCTTGTACCTTTAGCGCGCTCAGTGAGGAACCAAAAGGCCAATCCCTGGAACATGTCAAAAGTAATCTTTAGTCATTAGTCTAAGAGAGTTTTAAAAAGACACAATTTGATATCAATGGTTTCATGCATAATCATGTTGAAATAAATTTTTATGTATACCTGTTCAGGACGTCTAACAAGACCTCCTTACATGGCAGTAAATGATAGTATGCAACAACAGATGTCGTTATTGTTTACAAACCACTTTCAAATATAGGACCTCTCATCCTGTTAGAGGTAAGGAAAAACTACAATAAACAACTTCTGTAATTTACTACGATTGAACATATATGTATTAGACTAAGCAAAGCAACTCACTTAGGAGGCACAATCATCAAAGTAACAGAAACGACCTCTTTGCCGAGTGCCCTGAGGTTTGCCGAGCGTTTTCCTTCGGGAACTTGGCAAAGAAAAGTTTTGTCGAGGGCCACACTCGGCATAATTCAACACTCGACACCACCCATGTTTGACAAGTGTCGGGCACTCGGCAAACCTCAACACTCGGCTCCACCCTTGTTTGCCCAGTGTCTGGCACTCGGCAAAGGCTGGCACTAGGAAAAATGTCTCTTTGCCGAGTGTCAGGCACACGGCATAGCCGACACTCGGCAGAGACCATTAGGAGCCGACGGCATCAATGGTTTGCCAAGTGTCACCGTTAGGCACTCGGCAAACTGTAAGCTTTACCGTGTGTTTTACATATTACACTCGGTAAACTGTAAGATTTGCCAAGTGTCTTCTTTGGCACTCGACAAACTTAGTTTTTTTCTTTTCTATTTTGGCCTCCAAACTTTTTCTATTGTCCTTCAATAGTACCTAGAATCTACATGTTTAAGTATGATAATTTTCTCCATGTGTTTGCTATATCTAGTTAGTTTTTTCAATTAATTGAATTATTTGACCCAAGCCAAATTTGAACTGCAAGTGATTCAAATAATAATGAAAAAATTGATAGAAAAAATATTATCCATATTATTAAGCCTAATTTAAGTTCATATGTGGGAAAGTAAAAAAAATTGCACATCTTGTTCACGAATCATGATCTCAAACATGTGTTAGAATTGATTGAAAAATCTATAAATAGCAAATGGACTCCAAAAATTATAGAATTTATCAGGAACTCATTATATCATACTCGGAACATGTGATAAAAATTTGGGATGATTTCTCATAAGTCATCACATACGTGACCTACAAATTCAATCGTCTCCGATAATATTTCATATCACTTAGAAGGATTGAGTAGGATTTGAATTGAAAGTGAAGGTAAAATTAAAATTTGACTTCAAAACTTTTCGTACAGGCAATACAAAACAACATAGATGGTGTCATGTCAATATTAGGTAATTTTTTAAATCGGTTTGATAATTTTTAAATTTTTAGTCACAATTATATTATTTATGTAACATTTGAATTTGAGTTATAACTACATGAAATAATAGTCAAATATTTGTATATATAACCATAAAATATATATTGCTATGTGAATTTGACAAGGTATTTTGAAAGTGCATTTGAAAAAGTATAATAAAAGACAAAAAAGAAAGAAAAAGGGAGCAAAACTATTTTTTTCTAAAACCAACTTTGCCGAGTGCCAGATCCGCGGTAGTCGGCAAAGTGCCAGCTTTGCCGAGTGTCAACCCTATTATTGTCCATTTTATCTTGATTTAGTTGTGAAAATGTAAAATACCTGTCAAGATTATTTGAATATCCATTTCATATTCAGCACTTGGATCTCCAAGCACAAAATGCTCACGTAGCTGAAACACGGATAGACTAAGATGAGTATCGGTTATCAAGGAAAAGAAGAATTATGAACAATCAGCATCACTATAAAATCAAAAATGAATTGCAATATGTAACATACTGTATCATCTCACATCTTCTGAAATGAATGCAACGTCGCATACCTCTGAACATTGGGTGTGTTTGTTTTCGCGTTATCTGCGGTGGCGGTCAAAGAAATCATAGAATCGCGCCAAACGCGCCGCGGTGTTTCTGATTCTTTTTACCGCCTACGTTCTGGACATCGCAAAAATGAACTGTGTCTCATCGGCGGTTTCCGTGCCACGGTGGGACGGCCGCGGTCCCCGTACCGCACCGCGTGGTCCTCAACCGCGAAAACAAACACGCCCATTCATGTGACCTGTGAAGCCATCTGAAATGCAATTTGAATTATACTGATTAAGATTTGGGAGCATTATTATTGAAAGCAATCAATAATAGGAAAAGAAATTTCTTTTGTCTTGGATAGGATTGTCCTTACTAGACTCTTCAGGGACATTCTTCGTCTAGATTTTCAAGGCATGGTCATTTATTACAGGATCGTCATCTTTTGCCTGAAATATAATTAATTTGATAGATTGAAGATTTTTTTGAAAAGTGTTCATTAAGTTCAAGTTTAACACAAAAATTTTCATATATTAAGTATTATTGAACTAGAAACATTAGGACTGATTTCAATGCATATTTCTCATAAGGTCAAACAGAGGTCTTTACCGACGCCCTGTTCGCTTGGTCGTTTTGGTGGCTGATAAGCCGCTGTGGTTGTTTTTGGTTATTTTCCTGTGAGAGAAAAACACTATTTCGGTGGTTGATAAGCCAAATGAACAGGGCTTGGAATGATATCTTGGGGCACATTTCTACTTTTAGTGTTCTCCGTTCTGGTCTTGTCCATTTGGACATCTGAAATTATGTGTCTTTATCATATTGATGAGGACAAACAACAAACAACGATGGATCCTTAAAATTCGAGAAGTGAAGTACTATATGATTGATAGACTCACTGGCTTGTAAGTCTTTAGTGGTGCTCTGACCAACCCCATGCGCTGCATAGGTAGCAACTATAGTCTTCAAGGCTTCAGATTTTCTTTTGCGATTTGTGTTGCTGTTTTTTCTGTTTTTGTTGGTGTCACTATCACCAACTGCTTTTACTACCTTCTTGTTTTGATCCGGAGTTGAAACATCTATGGTAAGTTTTCTCATTCTAGACATTCTATTAGTATTAGCTTCTTGTACCTTTAGCACGCTCGGTGAGGAACCAAAAGGTCAATACCTGGAACATGCCAAAAGTAATCTTTAGTCATTAGTCTAAGAGAGTTTGTAAAAATACACATTCTGATATCAATGGTTTCATGCATAATCATGCTGAAATAAATTTTTATGTATACCTGTTCAGGACGTCTAACAAGACCTCATTATATGGCAGCAAATGATAGTATGCAACAACAGATGTCGTTATTGTGTACAAATTACTTTGAAATATAGGACCTATCATCCTGTCAGAGGAAAGGAAAAACTACAATAAGGACAACTTCACTAATTTACTACGATAGAACAAATATGTATTAGACTAAGCAAAGCAACTCACTTAGGAGGCACAATCAGCACACTACCGGAAACAACCTCTTTGCCGAGTGCCCCGAGGCTTCCCGAACGCTTTCCGTCGGGCACTTGACAAAGAAAAGTTTTGTCGAGTGCCACACTCGGCATAGATCAACACTCGGCACCACCCTTTTTTGCCTGAGTGCCGGGCACCACCCTTGTTTGCCGAGTGCCGAGCACTCGACAAACCTCAACACTCGGCACCACCCTTGTTTGTCGAGTGTCTAGCACTCGGCAAAGGCTGGCACTAGGCAAAATGTCTCTTTGCCGAGTGTCAGGCACACGACATAGCCGACACTCGGCAGAGACTGTTAGGAGCTGATGCCATCAATGGTTTGCCGAGTGTCACCGTTAGGCACTCGGCAAACCGTAAGCTTTACAGTGTGTTTCACATATTGCAGTCGGCAAACTTTAAGCTTTCCCGAGTGTCTTATGTGGCACTCGACAAACCTAGTTTTTTTCTTTTTTATTTTGGCCTCCAAACTTCTTCTATTGTCCTTCAATAGTACCTAGAACTACATGTTTACGTATAACAGTTTTCTTCATGTGTTTGCTATATTTAGTTAGTTTTTTTCAATTAATTGAATTATTTGACCCAAGCCAAATTTGAACTACAAGTGATTCAAATAATGAAAAAAATTGATTGAAAAAATAGTATCCATATTATTAAGCTAATTTGAGTTCATATGTGGGAAAGAAATACAAAAACTCCACATCTTCTTCACGAAACATAATCTCAAACCTGTGTTAGAATTGTTTGAAAAATCTATAAATAGCAAATGGACTCCAAAAATTATAAAATTTATCAGGAACTCATTATATCATACTTGGAACATGTGATAAAAATTTGGGATGATTTCACATAAGTTGTCTCCTACGTGTCTTACAAATTCAATCATCTGCAATAATATTTCATATCAGTTCAAAGGATTGTGTAGGATTTGAATTGAAAGCGAAGGTAAAAATGAAATTTGACTTCAAAACTTTTTGTACTAGCAATACAAAACATAGATGGTGTCATGTCAAGATTTGGTAATTTTTTGAATCTGTTTGATAATTTTTAAATTTTTAGTCGCAATTATTTTATTTATGTAATATTTGAATTTGAGTTGTAACTACATGAAATAATAGTCAAATATTTGTGTATACAAGCATAAAATATTTATTTCTAAGTGAATTTGATACAGCATTTTGAAAGTGCATTTGAAAAAGTATATTAAAAGACATAAAAGAAAGAAAAAGGGGAGCAAAAATCTTTTTTTTCTAAAACCAACTTTGTCGAGTGCTAGATCGGCGGCACTCAGCAAATTGCCAGCTTTGCCGAGTGTCAACCCTAAGATACTCGGCAAAGTTGGTACTTTGCCAGGTGTCGCCGATCTGGCCCGCGGCAAAGTGATCTTTAAATTAAAACAATACTTTGTCGAGTGCTAGATCACATGCACTAAGCAAATCTTCAATATATGGGTCTTTGACCATTGTGTGTGGCCAGACACACTCACACACGCACACTGCCGCAGCCCGCCCACCCACCGCGTGCCGCTCGCGCGCCCCCAGGCCCCGCCCGAGCCTCGCCAGCGGGCCCGCCCAGTCCCGCCCACGCACCCCCCCCCTTTCAGCCGCCGGCCAGGAGGAGAGGAGAGGAGGAAAAATAGGAGGAAAAGGAAGAAGGGGAGAAGGAGAGGAGGAAGAGAAGGAGGAGGAAGAGGAGGAAGATAAGGAGGAGGAGAGGAGGAGTGTCCCCGTCCCGACGTCGTCGTCCATCGCCGCCGCCTGGTGCCCATTCCGTTGATTTGTCAACGCTATCAAGGTATGAACTAGTAGTTGTAGTTGTAGTTATAGTTGTAGTGGTGTGTGGTATGTGGTGTGTGGTGTGCTGTAGCGGTAGCATGTTGTATGGTGTGTGGTAGTGGTAGTGGTAGTGATAGCGGTAGGTAGTGGTAGTGCCACATCTTGATTTATTATGAGCATGGATTGAACCTATATATGTGTGTGGTTGTCGGCCATCGAGCTTTTGACATAAACGTGGTCCTCAGCCATCGTGTAGTTTTTTTATTGCAGGTTTTGGAAACCTCACCGTACATGGGAGGTTCTGCCGAAATTTTGACTTACGTTATTCTTTTCTTTTGAAGAAGGAAGCGGAGAAAGGAGCAGAGGCGATCTCTCCCTGCACCGTGCCGCCTCGCCACTGCACCGACTCACCATGGCTCCGCTAGTCTTACTCCCCTGCCACCGAAGGTATAACCCCTCTATTTGTATCATGGTCATGCATCATGTAACCAGTTAGGAGTCTCTCGTTCGAAAGAGACATGGTTAGAAATATGCAGTTCTTTGCATATCTATAACCATATATGTTTTGAATTGTCCACGTTTCTTGGACAGCTCGTGTGTGCGTAGAGGAGGTTAGTTTCCATGGTCTGCTCCGATCCGAGATAGAGTTTCGACGTCACCTCCCGGTTGTTCTCTAGATACACACTCTCCGTATTAGGATGTGTATCTGGAGAGTAGCAGGGAGGTGCTGCCAAAATTTTGTCTTGGATAGGAGTAGAGAATGGAAACTAACCTCCTCTACACAACCATGGGTGGGATTAGGACCTATCCTCACCTATTAGACAGTAGGAATACCATGTAGATGCAATTGCTAGTTACATTACTCCCTGGTATATATGTTAGAGGATGGATGACCGGGCATGGATGTACACAGGCCGCCCAAGTCAGGGTTCAATGACCGATGAATGGATTGAGAAGACGGATGCTTTCTTGGAATGTGTCTTTCCCCCGGATAAAGAAGCGCGCTCAACTTGGTGTCCCTGCAGCAGATGCGCAAACAGATGTCGACAAACAAAGGTGGTAATGGGCCAGCATATTTGCAAGAATGGGTTTATGCCAGAATATACCCGATGGACAATACATGGTGAAGAACCAGGTATGAGAGAGGAGTAGTGAGGCCACATGTCGAGGATTATGATGCTGAAGCTGGTATAGGAGACATGTTAGATGACTTTCATGAAGCTCAGTTCACTGAAGGAGATAGGGAGGAGGAACCAGAGGCAACCGCAAAGGCGTATTATGACATGTTAGATGCGGCACAGAAACCCCTTCATGGACAAGCAAAGGTTTCCCAACTAGATGCCATTGGTCGCGTAATGGCATTGAAGTCCCAGTTTAGCCTAAGTCGAGATGCCTTTGATGGTATGTTAAAAGTTATTTGCACCCTGCTTCTAGAGGATCACATTTTGCCAAAGAGCATGTACGATTCCGAGAAGCTTCTTCGTGCACTAAAAATGTCGTATGAGCAGATACATGCTTGTCGAAAAGGGTGCATCCTCTTTAGGAAAGAACATGCGAATGCAAAGTATTGTCCGAAGTGTGAATCCTCTTGGTACTTGGAGGTAGATTCTGTGGATGGCCAGAAGAGGCAGCTTCAGATAGCCGTGAAGATCCTACGGTACCTTACGTTCATACCTAGGATCCAATGGCTACATATGACCGAGGAATCCGTGAAACACATGACTTGGCACAAAAATGGCAAACGTTACAAAAAGGGTGCGGGAAATGGGAAGCCTGATTTCATTTCTTGGTTCAAACAGAAGGTAGCTACTACTTAGTTTGACATTCCAAGTTGCTCGTACATCCAAATAATATAACAATCTATTTGCTTGGGCTTGCAGGCTAGTTATGTGGCTATGAGCGCCGAGTGGAGACAAGTTGCCCATGGCTTTGGCTATAGGGTCAGGTCATTTGCATCTTATGATGTGAATGGATATCGATTTCACACAACAAGTTACGAGGCGAGTCGGTCCAATCGAAGAACCACATGTTCTGGAGTGTTTACACCCGGCCTTGATGGGGTCGAATACTATGGAAGAATTGAAGAAATATATGAACTCCAGTTCTATGGTTGCAAACCTCTTAATCCTATCATTTTCAAATGCCATTGGTTTGATCCTGCATTAACAAGACAGACCCCTAACCTAAGGCTAGTCAAAATTCGACAAGATTCTGTCTATCCAGGAGACGATGTCTATATTGTTGCTCAACAGGTCACACAAGTATATTATACGTCATACCCATGCCAAACAGACATCCGTCTCAAGGGTTGGGATATTGTGCACAAGGTTCACACGATGAAGATTACAATTTGAACTCAAGCACATATGACGGAGAGTTCTTTCAAAAAGAGGGGCTAGAAGGAAGGTTTGAGATAGACTTAACTAAAGCGATCGGAATGGAAATAGACAATGAAAGGGTATATGCCGAGGAGGCTGGAGATGACATGGAAAATGTAAAGGACTTACAGTTACTTAAGAGATTACATTTAGGCAACAACAATGATGATAACATCACTCCTTCGGATAGTGTTGAGCCTTTGGACATGGTTGATAGTGATGATGATACTTATGATCCAGCTAATCCTAATCATGAAGATTACTTCTAATACATGTAATACATTGTTATTTTGTTTATTCTGTATGTCTTTCATAATTATGTGATTATACTTATTGGTTTAATTATTTTAATTTTAGGTAATTCAAGATGGTCGGCGGCAGAATGAGGAATCTCTCCTCGGTTTAAGCCGAGTCGAGCAGGAGGAGGAGCAGCCGTAGGAGGGGCTCATCGTCTACCTCGTAGCCAGAGGAGCAGGCACATCAAGAGGAGGAGGAGGAGCAGGAGCAGCAGCAGGAGCAACAGGAGCAGAAGCAGGAGCAGGCGCAAGGGGTTGATGCAGAGGAGGTGGACGAGAATGACGGCTCGGCACCAGCAGTGGGTTCCACTTCCTATGCTCCGATGACTATCTACTTGCAAGGATCGGTGAGCCTCCCTGAGCATCCCATCCCAATGGCGGGTTGTCCGATGATTCGACCTGGGGTCGAAAAGTAAGTAACTTTGTATGATGTCACTACTTCATGTAATATGTTTAAAACCACAATTACAACTAACATTCTTCTTTAATCACTTGTGCAGGAGTTGGGTGTTTGTGAGTCCAGGTACTCACAAATGCTCAGTGAATAGGATCTTGGGTCTCCTGTGCAGGGAGCACTTCCCTGGCCTAGTTGAGTACGATGGCATCACAACTCCGGCGTACATGTTTGAGCACTACATTGTCGCACCCGATGCTCCAAATTAGAATGGCAGGACATTTGCCAACAAAGCAGAGTGGGTAAAAGGCGAGCTGTGGGTAAGTTACATTGCTCAATATATCGCACACATTTATTATACATTCTTAAAATACTTAATGGATACATCACGCATCTCTCTATATGTATACAGGATTTCTATAGATGCGAGCCGGGACACGAGGCCCGCGCAGATACCGTGGATCACCGAGTTTGCAAGAAACTCATGACGAACATGCACTACGAGGCGCATGTCGAGGCCATCGTGACTTACCACGGCGACGTCTTTAAGGAAAAGGTCACCAAAGTTGCCGCAAGGAACATGAGGCTGACCCGACAATAGTACGAAGATGTAAGTATATAATTATACTACTGATTTCATTTAAGATTTAGTAGGCTAAATATGATCTTCATATATTTCATATACTTGATGTGTGTAGTCGATTCCATGGTGGTGCTCGCATCATACCCAGTGCTAGGAACGGATGGTGGAGAGGTGGTGCGCCCCCGACTGGGAGGAGACGCATAACACTTGCCAGGAGCAGCGCTTGATGATGCCAGGCACAACACACCACCAAGGAAGCCAGATCTTAGAGGGATATGCATCCACTTGGGTACGTCAATGACAACAATTTAGTGTAATAGTCAATTTGCATGATTTCTAATCATCTTGCTAGTTTTCTCACAGTCGGCAAACCATGACAAACAACCTTGCAATCTATTCAAGGAATTTGCCTTTTCCAAAAAGGGCAAGGCGACATCGAACATCAACTACAACCCGGAGGACCCGCCCGACAAGTACTCTAACTCGAGCATCCACAACCACCTTAGTGAGTACACTTTAGTGGTAAAGGAGCTCCATGGACCAGACTACGATCTAACCACCCAGGATCTTGATGGAGAGGTCATCATGAGGTTGGGAGGGGGCAAGAAGCATGGGCGGTACTGGATTGCCGACGGCGCACTCGACACGGCTAGTACACCAAGTCTCAGCCACATTAGAGCGAGGAGCAGATCGGGCCCGGTCATACACGAGCGTCCAAACACCTCACAGCAGGAGATGCATGCACTCTAGGTTATTTCTATTTTATTCGTCGTTCGTTGATTTTCATTAGCTTTGCATTAGTCTAACATTTGAATGAAATGTTATTTGCCCAGCTGGAGGATGAGAGGAGGCGACAGGAGGAGATGGAGGCGAGGATAGAGATTGATCGGCAGGCAGTGGAGGTTGAGCGGTAGGCGGTGGTGGCTGAGCGAGTACTCCACCATCAGAGTCTATAGAGGATGTTTGAGTACATGCAGAGAATTGGCGCCGCTCAAGGTTTGCCTCCTTTGGCTTTGGAGCTACCTCCATGTCGACCTCCACCTACATACTTCGTCACTCTTGTGAGTATGAATGTTTTAGTTTCTATGTTTATGCTTGTGGTCAAAGAACAATAGCACTTGCAACCTAGCAGACTTCGAATGTTAGAATCTTATATTTTAGTTGTGTAACACATGCAACCTCTTTTACTTTGTGCAGAATCAATCGGTAGCATCAAATGAGGGGCTAGCTGGCTTTGGAGCTTCGCTAGGCTTAGGAGCTTCGCCGGGCTTGGGAGCTTTGCTAGGCTTGGGAGCATCGCCGGGCTATGGAGCTTCGCTGGGATCAGGTTGTGGGCCTCGTCACCCTGGACCATGTTGACACTTCTTAAGTATCAATTCTAAGTGTCAACTAAGTAGAAGAAAGGATATATTTGCAACACACCACCTAGACATAGGGTTTTAACTGACAGAATTCCACGAGTTTTGGTGTTTATCTGTTTCTGCAGGGAGACAACTGCAAAAGAGCAAAAGAGGCCCACAAGTAAGGATTACATAGACATATAACACCTCCATACGAAAAAGAGTAATCTAGAAGACTCCAGAACCAACCCCCTGGAAGGAGGGGCCCACCTGTCACCAGGGTAGCGCGGGCGCCCTCCCCCCTAGGGCGGCCGCCCAAGGCCTAGGCATAATGAGGCCCTGCTTCATAGATTATGGTTCTACCGCCTTTGAGGTTTAATCTAAACCCTCCATTAAGGCCGGTTTGATCCGACTGCTGACGATCATTTAAGGGGGCTATATAAGGAGGACCCCTGCCCCCTGGCAAAGAGCAATCCATTATTCATTTACATATTTTCCAGAGAGGATCCCTTATGGATCTATTCTCTAGGGCTTAGCATACATGTGAGATTAGATTGATAGAGTTAGAGTGGAGGTGTGGATTGGAGGAAGCCCGGCCTGTCGGTGTCTCTTCTCTAGTTTGTATCGACGGGATCAAGTTTCCTAACCCGAGGCTTGCTCCTAGGATTTCTTCGGTAATTCGACTTCTAATTCTAGTAAGTTCCCTGTTTATTAATTCTTTGGTTTGTGAGTTTACTTTATTCTCTTCGCGTAGAGGGTAGGGTAATCGTCTCTAGCGTAAATGTGGTGTTTGGGCTAGGATACTCATAAATATCCCCTGTCTAGCCGGATCTGTGGTAGTAGCTCGGAAAGTGACAATTCCGTAGATACCTTTGGAACCCACAATCCCGTTAGAAGGACTGGTAGGGTTTTATAGGCCACGTGGTAAGCATTCTCTGAGGTGTCTCTTATCACGACGGTTCTCCCCAATAGAATAATAACTCATATCTTATCTAGACTAGAAAGAGACTACAGTCGCGATCTTCTCTAATTGCTCATATCAAGATCACCTTGTTAATAGCCTGAAGGTTAATAGCATAGATTGGTTAGTCAGATGCATCCTTTCTCCCTATGGAAATATAAATTACGATACTCTGGATAATCTCCCGGCTGAAGTGCTCACCGATATCCGTGCGCTTGCGGATTACTTCCAAGTGATTTCTCTATTTGCATTAACAAATATCAACACGCATTTCTGGCACCGTTGTCGGGGAGAAAGACAGTTTGCTAAGATAACCTTGAATCTTGCTATTTTCTTATATCTATACTTTTATCTTTTCTTATCTTTTTCATATTCTTTATTTCTTACCTTATCTATCCTTATGGAAAATCTAAATTCCACACCTATCTATCAATTTTCTGCACCCACGGAGACCGACCTATTACCATGGGAGTCATCACAACCTATCCAAACTCCCGAGTTTAGGTTGAATCCGCGGTTGATTGCGATGATTCAAAGCCCATCCTTTTCAGGAAAGGAAGACGAAAACCCTTACCTTCATATTCGAGATTTTGAGCAAACATGTGATTGTCTTCGCATAGAGGACATATCTGATAAAACCTTACATTGGAAGCTTTTTCCTTTTTCTTTAAAAGGGGAGTTAAACAATGGTATAATCAAAAGGTAAGTCAACAACAAGGAGATTGGGGAGTTCTGTGCTCCAACTTCTGTTTAGACTTTTATCCCATCACTCAAATCATTGACCTTAGAGTCAAGGTTCTAACCTTCAAACAAGAAAAGAACGAATCTTTGGCTTATTCCTGGAAACGTTTTCTTGAGCTTTCAGAATCTGGACTACACCTTAGTATCGAAGGCCCTGTTCTTCTTCAACATTTTTATAAAGGTCTTCATAAAAAGGATAGAGAGTTGCTAAAGACCACATCTAGTGGTTCTTTCTTTCATACACCTTCCATAGAAGCAAAATCAACCTTAGATAGAATCCTAGATGCTGAGTTGGATAATACCCTCCATGAAGAAACTCACGAAGCTGAAGACAATACCTTGCCAGATCCAACATCCATTTCAGCTATCCCAAGTTTTGAGCCTAAAAAGAAAGAAATTCCACCACCTGATTTCATGCTAGATATAGATCCTGATCTTTTCACTGATTTCGGAAACATTTCAAACTATGTTTCTCTTTCAAAACCCCGAAATCATCACCTTAGCAACCATTTTTACCAAATACCAGACAGAAGCATTTTGAGAGAGCTTATATCAATCATAAGTAGCGAATGGTTAGAAGAGTCAGAGCTTTCCTCTGATGTGATCCGATTGGATTCACCTTCTATTCCAATACGTTGTGCTTTCAATTCGTATCAATTTGATGCTCTCTATAATCCTATTGTGGGGGGTCAATACCATGTCTAAATCACTTTAACCCCAACAACAAAGTTCATGAAGAATCTTGACGGACATATAGTCCCCAGTCTTGGAATTTTACATGTCTTACCCATTATGGTAGATGGTGTCATGGTTCGTTTGAACTTTTATATCTTTGATACATGGGACCACGACCTTTTGATAGGACAACCTTTTAGAAGACTTCTTTATGAAGGTCAAAATGGGAAACTAAACATTTTCTTTGGGAAGAGTTTTCAAATCCCAATGACAATCTCTCATTCTTTGAACAATAAAACTGAATCTTATCTTTTACCTGATCCTATGGAGGAAGTAAAAACTGCTTCTCTAGAGCTTTTTGATGAACCAGATTTGGAAGAAGATGCTCCTTTCTTCATAGAAGAAGAAGCTGATCCTTCTGAACCTGAACCTTTAGACGAGTTTGCAGAAACACCTAGACCTCCTGTAGAGCTTAAACCTCTACCACCCAGTCTTACATATGCTTTCCTTAATAATGATCTAGAGTCCCCTATAATCATAAGTGATAAACTCACTCAGGAGCAAACTCTGCGCTTGATGGCTGTTCTAGAAAAACATCGTTCAGCCTTTTATTACTCACTCCAAGATCTCACTAGAATCAGTCCTTTAATATGCACTCATTGCATTCCAACAGATCCTTCTGTTTCACCTTCTCAAGAGCCCCAACAAAGACTCAACAACGCGATGAGAGAGGTAGTTAAAAATGAAGTTTTAAAGTTGTTGCATGCAGGGATTATATATCCTGTGCCGCATAGTGAGTGGGTAAGTCCAGTGCAAGTTGTGCCTAAGAAGAGAGGCATGACTGTTGTCACAAATGAGAAGAAAGAGCTGATTCCTCAACCCACCGTCACAGGATGGAGGATGTGTATAGATTACAGAAAGCTAAACAAAGCTACAAAAAAGGATCACTTTCCTTTACCTTTTATAGATGAGATGTTAGAGCAGTTAGCCAACCACTCTTTCTTCTGTTTCTTAGATGGATATTCAGGGTATCACCAAATCCCGATCCATCCTGATGACCAAAGCAAAACCACCTTTACATGCCCATATGGAACTTAAGCTTATCGTAGAATGTCTTTTGGGCTATGTAATGCTCCAGCCTCTTTTCAAAGATGCATGATGTCTATATTTTCTGATATGATTGAAGATATTATGGAAGTTTTCATGGATGATTTCTCTGTTTATGGAAAAACTTTCGATAGTTGTCTTGAAAATTTAGACAAGGTTTTGCAAAGATGTGAAGAAAAACATTTAGTCCTTAATTGGGAAAATGTCATTTTATGGTCAAAGAAGGAATAGTGCTAGGACATCTAATATCTGAAATAGGCATTGAGGTAGACAAAGCTAAAATTGAAGTAATTGAATGGTTACCTCCGCCTATAAATGTGAAAGGAATAAGAAGCTTTCTTGGTCATGCTGGTTTTTATCGAAGATTCATAAAAGATTTTTCATTCATTGCTAGACCGATAACCCATTTGCTTGCCAAGGATGCTCCTTTCATATTTGATGATGCTTGTTTAAAAGCTTTTGAATTATTGAAAACAGCGGTCATCTCTGCACCAATCATTCAACCCCCTGATTGGTCTTTACCTTTTGAAATTATGTGTGATGCTAGTGATTATGCTATGGGGGTAGTTTTGGGACAAACTAAAAATAAAAAGCATCATGCAATAGCTTATGTTAGTAAAACTTTGACAGGACCTCAACTTAATTATGCAACCACTGAAAAAGAGCTCCTGACTGTTGTTTTTGCTATAGACAAATTTAGATCTTATTTAGTAGGAGCAAAAGTAATTGTTTATTCTAATCATGCTCCTTTAAAATATCTGCTCACTAAAAAAGATGCTAAGCCTCGTTTAATAAGATGGATCCTGCTGCTCCAAGAGTTTGACTTAGAAATTAAAGATAAAAGGGGAGTAGATAACCCTGTTGCAGATCACTTGTCTAGAACGTATTTTGAGAATCCGTAGGAACTACCCATTGATGATTCACTCCGGGACGACATGCTCTACGGGATCAACAGATCCGACCCCTGGTATGCAGATATTGTTAATTTTATGGTTTCAGGATATGTACCACCAGGAGGAAACAAAAGAAAGCTTATTCAAGAGAGTCGTTCACACATATGGGATGAGCCATACCTCTTTTGAGTATGCTCTGATGGCTTACTCAGGAGATGTGTGACCATTGAAGAAGGAATGAAGATCATTGAAAGATGCCACTCATCACCATATGGAGGTCATTATGGAGCTTTCCGCACACATGCAAAGATTTGGCAATGTGGATTTTATTGGCCAGCAATGTATGAAGACACCAGAGAATTTATCAGAAGATGCGGGCCATGTCAAAGACATGGCAACATAAACTCAAGGGATGCCACGCCACTCACTAGCAATTTGCAGATAGAGCTCTTTGATGTCTAGGGAATTGACTATATGGGACCATTCCCCCCATCAAAGAAATGTGAGTATATCTTGGTGGTGGTTAACTACGTCTCCAAATGGGTGGAAGCATTACCTTGCAAACATGCCGACAACGTGAACTCAAAAAGGATGTTTGAAGAAACTATTTTTCCAAGATTTGGAGTCCCCGGAATAGTGATAAGTGATGGAGGATCACATTTCATCGACAAACAATTTGAACAGTATCTAGCGAGGCATGGGATCCGCCACAACGTCTCTACACCTTATCATCCTCAGACAAGTGGCCAAGCAGAAACCTCAAACAAATAGATTAAGAATATTCTTCAGAAAACAGTGAATGAAATGGGAACAGCAAGGAAGGACAAGTTACCCGATGCACTCTGGGCATATCGGACTGCATACAAAACCCCAATTGGAATGTCTCCATATCAACTCGTATATGGGAAGACTTGTCACCTACCTGTTGAACAAGAGTTCAAAGCACACTGGGCTATAAAAAATGGAATATGGACTTTGATGCCGCTAGAGAGAATCGAAAAATGCAATTATCAGAGTTAGAGGAGTGGAGAGAAAAAGCATATCACAATTCAAAGATTTACAAAGAAAGAGTCAAACGATGGCATGACAAGAAGATCAAGAAGAAGGAGTTCACACCCGGAGATAAGGTATTACTTTTTAATTCTAGGGTGAAGCTCTTCGGACACGGAAAGCTACAAAGTAAATGGGAAGGACCATATAAGGTAATCAATTCATCATCCCACGGAGCAATCACACTTCAAAATAACGAAGAAAACAAGAAACAAGTATGGGGGAGACCTCTGATAACGAGACGAACAGATTCAACCACAACAAGCACAAATTTCGAAAACAAACAGAGCAACAACCACACACGGCGAAGCAAAGGCCGAGGGGTCACCCAAGCTGGACGGCCGCCCCACTACCCAGGGCGCTCGCCCTGGGCATTGCACCTCCAGGTTCCTCCTTCGACCACGGTCAGGTTTGCACCCTGCACGTTACATTTTTTTCATACACATCTCTAAATTTCAATTCGTGCAATGAGTTTCCATAAATAAATGCTTTAAACATGATAAAATGATAAAATGTTTCCTTAGAACTTCTTCATGGAAGAGACTCTCTGTATGAAGTTTTCTAGAGTCCTACTAATGCTGGGAATTAAGTTAGAGTCTCCATGTTGCTTAAGTCGTTGTGGAATATAAGATGGTAGAACATGAGAACTTAATTCTTGATAATCTCTGCCACTTGGAGAATTTCTTTAAAATAAATATCTACCATCTCCTATATGCTTTACACTTACCAATCAAAAGCCAAAAGACTACTTATTTTGTATTGAGTTTGTTCGAATCGTGTGGATCCTTGTTAGAATTTTATCATACTCCGAAGGTCAAGGCTTCATTCATACATTACAAACACAAAAGATTCTCTCTTCAGAAGTAGTGTTGCATTAGAGGTTGTTGACATTTCTTAACACCACTTTGAATACTGGGTTGTCATCCCCAGCATGGCGCTAGAAATGTGCGGTGGTATTTATAAATGTAAAGGCTCTCTAGAAAATATATTTATTCTATTCGCAAGCGCATAGATAAAATACCAATTGTAGCACTTCACCAGGAAGTAATTCCAAGTAATGTTTATTTATAATTTTTCTAAAGGAAAAGCAAACATTGGTGGCATGAACTAACAAGGGTTTAGACTAGAGATGGACTTGCAGAGCATGATTACTTATGAGAAAGCTCAATCACATAGTCACTTGCTTCGGCAGGGGGTAAGCCATAATAATAATAAAGATATTGAAGTCTAAGCTCAAAGATAAATAACACAGAGATTAGAGATAGACTACTCCATATAAATGTAAGGTGACATCGGACTAGTAAGAGAATAACTTCTAAGTAGGTTCTAATCTAGTAAGTCATAATCTACTCTAGTACATATACAATCATATATATAGCATAAAGGACTCTTCATCTATCTATAAGGAACATCGCTAAAGTAAGCCAGGATATAACAAGACTTACTCCTCAATACCAATTCTACCTGTCCTACCAACGGGGGGTGAACTATAAAAGAATCAATGGAACTGTCACTTCCACGAACTACCACGCGACCTGGCCAATAGGATACATTTGCAGGTAAATAGCATCTAAGCACCACGCTTACATGTGATCGACCACTTAACTCCCCTAGGGAAAGAGCTAAGCGCTTTGCAAACTCATACATAAACTCATTATCAATCATAACTATATCAAGTATAGAACTAGAACAAACTAAGAACATAATAAATAGAAACATAATGATATTAAGAATAAAGTCGTAGAGAAAGATACAAGATAATACCAATCTTTATGACGAAGAATCGAAATCCACAGCGCGATGCTCTACTTCTCTAGATCTATCTAATCAATCCTATAGAACTTGAAGGAATTGGGAGTAGCTATTCTAATTCTCTGGTGGAGAGAGAGATATGAAACCCTAGTTTTGATGGCTTCCTCTAATAATGATTTCTCCTCTTCCTCAGGGGTGGCAGGACCTTCCTTATATAGCCCCCTCAAATGAACGTGGACCGTCGAATCAAACCGACCTTAATCGAGTGGTTTAGATTCATCCTCAAAG
The DNA here is from genome assembly GCA_022036555.1 of Microstegium vimineum. NCBI lineage: Eukaryota > Viridiplantae > Streptophyta > Magnoliopsida > Poales > Poaceae > Microstegium > Microstegium vimineum. Next base: position 18,784,971 of record CM039132.1, on the reverse strand, counting down.
GCGGTTAGGCATGCTCCGCGAACTTCACTGTGATTGGACACAGGGGCAGGGCGGGCGCCCTAAGTCCTAGGGCAGGCACCCATGGTGTGGGCCCAGTCAGCCTCCGGCTTGATCCAGTCTCTTCTAGAGGCTTCCTGAGTATTCTTTTCTAGTGCGGAGGTCCTTTCTCTCTATGTAAACATGACATGTGGACCTTCTTTGGTTCTTTTCCTGATAACTCCCTGTAAAAACATAAACTCACCAAAACTTGTGGAAATCTATCTGTTAGACCCCCTAAGTCTATGGTGATGATTCAATCAAGTCCTTTTTAGCTATTGTTGACATATAGAAATTGATACTTAACGACCATCAACAGAGGCATGGGCTATGCAAAAATAATTAATTCGAGGAAATAAAAATGAACAAAAAGTCCGACAACCTCGTAGTAGAATTAGGGGTACTTCATGCACCCACTCAAAAAAAAACATATATACAAAGATAGCCCATGGTTCCTCTAATAGCAATGCACCAGCAAGAGATGACATTATAATAAAACTTGACCAACAAGTCTTGATCCAAGAGTATGGCATTATTCTCCTTAGATCCCGGTTTGACTAGACAATACATGCAAGGTAAGTATGCCACATCTACACCTACATTTTTTTCAAGATTCATAAGTGATCTTAGAGCACCAGTAAGAGGAAAGAAGTAAGCTAAACATGAAAAAACTCCAAGTGACAAGATTGATAGATGTAGGGTCTCTTCGTCTAGCTACTTTATTCCTCAATTACTCATAGCTTTATGGTGACTCTGCTGAGAACTCCTGCAGTATAGGTAAAAAGGAATCTTTCTACTTCTGATGTCTAAACCTTAAGCTTATGTTTTCACCATCCTTTTCTCGAGGACGAGTAAAAGCCTAAGTATGGGGGACCTTGTTGACACTTCTTAAGTATCAATTCTAAGTGTCAACTAAGCTGAAGAAAGGATATATTTGCGGAGGTCCTTTCTCTCTATGTAAACATGACATGTGGACCTTCTTTGGTTCTTTTCCTGATAACTCCCTGTAAACAAATAAACTCACCAAAACTTGTGGAAATCTGTCAGTTAGACCCCCTAAGTCTATGGTGATGATTCAATCAAGTCCTTTTTAGCTCTTGTTGACATATAGAAATTGATACTTAACGACCGTCAACAAGATCCCCCAAGCTTACCCTTTGCTCGTCCCTGAGCAAACAGCTAACTTAGACGGAAAACAAGTTGCTTCAATATTTACTTTCTAACAAGCACACATGCATTCAAAATAAAATTCTCCTTTGGATTAGAGTGAATTTTCTTTCACCATGGGGCTTAGTACCTGCACTTGAGTCTTGAGTAATTGAAAGATAAAATAATCAAGTCAAGTACTATGTCTCATGTTCTGTACTTAACCTCTGTTCTGGAGTTTTCATAAATTTTCAAATAAAACTCAGAGATTCCTCATATGACTCTCACAAGACTCTCATATGTGGTATTTCTGGATCCTTACCAAGGCATTAATGGCGTATGCCTTTCTCTCTGATATGTGGTATTTGTGGTATAAGGAATTGCGGTATTGCCTTCTCTCTTACCCTACTTCTAATAGGCTAATATCTGGAGCTCATAGGTGGGAGATAACGTATACATACTTACAAGACATATGTTGCATAGTCAAACCATGGATCCAAAGTAACAGGTCAATAAGTCAAATCAAGATGTGCATGTGTGGCGAATGAATGGTGTATGATGATGATGGTAATAGGGGTGGAAAAGATGTACCGGTGATGATGGTGTAATGGTGATAACCATCTTATCTTTTGCTTCTGGGAGAACATGGGCTGTCTTTTGTGTTTTTTTAGTGGGTAGTTGGATACCCCTAATTCTATTGTCGGACAATTGCTTCTCTTCTTTTTTTTCGAGGGTCCGGGCACTTGCCTCTTTTTATTTCCTCGGATATAAATATATATATATTTTCATAGCCCATGCTCTTTCTATATTTGAATCCTTGTAGTGAGAGAGTAACACTGTTGTGGGATGATGAGTGATGAAATACTTGGTGGATCTGGAGATGGAAATGAGTGGATGTATGTAGATGCGTACTTCTAGGATAGAAGTAGCGTATGTGGGTGGAGTGTGTAAGGATGCGTACTTCTAGGATAGAAGCAGCATATGTGGATGTATGTGAATGTGAATATCTTGATTCAGACCGCATGAATAGTTTAAGAGGTTCACACAGCTTGACCACACTCAATGCTCATAAGCAGTATGTAAAGATGTGCGGTTTCCTAGTCTAGTAGGCATGTATATATGGTTGTGGTAGGAATTTAAACTCTCGTCATATAGGAACTCATCATGTAGCATTTTAAAGTTTTCAAAAATAAATCTCCACAATTTAGTGTTGTAAGAACAAGATAAACAGTAGCTCGAACTTTCATATCATATCAACCAATTACCTAGACTTAGTTTAGGCTTATGCTCCCACAGGTATTTAGATTAGTGTTTAAGTATTTAATGGGGAGAATTTCATATTGAAAGCTAGGTTCTTGCAAGAAAGTAAATAGAGCAACTATTCATTATGCTCACTTTTATTCAAGTTTTTATTGAAAGCGAAATTTAAACTTAGCAAAATTAAAGCACACTTATCTACACTCTTTTTATTTGGTTTTCATAATTAAGAAAAGAAACAGAAAATATTTATTGGGTTTTCTAGGTTTGTAGATAAAAAAGCAAAATAGATAATAACTATAATAAAGGGAAATGGAAAACTTACCTTGATAATTAGGGGAGACACTCCCCCAAGCTGGTTGATGTTGCGGCTGGTTTCATTGGAGGTTAAAGTATTGACGTAGAGTAGATATGTTCTCACCCAAAGTGGCGTTCTCTTCTTGCATTTCCTGCATGGCGATGGTGTGGTCCTGGTTCCACTTCTCCTGCTGCTCTAGTAGTTGGGTGTGTCGGGCTTGTGTCTCTTGGATGGCAAGGAGGTTGCTGTCGGTGCGGGCGTAGAAAGTGTCGGTCTCATGGTAATAATCTCCGGTGAATGCGTATGTGGCGTCGGAGGCTCGACCTGCATCAAATTGAGGCTGGGTTCTGGACCCTGATGCCCCATATGGGTCAGTGGAATACCTTCCAGATTGGTAGGGTCTGATTTCCCATTGTTGGTCTTGTCCTTCTGGCCATTCTTCCTGAACTGGTTCCTTCTATCGAGTGTATTGCCCCCACGGATCCCTAAGGATGCAAGGGTTGTAATCATTATAACTGATATGTGCCGGCTCCTCTAGACCTGGATCGGCTTCGTGCCATGTACGTTCTTGATGACTGGCCATCCTTTTGGAGGCCACACGCTGTGGTGCCCTTTGATTCACTGGGTCTGCTTCAATTTCAATCAAATAACTTTGGACAGTGTAGAGCCCAAGGCCCGAGTTAGGTAACCGGACCTTGCCCTTATCATAAAGCATATACATAATATTGTGTTCTTTCTTTAACATTCTTCCTTGTCTAAATGAGTCATAGCCATAATAAGGTCAGAACTCATCAATGAAATCAAGTGACGAGCCTTCTAATAAATTCATATTTGTGGCTAGATGGGTGATCAAAGATGTGCAACCGATAGGTCCTAGCAGGTTTGGTGTCCTCAACCAATGTGCAACTAATAAGGTTATAGGCGAAACATGCACTTTATTTATAGAAACGAAAAGAAGTTGCAGATCTCCTACTCTTACCTTCCTAATGTCATCTCTAGGGAACAGAACATATCCTATCCATTTGTGAAACATACGAAGTGTGGGATGCTCTATGTCACTAGTTCAGGGTTGTAAAAAGTGTTGGTCTCTAGAAATTTCCTGCCAGAACTGGTGTTTATCAAAATTTGTAAGATCAGCATCTAAGTCTAGGATAGCTCTTTGAGAGAAGCCGAGGTGGTTACTCAACTCCCTCCATGACAAAACAAAATTTTGTTTGAAAACCCGAAAAGCGATCCCGCCCTCACTTAATTGTAAGGTGCAAAGAAACTCAATGGTTAAAAGACGGGATCCTAATTTGGTTACATTCCAAAAGTTTGTCCACCCAATAATTTGAAAAATAAGACCAAGTTTAGAGTCCATACCTGTGTCTCTTAGCAGGGTAGGATCGATGGTGGGTGTGTGGATGAAATCTTTGTTTTTCAGCTTCTGGAAGACTTCTTTCTCTCTCCGAGAAATTAATCCAAGGTCACTTGTTTTCAGAAGGATCTTCCTTGTATTACCTGATGATGACGATGGTGTTTGTTCAGCTGGCGTATCGACGCTCATGTCGGAGTGACGAGAGGAGAGCCGGGACGAGTGCCTCGTCCCAACACTCTTCAAGGCTTCCTTGGCGGCTCTTGCGGCTTTCTTAAACATCCTGCAAAACTTGATGAAAAAAACTCATGGAGAATGTGAGATGGTTAGTGGTTAGCTTTCCAGATGTGTAACACCCTAAATTTTGCATTTTTCCAAAATAGATTAAAAGTAATTTGCAAAGCATTTCTATGGTCATAATAACATAGGGAAATTTACTAAAGATTTCATAAAATAAAAATGACCATCATACTAGAAACCTTATTGTTGCATTCATGCTACATCTTTGTGTTGTTTGGTTTTGGCAAAGTTCAAATTTGAATTTAAAATTTCATTTGGAAAATGTGTTTAGAAATTTGAAAAGAAAATCAGAAAAACAATTCTCTCTTTCTCTCTCTCCCTTTCTTGCTTTCTGGCCCGAGGCCATATCCCCCCCAGCCCAGTTCCCTCCCCTCTCTCTCCTTGTTGGGCCAAACTCCAGCAGGCCGGCCCAACTCCACTCCCGCACCGCAGCCTTCCCTCTCTCCCATTGACGAAGACGCCCCACCAGTCAGCTCTCTCGCTTCCACTGACAAGCCGGACCCACATGTCAGTGACCCCCTCCCTTCTTTCCTTCTTCTTCCCTCTCCTTCCCTGTTTCCCCGCGCCGACGATCCTCCCGGCCGAGTTCGATTCGGGGTAGAAGATCCCCCTCCCTTTCCTTCGCCGACTCAGAATCGTGGTAGGTCTAGCTACGCGCCGTACCGCCGCCTCCCTTCCTTCCCTTCCCTTTCTCTTCTTTCCTTTCCCCGGCCGCCGCCCTTTCCTTGCGGCCGAACGCAAATCCGCGGCGGAATCCGCCTTTCCTTCTCTGCGACGCTCCCCAAGCTATAAAAGCTCGTGCCCTGTGCCCTTCCGCCCTCACCTTGCGACCACGGAACATCCTGGAGGCACACCAGAGCTGCAGAGCCCCTCTGCGCTGCCGCAGTTTGAGCAGCGCCGCCGCCGCCGTCGAATCCGTCCCTGCCAAGTGTCTCCGCGCCAACCAGCTGTTCTCCGAGCCTCGTAGTGAGGTAAGCAATGCCCCAGGGCCTCGCTCTCCCTCCCCGACCGCTCTGTCGCACTGCTCCGAGATTACTGACGAGGCAGAGCCACTGCGCCGCGTGGTCACTCCGCCCCCGAGCGCAATCGCTTCAACCAACTCCACCACCGTGTTCGCTTTGCTCTCCTCTCTCTCCCAGACCTATTCGCGCAGAGAATGGCGCACTAAAACGCCTAATCACGTTGCACCACCGCTCGCCGGCAATGGCGCCGCCGCGCTCTGTCTATCCCGGCCAAGAGCGCCGCCCTTCTTCCCTCGGATCTAATCCCGACCGTCCGTTTCTAATCGGATGGACCTCCGCGCGAGATACCGGTTCGGCTGTCTCTTTTGCAAAACAGACCCCGGCCTTTTTAAAGTCTAAACCCGCAGTCCAGATGGCGTATTCCCTTGTTACGCTTTCAGTCCTGGAAGGCGCACTTCTTTTCTGTCTGTTTTATTTCTAAAATAAAAAGGAAAATTCTATTTACCGTTTTGCCACCCTATTTTAAATGCTCATAAATTGCTCATTTTAAATCCAAATCGCTCCGTTCAAGTTGCGTTAGATCCGTATTTTCATGCTCTATCCAGTAGTATAGTTTTCATCTATGTTAATTACTTTTGAAAATCAAAGAAAATTATTTCCGTAATGCTTTAATTTTGCTCTTTTCAAAATCTCGTTTAAATCATATCTTTTCCGTTATAGCTCCGTTTTTCGTGATTCAAGCGTCTTTGTGATCATAGTGAGACGCAGATCAGTTTTATAAACTTTTAATCTTGTTTTATTGTGTTTGGTGTACTGTTCTAATCTATAGTCTTATTGCTTGCATGTGATGCCTCTACGTGATTGCATGTGTTGTGGTGATCGAGTACAGACGGTGAGCAGTACGTGGGTGACCAAGAGTTTCTCTTTGAGCAGGATCAGCAGGAGCCCTTTGAGCAAGGCAAGTATTCATGGGATCATCCTTGTTGTCCTAATCACTTAAATCATTAATTCATGATTGCATGCGTTTCCTTGATATCCTATTTAGTTTCACCATAGCTTTGTACCTTATACCTTGTTACCTTGGGAAGTTATGCATTTGGGTAGATCAAGCTAGTACTCTCGAGACATAACCATGATCCTGTAGACCTGACTAATGACTTATGCAACAATGGTAAAATATGCTTTTTAGCAACATGGATTAGGGTGAACTAGAGCACAGTTTTTGAGATGCTCTAGAACCTCCGTAAGCGATCACCCGGGATTTATAGTACAACCATGAGAGCTATATGGCTCTGGCTTTAGTTCAGTATTAGGGTCACTCTCTCGCATGCGACAGTTCACGAAAGTTGCCATTGCCGAGCGGTTGCGGAGCGGCTGGAGTGGGGACCGCTGCGTGTGTGTACCATCGAAGGGCTCCTATATACCCCTTGCCCGTGGATCCGTACTGTCTGTGGTATGTCAGCGAACCCCTTTGAAAGACTTCATAGTGTTCCCTGACTACTCACCTCGGTAGTGTTAAGGGAGTCATGATCCCGGGGCATTTGGGCAAACATGACTCATGGGTAAAGTGTACAACCTCTGCAGAGTGTTAACAACTGATATATTAGCCGTGCTCACGGATACGAGCGGCCTGGAATTCTTATGGAACAGAATGACTTTAATCTATCATTTACTAGTTTGCTATTCATGTTTACTCGATCATATGGTTATTGGGCTGTTGTTGTATTGATGCTATCCTATGCTAAAATTGTGATAACTTAAAAGCTAATGCAGTTTAACCAGTGTCATACCTTTTTGAGCCTCATGAACCCCATGTTTACTTGTTGAGTACAAAATTACTTACGCTTGTTCATTTCTTTCATATTTGGATAAAAATCCCGGATGGGTACCAGATTATCAGAGTTATGAGGAGTATCCAGAGGACTTCTAGGTTTGGGGTCAACCAGTTGACGTCCCTGTGCTATGGAGCTTCGCGAGAGTTATCATATATTTCCGCTATTTTGTAATAGACATTATTTAAATACTCATTCGCTATGTATTAAACACTTGTGATGATACAATTTTGATAATTTGTCGGCTTATGTGTGTGACTGATCTCTGGGCACACATAAGATTATTGCATCCCATTTTGTCTTTAAAACTGGGTGTGACAAGATGTCAGCCGTTCGGGGGTTAGTCGTTCAAGACAAAATTTTATTGGAAATTTCAGCAGCACTTCCCCCTAAACAAATTTTAGTTACGCTTGGACAGCGTGATCACTATCTTCTAAATGATTCCTACTTCTCACTTCTCTCTTCAAAACTCTTCCTATTCTTCTCTTCCTTCCCACTCTTCTTCCTTCTCTCAAAAGGGCAGAACTACTGAAACTCGGAAACTCAGAGTTAGAGGTGTTTTCTGGAGTGTGTGTGGTGTGAAGAAGAGGCTGGAGGAGGGAAGGGGTCAGGGCGGGCGCCCTAGTGGCATGGGTGGCCGCCCCACACTGGGCCCCAAAATAACTGAGGTTTGGTTTGCTCCTCACATGCTATGTCTTCATGCAAAATTATTGGTCGTGGGTGGAATTTGGACGGTGAAAGATGTCTGGTGGTTGTGATGGGTGTAAGTGAATGAAATAATGTGATGTGATGTATGTGAGGTGGAGTCTATGACATGTGGGACCAAAGGGTGTGGGTCATGCTTCTAGAAACTTGGTAAATAAAATGCAGGAATAAAAACTTACTAAGAATGATTAAATAAAATTATTTTTATGCCACCACTATAATTAATAAATATGGGTTATTACACACCATAGAGATTATTTATGTGGGGCTTTTGGATATTATAAAAGTAAACATCATTAATGTAGGAATTAAATATGCAAGCGATATGGATAAATAACGAGTTACCTTCCGGTGAGGGTTCGAGATTTTAGGGTCCCCCAAACCGGACCTCCAAATTAATTTCACTCTTCTGATGTATTCATCTCTAGAGGTGATGTCTCTGTTGATTCTTCTTTATGAACTTCCTTTACTGTGGGTTTGTTTTCTGGTCTAGGATTGAATGTGAAGCGTTCTTCTTGACTGTTTATGTTGAACTTAATTTCTCCCTTCCCAACATCGATGTGGGCATTTGCGGTGCTCAGGAATGGTCTTCCAAGGATGATGGACATCTTTGAGTTATGGCTCATGTCCAATACCATGAAGTCCACTGGCACAAAGAAATCTCTTATCTTGATAGGAATGTTATCAGCCACGCCCAATGGGTATCTAATTGTTTGATCTGCTAGTTGTAAACACATTGATGTTGGTTCTAGTGTTGCATAATCAAGCTTCTTGTAGACTGATGAGGGCATCACACTGACACATGCTCCAAGATCACAAAGTCCATTGTTGAAGTGTTGGTTCCCGATCGAGCAATCAATAGTGGGGTATCCTAAATCCTTTCTTCTTCTTTGGTGACTTGTTCAGGATGGTCGCACTACATTCTTCTGTCAGCTTGATCACCTCAGTGGATGGCAGTGGTCTCTTCTTGTTAAGAATATCTCTGATGTACTTTGCATATGTAGGGACCTGTGTGGCATCAAGTAGAGGTATGTTGACGTATAACTTCTGGATAACCTCTACAAACTTTCCAAACTGCTCATCCGACTGCAGTCCTCTGTTTCTTCTAGGAAATGGTAAATAGTTGGTGTCATGGTAATCTTTTCTCATCACTTGGTTGTTTGGAGCTTGTAGTAATTCTTCTGCTTCATTGGGATTATCTTCTTCTACTGCTACTGGTATTGCCGGTGCTCTTCTTGTTCCTCTTGGATGAGGGTGGTCTCTGGTGGATTTCCCTCCTCTTGTAGTTATATTCTTTACCTGCTCAATGTTAGTGGCAACAGGCAAAACAGTAGCTAGCTCTGCTAACCTAAGCTCTACCTTTTTATTAAGAATGTTTTGTTCATCAAAAGCAGATACTAGAAAATCCATTTTGTTATGTATATCTTTTAAAGATGATTCATTTGTATCCAACCATTGCTCAAGATTCGAATTAATTTTAGTTTGCTGCGCAATTAAATTCCTCAAAGTAGATTGCTTTAAAGTATTACCTGGATTCATACCTTTGCTATTTGGTTGACTTGGAGTCGGTTGATGTGGGCATTTGTATGCTGTTTCAATGGGCCTTCGATCTTCTTTATATTTGGCCTCTGGTCAATCCAATGGAGTAAATCATCCATCTTGGTTGATAGTGCATTTACTTCCTCGGGTATTTCTTCTGTTTGGTGACAATGTTGAACTTTATCTTGGGACCAGATTTGGTTTTCTGCTATCTTTTCCATAAGTATCTCTGCTTTTCCAAGTGTAAGTTCCAAAAATGATCCTCCAGCAGATGCATCTAGGCACTCACGAGCCTTCTGAGTTAATCCATAGTAGAGGGTTTGCATGAGTAACCATCCTTCCATTCCATGATGAGGACAATCTGATAGGTATCCTTGAAAACGCTCCCATGCTTCTGGAATGGTTTCTGATTTCTGCTATTGAAAATTGGCAATCCTTACTCTTAAGGCATTGGTTTTGCCTATAGGGAAGAACTTTGCTAGAAAGGCATTTGAACAGTTCGCCCAAGTGTTGATATCTTCTTTGTTGGTGTAGAACCACTTCCTCGCTCTTCCCATAAGTGAGAATGGAAAGAGGCGAAGCAGTATGATATCTTGGGTGATTCCGTTGATGATGATTGTGCTTCCGATCTCTAAGAAATTCTGCAAATGTGCACTAGCATCTTCATGTGCCTTTCCACTGAATTGTGTAGCTTGTACCATATTGATGAGGCTTGGTTTGAGTCCAAATTCATGATCTTATCCTTCTTCTACCTAAAGTACCGGACCAGCGCGAATATTCTCAATGCTTGGAGTAGAGAATTCTCGCAAGGTCTTTTGTGCCATAGCTTTAGAAATTTGTGACTAGCTTCTTCTTTCTTGATTGCTTTGATTCTAATGATGAAGAGTTGAATGTATCAAAGTCAATCCTACAATACCCTCTATAGAAATATAAACATAGAAAACAACAGGGGTTATCCTGCCAAAGCAAAGGTGTCTTGTTATGAGGTTCTCATTTGAGTAGTTGTTCATGCAATTTTTCTCCATAGTCTAATTCTAATATAAATCTATATTCTATGCATACCGATGTTTTATCTCCCCAGCAACGGTACCAGAAATGCTTGTTGACATTTCTTAACACCACTTTGAATACTGGGTTGTCATCCCCAGCATGGCGTTAGAAATGTGCGGTGGTATTTATGAATGTAAAGGCTCTCTAGAAAATATATTTATTCTATCAGGAAGTAATTCCAGGTATCGTTTATTTATAATTTTGCTAAAGGGAAAGAAAACATCGGTGGCATGAAATAACAAGGGTTTAGACTAGAGATGGACTTGCAGAGCATGATTACCTATGAGAAAGCTCAATCACATAGTCACTTGCTTCGGCAGGGGTAAGCCATAATAATAATAAAGATATTGAAGTGTAAGCTCAAAGATAAATAACACAGAGATTAGAGATAGACTACTCCATATAAATGTAAGGTGACGTCAGACTAGTAAGAGAATAACTTCTAAGTAGGTTCTAATCTATTAAGTCATAATCTACTCTAGTACATATACAATCATATATAGCATAAAGGACTCTTCATCTATGTATAAGGAACATCTCTAAAGTAAGCCAGGATATAACAAGACTTACTCCGCAATACCAATTCTACCTGTCCTACCAACGGGGGGTGAACTATATAAGAATCAATGGAACTTTCACTTCCACGAAATACCACGCGACCCGGCCAATAGGATACATTTGCAGGTAAATAGCATCTAAGCACCACGCTTACATGTGATCGACCACTTAACTCCCCTAGGGAAAGAGCTAAGCGCTTTGCAAACTCATACATAAAATCATTATCAATCATAACTATATCAAGTATAGAACTAGAACAAACTAAGAACATAATAAATAGAAACATAATGATATTAAGAATAAAGTCGTAGAGAAAGATACAAGATAATACCAATCTTTATGACGAAGATCCAAAATCCAGAGCGCGATGCTCTACTTCTCTAGATCTATCTAATCAATCCTATAGAACTTGAAGGAATTGGGAGTAGCTATTCTAATTCTCTGGTGGAGAGAGGGATATGAAACCCTAGTTTTGATGGCTTCCTCTAATAATGATTTCTCCTCTTCCTCAGGGGTGGCAGGGCCTTCCTTATATAGCCCCCTCAAATGAACGTGGACCGTCGGATCAAACCGACCTTAATCGAGTGGTTTAGATTCATCCTCAAAGGCGGTTAGGCATGCTCCGCGAACTTCACTGTGATTGGACACAGGGGCAGGGCGGGCGCCCTAAGTCCTAGGGCAGGCGCCCATGGTGTGGGCCCAGTCAACCTCCGGCTTGATCCAGTCTCTTCTAGAGGCTTCCTGAGTATTCTTTTCTAGTGCGGAGGTCCTTTCTCTCTATGTAAACATGACATGTGGACCTTCTTTGGTTCTTTTCCTAATAACTCCCTATAAAAACATAAACTCACCAAAACTTGTGGAAATCTGTCAGTTAGACCCCCTAAGTCTATGGTGATGATTCAATCAAGTCCTATTTAGCTATTGTTGACATATAGAAATTGATACTTAACGACCGTCAACAGAGGCTTGGGCTATGCAAAAATAATTAATTCGAGGAAATAAAAATGAACAAAAAGTCTGACATCCTCGTAGTAGAATTAGGGGTACTTCATGCACCCACTCAAAAAAAACATATATACAAAGATAGCCCATGGTTCCTCTAATAGCAATGCACCAGCAAGAGATGACATTATAATAAAACTTGACCAACAAGTCTTGATCTAAGAGTATGGCATTATTCTCCTTAGATCCCGGTTTGACTAGACAATACATGCAAGGTAAGTATGCCACATCTACACCTACATTTTTTTCAAGATTCATAAGTGATCTTAGAGCACCAGTAAGAGAAAAGAAGTAAGCTAAACATGCAAAAACTCCAAGTGACAAGATTGATAGATGTAGGGTCTCTTCTTCTAGCTACTTTATTCCTCAATTACTCATAGCTTTATGGTGACTCTGCTGAGAACTCCTGCAGTACAGGTAAAAAGGAATCTTTCTACTTCTGATGTCTAAACCTTAAGCTTATGTTTTCACCATCCTTTTCTCGAGGACGAGTAAAAGCCTAAGTATGGGGGACCTTGTTGACACTTCTTAAGTATCAATTCTAAGTGTCAACTAAGCAGAAGAAAGGATATATTTGTGGAGGTCCTTTCTCTCTATGTAAACATGACATGTGGACCTTCTTTGGTTCTTTTCCTGATAACTCCCTGTAAAAACATAAACTCACCAAAACTTGTGGAAATCTGTCAGTTAGACCCCCTAAGTCTATGGTGATGATTCAATCAAGTCCTTTTTAGCTCTTGTTGACATATAGAAATTGATACTTAACGGCCGTCAACAAGCTCCCCCAAGCTTACCCTTTGCTCGTCCCTGAGCAAACAGCTAACTTAGATGGAAAACAAGTTGCTTTAATATTTACTTTCTAACAAGCACACATGCATTCAAAATAAAATTCTCCTTTGGATTAGAGTGAATTTTCTTTCACCATGGGGCTTAGTACCTGCACTTGAGTCTTGAATAATTGAAAGATAAAATAATCAAGTCAAGTACTATGTCTCATGTTATGTACTTCACCTCTGTTCTGGAGTTTTCATAAATTTTTAAATAAAACTCAGAGATTCCTCATATGACTCTCACAAGACTCTCATATGTGGTATTTCTGGATCCTTACCAAGGCATTAATGGTGTATGCCTTTCTCTCTGATATGTGGTATTTGTGGTATAAGGCATTGCGGTATTGCCTTCTCTCTTACCCTACTTCTAATAGGCTAATATCTGGAGCTCATATGTGGGTGATAACGTATACAAAGAATCAAATCAGAATAAATATAGAAGAAATCCCATGAAGATATAGTTGCCATTTAAATCAAGAAGGATCCAGAAGACACTGGAGAGAGGCGGGACCTGCGCTGCCGCCAGGTCTCGGCACTACATTAGTTCGGTTTGATCCAACAGTGGACAATCAACGTGACCCAGATCGATGATGTGGCGGTTCCTTGCCCTACTCCACCAGTTCCTTGCCCCCTACTCCACCTATTCCTTGCCCCTACTCCACCTTGAACTATATAAGCATCCCCAGGGGCACCCCAAGGCGCCATCTCTTCATCTCCCTCTCATTATTAGGGTTTCAATTACAGGAGAGAAGTCGAGAATTAGACATCCCTCTAGTTCTAGTTCCTATAGATCTAGATCTAGTTGTATAATAGGGTTAGAGAGAGAGATATTAAGGAGAGAGCTATGGAGGAGCCAGGTCTGTCGGATCTTCCTCAACTTTGTACTTTTGCAACAGCTGGTTCGTCTTCGAGCGATCTCCAGGTTCTTCAATTTATTATTCCTGAGTTCCTTATTTATTTTCAGTATTCTTTTTTAAGTTATTTATTGGTTTCTTGCTTGCATCAAGTGCTCTAGTTCTTTGATACGCTAGAATAGTCATTAATAGGTTTGGTGTGGTGCCTTGTCTTGCAATTACCTGGAATTGCACCCAGTCCCACGTATAGTTGTGGTAGCCCCAGGATAGTGATAGCCCTAATGGCTGACGTATTCCACACACGTTCGGATTGGTGTCTGTAGGACCGTAGTTAGACCTTCCTAGCCCCTTCTCATCTCTTTCTGTGGCTAAATCCCTGATGTCCCAATATATCTAATCTTGAAGTATCTTTGATTCTTATATCAATTAAAGGACTCTTAGGAAACGTACTCTCTACCCACAAAAAATAATATATCTTACCCACTAAAATAATATATCTTACCTACTAAAATAATATATTCCACTATAATATTATATCTTATCTATCCTTGGATGATCTTCTCCTGATTCTAGTTCACTTCGCGTTCCCCGCGGAAATCGATACCCTTGGAATATTCACGGGTGAAAGCTACAGCGGTATTCGTGCACTTGCAGATTTATCTGTGTGCGTAAGAAATACCAACAAGCTTTCTGGCACCGTTGCCAGGGACTTTTGTTCTTGGTGACGACATTAAGAAGTGTCAACAAGCTTTCTGGCTCCATTGCCAGGGACCTGTAGCTGGACTAGTTTCGAACCGAGTTCATCCATCTATCCATTTACCTTTTTTCCTTTTTCCTTTTTCCCTTTTACCACCAACCCTACCAAATGGATTCCACACCTATGTATAAATTTTTGGCTCCAAAGGGTGAATTGTTAGAGCCTCCAAAATCATCACATCATATCCTTACAGATGGCAATCAGATTCTCCCTAGGTTCATAGCCATGCTTCAGGACCAATCCTTCTCTAGATTAGAAGATGAAAATCCTTACACCCACCTTCGGGAATTTGAGCAATTGTGTTCTTGCTTAACTATTGTTGGCATGACACAAGAGACCCTTAAATGGAAGTTATTTCCATTCTCCCTTTTAGGAAGAGGGAAACAATGGTATGCTCATACCATAGCAAGCGTAAATGGAGATTGGGTTGAACTTTGAGACAAATTTTGTCTTGCTTTCTTCCCTACTTCTCAGATTATCACTCTTCGTCTTCAAATTCTTACTTTTAAACAAAAGGAGAACGAAACCATAGGAGCAGCATGGGCAAGATTTTCATGTTTAATTACTTCTGGCCCAGATTTGTCTATACCTGAAAATGTTTATTTACAACACTTCCATCATGGTCTTAGCAAAGAAGCTGCCCTTTTCCTTGACACATCTTCAGGAGGATCCTTCTATCATAAAACTGTTAGTGAGGGGAAAGCCATTCTTGACAAAATCCTTGAAAACACCCCATACACTGGCGTCCATGATGAGTTCCCTGAAGAAGAAGTCGAGAACCAAAAGAGGAGGTAAACACAACCGAATTAGAAATTCAATTAGAACATTCTCAAAATTTGGTTGTTGAAAAATCTACTGATAAGGGAATAAAAAACCAACTAGAGGATGATGAATCATCTCCTTTAGAATTTCCCTTTGAATTCGAGGAAGATCTCTTTGAAGAGTATGGAAATACCTCGAATTTTCCTATCCAATCAAAATCTTTGGCAAACATAACTCGTTTTGACTCACATGAAGAGCCTATTCACATTGAACATATAAAAAGCCTCTCATCAGTCATGAGTTATGAATGGTTAATGGAAGGAGAGTTATCTCCTGAGGTAGCTCGAATCACCTCTCCTTCCACCATTCTTCTTTGCCAAATTAAAAGGTCTGCTAGGAAGGTCCATTATAATCCTTCTGTTGGGATAAATATTATTTCTAAAGAGTTAGCAGACACTCTTTATCCCAATACATCTGTAACCCCATCTCACAAACTTTTGCAAGGGCCATCAGGATTTATTCTTGAAAGCCATGGGGTATGTCTAGATTTTCATATGTATGACATCCCAGAGATTCCTTTCTTGATTGGTAGACCAATCATAAGACTTCTACAAGAACAACTGCTACGAGGTCATTTAGACTTCAAGGATGGGAATTCAACTATTGTTGTTCCTCTTGGCCAATCCATTAACACAATAGTGGAACCCAAACCTGAACCAGATCCTATTGAGGAGGCCTTAATGGTGTATCAAGAAGAGATGGCTCAACCAAACCTCGATGATGAACACTTTGTTCAAGAAGAGGAAGAGTTGGCCGAGCCCATTGAATTAGGCAAAAATTAACAACCACTACCTCCTTCAATAGAGTTGAAACCTCTTCCTCTAGGCCTAAAATACGTCTTCCTCAATAATAATCAAGAAACCCTATCAGCATTAGTGATAAGCTCTCCAATGATGAAACACAAAGGCTTGTCATTATTCTTGAAAGACATAGATCTGCCTTTGGCTACTCACTTGAAGATCTCAAAGGCATTAGTTCCGCTCTTTGCATGGATCACATCCCTGTTGACCCTGATTGTTCACCTTCAAGGGAACCACAGTGGAGGCTAAACAATGTTATGCGGGAGGTTGTTAAGAAAGAGGTCCTGAAACTTTTGCATGTTGGGATTATCTATCATGTGCCTTATAGTGAGTTGGTTAGCCCTATCCAGGTCATGCCCAAGAAAGGAGGAATGATAGTTGTAAGGAATGAAAAGAATGAACTCATTCCTTAATGAACTATCACAGGTTGGAGAATGTGCATAGACTACCAAAAACTCAACAAGGCTACAAGGAAAGATCACTTCCCGTTACCGTTCATTGATGAAATGTTGGAACGGCTTGCAAATCACTCTTTCTTTTGTTTCCTTGATGGTTATTTGGGATATCATCAAATTCCTATCCACCCCAATGATCAAAGTAAGACTACTTTTACATGCTCGTATGAAACTTATGCATACCGACGAATGTCGTTTGGATTGTGCAATGCTCCAGCTTCATTCCAACGGTGCATGATGTCTATCTTCTCTGACATGATCGAGAAAAATATGGAGGTATTCATGGATACCTTTACCATCTATGGAAAAACCTTTGATGATTGCTTGAAGAACTTAGACAAAGTCTTACAACGGTGTGAAGAAAAGCACTTAATCCTAAACAGGGAGAAATGTCCTTTTATGGTTCGGGAAGGGATAGTGCTAGGACATAGAGTGTCCGAACGTGGAATAGAGGTGGACAAAGCAAAAATCGAAGTTATTAAAAAACTACCACCTCCCACAAATGTGAAAGGGATCCATAGCTTCTTAGGACATGCAGGGTTCTATAGGCGCTTTATCGAAGATTTTTCTCAAATCGCTAGACTCCTGACAAGTCTCTTAGCTAAGGATGCACCTTTCATGTTTGATGATGAGTGTCATGAAGCCTTTCAATTCCTTAAAAGAGCACTCATCTCAGCTCCAATCTTCCTTTTGAAATCATGTGTGATGCTAGTGATTTTGCAGTTGTGCTATTCTTGGCCAAACAAAGGATAAGAAGCACTACGCTATAGCTTATGCTAGCAAAACCTTGTCTGGGGCACAGCTCAATTATGCTACCACTGAAAAGGAGCTATTGGTTGTTGTCTTTGCAATAGACAAGTTTAGATCTTACTTAGCGGGGCCAAAGGTAATTGTTTACACAGATCATGCTGCTCTTAAGTACCTCCTCACTAAGAAAGATGCTAAACCTCGGTTAATTCGATGGATTCTTCTACTCCAAGAATTTGATATAGAAATCGGAGAATAAAAGGGAGTAGAGAATTCAGTTGCCGACCACTTATGTAGGCTTCAGTACAAGGAAGCACATGAATTGCCCATCAATGACTACCTAAAGGATGAAACTCTTCTCAAGATAACAGACTCTGATCCATGGTATGCAAACATTGTAAACTTTATAGTTAAAGGCTATGTCCCTCCTGGTGTAGACAAAAGAAAATTGGTTCATGAAAGTCAACTTCACCTATGGGATGAGCCATATCTTTTTTGAGTTTGTGCCGATGGATTGTTGAGAAGATGTGTTCCTACGGCGGAGGCTATCAAGATTATTGAAAGATGTCATTCCTCACCATATGGAGGACATTGTGGAGTATTTAGGACACATGCCAAAATTTGGCAAAGTGGTTTCTTCTGGCCAACAATGTATCAAGATACAAAGGACTTTATTAGGAGATGCCATCGATGTAAAAAACATGGGAACATTAACTCACGAGATGTGATGCCTCTCACAAACAATCTTCAAATAGAACTCTTTGATGTGTGGGGGATCGATTTCATGGGTCTGTTTCCCAAGTCTGGAAATTGTGAGTACATCCTAGTCGTTGTAGACTATGTGTCCAAATGGGTAGAAGCATTACCCTATCGTGCTGCTGATCATAAGCATGCCAAAAGAATGTTCCATGAAGTCATCTTCCCTTGTTTTAGTACACCACGGATAGACATAAGTGATGGAGGATCTCACTTCATAGATAAAGTCTTCCAAAAGTATCTAGCAAATCATAGAGTTCGACACAATGTTGCAACACCATACCATCCCCAAACAAGTGGTCAAGCAGAGACATCTAATAAACAAATCAAAAATATTATGCAAAAGACCGTTAATGAAATGGGTAAGGGATGGAAGGACAAACTCCCTGATGCACTTTGGGCTTACCAAACTGCATACAAGACACCCATAGGCATGTCCCCTTATCAATTAGTATATGGAAAAACATGTCATTTGTTTGTCGAGTTAGAGTTCAAGGCCCATTTGGGCAATCAAAAGATGGAATATGGATCTCCACCTAGCAGCGGTGAATCGTAAAATGCAATTATCTGAGATAGAAGAATGGAGAGAAAAGGATTATTACAATGCCAAGATTTATAAAGAAAGAACAAAAAGATGGCATGATAAAAGAATCAAGCACAAGGAGTTTAAGTCTGGAGATAAGGTCCTACTATTCAATTCTAGAGTTAAGCTCTTTGGACATGGTAAGCTACCAAGAAAATGGGATGGACCTTACAAGGTCATTGACGCTTCCACTCATGGATCCATTACCATCCTAGATGATACAGGTAACATATTTAAGGTAAATGGTCAACGCTTGAAAATATATCTTGAACCTGAGAACTTAAGAAATTGACTTAATTGAATTCTTTCAAATTAATGATCCAATCTAGAAATCAATCACTACATCAAAATTGAGCTTCCGCAGCGTTGCCTAAAAGCCCTCCATGGCGGACACTAGTTTTGTCCGCTGCGAAAAATCCCACGATTTACCACAACGGGTATTTTTTATTTACTGTGGCAGGCATTTTTTTGTCCGCTGCGGTAAATCGATTTACCATAGCGGACAACTTAACGTGTCTGCTGTGGTAAATAGGGTATTTACCGCAGTGAACACGTTAAGATGTCCGCTGCGGTAGATAGATTTACCGCGGCGGGCGTTCTATAAGGCCCGCTACGGTAAATCAAGGCACAACCCAAAAATCAGATGAGTCCAATAACACTTCTACGTATAAATACAAAGCTCTAGGGTTTCATTCGCACTTCCTCATCCCATCCGGCCACTCCACAGCCGCCTGACCGCTCCACTCATTCCAATCCTCCTCCTCACCGGACTCATCGGTCCTCGCCCCCATCCTGCAGGGCCTCACCCCCACTCGACAGCCGCCTGACCGCTCCTCCTCTCCCCATCCTACAGGGCCTCCTCGGCGCGGGAGCAGGCTCGTGGCGCGGGGTCACTGCGGTGGGAGGCAGCGCCAGCTCACGGCAGCGCGGCGGAGCGCGGCATGGGCTCGTAGCGGCGCGGCGGCACGTACGCGGGCTAGAGGCGGCGCGGGCGCTGGCTCGCGGCGGCGCGTGCATGGAGTCATAGACGCGCGGGCGAGCTCTCGCGGCAACGCCCGGCGTGGGCCCGTTGATGGGCTCGACGGCGCTAGGGTTTCGACGGCTGTGGCGGGATCCAGGCCCAAATCGTAGCCCATATGGTTTTTTCTTTTTTTTTGTTTTTTCGAAACTATTTACCGTAGCGGGCGTTCTATTGTGCCCGCTGCGGTAAATCAATTTACCGCAGCGAGCAGACATGCCCGCCGTAGGGAGGCCACGATTTACCGTGACCTTACAATCATAGTGGACACGTTTGCCCGCTGCAGAAAACTGATTTCGCCCGCCGCGGTTGCCACGGTTGTTCTTTTTCGTAGTAGTGAATCATGCTTTAAGACAACTAAGGCTTAAGTGGTCAACCGCTAATGATTAATCAATTCCACGAGCTTTGTTGTCTATTTGAGTTGTGCAGGTTTTGGAAGCTTGAATGAGACTTTATAGTAAGAGTGAACGACTACGTCAACATTCAGCTTGGGGGAGAGCAACCCCCATGTATCCAGCTAAGTATCTTCTTCCTTTAGTTTTACTTTATTATTAAGAGAGTTTTTTTAATTAGTAATAATAATAGTATAATAAGTGTGTTTAGTTTGCCTGATTTTTTTAGTTAGTAATAATAAAAAGAAGAACTATGAAAATATCTCTAGCATGGAAATAATGAATAGTTGCTCTATCGAAATTTCTACCACATGCCTAGCCTTCAAGCATGAATTCTCTTGAGTCTTAGAATTAATTAATGAGCTTTAAATTAAATTCATGGGAAGCAAAGCTTGATCTAAGGTCTGGGTAATTGACGGATAAGATATGTGATAATCTCATCTACTATTTATCTTGTTCCAAATGATTTTTCAAATAAAATCGATTAAATGCATTGAGTTAGATTAAGCTTTGTTGACCCTATGAAAAGTTAATATGCTACTGAAGATCACTCTGGTGAATTTGGAGAGCTGGTGAAGGAAGTTCAAAGGCTCGCCCTGTTTAGGGTTCAAACGACAAAGCCATTCAATCATGCTGCGCTGTTCAGTGCTTTGAGAAACGCTTGGACGGCAGCAAAGGAGGTGACTTTTAAGGCCTTGGGCCCAAATTTGTTCCTGGTACAGCTCCATTGTCTGGGAGATTGGTCGAGGGTAATGGAAGGAAGCCCGTGGCTATTTAGAGGAGCGGCGATTGTGATGGAGGAATATG
This sequence comes from Microstegium vimineum, assembly GCA_022036555.1. Taxonomy (NCBI): domain Eukaryota; kingdom Viridiplantae; phylum Streptophyta; class Magnoliopsida; order Poales; family Poaceae; genus Microstegium; species Microstegium vimineum. The sequence goes on along the minus strand of CM039132.1, from coordinate 18,764,111 downwards.
ACGGCTTTTCCAATATCCATGCATACAAGTTGGATAGGATCCTAGTATGGATGAGGATCCAAGGGGTCCCAGAGGGTCTGATGAAAAAGAGGGAGTTGGCAGAGAAGGTTGTGAAGAAAGTTGGAGATCCTATTACAGTAGTGGTGAACGAGGGTAGGATTAATCCCACACCATATTTGTGTGCTAGAGTTTGGATCGACCTCAAGAAACCGTTGGTGTGGGTGGCGCCAATCACGCTTAAAGAACAGATGAAGTATTTAGTGCAATATGAGAAGCTTCCGGCCTTCTGTTTTTTCTGTGGATGTGTAGGGCATGATGTAACTGAATGTGGTGATGGAATCCACAGCAAGGAAAGTTGTGAGTGGGGAGATTGGTTGCGTGTTCCGTTCATGCCAGTGGTGTCAGGAAGGGATGATTCACGAGGAGGAAGGGGTAGAGGTCGGACTAGTGGTCGAGGACGTGGAGGAGGAAGGAGGGATGGGGGTGAGGAGGAGGTAGAAGACAAGGATACCTCTTTGGGAGATGACAATGGTGCATAGGGTACCCAATCAAAAATAAGGGAGGTGACGGATGGTGAGGAGGCAGGAAGAGTGGCGATGCAAGTCAGTCGCATGGAGCATACAAACCAGTGCGCCCACCGGACCGCGCGGGGGGGCAGGCAGCGGGGGGCGCTGGGGCGGTCTGTTGGGCCGGTTCGGCGGTTGCGCCGGTGCAGCCGTCGCGCGCCGTTCGAAGGCCCGCGCGAGGTACACCGCCGTCGATAGGTCCTGTGGGGCACGAAGATCCACATCCACCTGGAGGTGTTCCGGCAGTCCCCCCACGAACAGTTCCGCCTTCTGTTGGGGGAGAGATTATGAGCATGGCACAGTACGACGTTGAATCGCTCGGAATATTCTTGCACCGTGGACTGGAACAGGAGTCGGGCCAGTTCAGAGAGGCGTGAATTGCGCACAGTCGGCGCAAACTGGAGATTGTAGATGACCTTGAACCGATCGCATGACGGCATGCCCTCGTCTTGCTCCACGGCGTAGTACCAGGTTTGCGCTGCGCCCTTGAGGTGGTAGGAGGCGAGCCACGTGCGGTCGGAGGCCAAGGTGCGCTGGCCACAGAAAAACTGCTCACACTGATTTAGCCAGTTCAAGGGATCGACCGTGCCATCGTACATGGCGAACTCCGGTTTGTAGAACCGAGGCGGGTGGTGATCTGCGGTGCCGCCGGCGTCGCTGGGGAACATTGGCGATCCCGACGCTTCCGGGTGGGGAAACCCCATGGAGTAGCCCGGGATGAGGGTCCCGTCGATGCCCCCGTAGAGCGTGCTGGAGACGATCGGCGTCGTGGAGACATGGGGCGGTGCGGCTGTGTTGTAGGACCCCAGAGCCAACGCTGGGATCGCAGATGGTGACGGGGGAAACGAACTTGGGTAATGGGCAGCGTCGAGGAGCACTGGGGTTGGGTGGAAGTGGAGAGTGGCATGCTGTGGTGGTGTTGGAGGGCAGCAGTGGGGTTTGGCGCGGAGATGTGAGGTGGCGACGGCGGCTGGTATGGCAGCGGCGGTGGGTGGGAGGGCAGCAGGGGTTGGTGTGCGGACTGAGCGAGGAGCGGTGCCTGGATCCCCGACGTTGTGGCTGAGGGTGACGATCGCCGCCGTGGTCTGTTATGGGGAGAAGATGACAGTCGACGCCACCTGCAGGGAAGCGGCCGACGACGTTGGAAGGACGACGGCGCCCGCGGTGGTCGACGACGCCGCGAACGTCGGTGTGGGGGGTGAGGCGGGCAGCGGCGGCTATGGTGGTGGCAGGGACGCGGAAGGGATCGATCCGGACATCTCTGATACCAGATTGATAGGAACACCGATCCTACCAGGGAGGCTGCGCAGGTTATAGGGATGGGAAGGAGGAAGGCGAGGTCGCGGACGGCGCTGGGGCGCCGTGGCTCGTGATCGCACGCGAAGGAGGAGGAACAGGTGGCGGCTAGGTCTCCCGGTTTCCTGAGGGAAACCGAGTAGATTAATACTCTGCTTAATCCCAATAGGTCCTGATTACATGTATTTATACTAGCTTGCTAAGTAATGCAAATAACCCCTTTCTATCGTGCAGAATACTGCTAATATGGTCCTTAGACCTCCCCCTTAATCTCTCTAGCCACCTATGACCTTCCGACACTCATAATAGGCGCCGGTCATAACAAGAACATAGATGCATAATAGAATCTGAAGTATTGAAAAAAAATAAGATTGTATTTTGTCTGCAAAAATTAGCCATAAATATCCGTCAGGAGATAATTTCAGTGTCCAAGCTCCTAGGTATCTAGAGACTGAACACGTAGCACAGGTACAGGGGATTCAGTTATTGTTTCTTATGACCGTTGAGCCTGTAACAGTTATTGTTTTAGTTATTAAAAAAACAAAAAAAAACTATCGAGAAAACGAGACATGAAACGAAAATGTCATGACTGATCACAACCTAACGAAGTGAATCTTATAGTTGGAACATGAACACGGTTTTGAAATTCGGCCCAAAATGCTCGAATCTCACCGAATTTAGTCCATTTCGGTTGGGCCTGATATTATATTGAACCGGTAAAAAAAATTCAGCCCAATTTTAATTTCAAGCCCAGCAAAGCATGTCAACCAGCCACAAAATACCTCACAGTAAAAAGCGCTAAGCCCACATTAGAACCCTCGGTTTTTTTATTTTTCTTCTCCCTCTCTCTCACCTAGCAATGTCTGATCAAGCATTAGATCTCCCTGACTGCTCAAATTTGATCAAATTTCATTCAAACTTTAACTGGGAACCGATCCAAATTTTCTGAATTTCATCCATTTCGGTGAGCATCCAAATATTTGCAAAAAAAAAAAAGAATCACAGAACCTCGCATGAACCAAGGTGGAAAGCAATATTGCTTCTTGCATTGTTGATATTAGTGGCTATCACAGGAAAGTTAGGAAGACAATACTGAGGTTCAGTGATTCCCAGACAGAGCAGTACTATATAGACTGCTAACGAGAACTGGATATTAAAATCATGTTGACTTCAGAAATATGATGGGGAAGTCAAAGCAGGGCGGCCTTTCCACAGGTAGGATAATCCATGCTAATTAAAAAATCCGAAAGATCCCATATGAGTATTCATTCTAACTTCGACATGGATGCTGACATTCGTATCTGATTCTAGTATGAAGACGACACATGTATTTGAATTACAGTATTTTTTTATGTGACTTTTCTTTATCTGTTTCCATATCCGTATTCAGAAAAAAAAATTGTAACATTTTTCGGTAATGTTGTTTGTAACTATGAACAACATTATATATGCATATATAGCTATAAATAACATTATACGTGTCCGGTGTAAAATATATCTATGAATAATTAACAATTTAAATGCTATTGTTTTTAGTATTCCAAATGATATACGTGTCATTCAGCCTATTTAAAAGTCGGTATCCTTTCGATAATGTCATTATTATACTAAAATACAGTAAACAATGCTATCGGAATCCAAATCCATCCCTATGACCCTATCCCCATCAGTACCTCCGAACAATTTCCCAGCACCACCAATTTAGTCATCAAAACCATATTTTTTAGCATCTAGCTCCATGCATCTGGAAATAACTGAAGCAAATAGCTGGCCAAGAAGTGATTCAGCTCACCTCCGTGCGGGCTCAAGGCCGACGCAAGTGGAGTAGGAGTTGTACTCGCCGGACTGGAGAGCTCCGGCGACGGCGTCCACGGCCTCCGGCGCCGTCCGGAAGCACGGGAACGCAGACGGGTCGCCGTGGCCCATCGGGATCACCGGCCTCCCGTCGCCGCCGCCGCCGCCGCCGCCGCCGGCTACCATCTCGGCCTTGATCCTGGCCAGCACGCCGCGCACCGAGAGTGACGTCAGGCCCAGCAGGGTCTCGTTGGGCTGGAAGTTCCACGAGTCCGGGACGACAGACGCCACCTCCCCATTGCTGGGGCTGGGGCTGGCGCTGGTGCTGGCGCTGTTCTCCATCGGAGAGTTGTGATTGCTCCGTCGCCGGCGCGGAAGGCTTTGGCTTTGTTGGGGCTTGGCCACTTCTTGCTGAACAGAGCAGAGTGACGGAGTAGATGAAGTCGGGGAGGAACTTTTTTTTTTTGAATTTGTAGCTGGGGTCCGCCTGATAATGGGCTGTGATCCGGCCCCAACCCCACTCCAATCCTATGTGATTAATTATTACACCCAGCCCGATCCTAGCACCTACTGATTTGTTTCAGCTCGGTTCAATCCAATCCTACACGCCGCACCATCCTAATCCAGCCCCAGCCCTTTTTAAATCCTCGGGCCGGATCCTAAATGCAATCTGAGGGCTCTCACAAGCAAGCACATGTACAGTAATGTAATGAGTACAAAGCCCTGATTAACCAAATCACGAGCACGACCACTAGCACTGACATGTTAATTTAATTAAAAAAGATGAAAAATAATAAAAAATAACATGTAGCCGGATCCAAGTTTCTCCATCCATCTGCTACATATGTCCGTGCAAATTGATTTAATTCAAGAAAATAAGAAATAATGTCATGCAAATATGTATTGTCCTTCTCTGAATGACATAAGTCACAATTTCTCAGTAACAATGTCATTGTAAGACTGCCAGCTGCATCTTGTAGAACTACCAGTTTTCTTTCAAAACAATTTGATCCTTGCACCTGAAATATAGCAACACTGAAAATCTTATTTCAAAATCTAAAATGCAAGAAACTTGTAAAGCATGAACAGAAGTACTCATGCCTATCTTTGTACTAAGAAGACTATTGCCTATCTAAAGTAGCAGCAGCTATTGCCATATAGGAGAGTAGTAGAAGCAGCAGCTGTTGCAAATGACACGAAATAAGTACAAGCACTTAAGCAGTAGAAAAACAGCAAGACATGATAACTTAACTGAAAAAATGACTGATAACTCAACCTTTCTAATGAAATCTAGCTACCATTGCAACTGTACCATTCAGTGTACAAATTCATATCTGTTTTAACTGAGTTTGTTCTGAACCCCTGCACTGATCACAGTAAACCAGCAAAAATATTTGCATCGGGCCACTAACCTGTCAATCATCATCTTCTTCGTCTGATTCAAACATACGTTGTCCGGTCATTGGTTGACCTGCATGGAACAAGACAAACATATTAAACCACTATTGTAAATAAAATTGGTTTTGCAATATTTATTTGAAATATGACAATTACCTTCTTCTGCATCATTAAAGCCAATCAACCAATCTTTCGCACAGACTAACGCTTCAAGAGTTTCTGGAGAGAGAGATGTCCTATTTTTAGCAAGTATCCTTCCAGTAGCACTAAAAGCAGATTCTGAGGACACTGTGCTAACAGGAATAGACAAGAAGTCTCTGGCCATCAAAGACAAGATAGGATAGGCATCTGAGTTTTTCTTCCACCATGCTAGAACATTAAAGTTCTCTATCGGTCTCACAACTACTCTAGGATCATCCAAATAAATATCCAGTTCTGATCTTTCTGAGCGAGTACTCGAGTTTTGTGATGAAAATTGAGCAAATGCAAGCTCTACACGCCGTTTGCCACGAAGTCCAGAAGAACTCGATTCGCCCTGACTTAAAACTTCCTCTTCATATGTAACGAAGACAGGACCTGTGTTGTTCCTCACAACCCTCTCGTACTCTAGATAATATTTCTTCAAGTATTGTCTAAGCTCTCTCATCTTCGCTTCCGCTTCTACATTCTCAACAGTCAAGTAAAAGAACCTGACAAAATCAGCTTTCATTGATGGATCCAGGACAGCAGCTATGAGAAGTACCATACTAGGCGCAGCCCAGTATTTCTGAAACTTGGTATACATAGCTTCAGCCAACTCATTGAGCAGTTCATTGGTATTCCATGTCTCATCAAGCAATACATCTCGAACTACCATCAACATCTTCAGAAAGAGGTGGGCCGTTGGATGCCTATCCGCAGAAAATGCTTTTGTAGCCTCACTGAACTGTTCTAGGAATTCATGAAGCGATTTAGCTTTCTGCCAGTCTAGTTCACTAGGAACATCCTGATACTGCTCTGCTGCGAATCTGTTGAGAGCTGCTTTATATTTCAGAGCTTCATTCAACATGTCATACGTAGCATTCCAGCGGTGGGGAACATCTAGAATCAGCCCCGACTTGCCTTTGAGACCTAATGCCTGAACGATTGAGTTGAATGTTTGCATACGAGAAGGTGTAGATGTGACAACCTTGATAATGTCTCTTACTCTTCCAACTGCATTTGGTATGACTTGCAATCTAGCTTGGACCATTATATTGAGCACATGAGTGGCACATCTGACATGTATGTGTTCACCCTTAAAGAACATCTGAGCACCTAGAGCAGCACGCAAGTCTCTAATTGCTCTGTTGTTCACGCTTGCATTATCTAGAGTCACTGTGAATACACGATCAACTAAATCCCACTCCATCAAGCAAGCCGTGATGCCATCTTGCACAACAAATGAGTTATGGGGGAAAGAGATCTGCTTGAATGCAATAATCTTCTTATAGAGCTCAAACTCTTCATCAATGTAATGAGTTGTAACTCCAAGATACCCCAAATTTTGGTTTGACGACCACAAATCAGCAGTTAAACTGACATGAGACTTCAACTTTGTAATCTTTTGATGTAGCTGTAATTTCTCTTCTTCATACAAGATCAGACAGTCTGCACGAACAGTTTGTCGACCCACCACATTGAATGAAGGCTGACAATAATTTATCATCTCTTTCCAAGCAGGATCATCTGCTTTTCGAAATGCAACCTCGGCACTAAGGAAGTACTTTGCAATCAGACCTCTTAATACAACAGGATCAAATACAGAATTATCTCTATCAAACTTGTTCTTCAAAGTTGCTAAGAATCTGTCCCTGTCCTCTTGAGGGATATGATGACAATAATATCCAATATGCCTATTCAAGTGAGTTGTCCCTTTCCCTGACACAGAAGACAACTGGAGCTTGCAATACTTGCACACAACCTTCTCAATTCCATCAACGATTTCCGAGTCAACATAAGCCCAAACTTTAGCCCTCTTTTTCCCTGACCGGCCTGACTGATCAGTGGAGATAGCATCAAGACTATCCTCAACTTCTGTTGCTGTTGCTGATGAAACCCTCTCCATAATATCAAACACTCAGACTAATCAATTAGAGTCCCTTGAACCAATGAATGATAATCAATTAGATAGGATACTAAAAGTAGAGGTTTAATAGGCAGCTGTTAATGATGCACAGTGAAAAAATATACATAAAAAGACCAAACACTGCAAGTTGTAGTATGTGTGTGTAGTGATGCTGATGACAAGGAAATGTGCGTAGTGATGCTGATGACAAGGAAATGTGCGTAGTGGTGTTGATGACAAGGAAATGTGTGTAGTGAACGCTGGTGATGCACAGCACCACTCACCACTTTCTTCGTTCAGATCAGCACCAGGCACAGCAGGCAGGGGCCGGCAGCCCTTCCCCTGCCTCACTCTGGATGCACTAGTCTCACTTGCACCACTAAAAAAAATCTAGTATTCAGTTTACATCATGATGTGCCACCCACATGTAAGGAAATCTAATGCAAATCGCACTACTAGTAGTCTATTAATGCTAGTGGCACCAAAGCTATTAGCTCTCCCTCTTTTGCTTCAGGTCTCATTCTACTTCAGTTGACTGATTGGACAGTCATCGTCACATTCTACTTCAGTGTAACACCCTAAAATTTCATTTCTTGAAAATAGAATTAAATTGATTTAATTGTGATTTTTGGTGCTCATGAAAATGTAGGAAAATAAAAACTTTTCTTGGAAATAAAAATTTCCTTTTGTTAGAAACTTGCTTGAGCATACATGCCTTTGCATTTGTTTATTTGTTTGTTTGTCATGTCTCAAAATTTAAATGAAGCTTCACATTTGAATTTCAAAATGGTTTCAAATTTGGGTTCAAAAGGTGTTTGGAAAATTTTTCTTTGAAATAAAAAGAAAAAGGCCAAACCTCCCTCTCCTCCTTTTGGCCCAAGGCCCAACCGGCCACCTCCCCTTCCCTCCCCTCCTCCTTTCCCCCTTGGCCCAGCCGGCCACCCACCCAGGCCGGCCCAGCCCCCCCTTTTCTCCCCCTCCCCTCCTTCCCCGCGTTGGGCCTGAGGCCACCAGGCCGGCCCACCAGCCCTCTCCCTCCCCGCCCAGGCCGGCCCAGGCCGCTCCCACTGCCCTACGCGAGGCCCAGCAGTGCAGAGGCCCAGCTCGCCCCCCCTGCGCAGCCCACCCAGCTCGGCCCAGCCAGCCACCAGGCCGCCTCCTCACAGCGCAGCAGCCCCCCCCCCCAGTGGGCCACTTTCCCTCCTGCGTGGCCCAACCGCCCCAAACCCTAGGCCAGCACCCCTCCCCCTATAAATACAGCCCCCTAGCCCCCTCTTTTCCCCACGCCGAGAGCAGCCACCGCCACCAAGCCGGCACTGCTCCAACAACAACCGGGCAAACTTAAAGCGCCTGCCGGTCTTGCGCTTTTTGCCTTGGAAAGCGTGTTTCCACGCGGTAATTGTTTTATTCCAAAAATAAATTTCGGTTCTACCCTCAGTTTTCAACTGTTTATAAAATATTCGTTTTAACTCCGTTTTCATCCGTTCGAGTTTTTATCTACATGTTAAAACCATAATCAATCTGTTTTGCAAACTTTGAAAATAATATTTATTTAATGCCTTTTAAATTCCCTGTTTAATCTCTAAATTTTGTTTAAATCATATCTTCTCTGTTTTTAATCCGTTTCGTCCCGTTCAAGTTGCATTGGCTTCGTATCGGCAAAACCTTTTCTTTAGTGATCTTTAATACCATGTTAATAGCTCTGTAATTTTATGGTTAACTCCTAACTTGATTAATAACTATGCAACTTGTATTATATATAAAATATGATTAGTTCTACTTTTATTTCAAGATCCAAATATAACTTTGACTTAATCTAACTTGGGTGTTTCTTTGAAATACTTTATACATTCTTTTATATAGTTATTAAAATTGGGTAAAAGTCTTTAGCTCTCTTTTATAAAAGTAAATCTTTCGGTAGATGTATCTTGATCTTCGTAGATCCGTTTAGTGTGTTATTCGCGATTGTGTGATTGTAGAGATGCGTAGTTTTCTTTTAAATCTTTTCATTGATTGGTGTATTGTTCTAATTAAGCCATGTTTGTATGTTTGGTATGATCAGATGCTTGTGTGGTGATTTGTTAATTACTGTCCAATCGGTGAGTTTTACGTTGGAGATCAAGGAGAAGAAGTTGGTTTTCCTGAAGTTCTTTGAAGACTAGAACTAGAAGAAGGATATGTTTTAAAGGCAAGTATTCATGGGATCATCCTTGTTGTCCTAGTCACTTAAATCATTAATTCATGATTGCATGTGTTTCCTTGATATCCTATTTAGTCTTCACCATAGTTTTGTACCTTATACCTTGTTACCTTGGGAACTTATGCATTTGGGTAGATCAAGCTAGTGCTCTCGAGACATAACTATGATCATGTAAACCTGACTAATGACTTATGCAACAATGGTAAAATCTGCTTTTTAGCAACATGGATTAGGGTGAACTAGAGCACAGTTTTTGAGATGCTCTAGAACCTCCGTAAGCGATCACCCGGGATTTACAGTACAACCATGAGGGCTACAATGGATCTGGCTTTAGTTCAGTATGAGGGAAACTCTCTCGCATGTGGCAGTTCGCGAAAGTTGCCATTGACGAGCGGTTGCGGAGCGGCTGGAGTGGGGACCGCTGCGTGTGTGTACCATCCCGGGGCTCCTATATACCCCTTGCCCGTGGATCCGTAGTGTCTGTTGTTTGTCAGCGAGCCCCTTTGAAAGACTTCATAGTGAACCCTGCCGGCCTTCCTTGGAAGTGGGTCAAGAGGCTAATCCCCTCTGGCGAAAGGGTAAATCACGACTCATGGGTAAAGATGTACAACCTCTGCAAAGTGTCTTAAAACTAATATATTAGTCGTGCTCACGGATACGAGCGGCCTGGAATTCTTATGGAACAGAATGACTTTAATCTATCATTTACTAGTTTGCTATTCATTATTCATATTTACTCGATCATATGGTTATTGGGTTGTTGTTTTTATTGATGCTATCCTATGCTAAAATGGTGACAACTTAAAAGCTAATGCAGTTTAACCAGTGTCATACTTTTTTGAGCCTCATGAACCTCATGTTTACTTGTTGAGTACGAAAGTACTTACACTTGTTCATTTCTTTTCAATCTTTGGATAAAAATCCTGGATGGGTACCAGTTTGCAAGAGTCTCGAGTAGTTAGGCTTGTGATCAACCAGTGAGTTGGTCCCTGTGGAAGTGGAGTCTTCACCTGAAGTTCGGAGTGTCTTACCGTTGTTTGCTCTCTTAAGGTTATTCCTTTGACCATATATGTTATATACTTAAGTATTGTCTTTTGATATTACCTTGTTCTGTGACTATATGTGGGATTTGACTTCCTGGGCTCACATATAGGGTATATCTGGTTTTGTTCTTAAAACCGGGTGTGACATTCAGGGACCAAAGTGACGAGTGGCTGAGCTAAGCATGTGGACGTCGGCCATGACTCCGCCTTCTTGCCAGCGCCGGCAACATCCAGACGCGATGACAGCAGCCACGCCGCCATGGCCGACACGCCGCCGCCGAAATAGAAGGGCGATGAGAAGGCGAAGTGGATGATGCGGAGGAAGAAAGAGCACCTCGATCTCTAGAGCAGGAGGATGTGGCCTCGTCGGGAGCGGGGCGGCGGCGACGTCGTGTTTCTTCCTAAGCCTGGAGGCCAGGGAGGCAGGGACGGAACGGAAATATCTTCCATCTCTTCGTTTTCTTTTGCACTGCGCTAGGTTCTCGGTACAATCTACCCAGCGCCTTTACTCGATCTACACCAAAGACTAAACTGCAAGTAGATAGACAGAGGGATGGATTAGTTGTTACCTTGTGGACTTGGCAGCGGAGAGGCACCCCGCGCGCCGGAGGAAGGATCTTGCCGACGGATGAAGAAGCGATGGGGCCTGAGGAATCGCTGCTACCGCTGCCCTGAGGAAGCGATAGCGACGGACGGAGAAGCGATGCCGCTGATGGAAGGATCTCAGACACCGAATCGCTGTTGCGGCTGCTGCTGCCGCCGCCGCCTCCTCCTCCTCCTCAACCTGTGCCGCCGCCGCCCCTCAGCTCCCAAGACCCGTCCCGCTCGGCCGCCCCTCGACTGCGACTCTGCGAGGGAGACGCCAAAGGCAGAATCCGTTTCCAGGATCCTCGGGCCGACCCTGTTCAGGCGATCCGTGCAACGACTCAGGCCGTATCTACAGCCCAGCCTTTTTAGAAGCTAATCCAATCCAATCCAACTTGATCTTTTGTTTACATGCCCCATATGCAATCCGTAAAATTAGGCCCGTGAGTTGGGGGGCCCTTTCGGCCTTTGGGTTTACACGATCCATTCCCAGATTTAGTTGGGGGAGGAACTGAAGAACACGTGAGCAGAGTAACAGAGTAGATTGGCGATGGATGATTGAGGATTCAGAATCCTATGCTTTTTGTCCTTTTCTTTCCTTTATTTATTTAGGATCTTATCTTGTCAAAAAAAACCCGGCTCAGGTTTGTGTATTGGAGAGAGAAAAATGGATTCCATGAACGATCATGTTGGACCAGTGTTTACGAAACCGAACGGTAACCAGCCGGTTACCACGGTTACCGGACTTACCGCCCACCACCGGTTCGGTTTCGGTACCGGTTTGAATTCAAATTTCAAATTTGAATTTTAAAAAATCAAAAATGCTGAAAAAATTCCTAAAAATAGTTCATGATTTATAGAGTCGAATGGTGTAAAAAAATTTCAAATTGGAGTTCGTTTGCTATTTGTTTTGACGTGTACAAGTTTGAAAAAAAAAGAAAAAAGAAAAAAACCGCCCAGCCGGTTAAGGGCCCATGCAGTTTGAATTTCAAGTTTGCTATTTGTTTCAAGCAAAAAAAAAAGAGTAACTGGCGGTTTGGGGCGGTTACCGACCAGGCCGGACGGTAACCGACCCTAACCGAACGGTTACCGTTCGCTGACCGTTTGCACTGCGTCGTTTGAATTCAAAATCCAAACCGTTCGGTTTGGGAACGGTTTGGGCGGTAACCGTCGGTTACCGCCAAACCGCCCATGGACGGTTCGCGCTGGCAAAACGGTAGCAAAAACCCTATGTTGGACACCATAAGGTGTGTAGGTGAAGCGGTGAAGAAACGCAACAAGCCAAGGCCCTCGTGTCTCTTCCGGCCGGTGGTCTTGCATGCACACCATCAAACAGATCGGCATGCATAGTCTCATTTTAATTTGGATCACATGCAACTAGAACTATAGCTAGCTATCTTGATTAATTATTGGCATGCATGCAGCACGAGCACTTGACTCATTGACTGAATGACCTGGCCGGCGGGCACATGTATAGATAGTGGCAGATCTAGTGCACATGCAGCACGAGCACTTGACTCATTGACTGAATGACAATTAGATCACGATGATAAAATAGTTGCGATTATATATAGATGGAACAAGGTACATACTTGCATGTTTCTAACTTTTCATAATTCTAATACAAGTTTCGAGCTAAAGCTTCACACGGTCATCCCGCCATGGCTTGAAAGCGTTTAATGATATCTTCATTGCTTACACGTCGAAAAAAATCGCGCTCAATAAATGTGACCAAACAATCATTTAAGTATTGATCACTCATCTTATTCCGAAGCTTAGTCTTCACATAGTTCATTGCTGAAAAAAAATCTCTCAACACTTGCAGTAGCTACAGGAAAGATGAGAACCAATTTCAGCAATAAATAAACTTGTTTAAAGTGATCATGCTTCTTTGTCTCAACTAGTTTGATAGAGAGCTCATTAAGATTCTTCACTTGTTGAAACCTTGTGTCGTTACGCACATCAACAATAAACATATTAAGCTACGAGGAAAGTTGGACCAAATCTGTACTTGTAAAATCTTGGGGATAAAACTTTGCAAGTTTAATAAGTTTATCTTTGTCGAAAGCAGCAAATGAATTAGCTGGATTCAGAGCAGCCATGCAAACAAGAAGCTCTGTATTAACTTCATCAAACCTGCCCCACACAGCTGGATTCGGCAGATCGGCATACATCAAATACACGATGTGAAGTTTGTAACTGGGTTGTTGTTGGGCTTAAAGAGCAATGTTTAGAATTTAGATTGTTGGACTGCGACTGGGCTGTTATACGACTGAGTAGACCATTAACTATATTTAGCAATACATATACAAGCATTAAAAAGTATATATATATTTGATTTTTTTCTAGAAATTTTGGGGGGACAGTGTCCCCCCATGCACCTACCGTACATCCGCCAAGATGGCCATCGGGCCGTACCGGCACGGCTCGCCGTGCCGGCGTGTCGGCCATGCCGTACCAGGTGCGTGCCTCGTGCCAGGGGGTCGGCCCAAGGCATGGCACGTGGGCCGTCGGGCCGTGCCGCGAGCACGCCGTGCCGACGAAGAAGCGTCGCCTTGCCGAGGAAGAGGGACTGCGCGAGGGAGCCGCTGCCGGCCGCGTCACCCGCGCGAGGGAGGCCCTGCCAGCGCCGACGCCGTTTGCTGGAAGAGGAAGAAGAGGGCCAGCGCCCACCACGGCCTCGCGGGCCTCGCGCCGCCGCGCCGCCTAGTCGCGCTCGCGCGCGCCTCGCGCCGCCGCGCGTGGTGCTGCTGGAGAGTGGAGAGAGGGGCGACTGGACGAGGCATTTGGGGGTTAGGGTTAGTGTTGGTGGTGGGCCGTGTGTGGGGTTGCTGGTGCGAGAGGACTGGGGGAGGCAGGCCAGGCTGCCGCACTGCATGAGTGCATGGGCCGCCCCCACGTCGGGCCGCCACCGGACCACTTTCTCCTACCGGGGCCTGCCCGTGCCGTGCCACGGGCCAGGGTGGCGGCCCAAGAACGGCCTGGTGCCTCGGGCCGGGCCAGCACGGGGCTAGTGACCACTGTGCGGTGCCGTGCTCGGGCCGGGCCAAATTCCCGTGCCGCGGGCCGTGCCAACGGACCACGGGCTGCATGGCCATCTATAGACACATGTCAAACTAAAAGAGCCGGTGATCACGATCCATACACGGTGACCTAAATAATTATATCAAGACTGACGTAATTAACCAGTCACAAATCGAATCCTTGTAGGATTAGCTAGCTCCTATATATATTGCTGCTACTCCCTTTGTCGTCTAGGAATAAATAGAGAGTTGTCCTAAGTCGATTTCTTTGAACTTTAACCGAATTTATAAATCAATGAGTTTCCATGTGGCTGAAAAAAAGTTGGGAGAACATTTGCTTAGTTGATCTAATCATTTTTAAAATCTCACTCCTGAAGTATACTCCCTGCATTCCAAATTATAAGTCACTTTGACATTTTGTTGGTTCATCCATTTTGCTATACACCCAAGCATATTATTATATGTACATGCGTAGCAAAATGAATGTATAAAAAAACTCAAAATGACTTATAATCTCGAATGGAGGGAGTATATATCAATCTCGAACTATTTATAAATTACTAACTACTTTTATACTTTCTTTCCCTCTAGGACATTTTCATTGGAAAACATATCCTACTTATTCTTCATGCATCCTTCCACCTTCATGTTAGTGAATTGAAACGCACGCCAAAATACCCATGCAATTGGATTGTTTTTCCCAAGTGCGAAAAGATTAGAAGTTGTTGGGGATAGTGTTTTTCAATTTTGCCAAAATATCTAGATTGGGAGTGAATTTTGGAAACTCTTAGAGATGCTCCTAAGGTGTGTTGGGTAGTGATCCATATTCTCTTAAGAAATGTTTGGGATCCATATTCTCTCAAGAAATGTTATGCAGTAGAATCAATTTTGTGAGATCATTTGGCTCGTAGGCTACATTCATACTAAAAATATTTTTTCATAAAAAATTCATAAATAAAAAAATTCTTTTAGAAAAACCTAAAACTTTTGAGGGCAGAGAGCGACTTATAAATACTACTCATTTAACTTATTTCACTTAAAAGGAATAAATTAAAAATTATGATTGCTATTGCTTGTAGAGATGGAGAGACAAGAATTAGAATCATGTGAAACTAGGTAACTGCCCTTTCTCATTGATATGCATAGAAAATAGAAATGCTTGTAGTTATTCTCAGGTGAAACATTTCTCCCTTGACCTGTTTGGTAGTGATTCTATCGATTCTCGCAAGAATAAAAATGTATCTACAGGGTCTTTATGTCTGGAGATGATAATTCCCCTGGTGAAATATAGTATGTCCCTACAATGTGAAACTGAGTTTACTATTCCTATGCACGTGGAATCAATTACACATTACATTACAATTATATGAATTTAGTTTCAAATATCGATGAACATGGTACAATCGAAATTTAACTTGTATTTTGACATGTTCCTGCTCATTTGTCAATTTGTAATAATAAAAGTAAATTTTGGGGCTTCTAATGCAGAAATTAGATTTAATTCGTCAAATTTAAAACTGTTAAGATTCAGAAGAAAATATCTACTGGACAAACATCAGTAGTTTGTGTTTTCTTTGGTAAAAAATGTATCGGATGCCACTAGAGAAAATGTGCTAAGAGGGAAGAGACCAGAATGAAGAGATGGAGAGACATATTTAGATGGACGCAAAACTGCAAAAGTTCTCTCAAGATTTCTTACTGGATTCCTTAAGATATTATTTGACTCACTATGTGAGGAGGGGCGCATCTGTAGGCCCCCGCGTCGCCTCGCAGAGGGCGGCTCGGGCGGCGCCGCCAACCACCCGCCGAGCACCCCTCTCCCCCGGCTCCCCTCCAGCCGCCGTTGTTGCTCCTGCTCGCGGCGGCGGCGGCCACCGTCGGCGCCTCCCTCCTCGCCTCCCCCCTTCCTCCGCTCCCCCATCCACCTCAACTCCGGCAGCACCCGCGGCGTGGAGCGGCGGCGGTTGGCCGGATCCGGGCATCGGGGAGCCGGATGTGCCGTCCTCTGGTCCCATCCTCCCCTCCCCCCTCTCGCGGCAGCCGTGTGGCGGTGGGGCGGCGGCCTGTGCCTGCCGGCGACTGGTGTGGGCGGTGGCCGGCCGGATCTGCGTCAGGCCACCCCCCGTGCGGCCGTGTGGCGGTGGGCGGCGGCCTGTGCCTATCGACGACTACTGTGGGCGGTGGCTGGCCAGATCTGGGCCGATTTTTCCCTGGCGGCGGCTTGGGGGTCGATTTAGACTCCCGGGCACTGGATGGGGATGCCAGTGTTGGCACCGGCCATCTCGACAAGCCGTCCAACCTGCCCTACCACAAACCACGTCGCTCCCAGGCGGCCCATGTCCCGACATTCACATCAAAGGACAACCGTCGTCCCCTGTTTTACTGCTGCCTCGCTGCATCTGGTGAAGACCTTGCCGATCATCTCCGGCATCTAGTTGTATGCAAGTTCGGCTTGGATGTGCCTGTGCAGGTTCTTGGAATACGGGTGAAAACCCTGGCTGGCGGTGCTGGGCCGGCGGTGATGACGCAATCAACGTCATCTTTCCCCTTGGAGGCGTCGCTGTAATTCCCTCTTCCTTTCATTGATAATGGCATCTGTGAATGTCATTTACCTTCTTCAAGACATAAACACAAGCACAACTGCTCCTAGCCATGCCCTACACTACGACATTTGGGACTCAGCTGCAGCGCCAAGAGCAAGCCAAGGACGCCCTCTCGTTCAAACAGAGGGTCGAAGCATTGATCGTTAGATGTATTGTCCTGGTTTATTGAGAGATCTCTAGTGTTTTGGATAATTGATGAAACCTATAGTACTAACCTAGCTCTAATTGATTGATTAGGTCTAGTACACTCATGGAAGATGATGACAAGTGATGGAGCAAGCAAGGAAGCAAAGTGATTGCAAGAGCTCACACTTGGAGAAGGAGGAGAGTGAAAAGACCCTAAGCAATTCAAGGCAAAGGTATATGCTAGGGCTTTCCTTTTAGTGGTCAAGACACCAAGTGGGTGTGATCACATATAGGATAGACAACCGTACTATTAAGAGGGGAAATTCAAAAGTGATTGCGGTTTGTCGAGTGCCAATAGGTGTTATCTATATTGCATATGCATTTAGGACCTAGTGACATACACCATGCCATTTGACAAGTAAAACATGCCAAGACCTACTCACTAAAGTGGATACTTAGTGCTTGGCATGATGGAGCAAGGTTGGAAAAGAAGAAATGAATTTGGATAAGAATAGGGCGTCGGACGCTGACGCCGGACTCTAGTCAAAGCGCGACGGAGCGTCCGACGGGCAAACCCTAACTATGGTTCAGTGCAGACTTGGCTTCGGACGCTGTGGAGCGTCTGTCGGTTAGGCGACAGACGCGTCCGACGGTAACAAGAGCTCTCTGGTCCTCTCTGCTCGCAACAACGGACGCTGAGGAGCGTCTGTCGGGTAAGCAACAGACGCGTCCGTCAGAAGATGGAGCTCTCGGGTGCTCTCTGGTCCATTCTGCTCGCGGTGACGAACGATCGCGATGGACGCTGAAATCTATGTTGTGGAGCGTCCGTCGGTTGAAGGATTTCGAAGACAGAACTCAACGGCTAGTTTTGCCAAGGCGTCGGACGCTGCGACGGAGCGTCCGTCGCACCCATGAAGAGCGTTCGTCGCCAACTTAACAGCCCAACGGCTAGAAGACTTTGAGGGGAGTTATAAATATGTGTTGGCCAGCTTGGGGTGCTCTCTCTCGCACATTTGAACATCTTTAGAGCTGAGCAAACTCCCTCCCACTCATCTCCATGCTTGGTTAGTGAATTTCCAAAAGAGATTGAGTGATCCAAGTGCATTTCGCATATAGCTTGCATCTGGTGGCACTTGGGAGGCGTTCTCGCTACGGATTTCTTGTTACTCTTGGTGATTGCCATCACCTAGACGGTTTGGAGCAGCGGAGGTGGTTCAAGAAGCTTGGTGCTTGTGCTTCGTCGACTACAAAGTGATTGTAAGGGGTTCTTGTGCTTTCCCCGCGGGAGATCGCAATTGGCAACTCTAGTGGAATGCTCGTGGCGTTTCAATAGTCTCATCTTGTGTTGGTTGTGCGGCACCCGATGACGAGTTTGGCGTGTGATGTCAATTAGCGCGTGAACCTCCAAGTGAGTGTCTTGCCACAACGGGGACTAGCTAGTTGGCAAACTAGTGAACATCGGAAGAAAATCAAGTGTCAACCATTGTCTCTTGTGATTGATAGATTTCATCGGTATTCACTTGATTGGTTCATCCCCTACAACTACACGGCGGTATAATCCCTCTATCTCACTCTTGTTCATTCTTAGTAGAGATATTAGGTTGTGTTTGTTGCTTAGCTCTCTAGCGAATTAGCTTGTGTAGGAATTGTGTGTCTCTTAGAGATATTAGACTAGCACTTGTGGATAGGTGGCTTCGCAACACCCACTAGGCTAGCGCAAAATTCGCTTCGCTTTTTAGTTATCTAACATTGTTGTTGAGGTTTCTTTGTAGAAATTTAAATTAGGCTATTCACCCCCTTTAGCCATCAGATAGGACCTTTCATCTATGTATAAGACTATGACTTTTATCTCTTTTATTCTTTCTATCTCCTTTTGTAACAATTGGCTGTGTACATCTCCGGATGTAGAAGCCGGATATTGAATACTCTTTATCGAAAAAAATGTGAACATCAGTCAATGCACAGTATTGTAGCCAACGTATCCTGCATGCTTGTACTAGTTTTATTTACTCCATATATCTCATCATAATTTATCGAAAGGCCCATGTTTGTGCTTGGCCCAAGCTTAACTTTAGCACGGGCTTATCCTATTTGAGGCCCAATTTCCAACTTTACCGAGCCCATTTTCTGGCCTAATTTAATTTTTGTCCTAGGCTATTTTTTTTTGTGTAAGAGAATATAGTATTAAAAGAGCCAATTTATAGCTTATTTTATTAAGCAATAAGGAGAGAGAATTATAAGCTAGTTTTTTTAATAAAGGGCTAAGCACATATATTTTTTCTATCATTCGTGTGTTTGTGCACACTTATTTTTTAAACAAGCATGTTAGGTTACTCTATGTATATGTATATTTTTCTAAGTTAAATGAGTTAGCAAGTTAACTCTATTGTTGAGGGTGGTGCCCTAATGTTAGCGAGACCTTCTCGCAAAAAAAAGGTTAGCGGGACCCAATTATTTTTCAGATAAAGAGGCCAGTTATCAAAAATATAACAATTTAGAGCCCATTCAAATAAAAATATAGAAATATATTAATCAATTGATTAAAACTAGCATGTTAGGTTATTCGTTATCTAAAAAAAGCATGCTACGTTACTCATATCTAAATATCATGCTAGGTTACTCTATGTTTATTTTTAAAAGTTTATACGAGTTAGGAAAAGTTGACTATTATTGAGGGTGCCATAATGTTATCGAGACCGATTATTTTCAGACCAAGTGGATAATTATAAAAAAAAACATAACAATTTAAACCCAATAAAATAAAAATATAGAAATATATTAATCAAGTAATTAATACATACATCAATTGATTGGTAATAGAAAATTCACACAAGAAGCAAATTTGTACTATAAGAACACAGAGAAGCAGACCCCATTGCGTCGTACTATATATATAGCTAGATCATCAAATGTACCATCTTCGAGTGAAGATGCTACAATTACAATTTCATACATCTGTAGAAGAAAGCTCATAACAGTCTGTCTCTTATTGCAACGAATAGGTTATCACATCACTCAGCCGGCTTGCTGTGCCGCAGGCAGAAGGACTTAAGCCTGTCAAGGCCGTCTTCGAGAGAAGATGGATCGATTGCGAAGGTGATCCGGAGCCAATCCTTGCATCCCACAACACGTCCTGACAATTTGTTACCAGCATGTTACATTACATCGATCTCAAACACACACAAAAGGTGATGTCAAGGTGGATGGAAAATGTCCTGTACTAAACAGATGAACTGATCTGTATTAGTTCTACAACTAAGTTTCAAAAAAATCACGTATATACTCCATCCGTCCCAAAATAGAGATTGTGTCATTATAGAATGCGTATAGATCAAACTTTCTCAACTTTGACTAGGTTCTTAAAAAATACATGCAACATTTATATCTCTAAATAAGTTTATTATAAAAGTACTTATTCAACGATCTATGTAATAACTTGTCCGGAAGCGACACGATTTTTATTTTGGGACAGAGAGAGTACTCATGAGAACAATACCTGGCAGAACAACCACTGATTCTTCCTTTGCCAGCTGGCAGCAGAAGTCCATGTCATCTTTGATGTCCTGCAGGCAGGACAGATCCAGCTTCACCTGTAGCAGGCCATGGGAATTTCAGACCAGAATGTTAGCGAATCCCTCGTGATGTGTCTTGCAACATGGAAGAGTATATTGAATCATCACTGACCATTACAAACATGGACCCCATTGGCTTGCTTGGGCATGTAATTCCGTTGATGTCCTTCAACTTTTCCCAGCATATATCTGCACTTTGTTTGAGAATTTTGATGGTTTTTTGGAAGAATTCCTCCTTTGAGTTCTCCAGAAGGTTTGGAACTGCTCCCTAATCAACAGAATTGTGTGATGTGATTTAAGTCGATGCAAACCATAATATTTCCTATGCACAATTTCAAGCCTTGCAAGAAAATGGAAATCAGGTTATAGTGACCTGGACAAATGTTGTAGGATCAGTGCAGATATAATGGTAGGTCTTGATGCTAGCAGCTACCTGAAAGAAGAAGAAACATATCTAATTAATTAAGCATTGTGTGACTGCAATTTGCGCTGTACATTCATTTAATTCCAAAATCTGAAGAATAGCTTCACTATTAAATCAGGTATGTCAGCACCCGGCCAGGGCATTCTGTTAAATAAAGCACGAACAAACTTTCCAATATTGATTATCACATAACCGATGTTAAAGCATTAGAAGCAAATTAAGAACCTTGGTTCTCTGAAATACACCACTAGGATCATTGGTAATAATCCATCCAAGCCGCCAACCGGGCACCAGCCATCTCTTTGATAATGATCCTAGAGTGATCACTGGAGCCACAGCCCCAAACACACCCATCGGCACAAATTTGCTCTCTCCAAATGTCAAGTGTGCATAAGCCTCATCTGCTATCACAAATATGCCAAGCTTCCGTGCAGTCTCAGCAACCTAGAAAATCATGGAGGCAAATAGGCATTCAGACTAATCCCCCAGAGTAGTCAACTAAGACAAGTAGCTAGCTTATTAGAACTTGCCTTGGCCAGGTGTTCATAGGAATAGACATTGCCACATGGGTTTCCTGGGTTGATAATGACAATGGCAACAGTATTCTTGTCAGCAAGAGCATGGACGCAATCAGTGTCAACCTCCCAGTCTTTCCCAGGTAGGAGATCGTAGTATTGGGGTTCCATGCCATTGAAAACAGCGCGCGCCTCATAGAACTTGTAGCCAGGCCTTGGGAGCAAGATGTTGGCACCAGGACGAGCTAACACAGAGCAGATTATCTCAATTGCTTGATTACAACCATTTGTGAGGTAGACATCGTCAAGTGACAATTCATATGGCAAATCACGGGATAAGTACTTCGCAATGGACCTGAAATTTGTGGTTTTATAAACCACCATCAGATAACTATGTTTGGAGTTGTGAAGAACATAGATGTATAATGGAATCTGTAGTATTTGAAAACAAATAAGACTCTATTTGTGCTGCAAAGAATAGCCATAAATATCTGCCAGGAATTTTTTTTGTGTCCAAGCTCCTAGTTAACAATAGACTGAACACATACCTCATCATGTGCAGGATTCAGTTAATGTTTTTCTTTTTGTTTTGTTGAAAGGCAGTTATTGTTTCTTATGACTGTGTGAGACCGTCACAGTCCCACAGGACTGATGTGATAACATCATAATACACGAAAACATCCCTATCCATATATTGCACCAGCCTAGCTAATAGTTATTCACGTGTGTGTTTGTGGATTCCAGAGCACCTGTCCAACAGTGATGATCACTTATCTGTTTTGTGTGGTATATGGCATATATCATTCTAATCCCTGTTTCTTTTTGCTGTTTGGTGAGCTCACATCACAGATGCTTTTTTGTTTGTTTGTTTGATTTTATTCATCCAAGAAACTGAGATACACCAGTACCAACAATTTTGTTAGTGAATCCATACCATTCACCACGATGAAAAATGACAAAAAAAATTGATTTGCGAAATGCCAGCACCAGTTTACTCATCATTCTATTTATAAGCATGGTTTGCATGCATCTAGAAATAACTTAGAGAGATAGCGAAGCAGCAGCCGATCTGTTGAGCGGCCAAGAAAAGAAAGTCGGTAGTTTTCCTCACCGCCGTGCGGGCTCAAGGCCGACGCAAGTGGAGTAGGAGTTGTACTTTCCGGACTGCAGCGCGCCAGCGACGGCGTCCACGGCCTCCGGCGCCGTCTTGAAGCACGGGAACGCGGACGGGTCGCCGTGGCCCATCGGGATCACCGGCCTCCCGCCGGCGCCGGCAACCATCTCGGCCTTGATCGTGGCTAGCACGCCGCGCACCGAGAGCGACATCAGGCCTAGGAGCCTCTCGTTGGGCTGGAAGTTCCACGAGGCCGGGACAGCTGCCACCTCCCCATTGCTGGCGCTGTTCTCCATCGCTCGGGGCGCGTGGTGAATTGTGATTGGCTTTGTTGTCCCGTCGGGCGGCTTGGCCACTGCGAACTGAGGAGATGCAGGGCACTTGGATGAAGTGTTCCCGTCCGTCTACTTATATATAGCAGTGTAAGCAGAGTCTTAACTTGGGGAGTAAGAAGGTGAGGGGAGCAGAGAGGAACCATCTTGGGGAGGAAGAAGAAGAGTGGAACAGAGGAGATAGCGATGAATGATTGATTGAGGACTCAGAGATCGCACTACAAATGGTTTACGTTACCTGTCGTCCTCTCCTTTTTGTCTTTTTTTATCTTCTTGGATTGGATCCTGTCTTATCATCATACATGCTAATCTGAATCTGAATCTCAAATCTGAATTAGTATAGACAGGATCATCTCCTTTTTGTCTTTTTTTATATCACTATATGCGGATGCGGAGTAAAATTAGTATCGACAAAATTCGATAGATATAATTATCAGATAATTAAAAAATGATTACTCGAGTCTTATAATCGGATCATCTGACAATTTAATGCCCGAAAACTAAAATTTTACAATAGTTATTTTTTGTACATTGTTTATTGGCAGGTATGTTTGTCAGTCTATTAGCTAATTACTACTGCTTTAGGCCTTAAATATGAATTTTTTAGTATGTTTAAGAGAAACTCAAAGAAATTTAAGGCCTGTTTAGGTCGCTTCAAAATTTCAAAACTTTACCATATTATATTACCCGTAACATCGAATTTTGAGACGCATGCATAGAGTATTAAATATAGGTAAAAATAACTAATTACACAATTTGTCTCTAATTTGTGAAACGAATCTTTTGAATCTAGTTACTCTATAGTTAGACAATAATTACTAAATACAAATGAAACGCTACACTACTTTACATCTGTAATGATTTTGGATCTAAATCAGACCTTAGTAAAATTGGATGTTAAATTGTGAGATTTAGTCATTATATAAACTAGAAAGGCTATCTAAAATGTAAACTTTATAACGACCTAGTTAATTTAGAAAACACATATAGCAAACAAGACTCGCTAGCGAAATATGGTCAACGAGAATGGCAGAATAGCAAGCTAGAAAAAATAGAAAAAAAATATAGACAAGCTATTCGAGGGCCTTTTTAGAGCACAATAGTGAATAAATGGTTTCTTTAATACACTTACCTAGTCTTTTGGAGTTGATCTAAGTATAATAGTACGTCGGCTAGAATGAGCCAAATGATAAGAATAATTTGTGTTCATCCGTTGATATTTTATGGCTTCTTTTATAACTTATTTATTAGCGTATGTATACATAAACCCTATTTGGATCCCAGTTTAGTCATGCGCTTTTAGCCCTTTTTTCAAATGGATTCAAACATGTGTGCTAAAAGGTACCAAAAGCTAAAATCTATGCTAAAAATTTTAGGATCTAAGAAGACCCTAAACTGTGTTAAACTATTTTGGGGGCGGGCGCTCGATGCCCATACCCTCACATGCCTATGTCCTAAGCATGCCCCGCATCGCACTTGCCCGTGCTCTCCCCACCTTACACACGCCCCGTCCCATGCAGCGCTGCCCCTACCCACGAGCGTCGCCCTAACGCTCACATGCCCGCCCCTGTTATCCTACTCTAGAGGAGGAGGAGAAGGAGATCTCGCTAGGCGGGCGGGCTCGGCCGCTAACCTCTACGAGCGTTGCTGCTCTCGCCCAAGCCACCGAGCTCGCTCGCCGCGTCGGAATCAGATCCAGAGGAAGAGGAGGAGGAGAAGGGCGACCTCGCTGGATTAATCCGCTGTGGTCACAACCAGATTTGCCATTCCCGGCTAGCTCACGCGCTTGTGGCAGCGAGTGTCTGGCTGCCTGGATCTGCGCCTCCTCGCCTCTGCCCTGCTGTGAGAGGTCCCCCGAGCACTCAGATCGGTGCTTGCTGCTACTCTCGCCCGAGCCGTCAAGCTCGGTCGCCCCGTGCCATCGTCATCGAGCCACCGCCGAGGTGGAGGCCGATTGAGGCGCCTCAAGGGGCCAAACAGCTGAGCATGAGCTCACGCTTGGTGCCCAGGAAGAAGATGAATCAGGGGAAATAACTCATTCTTTACTGGAGGACTATACTTTAGATCATAGATCTAAACACACAAGTACTAAACTTTATGAGCTAAACTTTAAGGACTAAAAATTAGGGCTAAAGTTTAGCATATGCTAATGGATTCAAAGACCCACATTAGCACCTGTCAGAGTATCTTCTTACTCAAGTAATGTTTAGTTATCCTAAGTTAAATTATACTAAGAAAGACCAAATTTGTATAAAATAATAATAATATTTATGATAACAAATTAGTAGTTATTAGATATATTTTTGTATGTTGTTTCCTTTTAATATGATATATTTAGAGTTATGTCCAATTTACATTTGGGAGAATTAGCCCTAGAACATCACGAAAGGCGAAAATTAGTTGGTGCACACATCCATTTTCAATTTTAGATATAAGACACTGCGCTTTCGTGTAATTGGTCCAATGAACACTGCGTCCCGGTTCAAGCCGTTACAAAATAGATATAAAATTATATAAGTGCCCGAAAATTATACTATAAAATCTTCTATGCTATACATGATGAGAACTATATAGTAAAAATGTTGTTTTGCACTAAAATAATCATTTTGCTCATCTTCGTAAATAAACAAAGTTAACCATAGTTAATTTGTTAATAATATTTGTAGGACACTAAAAATCTAGAAAAAAATCACAGAATGCGCACATCACCAAATCATAGCTATGCTAAAAATTACAGCTTGAAATAATAAAGTTTAATATATCAATTTACACCTAATTAAAGCTACCGCTTAATTTTAAAAACACTCTTAAACTAAAATTTATAATTTATCCAACTTTCTTTATACATGATCTAATGAGTACGCAAATTTTACTACAATTGAAGCATACAATAATTATGTCACCATAAAAATTTCACCACAATTAAACCATAGAAACTCCCGTTATGAATTATTATGATTTAATTATAGAAATGAATAGATCCAAATCTATAGCGAAAACTTTGTACTAAAACATACTATATTATATATTCATTATATAAATCCACTCATGTGAAGTCCAACAAAATTAATTTTTCTATTTTATGCTTATACTGTGATTTACTAGATTTTTCAAAGATTCAGCTGAAATAAATATAAAAAAGATAAAACTGCTTTGAGAACCGCGTATATCCTAGCCAAGAAGGTAAAATGCAGATTTTCACAAAAGTTGAGGAGAAAATACAGATATTTTCCTAAAAACGGAGTAAAAATAGATGGGGCCGTATAAGAATGAGCCTAAAATATGTAGTCTGGACCCACGAAAGAGCCGGGCCTAATTCAGAAAGGAATAATGGGCTAGCTAAAAACAGAACGGGCTTTGTTGGGCCGTCAAAAATCTTGTGGCGATTTAAATCTTCACATTAAATTGCCATGTTATATCCTAATCACTGCAACGGTCACATGACAACAAAACTTCATGATGTTTTATTGATTCTGTGTGGCAGGCGGATCCAGTACTGATTGAAGAGGGTTGATCTCTTCTTCTCTCTCTAATCTCTCTATTTTTCTTCTTAATTTTCTCCTCTTTTTTCTCCTCAACCTCTCTTTGTTTCCATTGATGCAACAGCTGTAAGGGAAACTGGAGACCCACCAGCACCCCCTTTGGATCCACCACTGGTTGCATAGTCATCCAGGGTGAATGTTTTGCAACTTTTCTTCATTTCGTAACCGAGAAAATCAAGCATTCGGAATCAACGCGGGCGCATGTATGAATTGACGAATGCATTTTTGTTATACTCACTCCGTCCCTGAAAGAATCAATTCCTAGAATCTGTGGCAGTCAAACTTTTTTAACTTTGACTAACTTTATAGAAAAATATAATAATATCTATGATTTAACATGAGCACCATGTGAAATTACGTCCTATAATAAATCTAATGATACTAGTTTGATACCATAATTCTCAATGCTTCTTTCTAGAAATTTGGTCAAAGTTTAAAAAGTTTGATTTAGGATAACTCCAGAAATCTATTCTTTCAGCGACGGATGAAGTACTTGCATTGTATTGTAAGTTGTGAAATATGAAATAATTTCCTGTTTCCACGATATGAATTATACAAATGCAACATCGGACAAGGCAACATTTCTTGTAGTGAGAGAACAGGCAGACATTTTTGTGGTGGCAGCCGAAAGAAGGGTGAACGGATTTGCTCGATTGTAAGGTTCCAATATAACCACCAGATGCTCCGATTTTGGGAGTGTATTGGATAACTCGAGTATGTTCGGCTGATATAAAAGTCTATTGATTCTGACTGATTGAATAGTATTATGTGAGAGACAATAAACTGAAACAAGAACAAGGTAAAACAACTATCAGCAACTGGCGATCAATCTCCGGCAAATTGCCGGTAGTTCTATCAGTTATAAGCCCGAAGTATCACGGGCTGGGCCATTAATCGTGCACTACTGGAGGCCCATCTTTGTCGCCACACTCGCCAATCCTCTTTTTAGCCTGCTTCTTCTTCCAAGCTTCCCGCCTCCTCTGCCGCTTGCTTTGCTGGACGAGCGCTATAGATCTTGTCACAAAGGACAATATGTAAATGTTCTCCACAATGTAAATTGTAAGTCATTTTCTTTTCTACGTGAATAATTTTTTGCTATGTATAGTAAAGACACATGCACAATAAAGACTATGTATTTAGAGAAACCAAAATGGCTTATAGTTTAGAACCATAGCAGGCCAATTCAACATGATGGTTTCCTGCAAGTGGTGGAGTCTTCAACAATTCAGATTCCCTAAAATTCGTTTTGCACCTACTCAGTCACAGTAGATGAGTAGATGACAGAGAAGCAGAATGCAATGGTTATTACACTGTGGACCTAAAGCAACAAAATATATCATCTTCGAGTGAAGATGATACAACATCAAGTATCTGTGTAGACGTTCATAACAGTTTGTCTGGTGTCGTACGGAACCAGTGAGTTGATCTCGTCACATTGTCGTCTTCTTGTATCGCAAACAGAAGGACTTGAGCCTGTCAAGCCCGTCTTCGAGAGAAGACGGATCAATTGCAAAGGTGATCCGAAGCCAATTCTTGTATCCCACAGCACATCCTGACAATTTATTTCGAGCATGTTACATCTCAAATAAAAAGTTGGTCTCAAGGTGGATGGAAAAATGTCTTGAACCAATCTGCATTCTAGAACTATTGCTTGAAATGAATAATGTATTCAGAAGAACAATACCTGGCAGAACAACCACTAATTCTTCGTTTGCCAGCCGGCAGCAGAAGTCCATGTCATCTTTGATGTCCTGCAGGCAGGACAGATCCACCTTCACCTGTAGTAGGTCATCATGGGAATTTCACACCACAATATTAGCGAATCCCTCGTGATGTGTGTCTTCAAACATGGAAGATATATGTGTAATGAATCGTCACACAGACCATTACAAACATGGACCCCATTGGTTTGCTTGGGCATGTGATTCCGTTGATGTCCTTCAACCTTTCCCAGCATATATCTACACATTGTTTGAGAATTTTGATGTTTTTTTGGAAGAATTCCTCCTTTGAGGTCTCCAGAAGGCTGGGAACTGCTCCCTAATTAACGAATAGAATTGTGTGATGTGATTTAAGTCGATGCAAACCATTGTATTTCCTATGCAAAAATTTGAAGCCTTGCAAGAAAATGGCAATTTGGTTATAGTGAGTTAGTGACCTGAACAAATGTTGTAGGATCAGTGCAGATATAATGGTACGTCTTGATGCTAGAAGCTACCTGAAAGAAGAAAAAACATGTCTAATTAAGCATTGTGTGACTGCATTTTGCGCTGTACCTTCATTTAATTCAAAATCTGAAGAATAACTTTACTATTAAATCAGGTATGTGAGCACCCAGGACATTCTGTTAAATCAAATATGAAGAAAACTTCCAAATACTATTAGCACATAACCGATGTTCAAGCATGAGAAGTAAATTAAGAACCTTGGTTCTCTGAAATACACCATTAGGATCATTGGTAACAATCCATCCAAGCCGCCAACCCGGCACCATCCATCTCTTTGATAATGACCCCAGTGTGAGCACTGGAGCCACAGCCCCAAACACACCCATCGGCACAAATTTCCTCTCTCCAAATGTCAAGTGTGCATAAGCCTCATCTGCTATCACAAATATGCCAAGCTTCCGCGCGGTGTCGGCAACCTAGAAAATCATGGACGCAAATAGGCATTCAGACTATGCCCCAGATCGAGTAGTCAACAAGTAAGATATATACACAGCTTATTAGAACTTGCCTTGGCCAGGTGCTCATAGGAATAGACATTTCCACAAGGGTTTCCTGGGTTGATAATGACAATGGCAACAGTATTCTTGTCAGCAAGACCATGGACGCCATCAGTGTCGACCTCCCAGTCTTTCCCAGGTAGGAGATCGTAGTATCGGGATTCCATGCCATTGAAAACAGCGCGCGCCTCGTAGAACTTGTAGCCAGGTCTTGGGAGCAAGATGTTGGCACCAGGACGAGCTAACACAGACCATATTATCTCAATTGCTTGATTACAACCATTTGTGAGGTAGACATCATTAAGTGTCAATTCATATGGCAAATCATGGGATAAGTATTGTGCAATGGACCTGAAATTTGTGGTTTTAAACCACCATAAGATAACTATGTTTAGAGTTGTGAAGAACATAGATGTATAATGGAATCTGTAGTAATTGGACAAAAAAATAAGACAAATGTTGCGTGTATCCAGAGCACCTGTCCAACAGTGATTCACTTGTCTGTTTTCTGTGGTATATGGTATCATTCCTAATTTTCTACCCTGTTTCTGTTTGCTGTGTGTGAGTGAGCACACATCAAAGATGCTGTTTTTTTTTAACCGGGAAACTAAGAGACTCCCTCCGTCCCATTTAAAAGTATGTCTAATGATAAAATAAGTTATAATAAAATAAATAAAAATGATAAAAAAATTGAATAAAACGAACGGTCAAACAAAAAAGTCTTGAATTATAAAAAGACACTTTCAATGAGACTGAGGGACTATACTAAGTACCAACAACAATTTTGTTGGTGAATCATATCATTCGCCACGATGAAAAATGAAAAAAAAAATTGATTTTGCGAAATGCCAGCACCAGTTTACTCATCATTCTATTTAAGCATCATTTGCATGCGTCTACAAATAACTTGACCAAAGTAAGCAACACAAATGGAGAAGCAGCCAATCTGTTGAGGTTGAGGGCCCAAGAAGTGATTCAGCGGCTCACCTCCGTGCGGGCTCAAGGCCGACAGTAGGAGTTGTACTCCCCGGACTGTAGAGCCGCGGCGACGGCTTCCACGGCCTCCGGCGCCGTCTTGAAGCACGGGAACGCGGACGGGTCGCCATGGCCCATCGGGATCACCGGCCTCCCGTCGGCAACCATGTCGGCATTGATCCTGCCCAGCACGCCGCGCACTGAGAGCGACATCAGGCCTAGGAGGGTCTCGTTCGGCTCGAAGTTCCACGAGTCCTTGACGCCCGCCACCTCCCCATTGCTGGCGCTCTTCTCCATCGGGCAATGGTGATCGCTCGGGCGCCGCGCGGAAGGCTTCGCTTTGATAGCGGCTTGGCCGCTTCGAGTTCAAGCTGAGCAGGGGAGTTGAGAGTGGTGGAGTAGATGTGTGATGCGGGGCACTTGTGCGAACTGTGCTCGTCTATAGTCTACTTACAGCACTGATATATATATATATATATATATATATATATATATATATATATATATATATATATATATAGCAGACTGATAGAGGAACCAAATTTGTTTGTTTTTTTTTTGCGATTATAGAGGAACCAAGGGAGGAACGAGCAGAGTAACAGAGTAGATGGCGATGAATGATTGAGGATTCAGAATCCTCTGCTTTTGTCCTTTTTTTTCTTTATTTACGATCTTCTCTTATCAAAAATTTCAATTATAAGATAAGGGTCGGTTTAGGAGAGCTTCACCACTGAAAAAGTGGATCTAGCTTTGGGATTCATGAACTCAGCTCTATCGTATATCAACTGGAAAAATAATTCATAACTTTTTCAATATAAATTTGAATGAAGACAAGTTTTACATCAAAATTATAGCACTCGACATAATGATTCGTAGCTTTTTCATAAGAATTTGGATGAAGACAAGTTTTATATCAAAATTGTAGCACTTGTCGTAATTTACATCTTTGTAGGGCGGCACGGGAGAGGCACAAGGCAGCGTGGCCAAGGCCGGATTCGGCAATGGGGTGGCAGGATGCGGTGGTGGTGAGGCTGGCACCAGGGTTGCTGGATCCGGCTAGGGACGATGATGTTTGTGCTCTTTGATGGGATCTAGGCCGGTCGCGCTCTTCTCCGATGATGGAGACTGATCCAATCGGGTGGAGGCGGATACGGGCGTGGTGGCCGTGGTTCCGGTCGCGGCGGCCCTCTTCCTCTCCTCTCTCGATGGCAGCGTGTGTTGGGGCCACAACCGTGCCCTTGCTCCAGATTCGGCGATAGACGGCGGGTGGATGGGCTCATCAGCAAGCAGATCCAGAGGCCGACGGTGGATGGGCTCATCAGCAAGCAGATCCAGAGGCCGACGGGTGGATGGGCTCATCAGCAAGCAGATCCAGAGGCCGATGGGTGGATGGGCTCATCAGCGAGCCGTTGCGGCGGTGATGACGCGCGGATGGTCTTGGTGAGCATGTTGATGGCCTCGTCGGGCTTATCCATGTTTTCCTTTTCTTTTTTTTTTCTTATTTTATTATAATCAAGGCGGACGTCAAACCACCTCAGAAATTACCCCGTTAATCATGACCCTTGATCCGAGGCGGTTGTCATGCCCACCTCGAAAAAAAATACTATACCGGCCGAGCTTGGCTCGCTGGATACAACCGATTCTGAGATACGACCGATTTATCCTCTATACTTTGAGCAGCGTACGAGCCTGGTCCAATGATCTGTCCAGCCAACCAAACACGAGCTCCTGCATCTAAGGAGTCTGACTCAGACCTGTACCAAACATGCCCTTGTTGTTGGACACCTTGAACAACTCCACCCTCGATCGTAGTAGGCTAGTAGCCAGTAAAATACTCCATGCAGGCAGGGGCGGAGGACCCGGTAGGGCAAGGTAGGACGCTCGCCATACCTTGACTCTGCCATGAATTCCCAACCCCAATCGCCTCCTGCTCGCAGGCGGCAACCATGGACGCAAGGTCACGAGCGATCTGAAGATGAATGCGTTGAGGAAGAAGATAACCACGAGTCTGCGACTTTCAACGAACCGTTACTTTGGGCCTTGTTTATTGCGTGGCTTTGGGATAGAAGGCATATGGGCCTTAGTTACGATCCATGAGCCACACGTCGGCAGTTCGTCCGCACGACAAACACCATGGCTAAAGTAAAAATGCAAAATCGATAGACTTGTTGAAGTGTGGTTATTTGTTCATTTGTGGTTCGCTTCACTCTATTCACTTATTTATTTATAAATTATAAAGATACTTACTTAATTGAGCTAGTAAATTTATGGTCTTTTTGTTCAGTTAACTTCGCCGTACCTTAATTTATTTTCGTCCTCCGCCGCTGCATGCAGGCATGCAACGCGAAGGGTCGGGGTAGTTGGATCGGTAAAGAAACGCAACAAGGCCAATCGGGAATCTCCACCTGCCGTCCGTCTCTTCCGGCCGGTGTTCCTGCACGCAGTACGTATCGTCAGACATGGTCAAATTTTGGATCTAGCCAACACCCGACTGCACATGCCAAAGTAAAAGCCGGGTGAGCAAGATCGAGACGGTGACCTAAATTATTACTCACTCTATGCATTAACAGAGGTCGTTATAGTGTTAATTTTTTTTAACTTTTATAAAATTTATAAAAAGCACGTGTAATATTTATATGTTCTAATAAATTTATTATGAAAATATATTTAACGATCTATCTAATGATATTAATTATGTATTATAAAATATTAATATAATTTTATATATAATTGGCAAAGTGAAATAATGATGATTTCTCGGGAAGTAGAAATAACTTATATTTTGGGATAGAGAAAGTATATCATATATTAGTATTATTTTGCTAGTACGTATTTCATAAAGTAGTGTCATTGTGTACGTACGTCAAAATTACTGATCCATGGAATAAGATATGTTTTTTTATTGACATGTGTTAACAAACCAAAAGAAAATGAAATGGGTGTCAGAAGTAGATCTTCATGTCAGGGACTTTTTGCCCATTTTCAGAAAACTATATCGGATCGAGATCACTTTGACCGTTTGACAGCTGCTGCTAGCACTGTTGGAAATTCTTATAGAACTCTGAAGATGCTCTTGGGGCCTGTTTGTCGCTACTTAAGGAATTTTAACTGCGGCCTGTAAACTAGGAGATGTTTGGATCCCTTTGGCAAATTAGCAAATTGGCAAAAGAGCAAAAGAATTACTACTTTTTGGTAAATGAATCTAAACATGCAAGACAAAAAATGACAAAAGAGAAAATTTTTGTCATTTGTCATTTGCCACTTTGGAGTGGCAAATAAAGACAAATAGAAAATTCTTTCACTCATACTCTTCCCTCCTATGCATGACATGTGAATGAGAGTGTAATTATTAAGGGTATAATTATCTTTATATGTGTCATTTGTCATTTGTCATTTGCTAAAGATCCAAATCCTAGGAATTGGCAAAAGATTTGTCAATTTTATTTGTCATTTGTCATTTACCATAAGATCCAAACATGTCCTAGATTAACCGAGGCGTGATTCTGCCTCTGAACGAAGGCTACGGTTAATCAATCTTTTTCGTGATGGTTGAAATGGCCGCCTCGATTAATTAAATAAAAAAATCTCAGCTTAATCGGGTCCACGCTGCTGTCGTCGAGTGAGCTTAATCCTTAGGAGCCCCTATTGTCACGCGTCATTGCCACGGGGGGCTGCCCCCTCTTTGAATGTGAATTTTGCACTAAAAATTTTGTAATTCAAATAAAATTTAAAAGATTAACACACTTGATCCCTTAACATTTAGAAATTAAACTTTTCTGGCTCCCACCACTACTAAACAAACCTTTAATTTCAGGCCTCAAGGGCCTTTAGTCCTGGTTATGGAGCCGGGACTATAGTTAGTCCTGGCTCCGTGGCCCGGGACTAAAGAACGACCTTTAGCCACGGTTGGTAATACTAATCCGGACTAAAAAGTCTACACGAGTAACTGGCAGACCCCTTTTAGTCTTGGTTGGTATCACCAATCGGGGCTAAATGTGTTTTTTTTTCTTTCATTTCATTTCATTATTGGTTTTGATTTTAGGGTTTACATTATGTTTTCAAATATGTATTCTTCACTGCAAATATATGTATACATATCAAACATAATTATAGTACGAAACTATATATATATATATATAGTACTATATTGTGCCGTGGGTACCAATAATAATCGGTACCCGAGCCAACCCAGCGGCAGATCTTTTTCTCCTGCTCCCACCCCTGTCCTCGTACTTTATGTTTTTTTGTTTATTATTAGATCGGCAAATAAAATAAAAAAATCTTGACTAGATCGTGGGGGAGTGAGGGAGAGAGACCCGTTACGAGCTCACCTTGCCGCCGTCACCGCCGCTTATCCTGTCCACAAGCTGCGGTTCCCCACCACGTCCTATGTTGTTCTGCTTCCTCTGACCCCGTCGGCGCCGCCCCCATCACACCGTGCCACTCCCCACCCCTCCGGCGCTGCATCAGGGCGTCGTGCTGCCGCCCGCCGTAGCGCCGTGTGTTCTGGCTGCTGGCGTCGAACGCGGGCGACCAGCCACCACACACCATTTTCCTCATGCCGAGAGACTTGGATACGGCCACGCCGGCGGTCATCGTCGTCCGCGGAAGCAACGACACCATCCACGTTTCTTGGCTTTCCCAAACCCATGTACCAGGTCTGCTAGCTCGATCTCCCCCTCCCATCCTTCTGTTCTCTATTTTTGCTTCGAATCTACTGGGATGGGAAACCTCTGGTTTGGGATGACCTAGCGCGTCAAAATTAGGGTTCGCATAGGCAACATTGCGACTAGATTGGATTTATCAGATATTTTTTGTCTTCCTCTAAGTAGGGGAAAACGTCAAAATAAAATGTATTCCCCCATTGGTATAGAAAAGCTAATGGCAATTGATTTTATGATTTACCAGTTGATTGCTATAGTTCGTTATTGAAATGCACTAGTAGTCTAGTACTATGCCATGCTATATCTTTTTATAGCTGTGTGTAAATGTATTATCACATATCATACAGTATTGATTTGTTCTTTAAATTTGTAGCTTTATTAGCTCTGGTTGAATCCTAGTCAGTTGTTGTATGCTGAATTAATGAATTATATGAAGGTACTGCTAACTTGCTTTAGGTGACTGCTTTTTAACAGTAGGTACCATCTTCATTCTTTAAGAGATTAAATTTGTCATATATTATCCATTCGTGTGGGATATCAACGAGAATGTGATGTGCATATGTGATTTTTTATACTATTAGTTACATGTTCACGCTCTGCTCCAGCTAATATTTGGTTGAGCTCGGCCACTGTCCAGCTCCACCCTGCTTCACATCCTCCTCAATGAAGATGACGGTGGCACCTTGCCTTGTCATCGCCGGACGCGGTCTGTGGCAGCAGGTACTGGGTTTGGCAAAGCTTGGGCGCTGCCGAGCATCATATATTAGATGCTGGCCCGCTCCATGTCAACCCACACATGCTAGCTGTGCCTGATAGTCATAGCAAAAACCTGAATGTGGCTCTTCCCTGCAGGCAGAGTTTTCTTCTGCCTCTGTTTTCTTCCGCTAAAATTACAGACACCAATCAATGATATTTGTGTGACTAAAACTATCCGAGTTAATTCGCATCTTCCAATTCAAGCATTTTTAGATGCTGGCCCGCTCCACGTCAACCCGCCCATGCTAGCCGTGTCTGATACTCATGGCAAGAACCTAAATGTGGCTCTTCCCTGCTTCTGCCTCTGTTTTTTCCACTAAAATTACAGCCACTGATCAGTGATATTTGTGTGACAAACTAACCAAGTTAATTCGCATCTTCCAATTCTGGCCCAGAGGCTGCTGTTGACCAAATTGGATTTACCTTTCTTATTCACTTTGAGGATATTGTAAGTAATTTTAACTTACCTAGCTGCTCCACCTCACAAATCAACATGTATGCTCATAGTATTTCTGAGTTAAGCAAACTGATTGTTCCAGTCCAAAAAATAGGTTCAGTAGATTTTTGCTCACTAAGCTGCTGTGTGGTGCTTCCATCACCATCAACCTTGACCTAGCAAGATCCCGATGAGGCATGCACAATCCTTCTTCTCTTTTTTTTATTTGATTTGGATTAGGCTAATTTCAGGCTTATCTTGTAGATTGTGAATTTCAGGGCTGGGTTGCAAGTAGTTTGGTGTTTCTTTATCAAGCCCAGTTGGATTCTTATGGGATCACATCATGTTTTCATTTCTGTTTTTCTAGGTACTCATGTAGACTCCTTGAGAATGAAGGCAAAACTTGATGCAAAATTATGTGAGTGTTGCAAACTCTCTAAAAACAATAGTGAGAAGGTTTCTCTTTTGAAATAGACATTCTTCTAAGATTATATTGGTGCCACGAGATGATAGGCTTCGATACTGATGCAATGCTCCTTCCGATAGATGGGGTTTTGTAGCTTGGCTTGTTTGTGATGAGAACCAACAAGTTGTACTGACTAGGCTACCCTCTCCTTAGATAGCGGGCGAACGTTCTGATGGTCCCCCCCCCCCCCCCCCCCCCCCCTACAAGTATGCAACCAAGAAACTATATTTGACATATTTTTATGATTGATATAACCTATTTCACAAATATTTGTACAACAATTTGTAATACTAATAATTTATACACTAGAGATGGCATCCAATCTTCCAGGTTGTCTTCCCTTTTGTCATTTATTATGGATTGTTTGGACATGCTATTGATTCATATTTTTATTTTGTTAGAGTTTGTTGAATCAAATTAACTTTTAATGTTGGCATATCAATTTTACTTGTCTGTGATTTATGGATAGTGTATGGACAACGTTCCTCATATTAAAGCCAACCTTTTGTTATGTTGTTTGTGTGCATTATTTTTATGCAAAAGTTGACAATTCAATTTATAGGAAAACAGTTGTTCATAGATTTGTTTTAATCATTAGCAACTTTTTTTACTGCTCTATCACAGTTTGTATGCATTTTTTCTGATACTAAATGTTATTATTTGCTATCTGTCAGCCTAATTCAACAAACTTCAATGATTGATCTGCTTTTGGTTATTAACTTGTCATTTGTCAGATGCCAGAGGTAACCATGTTGTTTTTTAACTCCATTGTTCTCTGAATATCTTCGATCATGTTGTTTTTTTCTTCCTTTTGTTCTTATTTCTTTGTTCTGTGTGCAGATCTCATGCTTTCTTTGCATAGTTGTCTGGGTTATTGTGTTTTGGGTTTTTTCCCTATGCCTATGTGGTGCTTTGTAGGGGCATCCATGTTGCATAGGCTTTTGGCTAGATCACTCATCGTAATCTTTAATGAGTTGAGTCTTTTCTTTTTGGTCGGGCTTGTATGTACGTACTAGGAGGGTTTAACCTCCCCTCATTTATGTTCTTTTTATTAATGAAATGACTCACAGCTCTCTTGCATTGTTCGAAAAAAAAAATTGCTCAATTTGTTTGAAGAAAAGGTTTGAACTGAGATGATTTTTATGTTTCAATTGAAATAGTATATGAATATGATTAACGTTGGATTAGATATTGTGCCACCTTATAGTTGAAGGAAAACCACTTGATTTTGCATATCTGCAGAAAATATAGAATGTATCCATTGAAGTTTTAGTCTTAGAATATCCTTAATTTGCAGTTGATTTTTTGGAACAAAAATGATGCATGTCTGAGGATTTCTTCATACTAGTCTTCTCTGAGCTCCTCCATCACACAAGGTTCTCTCTCCTCAGCACATAAGGTTCTCTCTCTACTCTCTTTTCATTCTTCATGTTGTGCGGTGACATTTTCTGAAAACAGTTAGAGGTTGAGTTGTACGTGATTTACATATTCCCTTAAGATTCACTTTAGGTTTTGTTTGTCCAATCATCTATGTCGTGTTCATTTCTTGCTCTCCCTGAATAGACAATTTATGATAAATATAGAGTTTTATCTAGTTAACAAGCACTCTAATAGGATTGGACTTAGATGCAAGCAAAGCTTTGTTGTGTTTGTTGTCAAATGGGAGTTCTGAATATTTATCTATTGTTTGATAATCGATATATTTATATTAGTGTTCCACCTGTATGCAGCTTCATGCCTCCCCTGTATTGATGTGTTTCCCCGATTGTTGCAGCTGCTCCACAGGCACCCCAACATATCTCCAGCACAACAGAGATAGCAGCCTCAGCATCTGTGTATGTAAAGGTAAATATGCATTGGTAGCAGGTCAGAATCGGATGCAGTTAAGTTTTAGCTTTGAATCACATCTCGTTCCACTGAACTCAATATTTATTCTAGTTTGTTTGGAATGGGGCTCTGATTTTATCTTATGAGGAATTGCTAAAGCACTAGCATGACAAGGAGCTGCCAATCTTTTATTTGTACACTATATGATCTTGTTTTAGGAAGAATCCCTAAACTTATTCAGAGGGACCAATCAGAATGTTTTTTTTAGATACACTATTGTTTCATTCCCTAACATGGGACGGTGTGTCTTTGGTAGATGACATGCTCGATTCTGCTGTGGTTGCGAGACACACCTAAAACATATAGTTACAAATATTTGTTACCATGTCCATATGTTTTATGATTGCAAGCGATTTCTATGGTCGCGTTCAGAGTCATGTCAGTATATATGTGAAGAAATCATAATAAATTGCACATGGTGACTTTCTACAAAGATATTTAATTTAAATATGTAATTCTTTAAACCAAAAGTTAAATTCTGAAGACAATGTAAGGTCAGCTATTTTATTGCAGTAAGAAAAATCTTTGTAGACTGAGTACATCTCTATTTTGGTCATGCAGTAATCAGCTTGAGTCCCAAAGCTGCGGTAAACAATGAGTAGCCTTGCAAAAAACAAACAGGTACCAGCACTCAAACTAGATTGATAGCTCAACACCTTGTAAATACAATATGTATATTTATGTTAATTTTGTCTTGATTATTAACAATAAAAAATGTGGCATATGCAGTCTAAGTGGTTTAAATGGTCTAGTAGAATCATAGCTGTTGATTCAGTAATCATCATGAGCCTATTTTAGAACTAGAGGCCTTTTTAAAAGTGAAACCATATAAACCTATTTTGGAACACTATTATTTTTTGTCACCATGAATTTTAACCCTAGCTTATCATTGTTCAAACAAAATATTGTTTGAAACATAATTTTTTTTGTACACAAAATTTTGTAGAACTATACCTTTCTGTGGTTTTTATCATGTGATTTTTTTGTTTATATCCTTGGACATATATTTTTGCTTTGGTATCACAGATATTGATAGTCCCTCTCATGTAATGTGAAAACATTTGCCATATTTAAACATCTATGCTTGATTTAGTATAAAAAGTACTTTTTAAACACAACTTATTTCAACGAACATATATGTTGTAACATAACCTACGTTCCGTTTTGTAGGTCAGTCATACAAATTTGGTGAGAAAATGGACAACGTAGTGGCTGGCAATATGGAGGAGATTGGTCAGCAGGGCAGAGGAGCGAATGTGGTAGGCAAGTGTAGCGGAAGACGCTCGACAGCTCTCCCTCAGCTAAAAATCGGCCACGTGAGCAAGCGATATAGTATAGTGGAGAAATGAAGAACACAAGATGGATGTTAGTGGCATAGGAGTGAAGGAATTGAATTGCTCAAGGAGAATCCACTACGCAACTTCCCACTAAGAGTTATTCATCTGTTGAACTCCCTCATCAACATAGGTGTCATTGTTGTGGTCAAGCTGTGTAGTTTTCTTTTTTGAAAGAATCAAGCCGTCAAATTCATAAACCATCTCCTTTTTTTATTTCTTTGCTACAATTTTGTTGTTCTAGTTTTCCCAAAGAGTAGGCCTACAGATTTTTTTTAACTATATGATAACGAACCAAATAGTACTATATGTGATTAGAAGCATTATTGTTGACAAGATATGTTTGAAATATCAAATTAAAATGATATTTATAGTTTAGATAATTAATTACTATTGTTGATAAGTAATTCATCACAAGGAACCTGATATAGAAAGAAAAAAAAATAGAAAAATATATGCATCGTTGGAGGCCTGGCGGAAAACAAAATTACAACCACAAAAAAAAACCGGCTAGAAAAAAACAATCAGAAAAAAAAACATGTGTACACACGTAGGTGTTAGTGGGCAACAGGCACGAAAGAAAAAAAACTAACAGAAAAAATTGTCCAGAAACAAAAAGAAAACCAGCCAAAAGAAAAGGCCAGAAACAAAAGAAAACCAGCCAAAAGAAAAGGGACCAGCCGGAAAAAAGGGCGACTGAGCATGTGTGGTCTGCGGTGAGAATAGACTCGGGTACTGAATAAATACCCAGGGTATTGGCAAAGTGACTTATCGTCTTAAGTTGCCTGAAAATCTTTCAGCCGTTCATGATGTGTTTCATGTATCCCAGTTGAAGAAATGTCTTCAAGTTAAGGATACGACAGTTGAAGTTGAAGGAGTGCAATTAGAACCTGATGTGACATACTCCGAGTATCCTATAAAGGTTCTTGATCGAAAAGATCGAGTTACTCGTCGCAAAACCATCAAGTTCTACAAGGTTCAGTGGAATCAACACTCAGAGGAAGAAGCTATTTGGGAATCTGAAGATTATCTTTTAGAGAATTTTCCAGAGTTTTATGTTTCTATCGTTTGAGCTGTTTTGTAAAACCTGGTCATGGTTGTAACATGAGAAATGAAAAAGAGAAGGTGTTTGACACGTTTCCTTTTCCATTACTTTGTTTCACTCCTAAATCTCGGGACGAGATTTCTTTAAGGGGGAAGGGTTGTAACACCCCAAGTGTTAATCACTTGATTAAAAAATTGATCATTTCGTCATATGCATTAAACATCATTCACTTGATTGAGAATCTTGTTATGCATTGAACTAAAATGAGTTAATTTGGTTGAGTTTGAATCAATTGTGTGAATGCTGACCATGTTTTCAAATTCAAATTTCCAAATTATAATCCAAACCCTAATTCCCAGAGGGGTTAAATCAAACCCTAAACATGATTTTCAAAATCTAAAAAGTATTTGCTTATGGTTGTTTAAGCAAAGTTGTAGAGCTCAGTTTGAATTGCAATTGTTGTGTTCACAGTTTTTCAAGTGTTATTCAAGTTTTTCAAAGTAATTCAAAAGGGGGTAAATCCTTTTTAAAAGGATTTCAAATTTCAGAAATGCATTTTCACTTCTAGGCTGAATTTGAAAATGTGAGTATTTACAAAAATGTATATCATGAAATTTTGAGCAACTTTGGTATTCAAAGTTTTTCATGAAAACCCCTGGAAGCTTGAGCAATTTGCAAATTAGTACCAAGGGCGGTTCAGTCATTTCATCGAGTAGTTGCATGGCGGCGTGGAGCTCGGCGCCGACACCTGGCCGGCCACCTGCCGACGCCATCGCGCGCCTCCTGGCTTCAACGGACGTCCTGTCGTGTGCGTGGCAATGCTGCGGTGTCGTTGCCGTCTTCAAAACGGGACGTCGTCCACCCCTTGCTCTCTTTCCACGTCCGCACCATCGCTCTGCTCTGCTCCGCCAAGTGCACCACCATCATCGTCGAGCTCGTCGGAGCTCGTTAGCCACTGTCAAGCCTCCAATCCACTACCTTTGCCTTCGCCTTGACCTCGCGCATCGTCTGGGTGGCTTGGTTGAAGCGGTCGAGCGCTGGTTTGCTAGGCGCGGCTTCGTCTTCCTCGTCTCCGGCGAGAGCGCCGCCGCTCTGGTTCGCAGTCGCACCGGCTACACAGGACCCACATTGTTCTTTTGGTTCTTGTTTCGTCTTCCTCATCCATCACTGATCCTTGTCGGCTTCTCCGTTTTACAAATGGTGGACCGTAGCTCCGGGAACATCATCGTTGCCGCTCGGTTCATCGTCTCCGCCGACACGGTCTTCGTCGCCAG
Organism: Microstegium vimineum; assembly: GCA_022036555.1. NCBI lineage: Eukaryota > Viridiplantae > Streptophyta > Magnoliopsida > Poales > Poaceae > Microstegium > Microstegium vimineum. The sequence goes on along the minus strand of CM039132.1, from coordinate 18,722,330 downwards.
CCGTCTTTGCTTCATCTCCGGCCGCGCTAGCAAGTGCTACACCACCGGGGTAAGCACCTCGAACTCTCCGAGCACTCGGTTGTTCTTGAATCGAGCCATCGAGCTCTGTCCTCGAGCGCCGCCGCGGTTCATGGCCGGCGCGGCGGTGTGTTCGTCATCTGGTCGTTGTAGTTGATCATTTTCTGATCCGAGTCTTGCGCTAGCTTCGCCTAGCCGTCGTGAGTCCGTCTGCGGTGTTGGTTGTTCAAGCGCGTGCGTAGTTTCGCCGGCGCACGTCGCGCAGCTCTCCGCCGTCCGCCATGGCTGTCGGCGAGGGTGTTGCGCTTAGCTCTTGGTTCGTTTTGCGTGCCCTTCGCGTTGTTTGGGGGCCGCTGAGTCTAGTAAGGTGCTTGGTTGAGCCGATTACGACCTGTGTTCGTTGGCACATGTGCGGCCGCGTGCGGGTCGCCGCCGTTGCCGTCGGCGAGGTCACCAGGGTAGGTTTTAGTCTCGTTTCTGTTGGGCGTTTTGCTCGTGGTTGCTCCCTGAGTCGTTTGCGGGGCTTGGTTTCTTCGGCGCATGGCTGTACTCGCCGACATACACGCGGCCGAGCTTGGGTCGCCGCCGTCGTCGCCGGTGAGACGTTTCTGAGGGATAGCTTTGGGCATGCCGCACCTCGTTGGGATTGGGGTGAGGTGTAGAAGCCGATGCGAGAGTTAGTTGAGCGGTTTGGTCGCCGTCGACGATGCGCCGCCGTGTTTCTTGGTCGCCGATGCCACTGCTCTAGCGCTGGGTCGCTGACGCGCGGGCCCCAGCCGTCAGCGACTTAATCAAAGGGGTTTTCCCTTTTTCTTGTTTAAACAGTAGTGCTTTTTGTATTTTCATTTGTTTAAAATTTCTGTATGTATAAATTCTGCAAAAATTTTTGAAAGCTCTCTGTGATGTGTAGTATTTAATAAAAATATAACATGACCATGTTTAATACATTTTTAATTCTATACAAATGCTCAAAAAATAATTTTAAAATGAGTTTTCCATGATTTTTCGTGCTCTGTATACTGTTCCAAAAATTCTGGGAATTTTTGTGTGACCTTAATACACTGTTACCTTGCTGTATAAAAAGTTTGGGAATTTTTGGATGAACTTTAATACATGGCTATTTGTTTAATTAATTATAAAATGTTTAGAAACCCTAATGACTTTAGGTTTTGAGTGATTTTGGATTATTTGATGCAAATGGTCATTTGTCCAGTGACAACCACAAGTTGGACAGGTTTGATGTAATATTGTTTACTCAGTCCTTTTGGATGTAATTACTAACTTTAAATAATTAAGTTAAGTAGGGTTTAATTAAATTGCTTTATAACCTAGTTTTGCTTTCCTTCATGAAGGGAAGTTGTACTCGAGGTTGTAATTAGTTTATTCATCTTTTTAGTGCATGTTTGTATGTGTTAAGCATCATGTTTACTATTCAAGCATCATCTAAAGCACGTCATTATATCGTGTAGATTGTTCGTTGGTTGGGTTGGATAATCCCTCTTGTGAAAGGGATTTCTCTCTTGTTGCATCTGAGCCCGAGATCGTTTACCCCTCCAACCAAGGCAAGCCCCGGTGCATTCAAACGTTCCTTGTATTTAAAATGATTGCTTTAAATACACTTATGGTAATTCTATTGCATTATGGTACTTTATTTAATTCCTACTTGATGCATAGCCTTATCCTTGTGTTAATTGTACCTTATACCTTGACACTCGTTTAAAGATGCAAAAATCTTTGCTAAAATGCTTAGTCTGCTTAGAACTTTTCAAGTAGGTGATTTCCGGTCACCTACGCATAGCGTATTGCTTCGGCAAATGGTTATGTTTTTATGAGAAAGGGATGTTGTTGGAAGTAATAATCGGGACCCGGGCGGACACGGTGTTTGGGAGCCACCAGTGGTGACTGGTGAGCGGGTTCTTTCCGCCTGTGTCATTAGGAACCGTCCGTTGTTAAAGTCCATGGGTTGTGACTTTGGTGTACTTATCATATACCTTTGGGGAAGCTGGACTCTGGCTAATCCAGTCTAAAGGACGGTTAACCCGCACCGGGAGTGGAGAGATGGCGAGAGTAGTGTGTACCCTCCAAGTTCGAGGAATTGGATGGAGGTGTACTGTGCTCTCGGGTGGCGGGACCACATTCTCGGATGGAGGATCCAGGGAAAAGTAGTCATATGCGTGCTTTAGTGCTGTATATGTCGTGTGATAGGGAAGCCGCAACTGGGTTTAACCGATTCGAATCGTCGTGTTCCTCGGATATGGAAACATAACCCTGATTTTATCAATGTAGTTAATGAAACTTAAACTGGATACTTGTTGGTTCCCTTTTGTGGATGGTTTATTACCTTGTTATCGATCATACATCTAGATCGGTACTTGAGTAATATGATGAACGAAACAAATGAATTTCAATTCTTTTACAAATGCTCATTTATGCAAAATATTTGATTCTTGCAAACCAACCCTTGAATCCTATGACCTGCATACTGTTTGTCCACCAAATACTTTTCTTTGTCGGTTAAGTCTTGTTGAGTACTCCCGTACTCAGGGTTTGCTAACCCCTGTTGCAGATGAGGGCCACAACCCGGTCTGTGTGGCTTCGTGCTGTATGACCGTGGTCAATGTGGATGAACATGAGGATTAATTTGTCTTTGCTTGACTCTTGGGCAAGAGTAACTCGGCTGTTTGTTTAAACTCTATCAGTTGCTTGATGTAATAATATCGTATGACATTATGTTATGTTTCAAAACCTATGGTTTGTAATATGACTTCAAATTCCGCTACTTTGATGTAAAATTAAATTATTGTATTACTTCTGCAATGGTTGTGATGAGGATGATCCTGTTCGGATAGAGGTGGATGACCCGCTGTAAAGTGGCGACACCTGATGGGCTAATTAAGATTGGGATCATTTGTTGGGATTAAGTGGTTAATCCTAACAAGTGGGCCCTATCTTAAGAGGTTCTGTCACAATACCCCCCCTTGGAGGCATCCCGGATAATCCCAGATCATTCTCAGATCCATTCAGTTTAATTCATAGGAGATCTAGTTATCTAGAGCTACAAACCTTAGTTCATCTAGAGCTTTTCTAGTTCATAGCATAGCTTAGTTAGATGAACAGTAGAGGAAGTCAAGATTCGAACTTGGACTCCCGCCGTTGTCAAGAGATTGGAGTCTGGTACAATTCTTATTCTCTTATTCTCTTTTATTATTTATCTGTAGTTGTATGATATTTATAGGCAACACTATTTTTCATTAATATGTTCTTGTTTACTTTGTTCATTGTCTATGTTAATATATCTAGTATAGTTAGTTTGCTATTGAGTTCATGCACATATTCGTATAGCGCTCGTCTATTTGATCATATGGTGGGTGATAGATAGTATGTAAGCGTGGTGCTTAGATACATTGCTTATATATCTACGGATGCCCCCATCTGTGCCGGGTCATGAGGTAGATCGTGGATGTGACGGGTCCATTGAGTCCTTTGTAGGCCTCCCCCGTGCAGTGGTTTGGTAGGGAGGAATTGTCAGGTTGAGGATATCTTGTTATATCTGAGGTTTCTGAACTCAACTCATCATGTTCATGGCCCCATTGTGGTTGGGAATATTGGTAGTATTACTTAACAATGATTACTAGATGTACTTGCACTAACTAGCATAGCTTTGACGGTAGCTAGAATACTTAGGGTTATTTCTTTATTACTTGTATTGGATGACGCTTGTGTAGTGACTAGAATGGTCTAGATAACTTTATCCTTATTGTTATTATAATGATGACCGATCTATTTATCCTATATCATATATATTTATCATGTGACTTATCCCTGTTCAAGAGTAGAGATCATTGATGGTTAAATCCCTTCATTCATTTCATATGCTTGTTATCAATACTATAGATTATTAGTTTTACTAAACCTTCCTAGTGATAGAATATAAATGACAACCTGGTCATACTCTAGGTAAAATGCTACAATGATATATTTAATATGTCCACTTGCAGAATCATTAGTTCTTATTAATTTCGTATCTATCATTATTTATTTCTTCCTAGTCATACATAAAATATAGAATAATTCATAAGTACCATAAAATATTCCTAGCTTTATAATTAGGGATGACAACCTAGTTCCAGGCTTAGGAGTATAAGGTAAAAGATAAGTGGCTAGTTGCTAAAGGCAAGTTAATTACATACCATGCATTTTTTGCGTCATTGCTAAGAACTATGTTCTTGGTGATGTCGTTAAGAAATGTCAACAATAAGCTATGAGTTTGACTTAGACTTATCATTTGTGTGCTCTGAGCCATTCGTGCACAGAAACCCCAAAGATCATGAGACATGTTTTGATTCATAGCTTGAATCTTCACTGAGGACAGAGTAGGAAGGGTGATCCCATTTCTTGATAGCTTAGTTGCACATGCCATGACAACATACATAATAGCAACACCCCATTGGGGTGCCTTTATTCCCACCTCTAAGATTTGTACCACATTGCGACCGCCACCGCGGCCACGACCATGACCATGACCGCGACCATGACCATGACTGTTGGTATTTCTTATGACTATTGGATAAATCCGCAAGCGCACAGATTATACCTTTGCAGGACTTCACCTAGGAGTATTCCAAGGTATCGTAATTTATATTTTCCCAAGGGAAAGCTGGGCTAGAAATGATAATTGGATAGAGATCCTAGAGAGCGCCTCAACTTAGTACCAACTAGTATAGGGGGGTAAACGATATATGTGATAGGAAGGGTTGATGAATGAATAAGCCAAGGTAAATGATACTTAGAATGGACTAGATAGAATAGCTAGGTGGGAGGACAACGAGAGAGTATAGGGACTCCTATGTACTTCACTCTACTTCAATATACTTAGCCAATTAACTAGTCTAAACACTATAGTTTGTCTCCTCAATACAAGTATGCTAGGCGAGGGGATAGATCAGTAGGAGGACAAAACTCCTACCGGACCGCGCCCTCTTCTTACGGGGCCTTACCTTTTAAGAACTTGCCGAAGAACACATGGTGGAATACAACGACTAGACAAGGCTGTCACCTCTTGCTAGCTACCATAAACAATCCGTGTAACAAGCGGTAACCAAGGATAAGATGATGTATAAGCACCACGCTTACACACAACTTATTACTTTGACTACGATCTATAATCAAAGCACCCTACGACAGGCAATGATCGCATATGGGAAAGGCCACAAGGATCACAGACTATGGATGTAAAGTCTATTAAAGAGCAAAAGCATATAACAAGACTATATCTAGTATAGTAATGCTCAAAGTAAATACTAAGTAAAGTAGAGAGAAATGTAATATATTGAATAAGATAAAGTCTTACAAAGAAGGAAAGATACAAGAGCTATACCAGACTTTCCAGAAGACGACTCCGGAAATCCCGAGCGCAGCCCGACTCAACTCTAACTCCCACTCTAGACTAACTACTAGAACAATATAAGGAATAGAGCTCATAGGCTTCTTCACCATGTGTAGAGAGGTGGGTATGAGCCTCTATTTATAGTGGGAGGTGGAGTAGGGGCTATTCCAGCACCACGTCAGCGATCCAGGGGGCTTCAATCCTTCACCCTTGGATCCAACCGACCTTGAACTGCCTTTGGATGGATGGTTGTGATTTCCAATATGTGTGAGTGGTTATGGCGGTTGGCAGGGGGTGAACCGACCTAGGGGGTGGTCGGCCGACCCCCCCATGGCCTGTGGGCCACCCTATGGCCTTATGGACGTGGTCCCACTTGTCAGGAACCAAGTGGGGGCCTGGTGGGCCCAGATGGGGGTCGGTCGACCTCGGTCTTCGAGGTGCTGGTCCCACTTGTCATAGGTGTTGGATGTTGGTCTTGAGGTATTTTTCACGTTTATCTCCTTGGTGTGGCCCCATGGATCTATTTACCTTGTATGTGAGCCATTGGGAGAAAGCACAGAGTGATCCAAGGGTTGGAAATCACTCTGAGGTGCTTCTCCTGGATCCTGGCCGAGGGGGCTGGTGGGCCCATAGGGTGGTCGGCTGACCCCCTATGTGGGTCCCACTGGCTCTCATTTGCTCCATTTCTTCATTCCTACATTCAAACACTCCATGGACATGTGGAACTTGTTATTTGATAAAGTATGCTCATGATGTGTTTGTTTATCCTTGATCCTAAGGTTTGTTAGCAGCATTTTGGTTAAGTAAAAGTGCATCATTATTGGTGCCAACAAGATCCCCCAAGCTTAACCTTTTCTCGTCTCGAGCAAACAATTAAACTTAGCTCGATGGATCAGGAGTTGCTACTATGCTTCATATTACAAGAGTACTAAATCTACAATAATCATACTTCTCTTTTGAATGGAAAAGTTAGCAATAAAGACTCACCCATATTACCTTAGTCTTTCATGGGGCTTATAGCTTTATCCTTTGTCTTGGGAGGTTGAGAGATAGAATAACTTCATTTGAGCACTAGTTTTCTCATTCTTTCACAAGTTTCATATCGGAGGTTTTGCAAAGTTTTTTTGAAAAGAA